>CM040120.1:324352396-324952396 GCA_022559845.1 Amorphophallus konjac | reverse complement strand
TTCTTTAACAGCTCCAGTGTGTACTTAGCTTGATTGATGAAAATCCCCTCGGGTGTTTGCTTCACCTGCAATCCAAGAAAGAAATTTAGTTCACCCATTAAGCTCATTTCAAATTCTCCTTGCATGATTTCTACAAATTCTTCACATAAGACATTATTAGTAGCTCCAAAAATAATGGCATCCACATATACTTGAACTACTAATATGTCTTTACCTGATTTCCTTGTGAAGAGTGTTTGATCAACCTTACCTCTTTTGAAACCATTTTCTACAAGGAATGAAGTGAGCCTTTCATACCATGCCCTTGGTGCTTGCTTTAACCCGTACAAGGCCTTCTGCAACTTGTACACATGCTTTGGATGCTTTGAATCTTCAAAACCTAGAGGTTGCTCTACAAAAATATCCTCCTTGATGTAACCATTAAGAAATGCAGATTTAACATCCATTTGAAATAGTTTGAAGTTCAAAGAGCAAGCATAGGACAATAAGATCTGGACTGCTTCTAGTCTAGCGACCGGTGCAAAAGATTCATCAAAATCAATACCCATCTCCTGGCTATACCCTTTGGCTACAAGCAGGGCCTTGTTCCTAACAACCAATCCCGTATCATTTAACTTATTTCTGAAAACTCAATGGGTTCCAATCATGTGATGATTTCTATGACGCGGCATGAGAGTCCACACTTTGTTCCTTTCGAACTGGTGTAGCTCTTCATTCATAGCCTGAATCCAGGATTCATTTTGAAGAGCTTCATGAATATCCTTAGGCTCTTCTTGTGAGATTAAGGCTATCAAATCCTCTTCCTCTACTTGCCTTAGAGAAGATATGGTTCTTACCTCATCTTGAGGATTACCGATTACGTTTTCAGCTGGATGATCCTTTAAGAACGTAGATGTGCTGGGCAAGTTGGGGTGCTGCACTTGTTGTTCATGGAGCATTTCAATTGAAGGATCTTCATCCTCTTCAATCTTGTTTGAGATCCCTTCAGTTGGTTCATTCTTGGCCTTAGCATCATTTGAAGGTTTGGGATCTTCATCTGCATCCACAATTGGAATAGATTGATTAGTCAGCTTCAATTCGGATTCATCAAAGATAATATGAGGACTTTCTTCAACAACCAAAGTCCTTTTATTGAACAATCGATAAGCTCTAGAGTTAAGTGCATAACCTAGGAAAATTTCTTTGTGACTTTTCTCATCAAACTTATCTAGGTTAGACTTACCATTGTTCAAGATGAAGCATGGGCATCCAAAGGGTTTAAGATAAGAGATATTTGGTTTCTTACCCTTGTACAGCTCATAAGGGGTTTTTTTCAGAATGGGTCTTACCATTGCCCTGTTGATGATGTAACATGCTGTACTTACCGCCTCAGCCCAGAAGTATTTTGGTAGAGAATTTTCACTTAACATGGTCCGCGCCATGTCTATCAATGTTCTATTTTCCCTCTCCACCACTCCATTTTGTTGGGGCGTCCTTAGTTATGAGAAATTGTGCATGTACCCCTGCTCTTCACAAAAGATGCTGAAGTCATAATTCTCAAACTCACCACCATGATCACTATGGATGGTAGTTATAAGATAACATCTATCACTTTGGATTTTCATGTAAAACACTTAAAACTCCATCAATGCATCATTTTTATTGGATAGAAATAACACCCATGTAAATCTTGAATAATCATCAACAATCACAAAACCATAGGATTTCTCTCCTAGGCTGGATGTCCTAGTTGGGACAAAAAAATCAAGATGTAGCAATTCCAAAGGCCGGGAGGTGGAAATAATGTTTTTATTTTTGAAAGATATGCGTGTTTGCTTACCTTTTGTGCAAGCCTCATAGATTTTATCACTTTTAAATTTTAATTTGGGCAAGCCATTCACCAAGTCATGTTTAGACAACTTGGAGATTACTCCAAAACTAGCATGACCTAGTCTTCGGTGCCATAGCCAAGCATTTTCATGGTTGTTTGCTACCAAACACATGTCATCACAAGAGACATCATCAATATCAACAGTGTAGACATTATTGTTTCTTTTTCCAATGAATTTGATCTCATTTGTGTTCTTATTCATGACAAGGCAATACATTTCATCAAAAATAATCTTGAACCCTTTGTCACATAATTGGCTTATGCTCAAGAGATTGTGATTTAAGCCTTTCACCAAAAGCACATTCTCGATAAGAGTTTCAGAATTCTTACCTATATTGCCGATTCCAATGATTTTGCCTTTGTCCTTGCCTCTAAATGCAACTGAACCTCCATCCTTATCTTGCAGTGTAGAGAACACCTTCTTGTCCCTTGTCATATGCCTTGAACATCCGCTATCCAAGTACCATTTGCTCCCCCTAGCTTCAAGACATATCTGCAAGAAATAACATTCTCATGCAATTGATTTTGGTACCCAAACTAGTTTGGGTCCGTAAGAGTTAGCCCAATTCTGTGCATATCTTTTCTTGGTCCAAAATGCATGATTTCTTGGTGAGTTTTGTCTAAACCAACAATGAGCAATTACATGACCAAAACGATCATAATGAAAGCAATTGACATTTGAAGATCTTCTTAGAAATTGGCGTGGTTTTGGTTGAACATGTATAGGCTTAGAGTATGAACATGAAGCACAATCATTTCCTTTTTCATGCACATAGGATGTAGTGATCTTATGCTCAAAAGATTTTTTATTTTGGGGAGTATATCCAATCCTTCCTTCTGGAAATTAACTTTAACTCCCAACAAGTTATCCAAATTTTATTTGCCCTCGACAAACTTAGAGAGAGTAAACTGCAAGTTAGTTACCTCTTTATTCAAGCTCACATTTTTACTTTCAATTTCTAAAATGCATGATATCAGAATTTCTTTTTCATTCTTGAGCTTTTCACAAACTTTTTCAATTTCAAACATTTTACATGATAGCTCCTCTTTAGCCTTTTCAAGATCTGAAATTGTTTGAAGCATGGTTTCTTTTTTCTCTGTTAACTCAAACCATTCTTGTTCCAGTTTCTCAAATTTAACAAAAATATCCTCATGTGATGAATCATCAATTTTCTTTTTGAGAGTTTTATTTTCAAATCTGATTTTTTTGTATTTTGTATACAATTTTTCATATTCCGACTCCCATTGTTCATTTGAAATAAAATCAGGGTCAGAATTTACCTCAGTTGAATCATCTTCATGTGCCATGAGGCACAAGCTCTCCACTAGCTCTTGGATCTCCTCATCGGATAGTTCGTCCTCTTCGTCGCTCCATGTGGCGACCATGGCTTGAGGCTTCTTGAATTTGTCCTTCTTGAATTTCCTCTTTAGATCTGGACATTCTCCTCTCATGTGCCCGGGCTTCTTGCATTCATAACAAATGACATTATTGGGCTTGCTTGGCTCGCCCTTGGTCTGAAAGGGCTTCCTTTGCCCCTTTCTGAAATTGCCTTGGAAATTTCTCTTCTTTCTCAGGAATCTCTTTACTTGGCGAGTTATCATGGCTAAGTCTTCTTCTTCGTTGCTTCCCTCGCTAGATTCTTCTTCTTGGACATCATCATCAGATTGATGAGCTTTCAATCCAATCACTTTACTCTTCTTTGTATCTTCCTCGGCTGTTCTCTTCATCTTTATCTCATAGGTCATGAGTGACCCTATGAGCTCGTCCAAAGTGAGTGTGGACAGATTTTTTGAATCCTCAATTACTGTGGCTTTTGTGTGCCACGCCGATGGAAGTGATCTCAACACTTTCCTCACAAGCTCGGAATTGGTGTATTCTTTTCCGAGACTCTTGAGACCATTGGTAATCTCAATTAACCTTGCAAACATTTCAGAGATAGATTCTTCAGGTTTCATCTTGAATAGCTCGTAGTCTCTGACGAGTAGGTTGGCCTTGGTCTCATTGACCTCGGAGGTTCCTTCATAGATAAGCCGTAATTTGTCCCACATCTCCTTTGCTGAACTGCACATGGATACATGAGAAAACTCATTAGGATGTATAGCACATTACATGATGTTCGTAGCATTAAAATTCACAGTGCATTTCTTAATTTCTTCAGGTGTCCATTTTTCTTCATCATCTGAGAGTTTATACGGACCCTTGTCCACAACCCTCTAGATCTCATACTCTTGGACTCTCATAAAAACATGCATTCTATTTTTTCAATAGGAGTAATTTGAGCCATCGAAGTATGGAGGACGATGGATGGAATGACCCTCAGGCATCATACCCTTGTTTGCCATTAATATGGATCTTACTCTTGATCGTTAGATCTGAAAGAATTAGAGCCTTAACTCTGATACCAATTGAAGTCCCGCGATCAATGACACCCAAGAGGAGGGTGAATTGGGTGTTTACAAACTTTTACGAAATTCTTGGCCAAAGAAAATAAGTGTGAGAAATAGCCGTAAGAACAATTGAGATATATATGTAAACACTTAGATCTAATAAAATCTATCGCACTCAAACAATCTTAGGTACAGTTGCGGAGGTAAAAATCTAAAGATTCAACTCACGCAAGATGTTATCTTCCTGACAAGGTTTACCTTGCCGATCTGAACCCACCTTTTAATATACCCGAGATCTAATATGGGAATGATAATCTATGCTAGATCTAACACGAACAATACAACTAAATAAATCTACGTGTGTGCTGCACAGAATGGGGATAGAAGAAAAGGAACAAACCAGACAATGGACAGAGATTTTTAGGTGGTTCGGATGCAACAACGGCAACCTACGTCCACCCCTCACGATCTGTGAGGATTCCACACTATCTTGTAAATGATTACAGGATCAAAATACACACACACACACACACACACACACACACACACACACACACACACACACACACACACACGTGAGAGGTTGGAACTCCCACGAAGGTGCACAAGCACCGAATCACAAAGATATGTGAAAATAAGAAGAAGCACACACACACACACACACACACACACACGGATCTGCGTAGATCCACACACACACAAGTGTTTAAAAGTACAAGATCACACACTTGAAGCTTGATGAAAATTAAGGGAGAAACATAAAATGAAAAACTCAGATTTAAGCTCCCCCTTAATGGATGAAGATGATCTTGGATGAAGCTTCCTCCACAGCTTGATCTTCACTTGAATAGCTTGCAGATGATCTTGAAAACTTGGAGATGGATGAAGAAGTTCTTCCCCAAAACACTGTTCACAGAGCTACAGTGGCAGCACTCTTTCTCCCCTTTGATAGCCTCTTTGATCTCCCTTGAGTGATTAGGGTTTTTGACCCCAATATGATGTATATATAGATCTTGGATGGTCACGGGACAAGCCAAGAACCAGATCCACAAATCATGGTAAGTCTGGTGACTTTTGGATTAATCAAACCCAATGAAGAGGGCTTCCCACGTTGTAGAAAATAAAGTCAAAAATTGCTGCCTCGAAGCTGGCGGTTGACTGGTAGGAGGGGGCGGTCGACCGTAATTTTACAGAAATGGGGCTTTCGTTGCTAGGAAAACTGGTCGATCGGCCCCTGACCGGCGGTCAACCGCTGGCTGGAAATTCTACAAATTTAAAGAAGTTAGCCAATGAATCATAATATGTGAACGAATCAGTTTATGACCTCATCCTGTTCCAATTAAAATGAGTTAGTTAAGCTTAGCCTGGGCAGTTCTGGAATCAAGGTGGATTTAGGCATTTGGAAGGGTATGAACACTTGAGCATAATGCATGATGAAATTAGGCCTTGAATGCGTATGAGAGTCGAACTTGATTGCTAATACATGGCACATGATAGGCCACACGTCCTGGGTTTTGTTATCATCAAAATCACATGAATATACTCAATATCTCTGTCCTCCTGGAAAGCAGCCTTTGCCTTGTTGTTGTACATCTACGCATTCTTCAAGGAGCACCCCCTCTATTGGGAGAGGGACGTGTTCAGGATGTTGCTGCCCACAACAGTCGTCTCCTCCTGTAAGGTGGCCCGATTCCACCTTCCCCTTCTGAATGTATAGTAGGGCACCTTGTCTCATTAACTGTGATCTTCGTGCTCGCGCTCTGCTGTAACATCTTGAATATTAAAGAGCTTAATTACATGAAATTTTATAATAAAAAGTCCAAGATATATTTATTTAAATTTATACATATTAGACTTCCCTTCCTGAAGCCATTAGATGAACCACTTAGACGACACCATAGACTTAGACGATGTTCCGTCTAAGGTTGAAGGAAGTAGATGAGGGAAGTTAGATGGAGGAAGTAGACGATGTTCTGTCGAACCTAAGGGATTAGATGATATAGCATATAAGTGGAGAAGCTAGATGAAAGGAAACTTAGAAGGACTAAAAGAAGACGATGGATGTTAGATGGAGGAGTTAAATGAAGTAGCACCTATGTGAAGTTAGAGTTAGATGATGTGAGTAGATGATGTAACGTCTACATGTGAAAGGTGGACGATGTAATGCCTAAATAGAAGAATCAGACGATGAACAGTAAGTGGCTAGATGATGGGAGTTTGGAGGAAGAAACTTGGACTATGAAGTGTCTAAATGAAGGAACTAAGTGTAGACACCTATTTTTGACCTATAAGTTGAGCATTTCTCTTATTCCTATTAATGATGTCCCAAATTGGCAATCACTTTTGAGTCATTCCTTTGATCCATTATGAGCCCATTCAATTTATTTTTCAGCCCATTAAGCACTGGAAATCTAATTTTCACAAAATTCCACGTTCTGGCAGACTCAGCTTGATCATGGTCTATCATGCGATTACGTTCTAACCAAGTCATGGTCGTACGATAGATCACATTCTTAGAAGATCCCGCAGCCCAGTCAGAACACGTCTCTTCCGGTAGTGATCGCCCTAGAGTCCTTGTTTGCATGGATTTAGGGGGTGGTCTCGATCTAGATAGGTTTCTAGATGCCCTAGAAGTTTTACCCAACTTATTTTTCGTGGAATTATTGGTTTAAGACTCCTATTTCTAATGATTATCCTTCAAGTCCGAGGTCTGAGTTAGGGTTTTTCCTCTCCTATAAATAGAGCATTGGCCTAGGGCTCATAGGGGGATGCAATTTTAGATTGGGGCGAAGCCTTGCTGGATTGTCTACTCTCTACCTCATCTCCAACCAACCAGGGAAGTGTCTAATCTTCTCCTCTTATTGTTCTATTGGTCTCTATTATTTTTGTTTGTTCTATTGTTGTTCATCTTCTCTTCATAGCATAAGCATATCACATACCTCTCTATATCTCATTCTCGGCACTGTACACAACACACACCTTTATTTTTTCCCTCAATAGGGGTTAAAACCCAACCCTCCAGGTATTTTCCCCTTCCTTTTACATGCTCTATTTCTTTAAGGCCCTGTTTGATAGCTGGGTAGAATAAGGGAAATATCTTAACTGGGGGTGTGCTATTCCATGTTATTCCATAATTTACTTTGATAACCATGAGCATACTTAAGATTTAACTTTTGGAATAACGACTCTTATTCATTCTTCTTTGTTACTATGCATAGGGTTCTAGATAGTTAAGAACATTAAAATCCCCAAAGAACCCTCATCATTTAGGCCAATTCCTTTTTGCACTCAAGAACATATGAACTCTTCCTAATACCTAACAACAAAGATAATTTAATATAAATTTATAAACCTCTTTCTTTGTCAAAAACTCTTCGTTACCGTATGAATTTTGATATAATACTAGTTTGTAGTTTAATGCAGCTATGTTGTATAGTTTATATTCATTCATCCTGTAAATTTATTTATCGGTTAATATATACTTAACTTTTGTAACAATAACGTGATACATTTGATAGTATCATTTCTGCTTATCTTTTGCATCAATAATGCTATAAATATTAAAAACTAAATATTTAAAATAGACACATATGCTATCCATTCACTTGATAGCACATATCAATAGTCACACAAAGTGAAACATATAACAATAAGATGAAAAATAAAGTTGTTTATTATATTGTGCAATTTACAAGTGTTACATTGAAGCCAAAAAAAATGCACAGTTCATTATTGTAGAGTTGTTCATTTCTGACAGACTGTAATACACACTTTTATAGAATGTAGAACTATTACATTGAAGACAAGAAAAAAAATTGTCTGTCCTCGTCATCTCTCGCACCATCAATAACCATCGAGCAATCGCTTCATAACTAAAGCAGCAATCGAGTAAGGCTTTAATACCCAACAATAACAGTACTACAATACATTCTGAATAGAGAAAAACCTGGACAATAAGCATGAGAAAAAAAGTACAGAAAATTAACTATAAGTCATCAGGGTAGCAACATGACATGAAGAAAAACATATAAAAACCTTAGCAACAACCCAAACTCTATATCTAAAATCAAGCATATATAGGAAGGATACTGCAAACGAGGAGCTCCATAGAATTGCTGGCTACAATGGTCTACTGAGAGGATGGGATCCATCTGTATTCGAATATTGGCATGAGCAAGCAAAGATAAAGTCCATGATATGCACATCCTACATAATAGATGGATACACCACTTTAATTCTTTAGTAAGAAATAAATATATAACAAGCCAAGCAATAATGAAACAACAAGGTAAAGTCGACCACATATAAGATGAATACTGCAAACACCTTAAGCTAATCAATGACTTGCTGATAGTAATTGGAGAGGGGGATTTCTGTAGCCCATCTAAAGAGCAGCCAAACTAGGTCCATCAGGACCAAACGAGGCCCAGCTCATCCAAGTGACAGCCCCACAGGACCCACTTAGACTAAAAAAGCCCAATAAGATCACTCGGGATCACAACCTTCCTCGGCGGCCCTTAGGCTCGGAAGGCCCGAACATCGGCCAAGGTCAGAGAAAGACCTACGCCCTATCTATCCCCTCGCCGGGATAATGGCAGGCGCACAACGCCCACTCCGACCTATCTTCATCCGAGCTATGCCGATCACCCGGACAGGGTTGTCACCCTTCATGCTCGAGTCGACCAACGAATACTTATCCATGCTGCCGATGAGAACCCTTTGTATGCAGGAGTTTATGAGGATAAGGGACCCATGATCCCTTAAGGCTATAAAGATCCCACGATGAGGATGTAAAGAGCCCACGTTGAGGATGTAACTCCCGCCGGAAACCCCTCAGCTTACAGGACTCATGAGGCTAGGGCACTATTTGAACCTGGGACTCCCTCCAACGGAAGGTAAGGGCAAAACATACGCCTAAATTCCCTGAGCAGGAACCACTTCACCATATTGGTGTAGAGAGATCTCGTACATCTCCTTCCTCCTCCCTACATAGCTTCCACCATTGCTCTACTGACTTAAGCATCGGAGGGTTTGCCCCAGGGAACCATCTCTGGGCCCCCTGATCCGTTTCCCTTCTTTGCAGTTCACTATCCGGTGATCATCTCCTCAGCTCAGGACCCACGCGAGATGACGCCTCTTCAGCAATGGTATAAGACCACTCAATCAAACTGTATTTGGACATTGGCATGGATAGAAAAAGTAGAAATGTTCAATTATATGTGTCCATTAAAATCTGCTACATTACGAGAACATGAGAGGTTGACAATCCTTAAAATTTCATATGCCAAGTCAAAATTGCATATAGATAAAGCAACCAAAAAATATGCTTCACATGTCAAAGCCACTTGATAGATGTAAAAGTAAAACACCTTAAGTCATAGTCAGAAAGATCACCTCCAATGTGACATGCCATGTGAATGCATGGCAGAAAAAATACCTATTTAATTACAAGCTTGAGCATGCCTCATCAGTAGAATAACATATTCATAGCGTCTGATAGTTGCTTCGGCAACTATTGGGCTCAGACTAATTTGAACAATCATAGCATTGCAAGGTGTTTACCCAATTGCCAGCCCTCACAATTCAAACCCATCACAACATATATGCTCTGAGGAACCTCCACACCTGTGTAAACATGTTCACTATGTTGCTATGGCAATCAGTCAACCACCCTCACCATGTGATTATCAATTTATAAAGTTGCATCATTACCCTTTAAGGCCCTCAACCAGCCCCTAGTGATCATGCTGCTAGAAAGGGTTGCGATGTTGCCATCCAACTCTCTAAAGAGCATGAAAAACTATGGATATGAGGGTGTGCCCCCTACAAAATGGATAGTACTACAAGGTGATTATGTAAAAATGACAAAAGTGATGAATGAAGTTATTAAAGGAAAGTGAGTCAAAACATAGGTAGGTGGAAAGTAAAGTCCAAATATAACACACACACTACATTAGAATAAGGAAAGCAATATTGAAGTTCAAGAAACACATAATAATGCATAGCAAATTTCATAGTCCAACTTCACCCCCAAATACTATTAGCAATCTCATTTCTACAGCGCTCCCCAGCAGTAACCTCAAGGTGGCCGATGTGAAGTCCAGCGGCCACATCCTCATCACCAGCAAGATCCCCTTGCACATCTTCCTCAGCAACCCTATTGAAGTACTAATCAAGCCCCTGTTCTTGACGAATGAAATTCTGCACCACACAACATGCAAGGACTATCTTCCATTGTATGGGCCAAGGATACATGTTTCTCTCACGCAATGTATGAAATCACATCTTCAAGATGCCAAATGTACATTCCACAACATTTCTCAATTGGGCATGGCGATGATTGTATGTTTCCTTCTTATTTTCATACTGCACATTACCACGACTACGAAATTGAGCAAGATGGTACTTAACTCCCCTCTACGGGGCCAAGAAAGATGAAGTATTTCTATATCCAGAATCAACCAAATAATACTTCCCCTGTGGTACATAGAACCCTCCTTCGTCTAAGGCCCACTTCAACTCAGATCTGTCCCATCCTACACACACATACTAGAAGAGCATATCAAATGATACTGCAGCCATCATATTTTGGGTAATGCACTGCTTACGGTTGTGAAATTGATCATGCTCTGATATTGGTACATTTGCAGAAATGTGTGTGCCATCAATGGCACCGATCGCATCCTACCACAAAAACATGGAACATGAGTCAAGATACCAATGATGTAAGGAGGAATAGCTAAGGCAATGGAACTCACCTTAAAGTGAGGGTAAAATTGTTCTTTGCCACAAATGTAGGGGTGACATTTGTACACTTGTGCATCTGTGGGTAATTGAATGTACTCTTCCTTTAATGAAGCCAAGGCAAGGATGGTTTGATTCACATATTTACTAATTGTTTGAGAAGAATGTTGGAAGTGCTCACACAAAGCACCACTGGACACCCCATGACCAACGACATATAAGAACATACCCAATTGTTCAACAACAGTCACATATTTGGAATCCTTTAATAACCCACGACCGACCAACATGTCCCTCAACCTTGTACACGTAGTAGGATGCATTCTGAACACTTTGTAACATCTCTGTTCATGTCCATTGACAATTGCCATTACCCAAATTTGACTTGCGTACATTGATGAATGCATGTGTCGACAAATAGGTGGTGCCATCTCCTCATCTTCCAATTGGTCTAAAATAGCCTCCTTAATGTTGTTGAATATTTCGTCATCCTCCACATAAATCTTTGTCTTCCTGCACCAAAATATGAGCTTGCATGGTTATGGCATCGTAGACTAGGACATGCTAGCTACACTGTCTTACATAAACTGTTAAAGCATTCAATGGTGAAAGGGTTGCCTAAACTATCTTTTAAATAAGAAAATAAATTGTGTGATTCATGTGCCCTAGGTAAACAAACAAGAAAATCCTTCAAGGGTAGATCTGCAAACATGTCATCTAAACCACTTGAGCTGATTCATATGGATTTATTTGGTCCAACCAGAACTGCTAGTTTAAGTGGTAGAAAATATGGATATGTCTTGGTGGATGATTACTCTAGATTCACATGGGTTTTCTTTCTCACACATAAAAATGATGCTTTTGATGAGTTTCAGGCACTCTATATGAAGACAAAGCAAGACGGTGAGTTTAAAATTTCTAACATTCAATCTGATCACGGTGGTGAATTTAAAAATGCTGACTTCTATAATCTTTGCAGGGCTGAAGGCATTTCACACCGGTTTTCTTCACCAAGAACCCCAGAGCAAAACGGCGTAGTTGAAAGGAGGAACCGAACACTCATAGAGATGGCAAGAACAATGCTTGCCGAACGGTAACTCCCAAGGAAATTTTGGGCTGAGGCGGTAAACTCGGTATGTTAAATTATCAACCGCTCTATGGTAAGGCCACACACCAAAAAGACTCCTTATGAGTTGCTGAAAGGTAAAAAACCCTCTCTCTCATATATGAAAGTGTTTGGGTCTAAATGTTTCATCCACAATAATGATAAAAGAGACTTAGATAAATTCGAGCGCAAGAGTGATGAATGTATATTTCTTCGATATTCTGATAGATCTAGGGCTTATAGAATTTATAACATTAAGAGTCAAAGTGTGGAAGAATCACCCCATGTTTCCTTTGATGAATATCATGATGATTCTAACAATGATAAACTCTTGCAGGAAAAACGATGAAGACGGGGAATTCCTAAGCATGAAGGAAAAGAATAATTCTCCACAAGAAGAAACAAAAGAAGATGGTGACCTAGCTGAATCAAGCAGTGCAAGGGATCAAGCTCCAGGAGAAGGTAATGATTCTACAAATATTAGAATTGTTAAGGATCATCCTTTAGAAAATGTCATTGGTAGCTTGAATGATCCACCTAGAACAAGGTCACATTTTAGAATTGTGGAAGAATTAGATCAACTTGCTCTTGTCTCCCAGATTGAACCCAAGAATATTGATAAAGCATTAAAAGATGAAAACTGGATAAATTCAATGCAAGAGGAGTTAAACCAATTTGAAAGAAACACAGTTTGGCATCTTGTTCCTAGACCATCATCACAATCTGTTATAGGTACTAAATGGGTCTTTAGGAACAAACTCAGTGAGGATGGCAAGATTATAAGAAACAAGGCTAGATTGGTGGCTCAAGGGTATAATCAAGAGTTTGGGGTAGACTTTGAGGAATATTATGCCCCAGTTGCTAGACTTGAAGCCATCAGAATCTTACTTAGCTTTGCATGCTCCCTTAGAATAAAGCTGTATCAAATAGATGTAAAAAGTGCTTTCTTGAATGGATTGATCAAAGAAGAAGTCTATGTTGAGCAGCCCCCTAGCTTTGAAAACTCTAACCATGCAGATTTTATAAACAAGCTAGACATGGCGCTTTATGGACTGAAGCAAGCACCAAGAGCTTGGTATGAGAGACTAAGCTTGTTCCTTATTGAGAAAGGGTACACACGAGGTAAGGTAGATCAAACACTTTTCACCAAGAAGCAAGGTAAGAACATCTTGATTGTTCAAATTTATGTTGATGATATTGTGTTTGGTTCTACTAAATCTGAAATATGTGAGGAATTTGCTAACCTCATGACTAGCAAATTCGAGATGAGCCTAATGGGAGAACTCTAATTTTTTCTCGGTTTACAGGTCAACCAAGGAGAAGATGGGTGCTTCATAAGTCAAGCCAAATACATCAAAGAGCTGCTGAAAAGATTTGACATGGCAAACAGTAAAATAATTACAACTCCTATGAGCACCTAAACATCACTGGATTCGGATGAAAATGCTAAATTAGTGGATGCAAAGATCTATAGAGGTATGATCGGCTCTTTACTTTATTTGACTGTATCCCAACCAGATATCCAATTTAGTGTTTGCCTCTGTGCTAGATTTCAAGCTAGTCCTAGAGAATCCCACTTGACTGTCGTCAAACGTATCCTTAGATATCTTATCGGCACTCAAGATTTAAGATTATGATATTCGTCATCATGTGATTTATCTCTTATATCTTATTCTGATGCGGACTACGCTGGATGTAAGCTGGATCGCAAGAGTACTAGTGGCTACTTCTAGTTTCTGGGTGGGTGTTTAGTTTCTTGGGCCTCCAAGAAACAACACTCGGTTGCCCTCTCAACCGTAGAGGCAGAATATGTTACTGCGGGGAGCTGTGGCACCCAAGTGTTGTGGATTAAACACCAACTCCAAGACTACTTAGTGGATCTTGGTTGTGTCCCAATTTTGTGTGATAACACTAGTGGTATTAACCTTGCAAAAAATCCAGTCCAGCACTCTAGGACTAAGCATATTGAGATTAGGCATCACTTCATTAGAGATGAGGTCGTTAAGCAAAACTTTGAGCTGCATTTTATTGATACTCTAAATCAAATTGCTGATATCTTTACCAAGCCCTTGTGTAATAACAGGTTTACAACACTCAGAAGGGAGCTTGGTCTTTGCCGACCTCAGGCCAATAAAAATTGAAATGATGATCTTGTTCAATTTAGTTGTATATTTTTACAGATTGGTTTCCATGCATTGTTTATAAGTAATTATGTCAGTTTGCATATGGTGTAGCATTGCATGTAGCCATGATGCACAATTAAGTTGAATCCATGTTCACGATGCATTGCATGATTTATGTAGCATCATACTTGCATGGCCATGGTATATTAAATGTTGATGTATGGAAAGGTAGGTTATGCTTGTCTAGAAGCACTCAAGATGCGTGAGGTTTCACCTCCACCAAGTACCATATGCCACTGTCGCATATAGGCCATATAGTAAGGGGGAGTTGTCTCTTTGAAGCATTCATGCATATGTTTCATCTTCATTTAGTTACCATTAATAAGTGTACAACCATTGGGCAAGTCATGCATCTCATTTCTGCCAACTTCATGAGTGACTAGGTCAACCTCATTTGTCATTCAACTTGCTTGCAAACATAACTCCTTGAATGCATTCACTGCATATCCTTAGGGGGAGTCTTGTTGCTTTTCTTACTCTCTTGCAGTCTGAATATGAGATCATGAGACAGACAGAACTATGGTGTACGAGCTTTCTATTATATGAACTGATGATTGTCCATCAAATGAAAATGGTTCAGATTTAATGATTTACTTGAAGTTTTGATATATCTTTTGAAAACATTTATGTTCTGTGATTTTAATAGGCCTTAACTAGAGATTGCATGTTGTACCTTGAATGACTATCCTGAAATCTGAAAATTCAAATGTCATAGCAACGTTGGTTGAGATGCTAAATCTTAGGATTGTTGTTAAACTCCTTGATGGGCTGGAATTCCTAAAAATCAATTTGACAGAGCAATGATATTGTTACACGGAGAAATATGTCACGTCCTCAAAACAAGTGACGAATGATATGTCATGATGTGCCTCTGTTATCTCTTTCTTAATTAATTTGGACTCTAGGCAGAGCACTGGCATAATTGCTGAGAAATATGTCTTCTCATCAAAGAAATGTGATCGGATATGTCATGACGTGACTTTGCTATCTCTGTTCATTCTGAAGCATAACAGTCAGTCTTACCAAATACCTAGGAATACTGGCGTCTAAACAACGTGTATTCTTACGGCTAGGAGGCATGTACTAGACTCGATTGCTCGTAATATATGAGTCTTGTGCCTTCAAATGCAAAAGATCATGCAAAACAGTGCTAAAATCATAAAATTCCATGCTTTAGTCATGCTTGTTTAACCTCAATACTAGTTTGTGCTATTCCCGATGAAGTTATTGAATATGAATGTATACGACAAAGGAAGGTTTCCCACTGCCATGATGTGCACTTCTGGTTCATTTCTATTAAAACATGGATGTAGTTGATTTTTAAACTCTGTTGATGATCTCGGATTTCATTAGCTTTGAACCATGTATATTGCTCACGGCATGTTTCAGGTTTGCATATAATGGCTTGCTCTTCGCTCCGATTCTGCTCTGTCACTAAGACTTTTGTCACCGACTCTACCTTACCCCTCCTTTTTGCTGTTGTCAAAGGGGAAGAATTTTTTTGAGTTCCCTTTGTGTGTTGTCTATGGGGGAATATCCTTTGTGATTGTCCGATTGTCCATGCATACTCTATCCATACATATCATTTGTGATTGTAAGTGTCAAAGGGGGAGTCAAAGGGGGAGAAATCTGTCAAAGGGGGAGTCAAAGGGGGAGAAATCTCTTTGTGATCATGCATACATATTAGCATTCACATGCTTTGCTCATCCATGCATACATATCCGCATTCACATACTTTCATCATTATGGATCTTGAGCTGCATATGTTATAAAATTTGCCATCTTGAACATTACTGCCACATAAGACTCACAGTGTTGCCATCATCAAAAAGGGGGAGAATGTTGTGCCCCTGTGGTCATTTGCATCTTATGATTTTGATAATGGCTAAACACTATAAGTCATTGTTGTTTTCCACTCTCATATGACTGACATATGTGATATTTTGTTCATGACAGATAAGTCAATGAATGGACAAGGAATTGAGTGGAGATGGCAAAAGTGAAAGATCAATGTTCACGCCCAAGCACGAATAAAACTCCAAGAATGAAAATCCTTCAGAAGCAATAGGCTAGATAGCTAACAGAAGATCAAGCTAGCTTCAAGAAGAGTCAACACTTAGCATGAAATGAGTCAAAATTTCACATAGCCAAGGTCGATGCACAAAGAAGCATAACCAAAGAGAACCCAAGGTCAAAAACTCAGTTGACACCTTCAAGACTGTCAAGGTTGATGCCACAGACATGAATGAGATGTTAAAGGAGTTAAAGGACTGAGCTAAAGGGGTTAACGGACTGAACCGGGGAAACCAGGGGTTTCCCCAGCTAGCGGTCGACCGCTGGCCCAGGGGCTGTCGACTGGAATTTCCACCAAGAAAATTCTAGAACCAAAATTTCTACAGGGTTTTCTCAGAACGGTCGACCGCCACCTACCTCCGGTCGACCGCCAGCCCCGAGCCAACAAATGTTGACTTCGTTTTCCACCTCGAGGTCAGCCCCTTTCCTTGTATTTCTTTAATCCTAAAGTCACCCAATCTCCCATGGATTGTGGATCTGGTCTGGGGGGTGTCTATGGACCATCAAAAGATATAAAACCAACACAAGAGGGTAGAAACCCTAGTTGATCATTTGAATCAAAGGGAGATCAAGAGAGGCTAGAGAGGAGCTTGGAAGAAGAGGTACTGTAGCCGTGAACAGTACTCCGTGCAGAAGTTCTTCATCCATTCCAAGGTGATTCAAGCTTAGATATGAAGCAAGCAATCTCCAAGGAAGCTAGAAGCAATCAAGGTTCTCAAGGGTGATCAAAGCTACATTCATAGTCTTCTTCATCAACTCAAGGAGATCCAAGGAAGCTCATTTCACAAAGAAGAAGAAGCCATTGTTGCTGAATTAAGAAGAGAGCTTTGTGAAGTAGAAAGAAGCTTCTGTTGGTGGTCTACATCGTGTGAAGAAAAGAAGATTCAAGCTCCAGCAATCTCAGACAAGATCTTTTCTCTTTGAGCATATTCTATATCTTATTTGAGTGTTTTCATATCTTGTTCTCTTTCCATTTCATTCAAACATTTGAAAATGAAGATCGTCCCTACCGGTGGTTAGTAGGAAGGCAATCGGAAGTTATCCGATCTGTGGTGTTGACGTCCCTACCCGTGGTTAGTAGGAAGGTAATCGGAGGTCTTTCTGATTTACGGTTTGGTGCGCTGCACTAGTGGAGCCTCACCGGGTTTGGTGAGGGGTGGACGTAGGATTGGGGCTTCAGTCCGAACCACCTTAAAATCTCGTGTGTTGTGGTTTGCTTGTGCGATTGCTTTGTGTTAGATGCATGCTTAGGTTCAATTCTCATATTGCGTAATCATCTTGCTAAGCAAATCATTTTATCCTTCGTTAAGCTAGTTATATTCTGCTGTGATTCTCTTATCTAGCTTGTAAAAAGGGGTGTTCTGCGAAAAGAGGGGCAGATCTATTCACCCCTCCTCTCTAGATCCGCTATCCACTACTCAACAAGTGGTATCAGAGCCTAATCTCTCATTATGGGGTCCAACGACCTTGAGAGAAATGGTAGATCAACGTCCAAAGGTTTTTTACCTGATGGACATTCTATGAATAGGCCTCCTTATTTCACTGGACTAATTATCCTTATTGGAAACATCGCATGCAGGTGTTTATTCGTGCCCAAGACTATGAACTTTGGCGAGTGATCAACAAAGGTCCGTATGAGCTTAGGATGATGAGGACTTGTGGACCAAAGAACAAATAAGAAAATCCACTGTCAACTGGAGTGCGAAACACATCATGTAATTCTCACTCCATCCAGTAGAATTCTCAAGAGTGGCTACCTGCGTAACTGCAAAACAAATGTGGGACAAGTTAGAGGTAATTTACGAAGGAACCTCTCAGGTACGAGAAATAAATGCCAACATTTTAGTTTCTGAATATGAAATGTTCCGCATGAGGCCTGATGAGTCAATTCAAGACATGTATGCTCGCTTAACTGTGCTTACTAATAGTCTAACAGATTTGGGAAAGAAATATTCAGAATAGGAAATTGTGAGGAAGATTCTCAGATCACTGACTCCCGCATGGCACACGAAGGCTACCGTGGTTGAAGAATCGAGAGATCTCGCAACTACTAAGGTAGATGAACTCATTGGGTCATTGATGACCTATGAGATCAACCTTAAGAACAAAGAGGCTGAGGTACCTAAGAAAAAGCCCCTAGCTCTTAAAGCAGGACCCAGCGGTCAAAGCACTTCTGATGAAGGTGAGGATTCTGCAAGTGAGCGAGATGAGGATGATGTAGCCATGCTCACACGTAAGTTCAGAAAATTTCTGAGAAAGGAAGGTAAGAGCTTCATGAGAGGAAGGTCAAAGGTAAGAAAAGGTTTCAAATCTAATTCTGAAAACTTTAAGAAAACTGACAAAATCATTTGTTATTCTTGCAACAAACCAGGGCATTTCAAGACTGATTGTCCTGACAGATTCAGAAAAGCTGACAAATGGAAGGGCAAGAAGAAGAACAAGGCCATGGTGTCCACCTGGAGTGACGAGGAAGAAAGTGATGGTGGAACTAGCTCCTCGGACAAGGAAAAAGAAGATCTTTGTCTCATGGCCAGAGGTGACGGAGAAACTGAGGTAAACTCTCCTTTTGAAAATTACACAATTGATGATTGGGAGGAAGCATATATACAGCTCATGAAAAATATGACATGTACAAAAAGGAGAATAAATCATTGAAAAAGAAAATTAACTTGTTCGTGCATGATCATGATATGAATGATAAGACTGCTCTACTTGAAACTGAAATTGAAGATCTTAAGAAAATGATTGAGGATTTGGAAGAGGGAAGAAAAGAAATGGCTGACTTGGAAACTGAAAATGAAGACTTAAGAAATGAGATTGATAGCATGAAGCTAAAAATGTAAAGCTATGAAAAGGATAGCAAATTGAGTAATGAGAAGTATGAAGCTGTCAAACAAGTCAACACTCAACTTCTTCAAAACATTGAAAACCTACAAAAAGAGTTGAAGATAAACAACAATCTTAGAAAAGTTTGTGGATGGAAGAGAAAACCTAGATGCACTGCTAGGTACTAGAATGAACTTCAACAAGAAGGGTTGGGTTTTGAACCAACAAACAAAAGGCCAATTGGGTTAAAGACTGTCACATTTGTTTCCTCTTCTGATGCTTCTACCTCAAAAATAACATCCAAAGGAAAAGAAAAGGTTGAAGAGGAAGCCACTGAAATTCCCAAAAAGATTATCCAAAAGCCTAAGAAAGGTCAACCTTCCCAGCAGCATAGGTCAACACTTCATTGGCCATTACCTGCTCAGCCTTCCAAATGTCACTATAACTGGTTGCACATTCATATAGGCCAACACCACCCTACTTTTGGGGAAATTGTGATTCTTGTGTTCACCAACCCTATAAGTTTCAATCTCCTAGGTGGCAAAACAATTACTTTCAACCCAAAACCAACCAACGGCCTCAATGGTTTAAGAAGCAAACTTCCTCAAACTTCCACAAATTCCAACAAAGAGCCTCCAAACAGAAAATGAATGTCAAAGTTGAAAAGAAAAACCAAATCCCTGCTCTAAGCAAACAAAATATGAATGCTAGGAAGATTTGGATTCCAAAAGAAATGGTTTCATATTTTAAAAATCTGAAGAGTTTGATGGGACCCAAATGTGGTTGGGTTCCAAACACCATTGCTTAATTGCTTGTGCAGGAATGTCTTGCAGCCATACATAATAGGTGGTACCTTGATAGCAGCTGTTCAAGACACATGACAGGAGACAAAACAAAATTTTGTCTCTTGGAGGAAAAGGAAGGAGGACACGTCACATTTGGAGGGAACAACAAAGGAAGAATCATTGGAACATGTAATGTAGGTAAGAACCTCTCTAACTCCATTGGAAATGTGCTGTTAGTTGAAGGTTTAAAGTACAATTTCCTTAGCATAAGTCAATTGTGTGATAAAGGTCATAAAGTGTTGTTTGACTCTCATGAATGTAGAATCCTTGAACCAAAATCTGACAAGGTAAAATTTTTTAGAAAAATGGTCAATAATGTTTACATGATTGACTTAGATGATCCTGCTCACATAAATCTTTATCTTGCTGCACCAAAATCTAAGCTTGCATGGTTATGACATCGTAGACTAGGACATGCTAGCTACAATGTCTTACATAAACTGTTAAAGTATTCAATGGTGAAAGTGTTGCCTGAACTATCTTTTAAACAAGAAAACAAATTATGTGATGCATGTGCCCTAGGTAAACAAACAAGAAAATCCTTCAAGGCTAGATCTGCAAACATGTCATCTAAACCACTTGAGCTGATTCATATGGATTTGTTTGGTCCAACCAGAACTGCTAGTTTAAGTGGTAGAAAATATGGATATGTCTTGGTGGATGATTACTCGAGGTTCACATGGGTTTTCTTTCTCACACATAAAAATGATACTTTTGATGAGTTTCAGGCACTCTATATGAAGACAAAACAAGACGGTGAGTTTAAGATTTCCAACATTCAATCTGATCAGGGTGGTGAATTTGAAAATGCTAACTTCTATAATCTTTGCAGGGCTGAAGGCATTTCACACCGATTTTCTTCACCAAGAATTCCAAAGTAAAACGGTGTAGTTGAAAGAAGGAATCGAACACTCATAGAGATGACAAGAACAATGCTTGCCGAACGGCAACTCCCAAGGAAATTTTGGGCTGAGGCGGTAAACTCGGCATGTTACATTATCAATCGCTCTATAGTAAGGCCACACACCAAAAAAACTCCTTATGAGTTGCTGAAAGGTAAAAGCCCTCTCTCTCACATATGAAAGTGTTTGGGTCTAAATGCTTCATCCACAATAATGATAAAAGAGACTTAGATAAATTCGAGCGCAAGAGCGATGAAGGTATATTCCTTCGATATTCTGATAGATCTAGGGCTTATAGAATTTATAACATTAAGAGTCAAAGTGTGGAAGAATCACCCCATGTTTCCTTTGATGAATATCATGATGATTCTAACAATGATAACTCTTGCAGGAAAAATGATGAAGACGGGGAATTCCTAAGCCTGAAGGAAAAGAACAATTCTCCACAAGAAGAAACAAAAGAAGATGGTGACCTAGCTGAATCAAGCAGTGCAAGGGATCAAGCTCCAGGAGAAGGTAATGATTCTACAAATATTAGAATTCTTAAGGATCATCCTTTAGAAAATGTCATTGGTAGCTTGAATGATCCACCTAGAATAAGGTCACATTTTAGAATTGTGGAAGAATTAGATCAACTTGCTCTTATCTCCCAGATTGAACCCAAGAATATTGATGAAGCATTAAAGATGAAAACTGAATAAATTCAATGCAAGAGGAGTTAAACCAGTTTGAAAGAAATAAAGTTTGGCATCTTGTTCCTAGACCATCATTACAATCTGTTATAGGTACTAAATGGGTCTTTAGGAACAAACTCAGTGATAATGGCTAGATTATAAGAAACAAGGCTAGATTGGTGGCTCAAGGTTATAATCAAGAGTTTGGGGTAGACTTTGAGGAATCTTATGTCCCAGTTGCTAGACTTGAAGCCATCAGAATCTTACTTAGCTTTGCATGCTCCCTTAGAATAGAGCTATATCAAATGGCTGTAAAAAGTACTTTCTTGAATGGATTGATCATAGAAGAAGTCTATGTTGAGCAGCCCCCTGGCTTTGAAAACTCTAACTATGCAAATTTTGTATACAAGCTAGACATGACGCTTTATGGACTGAAGCAAGCACCAAGAGCTTGGTATGAGAGATTAAGCTCGTTCCTTATTGAGAAAGGGTACACACGAGGTAAGGTAGATCAAACACTTTTCACCAAGAAGCAAGGTAAGAACATCTTGATTATTCAAATTTATGTTGATGATATTATGTTTGGTTCTACTAAATCTGAAATGTGTGAGGAATTTGCTAACCTCATGACTAGCGAATTCGAGATGAGCCTAATGGGAGAACTCTAATTTTTTCTCGGTTTGCAGGTCAACCAAGGAGAAGATGGATGCTTCATAAGTCAAGCCAAATACATCAAGGAGCTGCCGAAAAGATTTGACATGGCAAACAGTAAAATAATTGCAACTCCTATGAGCACCTTAACATCACTGGATTCGGATGAAAATGGTAAATTAGTGGATGCAAAGATCTATAGAGGTATGATCGACTCTTTGCTTTATTTGACTGCATCCCAACCAGATATCCAGTTTAGTATTTGCCTCTGTGCTAGATTTCAAGCTAGTCCTAGAGAATCCCACTTGACTGCCGTCAAACGTATCCTTAGATATCTTACCGGCACTCAAGATTTGGGATTGTGGTATCCATCATCATGTGATTTATCTCTTATATCTTATTCTGATGCGGACTACGCTGGATGCAAGCTGGATCGCAAGAGTACTAGTGGCTACTGCCAGTTTCTAGGCGGGTGTTTAGTTTCTTGGGCCTCCAAGAAACAACACTCGGTTGCCCTCTCAACCGCAGAGGCAGAATATGTTACTGCGGGGAGCTGTGGCACCCAAGTGTTGTGGATTAAACACCAACTCCAAGACTACTTAGTGGATCTTGGTTGTATCCCGATTCTGTGTGATAATACTAGTGCTATCAACCTTGCAAAAAATCCAGTCCAGAACTCTAGGACTAATCATATTGAGATTAGGCATCACTTCATTAGAGATGAGGTCGTTAAGCAAAACTTTGAGCTGCATTTTGTTGATACTCTAATTCAAATTGTTGATATCTTCATCAAGCCCTTGTATAATGACAGGTTTACAACACTCAAAAGGGAGCTTAGTCTTTTCCGACCTTAGGCCAATAAAAATTGAAATGATGATCTTGTTCAATTTAGTTGTGTGTTTTTACAGATTGGTTTCCATGCATTGTTTATATGTAATTATGTCATTTTGCATATGGAGTAGCATTGCATGTAGTCATGATGCACAATTAAGTTGAATCCATGTTCACGATGCATTGCATGGTTTATGTAGTATCATACTTGCATGGCCATGGTATATTAAATGTTGATGTATGGAAAGACAGGTTATGCTTGTCTAGAAGCACTCAAGATGCGTGAGGTTTCACCTCCGCCAAGTACCATGTGCCACTGTCGCATATAGGCCATATAGTAATGGGGAGTTGTCTCTTTGAAGCATTCATACATATGTTTCATCTTTTTTTAGTTACCATTAATAAGTGTACAACCATTGGGCAAGTCATACATTTCATTTCTGCCAACTTCATGAGTGACTAGGTCAACCTCATTTGTCATTCAACTTGCTTGCAAACATAACTCCTTGAATGCATTCACTGCATATCCTTAGGGGGAGTCTTATTGCTTTTCTTACTCTCTCGTAGTCTGAATATGAGATCATGAGACAGACAGAACTATGGTGTAAGAGCTTTCTATTATATGAATTGATGATTGTCCATCAAATGAAAATGGTTCAGATTTAATGATTTTCTTGAAGTTCTGATATATCTTTTGAAAATATCTATGTTCTGTGGTTTTAATAGGCCTTAACTAGAGATTGCATGTTGTGTCTTGAATGACTATCCTAAAATCTGAAAATTCAAACGTCATAGCAACGTTGGTTGAGATGCTAAATCTTAGTATTGTTGTTAAACTCCTTGATGGGCTGGAATTCCTGAAAATCAATTTGACAGAGCAATGATATTGTTGCACGGAGAAATATGTCACATCCTCAAAATAAGTGACGAATGATATGTCATGATGTACCCCTGTTATCTCTGTCTTAATTAATTTGGACTCTAGGCAGAGCACTGGCATAATTGCTGAGAAATATGTCTTCTCATCAAAGAAATGAGATCGGATATGTCATGACGTGACTTTACTATCTCTGTTCATTCTGAAGCATAACAGTCAGTCTTACCAAATACCTAGGAATACTGGCGTCTAAACAACGTGTATTCTTACGGCTAGGAGGCATGTACTAGACTCGATTGCTCGTAACATATGAGTCTTGTGCCTTCAAATGCAAAAGATCATGCAAAGTAGTGCTAAAATCATAAAATTCCATGCTTTAGTCATGCTTGTTTAACCTCAATACTAGTTTGTGCTATTCCCAATGAAGTTATTGAATATGAATGTATACGACAAAGGAAGGTTCCCCACTGCCATGATATGCACTTCTGGTTCATTTCTATTACAACATGGATGTAGCTATTTTTGAACTCTGTTGATGATCTCGGATTTCATTAGCTTTGAACCATGTATATTGCTCACGGCATGTTTCAGGTTTGCATATAATGTCTTGCTCTTCACTCCGATTCCGCTTTGTCACTAAGACTTTTGTCACCGACTCTACCTTACCCCTCCTTTTTGCTGTTGTCAAAGGGAGAGAATTTTGTGAGTTCCCTTTGTGTGTTGTCTATGGGGGAATATCCTTTGTGATTGTTCGATTGTCCATGCATACTCCATCCATACATATCCTTTGTGATTCTAAGTGTCAAAGGGGGAGTCAAAGGGGGAGAAATCTCTTTGTGATCATGCATACATATTAGCATTCACATGCTTTGCTCATCCATACTGATCATCCATGCATACATATCCACATTCACATGCTTTCATCATCATGGATCTTGAGCTGCAAATGTTATAAAATTTGCCATCTTGAACATTACTGCCACATAATGACTCACAGTGTTGCCATCATCAAAAATGGGGAGAATTTTGTGCCCCTGTGGTCATTTGCATCTTATGATTTTGATAATGGTTAAACACTATAAGTCATTGTTATTTTTCACTCTCATATGACTGACATACGTGATGTTTTGTTCATGACAGATAAGCCAATGAATGGACAAGGAATTGAGTGGAGATGGCAAAAGTGAAAGATCAATGATCGCGCCCAAGCAAGAATGAAACTCCAAGAATGAAACTCCTTTCAAGAAGTAATAGGCTGGACAGCTAACAGAAGATCAAGCTAGCTTCATGAAGAGTCAACACTTAGCACGAAATGAGTCGACACTTCACATAGCCAAGGTCAATGCACAAAGAAGCATAACCAAGAGAACCCAAGGTCAAAGACTCAATTGACACCTTCAAGACTATCAAGGTTGATGCCACAGATATGAACGGGTTGTTGAAGGGGTTAACGGACTGGACCGGGGAAACCTGTGATTTCCCCAGCCAGCGGTCGACCGCTGGCCCAGGGGCGGTCGACCGGATTTTTCAGGGACGAAATCTCTACAGGGTTTCTCAGTAGCGGTCGATCGCCAGAAGGCTCCGGTCGTCCGCCAGCCCCGAGCCAACAAATGTTGACTTCGTTTTCCACCTCGAGGCCATCCCCTTTCCTTGCATTTCTTTAATCTTAAAGTCACCCAATCTCCCATGGATTGTGGATCTGGTCTGGGGGGTGTCTATGGACAATTCAAAAGATATAAAACCAATGCAAGAGGGTGAGAAAACACTAGTTGATCATTTGAATCAAAGGGATATCAAGAGAGGCTAGAGAGGAGCTTGGAAGAAGAGGTACTGTAGCTGTGAACAGTACTCCGTGCAGAAGTTCTTCATCCATTCCAAGGTGATTCAAGCTTAGATCTGAAGCAAGCAACCTTCAAGGAAGCTAGAAGCAATCAACGTTCTCAAGGGTGATCAAAGCTACATTCATAGTCTTCTTCATCAACTCAAGGAGATCCAAGGAAGCTCATTTCACAAGGACGAAGAAGCCATTGTTGCTGAATCAAGAAGAGAGCTTTGTGAAGTAGAAAGAAGCTTCTGTTGGTGGTCTACATCGTGTGAAGAAAAGAAGATTCAAGCTCCAGCAATCTCAGATAAGATCTATTTCACTTTAGCATATCTCTATATCTTGTTTGAGCATTTTCATCTTATTCTCTTTCCATTTCATTCAAACATTTGAAACTAAAGATCGTCCCTACCGGTGGTTAGTAGGAAGGAAATCGAAAGTTGTTCGATCTACGGTGTTGACGTCCCTACCTGTGGTTTGTAGAAAGGTAATCGGAGGTCTTTCCGATCTGTAGTTCAGTCCGTGGCACTAGTGGAGCCTCACCGGGTTTGGTGAGGGGTGGACGTAGGACTGGGGATTCAGTCCGAACCACCTTAAAATCTCATGTGTTGTGGTTTGCTTGTGCGATTGCTTTGTGTTAGATCCATGCTTAGGTTCAATTCTCATATTGCGTAATCATCTTGCTAAGCAAATCGCTTTATCCTTCGTTAAGCTAGTTATATTCCGCTGTGATTCTCTTTATCTAGCTTTAAAGAGGGGTGTTCTGCGAAAAGAGGGGCAGATCTATTCACCCCTCCCCTCTAGATCCGCTATCCACTACTCAACACACAAAGCACCTCCATCACTAATTCATCAAAGATGAAATAGCCAAGTCATTGAAAGTGAGTAAAATGTATAGTACATGATTTCCCTACGTAGAACAAGCATAGTATACTTCCCTACCTACAACAACACTACTAACAGAGCAACTAATATGAAGACGAGCAACACTACTAGACAACTTAATAGAATAAAAACAATACAAGGCATGTTTGACATTTGTATAGTCTGCTGCTGTAGTGCCTGGTTCTTTGAATGACAATCAAGCCCGGGACTTGCATGATATGTGGGCATGGCCCTTTCCTACAGTTGAGGACGATCAACATAAGTAAGGCTGCTATTGCCAATCCTATTTATAGCAGCATGTGCTTCCCCTTGTGAGTGAAAACCCTTATAACGAGCTCCAGTGTATCCATTCACTTGGACAAAGCATTCGAGCCAACTATAATATACATCGGGTTCGCGCCCAACCCACACTACATAGCATTTATACCTTCCCATTTTCTAAACTTCAATTCCCTGCATGTAAAGACAATAGGTATGGTAATCATAACAATTGTAGCAAATTTAATATGAAGTCCAATCCACAGACATTTAAGGTTACACTGCATGATATAGTGGGGTAGGGGATTAAAGTAAATAGTTCAAGTGCATGAACACGGTTTATGTCATGTGAATTAACACCCAATCAACCTTGTCTTCTTCAGGAAACTCCATGAATAGTTTTCTATTTATTAGATCTTTGAATAAATCCACTGCGTTGAGATACATGTCACGATCGAGATTTGGATTTTGCTTGAGTATGTCAATGCATGCACACATGGAAGGAGTGTCATCGGTCATGTGGAGGGGAGTTGTAGGCTCCCCTCGTAAGAGCCTCAATAGTTCATTTCTCTCTCGAGAAGCCCCTACAAAATTGTTCAATGCCTCATCCTCGATCCTCTTTTGACGACTCCTCCTCCCAAAGTTAGGTGTTTGCTTGGGTGGTGTAGAAGTACCTTCATCCTCTAGACCCCTACTCATAGTTTGAGTGTTTATAGTGGGGTTTGAAGATTGTGCAAACTGAGAGACATTCATAGCATCATTAATGTCATGAAACCCACCAGTAGCAACCCCATCACCTAAAGCAATCAAAAACTCATTTACATGCTCTTGGGTAGGTTGCATTGTTTGTCGACGACATGTGGCCTCATGGCCTTTCCCCCGTCCAATACTTTTGCCACAAAGATAGTCCATCTCACATAGGAAGATAAATGGTTTACCTCTAATCAACCTAAAGTCCGATCGACTCTAAAGAAATGTAAGGAATGGTCATTTTGTAGAATGAAATAGTCGAGTAATTTAAAAGTAGGTATATAGATACACAGGTCATACAATACATGAATTAATTCATCCTATGCCCCTTCATATCTAGGAATAGGCACATTGTTGACATGGTCCCGCCCCCATCCACTTTTATTGCATAACTCATCAACAAGGCCATAAATTTTCATGATTGTCTTCTAATGATTATATAATTGTTGGCAGTCATAATTCAAGTTACACGAGCTATTAAACATCGGGACTATCTCATTCCAACAATGAGGCCTGAACATTCTCGTATTGTGATTATTCTTATCATATTGCTCAATCAACAAGTCTAGGAGAACCTTATCTTGAAGGTGATTCCAGTTTTGCACACGAGGCTTACCTCTACCAGAACTTGACTCATTCTGAATTGTCCCTGATATTAGTAAATTAATAATAAACATGACTTTAGGCTCCAAATGATAACCTCATATTATAAGGTTGATCAGAACAAGATGCACAAACACGACTCAGTACAATTTAATGCCCAAGCTATAGGGTTGATGATAGCACTTACCAGAGGCATACATGGTTATTCTCCTCTTCCTCTTCAAGCTGAAGAATCCATTCATGAGACATGACAAGAGGAAAAAAATAAAATGATGAATTTACTACAACACAAGCAAAATAGAAATGGTAGAATGGATCATACTCGTGCCTGCATTTTAACATATGTTGAATGAAAAATCTGGATGCAGAAAATTAAGGCAGGAAGAGGCGGGTCATGGTATTACAACAGGCTATATGCACAGGCATATTGTGCTTGGGATCTTAAGGGCACCTTACTAAGAAATGTAAATGAGAGTATAGTTGGCTTAAATTTAATACCACAAGAGGCAACAGATCATGGTGTTACAATAGACTATAGGCAGAGGCCATACACAGTCATAGCATATTATCATTGGATCATACATGCATTTTTAGAATCAAATAGATGAAAATATGGTTGACAGGAAAATTAAATACAACAAGAGGTTGAGCATGGGTTTTCAACTGGGCATTTGTGGAGGTCATTCACAAGGATGGCATATTGTGCTTGGGATCTTAAGGGACATTACTAAGAAATGTAAATGAGAGTATAGTTGACAAAAATTTATTACCACAAGAGGTAACTGTTGTATGCATCGGGGATCGGTGATCGGGATGAGGGAAGGAATAAAGCGAGAAAGGAAAATATGGGAGTTTGATGTATCTCGGGTATCCTCCTTCATAGCCGTATGCCTCTCAGGATGGTACCGGGCACTCGCCTTTTACGGAAGGTCGAGAGGGGGTCAAATGGCACGAGAAATTTTTGGGGTTAAGGTAAGTAGACCGAGGTGTGGGTATGCCAGTCCATTTCTCAACAATCACCCGTGGAACCGAAGGTTGACTGGGGAGGCGTCGCCAGGATGCGGCACGTGGGCTCGAGAAGTTGGGCGACACATGGAGAGAGAAGATTCCATGGGTGCGAGTGCGTAGACGATTGTGGGGAATCGTGTATTGGACATCTTTCCCCACCGATCGCAAGCAGTCGGTGTTTATTTACATCGCATTGAATCCGAACACCTTTGTTCGGTGCTGAAGAGAAGTCTGTATATGTCTGAAGCAGTGGATAGGGGGCCGAGGGTATCTTGTAGCTATAAGGGTGCATTTGACTGGGAGGTTTGGTTTACTAGAGTGAGAGACACTGGACCCACACTGGGTGGTGCGGAAAGAAGCTGAGACCCAGGTACGGGTACATGTATTCAACTGGTTTCATGCTGTATGAGAGCCGCGTGGGCTTTACAAATGGGCCGAAGAGGTCAAGATACAACTGGTGCAAGTCGCGGGACAATTCCAACACGGGGGTCGGTCCCTGGGTCAATGCGTAACAAGGCGGACATCTACGTACTTTTACAGAGACTCTCCACAAGGCTAGGGACGTGCCCGATTTGTCAAGGGAGGACTGGACTGGATGGCTGGGAGAGATACTGGCTGACGCCTAGAGGAGGGCCAGACACGGCTCGAGACGAGTAGTCGGGTACGGGTCGTGAAAGGCGAGTATCTTCATGCTGGGGAGTCTGGGCCGATCCTGGGAATGTTACTTCTAGGCCAGGGTCCGACTAACTCGAGTCATCGAATAGAGCCATCGGTGGCCAGCTCAGGGCGAGCGATGGGCACGCAGTTCCATGATGGAGGTAGGTGGGGCATTATGGCATATGTGTGGCCGTCATAGGTTGTCATACACGGGCAGACCCGGGATGCTGGTGTGTTTGCCGTTGTCATAACGCCTTACATGCGACGGGGATAGGCTTGTGTGCGATGGCTAAACGTCGTATGAGGGAAGTGCGAGCGACATACCCTCGGCGTGTATGATCCGATCAATACGCCAACCAGGTGCACACACTTATCTCCTTGCATCTGTCCTTGCTTGCCGGGTGCCTGCGGAAGTCCAGATGTGCGGCACTCAGTTCATATGTTGTTGCATGCATGCCTCTTGAGCTCCCAGGGGGGGCTTTTATAGAGGAATACGAAGGGTCATGAGGGTTTAGGCGGACCAAGTTGAGGGTAGAACTTGGTCCACGTAAACCCTTGAAAATAACATTTTTCTTGTTTTCAGAGTGGGGGAGGGGGGTTTAGTCGGACCAACCTGGGGGTAGGGTTTGGTCCGCCTAAACCCCTCCACAGGGGGGGTTTATGCGGAAGAGTAAAGCTGGGGTTTTTTTTGGTAGAAAAAACCTTTTTTTTTGTTCTGGCTGGGGTTTAGGCGGACCAACCTAGGGGTCAGATTTGTTCTACCTAAACCTGGGGCTTAGGCGGACTAGACTGGGCATGCAGTCTGGTCTGCCTAAACCCCTATGGGTTAAGGTGGACCGGCTCCGGGGGCTGGGTTTTTTTGATAAAAAAACATATTTTTTATTACAGCAGGGGTTTAGGCGGACCAACCTAGGGTTCAGGTTTGGTCCGCGTAAACCCCCCCATGGGGGGGTTTACGGGGAGCAAAGCAGGGGGAGAGAGAGGGGGTGGTCCCCACCCTATAAAATCTCCCTTTTTACTTATTTTGGCCCCACTTTAACTTAGTGTGACCACGGTAGAGAAAGGATATGAGGCTCTTGACTGGTTGATCGGTTGCTTACGCGTGTGGACCAAGAACGTTGATGTGTGGGACTTTGTGCGATCCCGAGGCTCCGTCATCGAATCCTTCCATGAACGGGTACGTCGGTTGATCTTGCCTAGGACTGGGAGAGACTGGGACTGGAAGACGGCCTCCCCCCCGGGTGAGCCGTGGCCCTGAGGGGTGGCCCGAGGGTCTTTCTATGTCGCTTAGGGTTGTCCTTTGAAGGACGGGGTGCTCCGGGATGTTGGGATTGGTCCATGGGACTTGTCGTCATCGTGCTATCACTGCCGCTCGCAAGGTGTTTGGGTAAATTCCTTACACACCTCGAGTTGTCGATCGGCTTGGGTAGGTGATCGGCGGGCCTTAGATTTGGCCTGGGTTGAGGGCAGGGGCTTGTAGGAGCCAAGAGAGGGCCTTCCAGATGTATGGGCCCGGCATTCGTGGCGTATGCCGTGTAGTACGGAAGGTTGGCGGGCAGCCCCGGGTCGCCCCGGGAGTTGAAAATAAATGGCTTGTCACCACTTGTCTGAGAATCGGGGGTGGCCCCGACTTGCTAGAGAGTTGTCATAGGACCTGGCTGTAGTGCTGCAGTAGCGGATTGGCCCTTGGCTTATTGTATAATGGCTGGGATATGTACACCTCGGAGGTGTTAGGGAAAATTCCTGACTCGCGTGTATGGGCCGGATATAGGTGCTATGGGATTCTAAAGCCTGTGGTTGACCAATATTAGTCTTTCTTTGGCTTCAGAAGGCTAGATGAAGGCATCTTGGGGGTAGATTTTGGCCTTGTTGCTGGGTGCCACGTGTCGTGGCCTGTCGTCAGGGCGTGCCTGGGTTGGCCCGGGTGGCTGTGTTGAACACGGGTAAACCCGCAAACTAAGTGATCGGGGGTGGCTCCAATAAAATGTTGATGTACCCGTGGGTCATGGCTAGCTGGTTGGGACCCATGGTTGGGCTCGGGAGCCATAGGAGGGGCTGGGTAGCCCACGCTTTAAAGGTGTTCAGAGATATTTCTGAACCCTTATTTCTTGGTATTTTTTGTTGGGAAATTGTTGTTGTGCCCCTGTGGTCAATTGAGTCATCTTGTGGTCACTTGGGTCATTCGACATCATCCTATGGTCATTTGAGTTATTTGATATTCTTGGTTTTGATAATGGTTAAACACTATAAGTCATTGATGTTTTACCACTCTTATATGACTAAACTACTTGATGTTCTTTCATGACAGATATGCCAAGGAATGGAGTGGAGATGGCAAAAGTGAAAGCTCAATGATTACGCCCTCGCACGCGGATCGACCTGACAAAATTTAGAAATGCTCAAATGATCTAATGCATAAACTAAACCCAAAAATGCATGAAATTGATAAGGACATGAGTATCTTGACTTATGGACATGTTTCTTTGGTCTAACACTTCATTTTTGCAGGTATAGGTCTTTCCGGTCGACCAACACACCTTGGCCGGTCGACCAATTTTTCCAGAGATGAAGATTGACAATTTTTACAGGTTTCGGTCGACTGCCCCTAGGCGTCCGGTCGACCGGTTCTTCCAGAAACGAAACACTCCAGGATTTATAGGTTTCGGTCGACCGCCCTTGCCTTTTCGATTGACCGGTTCTCCCAAAACTGAAAAGATGGAGATTTTGCAGGTTTCGGTCGACCGCCCCATGCCTTTCGATCGACTACCAGCCCCGAGGCCCCCTTTTTTGACTTTTGTTTCAAGCCCGAGGAGAGGTCTTTCTACCCATTTGTTTAACCCCAAAGTCACCCAATCCCCCATTGATTGTGGATCTGGTCTGGGGGATGTCCAAGGACCATTCAAAGTCTATAAAACCAACACATGAGGGGTTAGAAACCCTAATGCTTCAAGGGGATTCAAGGGAGGCTACAAGGGTGTGTTCAAGGGAGAGGAGTTCGAGTACTGTAGCCGTGAACAGTACTCCGGGAAGAAGTTCTTCAGCAAATCCTCAAGTGATTGAAGCTACTTCAAGAGGAGATCAACCCCAAGCCAAGTGAAGATAAAGCTACAACCATCATCCTCTTCCTCATCTCAAGGTGATCCATAGAAGCTCATTCTCAAGGGAGATCAAATCTGCATCCTTCATCTTCTTCATCAACTCAAGGTGATCCAAGGAAGACCATGTCACAAGGAAGGAGTTACCATTGAAGAATCAGACTCAAGCTTCAGCAATCTCAGATAAGATTTTTCTTCTTGAGCATATTCTATACCTTGTTCGATGATTGAGTGTTTTCATATTTGTTCTTTTTCATTTCATACAAACATTTGGAACTGAGAATCGTCCCTACTGGTGGTTAGTAGGAAGGCAATCGGAAGTTGTCTGATCTGCGGTGTTGACGTCCCTATCTGTGGTTAGTAGGAAGGCAATCGGAGGTCTTTCCGATTTGCGGTTCAGTGCGTGGCACTAGTGGAGCCTCACCGGATTTGGTGACGGGTGGATGTAGGACTGGGGATTCAGTCCGAACCACCATAAAATCCTTTGTGTTGTGGTTTGTTTATGTGATTGCTTTGTTCTAGATGCATGCTTAGGTTCAAATCGACATATTAGTTGCTCATCTTGCCAAGCGAATCATAGTGTTCTTCGATAAGCTAGTTACATTCCGCTGTAATTTATTTTATCTAGCTATATAGAGGGTTGCATTGCGAAAAGAGGGGCAGATCTATTCACCCCTCCCCTCTAGATCCGGTGTCCACTACTCAACAATTGTCTGGGTAAAACAAATGCCCCCCATAGGGCGTACGCCGCCGTATCTCTTTGGCAGGTTCCCCGGTATGGGAGGATCATCTCTCGACGGAGGTGTCCTCTAGGAGCAGGGACGGGGGCCTTCAGCCCAAGCGAAAGCGACCCCGGGTGGACACCAGAGCGGTGGGGGCTGGTGAGTCCCCTCAGGGACTCAGGGTAGAGGATCATATAGAGGCTAAACCAACTTTGAGTAAGCACCATGTTTTCCTTTATCTGTTGCCGGCTTAGCCATTCTAATTGACTAATCTTGCACTATTTGACTGGTTTTCTTGTAGCTCCGCTGGAGATTGGGATGGAGGTGGCTTTTTCACCACCCTCGGAGGTCGATCCTTTGCCATAGGACAAGGCCGAGTGTGACTTCGACATCAAGGAGCCTCTTCGCATGATGGACGAAACTGGACTTAATGCCGAGACGTTCCTTGACTTTGAGTCATGGAAGGCTTTCGAGGACGTTCGGCCAGGTGCGGTCCTGGGACTGGAAATGTTCTGTTTATGGTCGTGCTTGCTTGTGGAAATAGACATGTCCATGTACTTTATGCAGAGACGACGGGGATGCCGGGGGCCATGGACCCTCCCGAGGCAAGAAATGAGGTGCCCACCCTTGTCGAGGAGCAGGAACCTGCGGCCCCTCGGGACGGCTCCAGTAATTGTCGAGCCGTTCTAAGGGGAGTTATCTCCCCGTTTGTCTGGTGTCTTGTGGACTGAGGTTGCTGACTGGTTTGTGATTTTGTTTGCCAGGTGAGGACCCGGCTGCTACCCTGGAGATGGTCCAAGAGCTAGTGAGCACTGGACCGTCAGTGGAGGTCCCCTCGTTTGAGGCTGGGAGGGACGGGTGGCCTGGCCACTCTTGTTGCTGGAGTTGCATCCGGGCCGCCCCTCCCTCCTTTTCCAGCCGTTGTCTCAGCTTGCACGGTGGGGCTAGTGGGGTCTTCCATCATGGGACCCTCAGGTATGTTGCTAGTGTTGTGTCTCCTCTGAATTTAATGTCTAGTTTTGATGCTGGCAACAGTGTATTTGACCTTTAATTCTGATAATGACAACACTGTGATTATTTTGTTGTCTTTCTTAAATCAGATTCAGTTTCTGTTCTTTATCAGGTCAATGCATACTCATACCATTACATTATAAGGTTGACCCATGTTCATGCATTGAGAGAGTCAGGTCGGTGCATATATTCATCTCAGTACAAAAGGTTAGTGCATATGCAGAAGTGTTGCATTATAAGGTCAATGCATATCCCACTGCATTGAGCAAACATGTCGATGCATATATGAAGTCTGACCTAGAAGGTCGGTGCACATCATAGGCTGGTTGATGCATTTGTGTCAGCTATTGCAGCATAAGGTCAGTGCACCTTATACTAAGGTCGATGTTGATAGGAATTATATGCTAGATGATGGTTCATCAGGTTGGTGCACATCATAGGTAGGTCGATGCTAGTGAGCTAGTGTTTAAAGCATAAGGTCGGTGCTATAGTTGTTATCATGGTGCACCCTGTGCATGTGATGTAAAATCAGGTCAGTGCACCTCCTGCATCTGCCTGAAGTCAAGTCGGTGCAGCTATGGTCTATCTCTTTAACTCATGCTGTTGCACTCCTTCTCAGGTCGATGTATCTTGTTTATGCACCAATGCATATGAAGAATTTGTACATATGATTTGTCTGAACCTGTGAAGCATCTGAGACTTCATTCTTCAGATACTTATCTTCATAAGCCTCATAATGATTGGACTGTTAATAATCTCTAATTTTTATCTTGACAAGACAAACCAAGTCATCAAGGACTAACCCAGACTCATGCTCAAACACCTGGGTTACATTAAAGGCAGAACTCCTGACTCTCACGTGGACTTGAAAGCGAATGAATTAAGGGTACGTGATCCAAGGCGGGAGACTGAACTGAATATTCCACCGCGTGGATCGGCTTATCTTTTGCATCATACATGTGGACTCTAGTGGCACCTTTTTGGATTAAATCATTGGGCAGGAATGTGCTTTCCACGCGCCCAATTCTGAAATGCATGGGGACCACAAGGATCGCGCTCGTCAGGTTATAAAAAGGGACTTTGAGCTCTTAAAATTCAAGGGATCCAATGATATCAAGCATATCCAAAGAGAGCAATCAGAGGCATAAGAGAGTAGAAGAGCAAGAGTTCTAGAGAAGAGTTTGAGGAGAGTTTGACAGAGAAAGAGCCTGTTGCAGAGAGTGAGAAAGAAAATAGAGTGCCGAAAGTCTAAGGAAGAAAGTCTGAGAGAGGAGTGAGATTGAGCTGAAGAGTGGTTATCTTGACTTCTGGATCAGATCCAGAGCCAAATTGCTCTAGTGAGAGCTACAGTTTTCTTCTGTTATCGTTTCTTTTTGATTCTATTTCAATTTCCTTTTGAATTTTCTATAAGCTGTGCATCAGCGGATCAAGCTGTGTGGCAGCGGCGAGGATTCAGTCCTTGGACAGCAAGCTGTGTTGCTCAGCGGGAAGCAAGCTGTGAAGCTCAGCTATTTGTAGGGATTTCATCCCCGAAGCTATGGATCAGCGGAGTTCAAGATGTTTGGCAGTGGAAACCTTACTCAGTTGAGTAAGGGGTGGACGTAGATCTCAGGCTTGAGATTGAACCACCTTAAAAATTGATCTGTCTTGTGTGTGATTGCATATCAGTTCATCACTACGTCTAGATGAATGCTTAGGATCATATACGGCAAATCCTTGACTATTTTGATATATTCATCTGTGACCTCCGTCGAGTACCTACTTTGGTTGATTGACTATTATCTGAAATTGTTTGTGCTAGTTCATTATAATCTGATATTATCCTGAATTGTTTTGAAATTTCTCCATCTTATATCTGATCTGTGGTCGGTAACTCAGTGGTATATAAAAATGTCTTAGTCAGAAGTATATATTACATCTATCTGGAAAATTGACCCTTGTGTGAGGAGATTTTTGAATCAAACCTCCGCCAGGTACTATACTGAGTTGACTGATCTATTATCTTTGGTGTTTTCAGTGATTGACAGCTATTCCATAGCCTAATTCCTTGTTGTTAATTCAAACAATTTTTAGTGGTTCTGTTCACAATAGTCTCTTTTAATTCCACATTCTCATTAACTTTTGTAGAATCAAAAATTTAGAGTTGATCTATTCACCCCCCCTCTAGATCTGTAATTCATCCGTTCTCACTTGACGTGGTATCAAAGCCTAACTCTCCTTAAAGGCTTAACATCCTGGAGAGATTTAGTAAATGGATGCTGAGGGTCATTCCACCAGTAAGCCGCCTTTCTTTGATGGAACTAATTATGCTTACTGGAAGAACAGAATGCAGGTTTTCCTTCGTGCGAAGGATTATGAGATTTGGAAGGTTGTAAGTCGAGGTCCGTTTGAGCTCCTTGAGGATGAGGATGTTTAGACTCGGGAGCAGGTCAGAAGGTCAACCTTGAATTGGAGCGCTATCAACACTATGCAGTGTGCGCTACATCCCACTGAGTTCTCCAGAGTATCTTCCTGCTCCACAGCCAAGGAAATGTGGGACAAATTGGAGGTAATTTATGAAGGAACGTCTCAGGTACATGAAACCAAAGCTAACATGTTAGTCTCTGAATATGAAGCATTTAAGATGAAAACTGACGAGACTATATCTGAGATGTATGCTAGGTTGATGGTACTCACTAACGGTTTAAGAAGTTTAGGGAAGATTTATAGTGAGTACGAGCTTGTGAGGAAAATCCTTAGGTCTGTGACACTGATTTGGCACACTAAGGCCACGGTAATGGAAGAGTCCAGGAACCTAGCGACCACCTCCGTCGACAAACTCATCGGTTCCCTCATGACATATGAATTGAACCTCAAGAAGGTAGATGAGTTTGAGAAGAAGAAAAAACCCCTAGCACTTAAGGTGAATTCTAGCAGCAAAGGGTCATCTAGTGAGCATAGTTATTCTAGCTCTGACGAAGACCCAGATGAGTTTGCCATGCTTACTAGAAAATTTAAGAAATTCCTTAAGAAGGAAGATAAGGGGTTCAGAAGAAAATATTACTCTTGGAAGAGGCATTCAAAATATAAATCTAATATTGCCAAAAAGACTGATGGGATTTTTTGTTACAATTACAGGAAGGCAAGACATCTGAAAGCAGACTGTCCTGAACTACAGAAGGAGAAGCAAGCTAGGTGGAAGAACAAGAAAGGAAAAGCTATGGTGAGCACCTGGAGCGACGAAGAGGAAGGCAGTTAGAGCAGCACATTTGATAGTGAGGAAGAAGACAAGCTCTGCCTGATGGCCAAGAGAGAAGAAGAAAATGATGATGATGATGAGGTTACTTCCCCTTTTGAAAACTATACACATAGTGACTGGGAAGAGGCCTATGCTGAGATTTTAGATAAATATGATGATGTGCGTAGGGCATCTAAAAAGACAGATAAATTCTTTAGTGAATGATACTTCCCTGAATGACAAAATTGCATACCTTGAAACAGAAAACAATAACTTGAAGAATTCTCTTACTGAATCTAAAAATTTTAAAACTGTTTTGAATAATCTGAGATGTGAAAATAAAAATTTAAAGAATATTATTGATGAACTCAAACTCAAGATGCAAAAATTTGAAGAGGACACAAAACATCAAGAGAAAAATATGATGTTGTAAAAGGGGTAAATGATGAATTAAAGAAAATAATTGAAAATTTAGAAAAAGAAAACAAGGATAAACAGAATTCTCTAGAGGGCATGACACAAGGATCTTAAAATTTGGATGCCATTTTGGGAACCAAAGTAAACTTCAGAAGGGAAGGATTGGGTTTCAACCCAACCAATAAGAAAAGGTTTGATGTGAAGACAATCTCCTTTGTTGCTGAAAAAGGAACATCCAAACCTTTGATAAAAATGAATTGTGAAGAAAACTTCAATGAAAAATCTGTGAAAAACAATAAGCTTAGTGCCAAGGACAAGGGCAAAGGAAATGTAGAGGTGCAAGGAGGATCCAGTACACACACTACTGTACCTAAGTCTAAGGGACATGTTAGGGGTCAGTTAATCAAAACCAAAGTCCAAGGAACCCCTAAAACCAAGCTAACCTAGCCTCAACGGAAAGGTCGATGCAATAACTAACCTGCACCGATGCATACTTCCTCTGGGTTCAGGTCCTTTAGAAACCAAGGTAAGAGCAGGGGCACCTCAGGTCAATGCTACTACTATAGTGCACCGACCTATCCATCATTCCATAACTCCTACCGTTACACCTTTGGTAGGAAAGGTCGAGGCAGCATCTATATGAGGATGATGCAGCAGAATGTTTAGAATTCTTACCCTAGTCAGGTGCATCGACCTTACCACTAGACTACCTCTTTGCAACCTAGGTTCAGAACCTTCATGAACCAGAACTCATATGGCTTTGTCCATCATATGCCTGTTCAGTCTAGGATCTACAGTGCACACACACCTGCCAATGCCCAATGGACTAATTACTGGCACAAAAACTCTAAGCCAGTTAAGAATAAGAATGCCACACTAGAGAAAAAGACAACAAAAACTCAGAGTGGCAAGAAAAGACAGACAGAGCAGAAAGTTAAGAAATCCACAACCCAAGTCAAGTCACAAAAACAAATGTGGATACCAAAATAATTGTTATCTTGTTTGCAAGATTTAAATGCTGCTATGGGGCCCAAACAGTTTTGGGTTTCAAAATTCTCTACTTGATCATGTTTGCAGGTATGCCTGGCAGCCAATCACAATAGATGGTATCTTGATAGTGGCTGCTCTAGGCACATGACCGGGGATAAACGAAAATTCTGCATGCTGGTGGAAAAAGATGCTGGTCATGTAACTTTTAGAGGTAATACAAAAGGGAAGATCATAGGATCAGGTAAGGTCGGTAAGTGTTCTTCTTGCTGTATAGAAGAGGTTTTACCGGTTGAAGGCCTTGCCTATAATCTTCTAAGTATTACTTAATTATGTGATAAGGGCCATAAAGTTATTTTTGACTCTCTTGCTTGCACTATTTTTTAGCCCAATTCTGAAACTGTAAAATGTACTAGAAAGAGAGTCAATAACATCTATATGTTAGATTTAGATGATGAAGCACATACTGATTTGTGTCTTACTGTTAATAAACATGATTTAGCATGTCTTTGGCATCGTAGGTTAGGTCATGCTAGTTATAATGTGTTGCATAAGTTGAATAAATATAGTATGGTAAGAGGTTTACCTGAAATATCTTTTAAGAAAAATAATAAAATCTGTGAGGCCTGTACCCAATGCAAACAAACTAGAAAATCATTTACGTCCAGAACTGAGTAAATGTCTTCTAAACCTTTTGAGTTGATTTATATGGATCTATTCGGACCCACTAGATCAGCCAACTTATATGGTAGAAGATATGGATATGTTTTAGTAGATGATTTTTCTAGGTTTACTTGGGTATTCTTTTTGACTCACAAAAATGATGCCTTTGAAGAATTTCAGGCATTCTTCAACCGAATAAAACAGAATAGTGAACAATCTATATCTAATATTTTATCTGACCATGGTGGTGAGTTTGAGAACTCACAGTTTGAGGATTTTTGTAGGGAAAATGGGATAAAACATAGATTCTCTTCACCAAGGACTCCAGAACAAAATGGAATGGTTGAAAGGAGGAACAGAACCTTGGTGGAGATGGCTCGAACCATGCTAGTTGAAGGGAACCTATCTAGAAGATTTTGGGTAGAGGCAGTAAACACTTCTTGTTATATTATAAATAGAGCCCTGGTAAGACCTTCTACTCAAAAGACTCCCTACGAAATACTTAAAGGTAAGAAACCTTCATTAGCACATTTCAAAGTTTTTGGATGTAAATGTTTTATCCATGTTAACTCTAAAAGAGACCTTCATTTCGGGTCAGTGGCGGTGAGTTGAGCCGCCTTGCATTTTCCCAAATTTTTTTGGCGTCAGAAATTATTTTTTTGGGAATTTTTAGAGTTAAAGTGTGTTTTTTTTTAAAAAAAAAATAAAAAAATCAAAACCCATTTTTTAACCCCCACCCCCTCCGTTTTGTCCCTCACTCTCGTGACACTCTGTCTCCCTCCCATTTCTCCCCCTTTCTCTCCCACCACGGCGGACGGCGGCCGACGGACGGTGGTGGTGGGCTAGGACCGGGGGACCATGGCGGCGAGCGGCAGTACGCAATGGTGGGGAGCCGGGGGTGGTGCCACGGCGTCGAACTCGCATGGTCGAGGTTCGTCTCAACGATCGGGACGATTTTCACGGAGGTTTTCGTGTGAGATGTAGGGGGACAGAACCTTTTCCCCATTTCCCACTTTCCTTCCTTGCATGCATCACGTTTCTAGCCAGGGAATGTGGTTTATCATTTTTTGGGGAATTTCCATGTTTACGGGCGTGCAATTAGATCGATTTCCTGAATTGTGTTTTCGGGCTCGACATTGCGGTCGAGGGTGATTCCCTGCGCATGCCGAAGGTTCCCGTGCCCAGTGTGGGCTTATGGAGTCACCGGATGAGCCACCGGGGTGGTGCCCGGAGGGGATGGGTTACTGGAAAATCACCCTGTTGGGCTTCCAAAGAGTTGGCCGCCCTGGGTGTTGGGCAGACAAAGTGTTGGCCACCCAGGCAACCCCTGCACTGCAGGCGGCCAGAGGGCTGGCCCCTTGGCATTAATCATGGGCGGCCATAAATTAACGCAGAATAGACATATTTTATTGGTTAGCCCATAGCTTTACCCAAATCTCACAGAATTCCTATAGGGTGACTGACAAGGATAACTTAAACTATGACTTGGACTTGATGATCGAGGGATTTAGAAAAGCCTAGGCTCTGATACCACCTTCTGTCACGCCCCGAACCGATAGCAGCAGAGCGCATGTTGCTCGGAACGTGACAGTTGAACAGTCATGTCAATCAGAGCATAACCATAAGACAAGATATAATATAACAAAATATAATTTCATTTCAAATATAAGTTTATTACAATTTGGACTCCAACTAATGGACTCAATAAAAGAAAATTACAAGAGACTCTTGACTAGACTAATCTTGACATAGACTTGAGACAAAAGAACATAAGGTCCATCTCGGTTTGCCGAAGCTCTCTTCACTCTAGCCCTTGCCCATATGGTTTGGTCACGTCGTCACTATGGTCATTACCTAAAAAGCATGGGAAAACACTAGGTGAGCGAATGCTCAGTAGGACTTAAATCTCTTGCAACAAGCTTGTTTAAAGTAATACTTTTACTGGTTATTTATAAATTAGCGCCCTTGCATAAGGGCGTTCAATATTTAAATAGCGACTATGGTAATGTCGCTCATTCTTTGTCTACTAATACGCATCGGGCAGATACGTTCATAGACACAAGTCACTATTCATAGATTGGAAGTTTTCAAAATTAGGAAAGTAAAGACATGAACAGACAGAGAAAATTATCAGGAATCCAGACTCATAATCATGCATTAATTTTAACATCAGGTTTTGTAGATATTAATTTTTTAAGCATGTTGTATTTATTAAATACCTAAAAGAATAGCGGATTAATAAAGGGTCGTTCATTAAATGACGCCCTAACCGCTGTCGCTATTTCAAAAGAATTAGCGACCCCGCGTGCGATCGTTTATAAAATCAGTGCCCAGGACAGGGTCGCTATTTACTGAAATGCAGTAAAAACTACGGTACTAAAACTGAAAACATGGTATCATGCTATATAATCTATATGCCTGAAGTTACAGTGATTATTAGATTGGGCTTCGTGACTTAAGAACACCTACTTTATTTGGTTGATTTGGACGACGGAAACGATGAAATAAGAACAACAGCAGGAACTGTAATATGAGGAAGAAGATGCTCTTCCCTCGTTCACAGGAGGAGGAGGAAGATGATATATATTAAGAGCAACTACAACAACAACAACACTCGATCACCAGGTACTGTCTGGAGAAGCAGGGCTTCTTCTTAACACTACAGCAGCTGCAGTCATAGCAACTGCAGTAGCAGGATTAGAAGAAGAAGAGTGTAGCTTCTTCACAGCAGTAGCTCGAACGACGATAGGAGAAAGAAGTGGAACTTTTTCCTAGCAACTGCAGTTGAGCACATCAACAATAGAAGGAAGAAGCAGTGGCTTCATCACGTTGTGAAGCTTCTGTTCAGTTGTGACGAGAGGAGGGCAGTAGCAGACAACAACCGCCGTATGAGGAGCAAAACTCCTTCTTGGTTTCAACGGCAGGGCAAAGATCTTGTCTGCTAGGAAGAAGATGGGCTCTCCCTCGCTCCCCTCCATTCACGGCAGCAAGATGCGGCAGGAACATAGAAGTAGCAGTAGTCTGTGCTCGTCGATGGGGAGGTTTATTTATAGAGATGGAGGTTTTATAATCCCAATGGCATATAAATTTCCACGTAAATAATCCTAATGGAGCTAAAGTTTCCCATACAATCTCTATATTGCTATTTCCACATCCACCTTCCAAATTGAATCCAAAAACCCTAATGCTGCATGCAGGTTCGAATGGGAGGATGGGTTGGGAAAAGGTATATTAGTATATAGATATATATACTCATCTTAAGGCCCATTCTTTACCAAGCGTATGAGAGGCCCATAATAGGTATTTAGCCTTTTGGAATATCCAACCAAGATATATATATATATATATATATATATATATATATATATATATATATACATCATATTTCCTTTGTACATAAGGAAGGTCATTGGGCTTTTAAGGCGCATTAGCTTAATTTATGGTTATGGGAGACCCATACTCGTGTGGCTTATAAGTTTAAGTATGGTAAAGCCCATTTATATCTAGCTTTTGTTATTTTGTTTGGAATTTTTTTTTGTTTATTCCTTTATTTATCTGGGTTGCTACAACGACGTGGACGAGGCGGGGGCGACGTGGGCGGCGAGCGGTCGAGGATGGAGTGAGGAATGAAGGCGGTGGTGCGGTGAAGCTCGTTTACGAGTTTGAGAAGTTGGTGGTGGTTCGAGGCATGTTTCTCGTGGAATCGGCATCCTCGGCATGAGAAATCATCGTGAGAGGTAGGGGGATGGATCCTTGGCCCTTGCCTTTTAATTTCCCACGGTTTATAGGTCGAGATGAGGCTAAGAGTGGGTTTCTTTCACACTAGGGCACAAAATGCATGTTTTCGGGGTGAGCGATGGATTTGTCGATTCGATCGAGTTTTTATGGTTCAAATGCGGCCTCTCGGTAGTTTAGAGGTTGGGGAATGGCTCCCCCATATTTTCCCCGGCACCCAGAGTGATTGGGGCGTGGATTAGGGCCCCTTGGATGGGGTTTCGCGGGTGCGTCACCGTAATAGGTTGAGCGAAGGGGTGGTTCGGTCGACCAGTTAGGCGTTCGCCATGGTGGGCGAACTACCCTAGTTCGGTCAACTGACCTAGCTGGTTCGGTCGACACTGACCTGGTGGTTTGGTCGACTGACCCAGGTCAGTGAGTTTGGTTGGGTCGACTGACCTGGTTGGTCCGATCGATTGACCCCTTGTAGGTCGATCGACCTAATGGGCTGGTCAACCGAATTGGACCCTTTTCACTCGTTTTGGCCACCGGTCGACCTGATTCAGACCTATTGGTCGACCTTTTCCCCCATGGATGACTCGGACACCCCGTGAGGACTGAGTTCGTGTTTTTGGATGTCCGGAGAAGTCATGTTGCCTCGATTAGCATGCCTGTATGGTTTTGAGGGTCTGAGTGACCCCGTGTATTCTGGGCTTCCTCGTTATGCTTGTTCAAGTCACCGTGTACCCGTGTAGGTGCGGAGGGTTGTTCTTGCATAGTGTTGGTTTCCTCGGAATGCGGTTCCCGTATGGGCCATGATTATGGCCAGGGATTGTGAGTCCTGTGACCCAGCCAGGGGTGCTGGGGTTTCCTTGTTCACCCCAAGAGTGGGGAGAACCCGGGCGGTAGTAGACCACCTTGAGAGTCCTTTTGACCGTGGTTTCTGGATTCTGACTTAGGGTAGTTTGACGGCATGGAGCCGCATTGTACGACAGTCTAGGACTGAGTCGCGTGACTCAATGGCCATTGGATTACCAGGTTTAGCTAGCCATCTTGAGTCTACTGGCACCGAGTCACGTTGTGCTCCGTGATACTTACGATGGGTGCATGCGTAGCCCATTGGTACTTTGGTATTTCCTCTCTATTGAGAGTTCCCATGTCTAGTGACTTTCCCCCACTAGTCGTAGTTTGCCTGGGCACGCGTGTGTCGATCCACCTGGGAGCGGTGGAGAGCTAGACGTGGGAGAGATGGTTTGGGGCTTGTTTCCATAAGGCCTCCCACTGTGGCGGCTCGAGTCCTGGCTGGGAGGAAAACCAGCTAGAGGGCCTGACGTAGCACAGCCAGTCAGTGTGTATACACGTTGTCGGGGAGTACAAACACATGCTGATGAGCACGACCCCGACTAGACCCTTGTCTTTGGTTACTTGTACGGTGTCTCAGTTTTCATTTGGGGTGAGTAAGGAGACACTTGAGGTGCATACTAAGTCGTAAGTGGACACATTCGGCCTTGATTCTAGTGGATAGGTTCTCCTGTCACGCGACATGTGACTCTCTTGACTCGAGATTTTGGTTTCACGACAGCGAGGTCATGGTTATCGAGTGACTATCGTGTGTTGTTCTTGACTTTTAGGTCGAGGGTTCCTGTGGACGTCAAAAAAAGAGAGAAGAAAAAGAATTTTCCTGTGGCACGGACATCTCGACATCTCAAGAGCAAGTTGAAGATGAAAAGGCCGAATAAATTCCACACCCCATCTAAGTTGGACGAGTACGTACTGGGTGCTCCGCCGTCCGATAAGGAAGCGCCTTGAGCAAAAGGGATGGCCACAGCTCCCCGATTGGCGATGTCGAAAGCCGAATCAGGAAGAAACCCGGTGATCCAGACACGGGTTCGGCACGCGCCGAAAACTACTCAGAGTCCTAAACCGGGACTCGGAGGCTTCGAGCTGAACACCTCAGAGCAGGAGCATTGCAGTCGAAGTTTTTCGAGAGCATAAATGTTCGTACGAATGGCCGCGAAGCCATGACAAAGTCTAAACCGGAGCGGCCTTCATCTAAACCGGCGCGCCCCTTTACATTTTGGGTTAAACCGGCGCGCCCCTTCATCTTGGGTTAAACCAGCGCACCCTTTTTCCCCTGCATCATGGGTTAAACCGGCGCGCACCCTTTCCCTTGCATTTCACCTTAATCCGGCGCGCTCACCCCCCGTGCCGGTTAAACCCCATCCTGTCCCGTCTGCCAACCGATGCTCTGTTCAGCATAAATGCAACGCACAGAGAACATTCAATGCCCATGGCTCTGTTTCTACCTCCGTTCGACAGCACAGAAGCGGCAACGACGAAGCAACCCCCGGTAGACCTGCGAACGTCCCGTCCTCGGATGAACGGCAGCGTACGGCGTGAACCAGCATCGTCCAGCGCATCGAGTCAACTCCCAATTTCATTGAGGACGAGGTGGAAGTGGAAGGGACACTCCCAGGATGGCCGTTCTATAAAAGGGGGCAGCATTGTGAAGCTGAGAGAGGCGGGGAGAAGAGAGGCTGAAGGGAAGGCTGGCTGGTTCGGCTAAGGTCCCCAACGTCCGAAGAGAAGAAGAAGCTACATCCATTCCCATCTATAAGGTGAAGAAAGAAGGAGAGAGAGAGTGAAGGAGAGAGAGGGGAGAGAGGGGGAGGAGATTGTGCTATGTTCCTTCTTCTCCCCCACCGGTGTATCTTCTTCTTCCCCCCACCTCAACGCCTTGTTCTTTTTCTTTTATCTTCTCCGTTGTATTCTTCCCCGTGCTTTGGGGGTAGATCTCCTTTTGTACCTCTTTTCCCTCCTTTCCCCTTGAGGATGAATAAAAGAGTGTCTTTTGTGGGCGTAAATAGCATTCTATTGCTCTGATCTCTCCCCCGTTTCTTCTGTTTTCTTTCTCCCAATTTTTTAAATCACCTGGGGTCCTCGGAAGCTTGCCCTTCTGTGGCATGAACTCTGAGGGAACCCGTTCAAAGGGTGAACATTCATGGCCACCTATGGCCTACATCTGTCCCGTTCCATGAAATCATCACCCGTGAGTTGTGAGAGCTCTTGAAGGCTAGTCCTCGAGCTTTCCAACACTCACATCTGGGTTATTGGACCGCCATGAAGTCTAGATTTGAGGTTCACCCCGGAGTTATCCGTTTGGTGTTCCTTATTTTTCTCTGGCAACTCCCAGTCCGAGGGAGATGCTGTCCAAATTTTGCCAGGTAAAGAACACATAAGAACAGACGAACAGACTAAGCTCTGTGGGTAAAAGAACAACATACGTTTGAAGCCCCCGAATAAACCTGAGCCTCTGAGTTCCTGCATAATCCCTCCTAATAAAGCATTCAATCTTCATGTTCCTTCATTTTAATAAACGATTAAAAAGCTTTAACATCCTTCTCTATCAACTTAATCCATCAATCAAGTGAATAAATCAATCGAAACGTCAATCTACAGGTTGAAGAAACAAGAACAGAAGCAAAAAGAATCAAACAGAATGAAATAAAGCTTAACCCGGCGCGCCCCTAATCCGGCGCGGGCTAATCCGGCGTGCTCATCCACCGCGCCGGTTTAACTCTACACTCAAATCTACTTTGGAATTCTTGGAATGAATAGTACCCCATTTCCTGTTCACCTTGCTATTCCGGCGTGCCATTATTCTTGAACCTAAATCGGCGCGCTCCTAATCCGGCACGCCTCCCCCTGAAGACCCATTAAACCGGCGCGCCCCCTTTGCACCTCCAATTCCGGCGCGCCCTCCCTTGTATCATGCTAAATCGGCGCGCGCGCGCCCCCTCTCTTCCTTCATACCCATTTAACCGGCGTGCCTCTTTAACACACAAAAAGGGGATAAACAGCCAATAAGAAAGGAGAAATGTTCAAAACTAAAAAATGAAAAGATCAATCTTAATAAAAAAAATGAAACAAACACTATCCCCCTTTCTATAATCAAATTTTATTCCGGGGGCGCTGCCCCCGAAAACCCCTGCAAGGGGCGCTGCCCCCTTGACCCCCGCGACCTGACCGCGCAGGTCAATCCGCGTGCGAGGGCGCACGTTGGTGAGTTTGGGCTTCACACTTAACAATCCGCTTCCCCGAACCGTGTTTGAAGAAAAGCAATGACGCCCCATGGCATCAGACATGGTCCTCGGAAACCCTGTTATGGCTATAGTCCGCAGCCATCTCGAGCCAATAGACCATTAATATAATCCCGCATTTTCATTAAACTTGCCGCACTCGCAGCAGACATTTGTATGGTTTGTCACCGTCTCTTACGCTATAAACACGGACCTTCGTCCGAACATAAAATGGTCCATGAGTGACCGACAAAATCTGAATGGAACGAGGCGGCTCTCATCCTCCCCAAACCCTACGCATGGGAGTATCAATAAGGCCTCCGTGGGCCACGCTTAGACCTCGGGTCCGCCCCGACCATGGTCATTGCCTGACCCATATCCTCGGCCTATAGCCCGCTCCCTTTGAACGCACATTGGTTCTCAGATCTGGTCCCAGGACATCCTCCCGTTGCCCCCTTGGCACCGGAAACATTGACGATGCCCACGCGAGCCTGACTTCGACCGCGGGGGACCCACCGCAGTATGGTCGTAGCTCGACCTTGCACCGGGCCGACAAACTTATCGGTTTCTTACCGCCCTAACCAAGATTTAACTGAACGTTTCCCCTTCCTTTGAACAATAAATTTGTCGTATCCCGACGTACACGTGTTCCGGTCTTCCCGTGACGATTATGCTATTCTTAAGCCGGACATTCGTCCGAACATTAAATGGTCAACACATGACCGACATGAGCTCATATAATTTCTTCACACCCTCGTACGAGGACTTCAGCATTTCTTAATAGGTTTTTATGCAATTAATTTTCAGGCCATCGGGCCCCTTTTCCTGGCAATCAATCAAGGGTTTTCCCCTCTCCGAGGGGATGTAATTAACGTCGTAGCCTTTATGGTACGGCGGGTTCTCAGTCCCGACACGAATCACACAATCGTCTGATTAGTCAGATCGAGCACACAATAAATCGTCACCTAGGTGACTGGCACGCCCACGCACTTAATAAACCCAATAAATAAATAAATAATGATTTATTAAATAAAAAGTGCGTCCACAGTTCCCAACAGAGTCATCGAGGTTTCACCCATAGTCAGAGTTATGTCATGATGGCGGGATCGTGACCTTGCTCCCCGACCGCGTGGTCTGGGCTGTGGTCTACATCAACAAGGACGGGCCTTCACGACAAAGGTGTCATGGTCCCTTTTCCAGTAGTGTAGCCAGGGTTTCCCATTGGTTCGGTGGTCCCGACCGTGAGGTCAAAGTTTTCTTCGTGGAGAGTAGGAGTAGATTAGAGAGCCGTGGTTGTTGTTGTTATGGCTATTACTCCCATCGTTATTGTTGCTGTTGCTGCTCCTGTTGTTGTTGTTGTTGTTGTTATTGCCATTATCGCTACTGCTTACCATCACTATTTCATGGTGGGGATTCATGGGACCCCTACTGACCCGATGAGATGAGACTCACCCCTTTCTTTTCAGGTGTAGCAGCTCCTCCTCGAGGTGCAGTGCAGAGGTTCATAGTTGCCAACTTGCCAGAGGCTGGGCTATTGACACCTAAAATTTGGCATTGAGAGTAGCATGCCTCGCCGGGTCGAACAAGGGCAGTTAAAAGAAAATAGTCTAAAATGATTACATGAATATTTTTCAAAGGCCCACATCGGGCAAAGAAGAAAACCAAGAAGACCGAGAAGGAAAAGAAGAGAAGGAAGAGAAAAGGAGAGCTGCCATGCCTGCACCTTCGCCTGGAGGGTCGCCTCAGTAGAAGAAGCAAATGAGGAGGAAGAACAAGAAAATAAAATAATAAGAAAAAGAAAAAAAGAAGGGGGGGTCTATCGTATCTGCACCCTCATCAAAGCTCCAACCGGCCGCCACGGCAGTGGCAGAAAAGAAGGAAAGAAGAAGAATGAAAGAAGAAGAAGAAGAGAGTGGTGGGAGCCCCATCCGGTACCCCTATTTGAGTCTTTGTTGACGTCTAGAAATTTGAACACCACAATATACCATAATATAGCAGAAATTGTAGGAAGTTAAGGTGTTCCTAAGGTACACTGCCGAGGGCTCGACTATAAGAACCCGGTGGCGAAAAGACACAAGAAGAGGCCGAAACAGCCAAATTTGAACACTAGTGATGGCGGTGCCGTATCTTATATGTGACACTGTGTCACCATAAATTTACGACTCGATGGACGAATTAGATTTAAAATCAAAGGAGGCCGAGACACCCCTAAAGATGTACCACTGCGGGCCGGATTATGGAAGCTCGGACATCAGAAAGAGGAAGAGGAAAAGAAAAGAAGAAGAAAAGAAGAAAAAGGACGAGAGAAGAATAAAAGAAGAAGAAGGACAAAATAAAAAAGAAGAAAAAGTAAGAAAAGAAGAAGAAGAGGAGGCATGGGTTGTAACGGCAACCCCCCTTAATGCATTTAATGCCCAAATGAGAGCCCTGACTCCTAGTGCATTAAATGCTTCATACGGTAATGCGCCATGCCTTCATCCGATAGCCCTCCATGCCTTCATCTGGCAGCCCCCCTTTGTGGGTTTTATACCCCATACGGCAACCCTTAGAAGCTCACCCTGCAGCACTCCTCAAGCATCAACCGACAGCGCGGATGGGCTTCAAACGACAGTCCTCCAATTGCTCACACGGCAGCCCCATGTGGCCGAACCGGTAGCACATTAAAAGCCCATCCATCAGCTCGCAGCCAGCTCATTCGACAGCCCATTGGGGCCTTGATCGGACCGAAATGTGCATCATTAAACACAATGGCCGTCAATCTTAAATTTATTTACCGAACTCGTAATAAAAATAAATAACGTAGCACTACGGCGAGTCCGAGTCGAATCCACGAAGAGGAATTTATTTTTCAAATTGAAGATCTTGTGTTCTAGACGGAACATGAACTTTAAATGATTATATACAACTTATAATGAAATGACATTAAATAAATTTATCTAATAAAATTTGGAGGGTTGTAGAGAGAGAAATAAGAGAGGGAGAGGAAGAAGAAGAAAGAGGAGAGAGAGAGAGATCTAGAGAGAGAAAATAGAAATACATGATTTTACTGAATTAAAAATACAAGTTTTACAACATTAAGTGCGAAAATAAAATTACAATCTCAATAAAAAATAAATCTAAAATAACACCAAGGAAGACGATGGGATATCACGGCCGTGGTGTCAGGGTGATCGTCTCCTTGAGCCTTTGATTTTCACTCATCCCGGAGCCGGTGACGCCTGTCTTGCGTCGTCTTTGGAGGGGTTAGAGAGAGAAGTAGGAGATAGAGAGAGAAAGTAGAGGGATGTGGAGAGAGAAAGAAATAGAGAAAGGTGGATTTTTTAAATCAACACAAAATAGATAAGTAAATTTTTTTTAAATTGCATGTGTGTTGTGGGGAGATAGAGAGAGAAAGAAAGAGATAGAGAGAGGGAAGAGACGGAGGGGAGAGAAAGAGAGATATATAGAGAGAGAGAGATCGCTAGATTAGAGGGAGAGAGAGAGTGAAACTCAGAGAAGAGAGAGAAAGAGAGAGGGCGAGAGGAGAGAAAAAGAGAGATAAAGAGAGAGAAGAGAGAGGCCGGGCAGAGGGGGGTGGTTAGAGAGAGGAGGAGTGATACGTAGGGAGAAGGGAGGGCTCGTGCATGGGCCATGTGTAGCGGCGAGGAGGCGACGGCAGGTGGGAGATGGCTCATGGTGCAGAGGCAGACGAGGTGAGAGGAACTGCCGCGGCGGTGTAGTTCTGTTAGAGAGAGAGAGGGAGAGCGGGGGTGTGTCGCAGCGAGGCTGGACGCCGACAGAAGAGGAGGCAGCCGCGGTTAGGGGAAAGCTATGTGTGCAGAGGAGAGGGAGAAACCGATAGTTGCATGTGTGTGGTGTGTAGCGGAGGGTGAGGGAGCAAGAGTTAGAGATGATAGAGGAGAGAGTAAGAGAGAGGGAGTTCACTATGTATACGTCGGAGGTGGTGTGTGTGGGTGTGAGAAGGCGAGGGGGAGTAGGTGTGAGAGGGGAGCAAGGGGCCGACTGTGAAAGTGTGTGTGTGATGTGTCGAGAACGAAGGGAGAGAAGAAGTGTGCTGAGTGGGAGGGGACTGCAGTGTGAGGGCGAGTGTGTGTGTGCATGGGGAGATCCTATCGTGGGGGGAGGTGGGAGCGGTGTAGCAGTGGTCACGGTTCATGCAAGCGTGGGAGACCGCGGCAGGTGTGCAGAGGCATGTGGGAGTGGTGCAGGTGTGAGAGAGAAAGACAACAGGGAGGAGGTGAGAAGAGAAGGTGCATGGGCGGCGTGCGGTGTGTGCATGGGGAGGTCGAGGTGGTCTCCTGTGAGAAGGGAGGCTGGTGATGGTGAGAAGCGGTGTGTGTGAGAGATGAGAAGGAGAGAGAACAGGCAAGGGACATAGGTGTGTTTGAGAAGGGGAGGGTGTGTATGTGCGCAAGAGGCGAGTGATGAGACTGTGGTGATGGTGTTGGTGCAGTGAGAAGAGAAGGCGACTGGGAAGAGGAGATCTGCGGTGGTATGCAGTGAGCTAAAGATAGAAAGGGAAGGGGAGAGATGAGCTCGGGAGAAAGAGAGGGGGAGCAGGGAGAGCGCCTAGAAGGTGGCATCGGGTGAAGCCGCAGTGCCCCTCTTCCAAACAGGGGCTCCGCTAGTGAGCAAAAGGAGGGAGAGAGAGAGATAGCAGAGAGAGGAGGAGGAGAATGAAGAAGTAGATGAAGGGGATGTGAGAGGAGAAGAGAGAGGGTGGTGGAAGAGAAGGAGAGGGTGAGATCGGAGGGGAGAAGATGGAGGAGGGAGAGAGGCCAGTGAGGAAGGAGACCCTGGAGGAGGAGGGGGGAGAGAAGTTTTTTTAGCTCCCGAGAAGGAGAGGGTGAAGTGTAATATCCTGGATTCTTCAGATCGGAATCGGAGAGCTATCGGATCGCTTTCGTGGGTCCTGATACGTGTTTTACGATCCACGCGAGTTTTTCTCTTGTATAACTTGCGGCACCCTGTGGTGAGTTGACCGTTGAGTTTTGCTACTCAAGGATGCTACAGGTGCGCTGTGCTCGTTCCGAGGATCGCGAAGGCTATTTTTCCATATTTTTCTAAATTTACAAAATTTCGTGCCAAAAATTAGATTTTAGGAAAACTTGCTATTTTCCTATTTTCTTTTTCTTTTATTCCCTCACCTCTCTCCTCTCTCTTCTCTCTCGCCGTCACTCTCTCCCCCTCCGTTCTCTCTCCTCTTTCCCCCTCTGCTCCGGCTACAGACGGAGGAGGCCCGGGGATGCTGTGGAGATGCCGTGGAGGTGGTCTGGAGCGTGCAGGCGTGAAGATTGGAGCGTGGTGTTGGAACGATCCCGTTCGGTGGATTCAAAGCCGGCGTGGGCTCGTGTGTTGGTTTTCGACGCTTTCGGCTCGGGAGCTTGTCGGTAGAGGTAGGGGGATAGATTCCTTACCTTTTGATCTGCGTTTCCCTTGAATTTCATGCCGATTAGCGCGAGGTTGAGTGGGTTTTCAATTTTTGGGGAATTATAGCATGATTTGGGGTGTGCGATGGAATCACCGTTCAAGGCGATGTTTCTTGCATTAAATGGATGAAAATGAACCCCTGGCATGTCTGGATGCCATCCCCGCTGGTTTTATTGCGTTTGGTAATGGTTTGGGGCCGGTACGAGGCCGTTTCCCCACGTGATTCGTTTTGGGTCGATTCGTGGGAATCGCCCGTTTTTAGTGCTTTTGTGCAGGGTTTGGCCCCTTCCGACTGGTGGAAGGTTGGCGATGTGATTAGGATTGTTTCCCCGTCATTCTGACGATGATTGGGGCGTGGAAAATAGGTTTTTGTGCGGATTTTTCAGGTTTCGCTCCATGACGGGAATGCGCTTGTCAGTGGTGCCGCGTTCTCAGGGAACGCGCTGCAACGATGCACCGCGTTCTGTGAAAGAGACGAACGGTTAAGGCGGTTGGGAACGTGCTTTAAGTGATAGGCGTGATCCTGTTAAACGCGCTACAGGTAGTGAGCGTGACCTGCTTCTGGCGGTTTGGAATGTGCTATAGGATATGAGCGCGACCCTGAAGAAAGCACTATATGTAATGAGCACGATCTTCATTGGTGGTTTGGAATGCGCTACTCAAGGTAGGCACGATTCTGTTCATCGCGCCATGGTTGGTGAGCGCGATCTGATGGGTTCTGGTGTTGTCGTGCTCGAGCTATATAGCGCGTTAAGATCATGCTATAGAGTTAGAGCGCGTTAGTGCCTTGTTGTTTCTCGTATTTTGTTTAAGTTGTCTCGGGCTCTGGTGGACCCAAGATTCGATGCCGTGTTGGCTTGTGGCTCGATGGATGCTTTCGTTGTCCTACTCTGTGAGAGACATTTGTGTGTCAAGGAATCCCGGAGAAGCGGATTTATCCCGAGCAGTGTGTATTGTTGGACTTTTGTGACTTCCATAGTGTTTTGATGATGAGCATCACTATGTTAAATAGTGTTATTTTAATCAGATATCTTGAGTAATGTTATGCATTTGAAATTTCCATGTTTAACAGGAAAACTACCATGAGATAATACCTTGCATGTCCGTAATGTTCCCTTCATACTTCGTGTTGTTTGTGTTCACTACACTCCATGTTGTCCCTTTGTTCGTCGTGTTTTTCCAACTATGTTTGTTGGTTGTCTTCGTGTCTTATGTTCTGGCCAAGTCTATACAGCCTCATCTTTACCTTCGTTCCAAGCCAAAGTCTACACATTGTCTTAGCGTCATGCATCAGTCTTCAAAGTCCATACAATGCACTGTAGCATGTTCGAAGCTAAGTCCATACATTGGTTTAAGCTTCCAAGTCTGTACATTGGCCTTCAAGCTTTCCAAGTCTATTCATTAGCAGCTGAACTTTGAAGTCTATACATTGGTCTTCACTTCAAGTATGTACAGCCATTGTCTTGCCAAAGTATATACGTTGTGAACCCTCAAGTCTGTACAGACTTTGCCTTGTTCAAGTCTATACATCGTCCAATTCTTTGGCAAGTCTATACCTTGTGAAAGTCCATACATTCGATTGCGTTGCCTTGAAGCCGTTCCAAGTCTATACATCCAGTTGAACGCAAAGTCTTCACATCGCCTCATCATATGAAGGCTGTACGTTACAAGTGTCCTTCTTGTTTTGTGACCACACTTCGTGTCAGTTTTCATTTTCGTCTTCGAGTTGGTTTCAGTCCATGTTGTTTTCGTGTCATTTTCGACTTCGAGTTGGTTTCAGTCCATATTGTTTTCGTGTCATCCTCGTCTTCGAGTCATTCGTACGTTCGAGCAACTTAGTACTCGAGTTGTTTTCGTGTGTATTCAAGTCTTTGTAGTAAAGTGTCGTTTCACCTCATGCCGTTCTCTTTGCTGTTTGTTATGTCGTGTTATTTTTGTATTCGTGTCTTCGTGTTGCTTTTATATTCGTGTCTTCGTGTTATTCTTGTGTTTATGTCCTCGTGTTGTTTCTTTCTATCTTCGTCCAGGTTCCCTCTGATCAGGTGTTTGTCTACCTTTTCACTCCGTGAGACTTCCTTCTCACCTCGTGCTGTTCTCTTCTGACTTCGTGTCGTTTTTCTTTGTAGTGTTAGCTTTATTATTGTGTATCTCGTGTCGTTCTCTTCGTAGTGTTTGTTTTGTTACAGTGATACTTCGTGTCGTCCTCTTTGTAGTGTTAGCCTTATTAGTATGTATCTCGTGTCGTCTCTTTTTACCTCGTGCTGTTTTAATCTGACCTCGTGTCATTCTCTCTTTATTTCGTACTGTAGTAATCTTGTGTATCTCGTGTCGTTTTCAGTACAGTGCATCTCGTATTGCTATCACATACCTCATGCAATTTTAGTTTTTGTGGCCCAGAGTTTTAATCGTTTTATTTCTTTGCAGGAGAAGAAGAAAAATAAAAAGAAGAAGGTGGTCCGAGGAAGAATATTCCCAGTGACTGGGCTGCACGTGATCCAATGCTAAAGGAACCAATGCTATAAAGGCACGTGGCAAGAAGGTTCTGGATGAAGTGTGGGAGGCACACGCATTCTGCACCTTATCCACCTGCTGCTGCTGCTATATATTGAAGCCTTCGTCCACAGATGAAGGTTGATCGAAAGGAAAAAGCAAAAAGCAGAAGTGCAGAGAGTTCGATCCAGAAAAAGAAGAGAAGAAATTTGAGTGAGAGCAGAAGAGAAAGAGCCTCCCTGAGAAACTAGAGTGTTCCAGTTGAGAGAGAAGAGAGAGCAGAAGAGTGATCAGAAGATGGGTATTGACTTACGGATCAAATCCGAAGTCTGCTGCTCAGTTTGAGCTACATTATTTCCATTTCTGAGTTTTGGATTTCTTCTTTCTTGTTTTCGTTTTTGTCTGTGTTTCTTTCTTGATTGAGAGTTCTCTGTGTTTCCTCCTGGTGTTCAGGGGAAGTGAGAGACGTGTTCTCTCTGGTTCACTTGCAACAGACGTTGCAGTATTGTTCCCTCTCGTAGAAGAGGTGTTCCCTCTAGGATTCAGAGGAAGAGAGACCTTGGTCTCTGGTTCTAGTGACTGCAGATCACTAGTATTCCCTCCGGTTGGAGGAAGAGGAAATTGTTTCCTGTTTCTAGGGACTTGGCGTCTTTAGGGTTCCCTCCGGGTGTGGAGGAAGAGGGGAGAGTGTTCCCCTGTGAAGCTGTGAATCAGCCGTTGTTGCAGACTGAGTCTGCTTTGCTAGCAGGTGCTAGTGGAAGCCTCACTTCGATTTGAAGTGAGGGGTGGACGTAGGCAGACTGGAGGTCTGACCGAACCACCTTAAAAACCTCTGAGTACTCGTGTGATTATCTGTGGTGATTGTGTGGTGTGCCTTCTATCCACTCGAGCTATTGTCCGCACTGCGTGTTTGTGGGTTCAACTCCGAGATTGCTTGTTTTAAGTGAACCATTCTTCAGTAAGTTTTTAATCGGTTGAAAACAGTGATCTATTCATCCCCTCCCCTTCTAGATCACTTCATATTTCTTGTATCACTTGGTATCAGAGCGGGTATTTCCCAATATGTGGTCCAACGGCCAGGGAAACGGATCTGCTGGTCCTCGCAGCTACATTGCTGAAGGGCAGTCAATCACCCGTCCCCCTTTCTTCGATGGTAATAACTATTTCTTTTGGAAGAACATGATGGAAGTCTTCATCAGGGCTCAAAGCCACAAGCTCTGGAGAGTAATTACAGATGGTCCGTACCAACTTCCACCGAACGAAGACATATGGACAGAGGAACAAGTTAAACTCTCCGCACTGAATTGGACGGCTCTTAGCATCATACAGTGCGCCGTCCACCCGGAAGAGTACTTGAGGATTTCAGCGTGTAAGACTGCAAAGAAAATGTGGGATGAATTGCAGTTAATTTATAAGGGCACATCTCAAGTGAAAGCTACCAAGATCAATATGCTTACAACTCAGTATGAGTTGTTTAAGATGAAGCCAGAGGAGTCGATCACAGAAATGTATGCTAGATTATCTGTGATCATCAATAGTCTAAGAGGATTTGGAAAGGAGATTCAGCAAGAAGACATTGTCAGGAAGATCCTTAGGTCCCTAACTCCCATCTGGGATACTAAGGTGACCGTCATAGAGGAATCAAGAGATTTATCCACCATGTCAGTAACCCAGCTGATTGGGTCTCTCATGACCCACAAAATGAACTTCAGACAAGGGAATGATGGACATGACAGAAAGAGAAAGAATGTTGCTCTGAAAGTCTCACGACATACTAAGAAGAGCAGCAGCAGCAACAACAGTGGTGGTAGCAGCGAAGACTCTGACGGATTCTCAGACCTGGACAAGGGCGAGCAGGCCATGCTCACCAGGCAATTCAGAAAGTTCTTGAGAACTAAAGGGAAATTCTACAGGAGAAAGAGATTCAATGCTACAAGGAAGTCTCCTGAACGAGAACTTGAGAAGAACCGGTTTGTTAAAAAAGTTACATGCTACCGCGGTTTGTTAAAAAAGTTACATGCTACCATTGTCAGAAACCTGGCCACATGAAAAGTGAATGTCCAGAGCTGCAAGCTAAGGCTCCCGGATACCAGAAGAAGATGGTGCACAAGAAGAAGAAAGCCATGCTGTGCACATGGAGCGACGAGGAGGAGGATCCAGAAGCCACCTCGTCCAGTGAAGGTGAAGAAAAGACTTGCCTCATGGCCAACCATGAGGAAGAGGTAACGAACTTATTTGAGAATTTTACTTTGGATGATTGGGAGGACGCCTATGGCGACCTGTTAGCTAAATATAATTTTCTAACCAAGGAGCACAGAATGGTTAAACGAAAGTTTTACTCAGTTTCTGAGGAACACTCTATTGTTGTTACGGACAACATGAAAAATAAGGAGATGGCCATTGAGCTAGATCAGGCTAGAAGTGAGATCGAGAAGTTTAGAATGGAAAGAGAGGAAAATCTAGCTAGGATGAATGAGCTGAAGAGTAAAACTGAAGAGAGTAAAAAGGAGTTTAGACTGATTGCAGAAAAATATGAGGCGGTTAGAAAAGTTAATCAGGAACTCCAGGACCAATGTAATGAACTTCAGAAGGAGATTGAGGACAAAGGAAAAATGCTAGAAAAATTTACAGAGGGGAGAAACAATCTGGATGCCCTTCTGGGGTCGAGGGTAAACTTCAATAGGGAGGGATTAGGATACAATCCCACAAGTAAAAAACCCTTTGAATTCAAAACTGTCACGTTCTGCCCCGCCAAGGGCAAAGAAAAACTAGAAACCCCATCCAGCTCCAAATCTGTCTCTACATTGAAGGTTTCGACCAGCAAATCTATTCAATCCACTGGTCAGCAGACTAAGTCAGGAAATCTTGAGACTAGAACTGTTCCTGTGCAACAGGTGTGGAACAAGGGTTTTCACACGACCATTCCTATTGATGTCACTAGAACGGTGAACAGTTTCGCTAAGAAAATTCAGCATGATAGTTATCAAGGAAAGCATGCGAACATGCATCACCTTCAGCACAATTTTCATTTGAATAAAAATGGCTACATGAATTATGCTCAGCACACACGTGTTTCCTTTAAGAGGCCAAACAACAATTTCTCTGCTCGGAAACAGCATAATTTTAATAGGAATAGGCTCATTCAACACCCACTGAGAAATGCCAAGAAGGAAGAATCAATCTACATGAAATCTCTGAAAAGAACAGTAAAACAAATGTGGGTTCCTAAGTGTGATTTGGATAAATTGAAAATTATCTTTGGACCCAATTTGAATTGGGTCCCACATCACTTTGTCTGAACTTTCGCAGGTTAGCCTGGCAGCCGAGCATAACAAGTGGTACCTTGACAGCGGCTGTAGCAGGCACATGACAGGAGACCGGTCCAAATTTAGCAAACTGAAAATGAAGTTTGGGGGCCTGGTCAAATTCGGTGAAAATAACAGAGGAAGAATAATTGGAATTGGTACTGTTGGTAAGTCCTCTACTAACTCCATTGAAGATGTGTATCTTGTAGAAGGACTTCAGCACAACTTGATAAGTATAAGTCAACTCTGCGACAAAGGACACAAGGTACTCTTTGACCACAATTCCTGCACTGTTTTTGAGCTGAATTCTGATAACGTCATGTTCAAAGGTCATAGAGTAAACAATGTATACATCGTAGACCTGAATGATAATCCTGAAACTCACTTGTGTATGTCTGCTAATTCTGAACATGTTGCTTTTGACTGGCATAGGCGTCTAGGCCATGCTAGTTTGTCTACAATGAATAAACTGTCTAAGCTTAACCTAGTTAGAGGTTTGCCCCGAATAAGATTTCAGTTAGGGTCCAAACTATGTGATGCTTGTGCACTAGGTAAACGGACTCGTGCAGTTTTTAAGTTGAGAACTGAGAATCTTTCATCTAAACTGCTGCAGCACTTGCACATGGATCTCTTTGGTCCTACTCACATACAAAGTTTGTCAGGTAAGAGATATGGATTAGTCATAGTTGATGACTTCACTAGATTTTCTTGGTTGTTTTGTTTAGCAAATAAAAATGATGCCTTTGTTCACTTTGAAGAACTTTTCAATAAAATCAAATTGCAAGGTGAACATAACATCATTACAATTCAGTCTGACCATGGAGGAGAGTTTGAGAACTCTTCATTTTCTGAATTTTGCTCAAGAGAGGGAGTGACTCACAAATTCTCTTCTCCCAGGACACCGGAGCAGAACGGAATTGTTGAGAGAAGAAACAGGTCAATAATTGAAATGGCTAGGACTATGCTGATTGAGAGTGGACTTCCAAGGATATTTTGGGCTGAAGCTACGAATACTGCATGCTACATTCTAAACCGAGCCTTGGTAAGACCTACTCATAGGAAAACTCCTTATGAACTTCTCAAGGGTAAGCAGCCAAACATTTCTTACTTTAAAGTTTTTGGCTCCAAATGTTTTATCCACAATAATGGTAAGAATGGTTTGGACAAATTTGAAGCTAGAAGCTCTCCTGGAATTTTTCTCGGATATTCAGAAACCTCAAGGGCTTACAGAGTTTTCAATAAAGCTGATCAAACTGTTGAAGAAACACCGCATGTAGTGTTTGATGAAAATGATTTCTCTAACAAAGTGATGGATGATGACAGGGAGCCATTTAATGAGGGAGATTTCTTGGAGAGAATTGAAGAAGAAGAAATGCAGCCAGCTACTCAACCAGAAAACTCACAGCAAGAAGGAGCAGCTGAGGTAGGTGAACCCTCAGGTGAGATAATATTTCACAAAGACAACCCTAGTGAAAATGTCATAGGTAATTTGCATGATCCTCCTAGGACTAGGTCTCATTTTAGAATTGTTCAAGAACAGGACTTAGCTGCATTGGTATCTCAGGTGGAACCCAAATCTGTGGAAGAAGCCTTAAAACATGATTCTTGGGTATCCGCCATGTGTGAGGAATTAAATCAATTTGAGAAAAATATTGTATGGGAACTAGTTCCCAGACCTGATAACACTCATGTCATTGGCACTAAATGGATTTTCAAGAATAAAGTTGATGAGAATGGAGCTATTTCTAGAAACAAAGCAAGACTTGTAGCTCAAGGCTACAGTCAGGAATTTGGTGTGGATTTTGATGAATCCTATGCCCCAGTGGCTAGGATGGAAGCTATACGAATTCTGCTTGCATTTGCATGCTCTAGGAACATTCGGCTGCAGCAGATGGATGTCAAAAGCGCATTCTTAAATGGGGTATTGAAGGAAGAGGTATATGTTGAACAACCTCCAGGTTTTAATTTCTCTGTTCAGCCTAACATGGTTTTTAGGTTGAATAAAGCCCTCTATGGATTGAAGCAGGCTCCCGAGCCTGGTATGAGAGACTTTCTGAATTCCTCTTGAGCAAGGGATACACTCGAGGTAAGGTTGACCAAACCCTCTTCACCAAAAATCTCGGAAAGGATTTAATAGTGGTCCAGGTATATGTTGATGATATCATCTTCGGATCTAACAATTCAAAATTGTGTAAAGAATTTTCTGAATCTATGTCTCATGAATTTGAAATGAGTTTAGTTGGCGAACTAAAGTATTTTCTTGGGCTGCAGGTCAAACAGATGGAGGATGGTTGTTTCATAAATCAAACCAAGTATACTCTGGAGATGCTGAAAAGGTTTGGAATGACCAACCTCAAGACTATCTCAACACCCATGGGCACCAACTCCTCACTGGATTCAGACGAAAAAGGTAAAGAGGTGGATGCTAAATTATATAGAGGTATGATCGGTTCACTCCTCTACTTAACAGCATCTAGGCCTGACATTCAATTTAGTGTAGTGATGTGTGCCAGATACCAGTCTAGGCCTACTGAATTGCATTTGGCAGCTGTAAAAAGAATCTTTAGATACTTATCTGCTACCCATGATTTAGGTCTTTGGTATCCTGCATCATGTAGTTTAGATCTCATTGCATATACAGATGCAGATTATGCAGGATGTAAATTGGACAGAAAAAGTACTAGTGGTCACTGCGAATTTTTAGGAGGATGCCTAGTCTCTTGGGGATCCAAGAAGCAACACTCTGTGGCTCTTTCTACTGCTGAAGCTGAGTATGTGGCAGCAGGGAGCTGTGGCACACAGGTTATATGGATAAAACACCAGCTTCTGGATTACTCAGTTGAGCTAGGTTGCACTTCCATCTTTTGTGACAATACTAGTGCAATAAACATTGCAAAGAATCTTGTACTTCATTCTCGAACTAAACACATCAAAATCAAGCATCATTTTATTCGTGATGAAGTAGCTAGGAAGACCTTTGAATTGATCCATGTTGGCACTAACTCATAAATTGCAGATATTTTCACTAAGCCACTGGATACTGAAAAATTTAGCACATTGCGTAGAGAATTAGGTATTTACAGAATTTCATGATTGAATATTTGATCTCTAAATAATCTATCATGTGTTCTTATGCTTATCTTTGCTCATTATCTGTTGCTGAAAATAACCTCATTATGGGTGTTTGCTGATTCACTCGTACTGATTGATACCACTTTATTTTCTTTGAGGTGTTTTGAGGTTTGTCTTGGTTAAGTCTGAGTTGGAGTCAAGGTCTCAGGGGGAGCTAGATTAATAATTGGTGTCATGCTCTTTTGGCCAAATCTGAACATACTTTGAACGGACTTTTGCTGACCTTATAAGAGAATCAGTTTGAGTAGGTGGATAAAAGAAATTTTTGAATGTTTTATCCGTTAAGACTGTTCATCTAATTTCTTGTTGGAATTTCAGCTGTTAGTCCCACTGAGATCAAAATCTGAATTCAAGACTATCTTCCTACACTGTAACTAACTTCTGATCTAGCCAGTACAACATACCTGCTTAGTCTAGTTAAGTCCGAATTGAGGTATATAGTGCTTCTGTCTGAAAAACTTTGGAGCTGGTGTATTGTTCTCAAACTGAATCAAGACTAATTTACAAGGTTTCAAGTGCAGTTTAATGAAAAGTTCATGAAAGAAGTTTTAACAACCTTGTTAACTGTTCATTGAGAAACTGGGACTTTCATCAATGAAGTGAAAGTATCCCATGTCATGAGATGGCAGTATAAATCAGGCTTAATTAGCTGTCTTGATCATACAGAGCAATGGTACATATCTGGTTAGTAACTGGGGTGTCTGGCCTCTGGTAAAGGTGTCACCTTAATGTCAACACCAGTTAGAATACTATCTCTGTCCTCTTGTCAGAAGGGGTAATGTGGTCTTGCCACCAAGTAACTGGGGATTCCTGCCTCTAAACAAGGTGTCTCCCTAATGTCAAAGGTGTACTTGACAGATTTATCTTTGATCTTGACCATCTTTGAAAAAATTTTCTCCCTCTTGGTATCCAGATTCTGTTCACTTGGCATTTAGGTCTTGGTTTGTTTATTTTCAATACCACAGGTCTTTGTTTTTCCTGACTTTCTTGCTTTATACTCTCTGAGTAAAGACTTACTCTGACCATACTGGTATCTTGTACCTTACTTGCTTAGAATCTGGTTCTGTGTATGGAGCAACTCTTCATTCACCATTTTGCACGCAGTCTGACTAACTGATCCTCAAAATCCTCACATAAAATTAATGACTTTCTTAATTGCTTAAACATATCAATAACTCTCCTTTATCAGCCATACTCTCTATTGTTTTCTCTCCACTGTCAGCAATTGTCTTTTCGTGATATCTTCAGACCTGCCCCTAGTTTTTGATGATGTCAAAGGGGGAGAGTGTCTTGCTAGTGTCTTGCTTGTGCTTTGCTGAGGGGGAGCGAAAGATAAGTGCCCTGAGTTATCTAGTCAGAGGAAAGTAGATGTTGTGTTTAGGAGGAGCTCTTGGGAGTCGTCAGAGGAGGCGAGTGTGTTGTGTGTCTGCATTGCTTATTTTCACAGCTTATCTTCATGCACTTCATCTCTGTTATTTAATATAGTGTTGCCATCATCAAAAAGGGGGAGATTGTTGGACTTTTGTGACTTCCCTAGTGTTTTGATGATGAGCATCACTATGTTAAATAGTGTTATTTTAATCAGATATCTTGAGTAATGTTATGCATTTGAAATTTCCATGTTTAACAGGAAAACTGCCATGAGATAATACCTTGCATGTCCGTAATGTTCCCTTCATACTTCGTGTTGTTTGTGTTCACTACACTCCGTGTTGTCCCTTTGTTCGTCGTGTTTTTCCAACTATGTTTGTTGGTTGTCTTCGTGTCTTATGTTCTGGCCAAGTCTATACAGCCTCATCTTTACCTTCGTTCCAAGCCAAAGTCTACACATTGTCTTAGCGTCATGCATCAGTCTTCAAAGTCCATACAATGCACTGTAGCATGTTCGAAGCTAAGTCCATACATTGGTTTAAGCTTCCAAGTCTGTACATTGGCCTTCAAGCTTTCCAAGTCTATTCATTGGCAGCTGAACTTTGAAGTCTATATATTGGTCTTCACTTCAAGTATGTACAGCCATTGTCTTGCCAAAGTATATACGTTGTGAACCCTCAAGTCTGTACAGACTTTGCCTTGTTCAAGTCTATACATCATCCAGTTCTTTGGCAAGTCTATACCTTGTTAAAGTCCATACATTCGATTGCGTTGCCTTGAAGCCGTTCCAAGTCTATACATCTAGTTGAATGCAAAGTCTTTACATCGCCTCATCATATGAAGGCTATACGTTGCAAGTGTCCTTCTTGTTTTGTGACCACACTTCGTGTCAGTTTTCGTTTTCATCTTCGAGTTGGTTTCAGTCCATGTTGTTTTCGTGTCGTTTTCGACTTCGAGTTGGTTTCAGTCCATGTTATTTTCGTGTCGTCCTCGTCTTCGAGTCATTCGTACGTTCGAGCAACTTAGTACTCGAGTTATTTTTGTGTGTATTCAAGTCTTTGTAGTAAAGTGTCGTTTCACCTCGTGCCGTTCTCTTTGCTGTTTGTTATGTCGTGTTGTTTTTGTATTCGTGTCTTCGTGTTGCTTTTGTATTCGTATCTTCGTGTTATTCTTGTGTTTATGTCCTCGTGTTGTTTCTTTCTATCTTCGTCCAGGTTCCCTCTGATCGCGTGTTTGTCTACCTTTTCACTCCGTGAGACTTCCTTCTCACCTCGTGCTGTTCTCTTCTGACTTTGTGTCATTTTTCTTTGTAGTGTTAGCTTTATTATTGTGTATCTCGTGTCGTTCTCTTCGTAGTGTTTGTTTTGTTACAGTGATACTTCGTGTCGTCCTCTTTGTAGTGTTAGCCTTATTAGTATGTATCTCGTGTCGTCTCTTTTTACCTCGTGCTGTTTTAATCTGACCTCGTGTCATTCTCTCTTTATTTCATACTGTAGTAATCTTGTGTATCTCGTGTCGTTCTCAGTACAGTGCATCTCGTATTGCTATCACATACCTCATGCAGTTTTAGTTTTTGTGGCCCTGAATTTTAATCGTTTTATTTCTTTACAGGAGAAGAAGAAAAACAAAAAGAAGAAGGTGGTCCGAGGAAGAATATTCCCAGTGACTGGGCTGCACGTGATCCAATGCTAAAGGAACCAATGCTATAAAGGCACGTGGCAAGAAGGTTCTGGATGAAGTGTGGGAGGCACACGCATTCTGCACCTTATCCACCTGCTGCTGCTGCTATATATTGAAGCCTTCGTCCACAGATGAAGGTTGATCGAAAGGAAAAAGCAAAAAGCAGAAGTGCAGAGAGTTTGATCCAGAAAAAGAAGAGAAGAAATTTGAGTGAGAGCAGAAGAGAAAGAGCCTCCCTGAGAAACTAGAGTGTTCCAGTTGAGAGAGAAGAGAGAGCAGAAGAGTGATCAGAAGATGGGTATTGACTTACGGATCAAATCCGAAGTCTGCTGCTCAGTTTGAGCTACATTATTTCCGTTTCTGAGTTTTGGATTCCTTCTTTCTTGTTTTCATTTTTGTCTGTGTTTCTTTCTTGATTGAGAGTTCTCTGTGTTTCCTCCTGGTGTTCAGGGGAAGAGAGAGACGTGTTCTCTCTGGTTCACTTGCAACAGACGTTGTAGTATTGTTCCCTCTCGTAGAAGAGGTGTTCCCTCTAGGATTCAGAGGAAGAGAGACCTTGGTCTCTGGTTCTAGTGACTGCAGATCACTAGTATTCCCTCCGGTTGGAGGAAGAGGAAATTGTTTCCTGTTTCTAGGGACTTGGCGTCCTTACGGTTCCCTCCGGGTGTGGAGGAAGAGGGGAGAGTGTTCCCCTGTGAAGCTGTGAATCAGCCGTTGTTGCAGACTGAGTCTGCTTTGCTAGCAGGTGCTAGTGGAAGCCTCACTTCGATTTGAAGTGAGGGGTGGACGTAGGCAGACTGGAGGTCTGACCAAACCACCTTAAAAACCTCTGAGTACTCGTGTGATTATCTGTGGTGATTGTGTGGTGTGCCTTCTATCCACTCGAGCTATTATCCGCACTACGTGTTTGTGGGTTCAACTCCGAGATTGCTTGTTTTAACTGAACCATTCTTCAGTAAGTTTTTAATCGGTTGAAAACAGTGATCTATTCATCCCCTCCCCTTCTAGATCACTTCATATTTCTTGTATCATGTATTGCATTTTTCAGGTTAATGTGGCTTTGACTCCTTGGTTAGTCCATTGTTCCGTGGATGTCTTGGACGTCCTATGAGGGCTGTGACTGTGTTATAGGGTGTCTGAGAGTGCCACTGTACCGAATAGTGATTTGGATTAATCGAGGGTCATTATGGTTTATGGTCAAACCGGTTGTGACCCAGTGGTTGACACATGACCTCGTGAGTGTCTCGTCTATCCTGTGAGGATCGAGACATGGTTTTGGGCGCTTAGAGGTAGTGTTTTACCTCGATTTATATGCCAAGTGTTTTGAGGGTCATGGTGATTCCTCATGTTCCGTGTTTCGTATTATGCAGAATTGTGAGTCCGTTGTGTGGCTTGGAGGCCAAGGACTCATCGTTGATGTGTTTTACCGTGGATTTTGGCTTAGGGACTAGGCTGATTAAAAGCATAATGCTGTGATGTGCGATGATCTTGACCCGAGTCTTGTGACTCATGGATCGTTATCACTAGGTCTAGTTGACTGTCATGTGTCTGGTTGGAGTGGTGCACTTCATTATGCTCCGTAGTACGTGTGACAGGTGTACGTACACTATCTGTACTTTGGTGTTCGCTGTTTTGGGAGTCTTTGTATCTAGTGAACCTTCACTAGTCATAGCCTGACGACACCTTCTGGTGTGTCGGCCCACCTGGGAGTGGTGGCGGGGCAGTTCCCGATAGACGATTTTTAGGCTAGTTTCCATAGGCCCCCTTACTTTGCGATAGCATCCTACTGGGGGGAACTAGCTAGAGGCCTGGATCAAGGCATTGGGCTTGTGTGTGCACACATGGTCAAGGGCGGTTGGATGAGCGCCGACGGGCGTGACCCTGACTAGTCACTCGTTACTATAGTTCCTTGGTTCTTGGTGAGTGTCTCAGTTACCGCCGATCCAGGCAAGTACGAGATACCTGAGGCGCAGTGTAAGACGTCAGTGGACGCATCTGGCTGTTCTTCTAGTGAGGAGGTGCTTCTGTCACTTGACGCATGACTATTGTGACTTGTGTTTTCGTGACCGATTTCGAGTAGCCTATGCGTGGCTTGACTCGAGGTCTAGGCTAGTGTAGCGTACACGACGGTGAGCTCGTGTATGTTCGTGCCTTTAACTGTGTAGGTCTTTGGCAGGCTTTACCTGTTTTGGTAGGATTTTCACGATAGGGTTTCGTGATTTGACGATGGATCGGTAACGCCTGACTTTGTGAGATCGGGGTTCACCTTTTTGCTACTGTTAGGAGTAGTTTAGAGGGTCGATGTTCCTTCGACTGCTGTGTTTCCATGGTACGGCTGTTTTACTCTTTACTATTGTTCTTGCTCCTGCTTTGTTACTGCTTTGCTTTAATTTAGCACTACTGTTACTTCGTGTTTCGATGTAGGGTTCTACGGGATCCCTACCGAGCCAGTGACAGGAGGCTCACCCTTGACTTTTCAGGTGTAGCAGTTCTACCTCGTGGCTGGAGGTTACGCTGTGCGGTAGTTCTGTTGCCAACGTTGCTAGTGTCGGACTTCCCCCGACTTGAGGGTACGTTTCCCTTCCTGTTGGGCTGTACTTGTCTTTCTTTAGACAGGACTCTGTTAGACTTAATTTGTTATAGAAAATATAATTTTATTTCTGCTACTTTAGCAATCATGATCATTGAAATTTAATTGCTTACTGTTATATCTGGAAGTTCAATGTACTCTCACACACCTTTCTATCCCTTCAGAGCTTTTTCGCTCTTGGGAGGCCTCACAGGTTCCAAGTGGTATCGGGTTTACCCGGTATCCAGAGTCTGGGTCGTCACAATTGGTATTAGAGCGAGAGTTCAGAATTGTTCAGAATTTTTCTAAGCTAGCTGGGCTTTTGTCTGTGAAGTACATGGGAATTAGAGATATTGTAGTACTCAGAGTCCTTAAGGTCTAGTACAGTCGACAACTGGCTTTGGTTTTGCGATTGTTTATTGCTTTGCTTTCGCGTGTGGTCTTGTGCGTGCTGCGTTGGCACTGTGCGAGATGGTTTTTGCTCTCGTCAGGATGTGATGGAGTGTTTTTTTTTGTCATGGTGTTTGTCTCATTTATACTATACTTGGCAGAGTTTGCCGGCAAGCGTGAATCTGCGGTGTGGTGTTCGAGAGTTTTCTATGGCTTGTTCAGGTGGCTGTTTAGTGCTATCGTTGGTGATGGCTGTGCACATTCTTATGTTGTTTTGGTCGTCCCAGATTGAGGTTTGTTCAGCCCCTGAGGTGTTAAGGTTGTGTTGACTTGGTCGATAGGATGCCTTGTTTGAGAGAATGCTCGGGCGAACCTAGGATTTTTCCTTCCTGGTGAGCTACTATTAGTCGAGCTTGATTCTTCTCATCTGGTTTGGTGGTGTCTTTTCAAAGTAAGCCTTAGAAGTGCTGTCTCGGTGAAGCCTTTGTCCTATGTCTGCTCAAGTGCGGACTGTGTTAGTTCTGAACCTGATTTGCACTTGTTCAGTAGTTGCTTGGCTTTGGACCCAGTTTGTGTTTTGGGGGGGGGGCATTGTACATCGTGTCCGATGTGCCGTGTTTGGCGGCTATTGTGCTGTGAAGGTTTAGTAATTGTTTCAGGATGTGAGGACAAGCTGAGACAGGTGTTCTTTTTGCTTTGTGCTGAAGCTGGTGCTCTTCATACTTTGCACTTTGGCGACTTGTGATTGGCTGTTAGCAGGATCGGTACTTGAGGCATGGTACGTTGCAGTTTCATGAATTGCTATGGCACCAAGTATGTGCTGAGATGCGGGTGCCGAGTTATTTGTGATGCATGTGTGCATTGTTGAGTGCGTAGCGAAAGCGTGTGGGCTGATAACCCGCAGGTCGAGGATCATTGGTTGGAAGATTCTGGCCGGCTGAGAGGTTTATTTCCTCAGTGCGATTATTATCTTGGCTATGTGTGCCTTGATGCTGTTGGTTGCCGTGCCGTTGTTTGAGGTTTTGTGGTTGTTGGCACTGGCATGTGTGAGGATTGGGGAAATCTATCGGTATATGTGGTGGTCGAGTACCCTTTTCTTTTCTGTATTTTTCTTGGGAGTTATGCTCTCGGGACGGATCGTGGTCCTTAAGATGCGTTCTGCGAGATTATTGTTGTTGTGGGTCCTTGTTGGTAAGCTGTTCGCATTATGGCTAGTACGTTTTAGTCATGTGTCCAGCTGTAATTCTGCCTTGATGTGACCTAGCTTGTAGTTGTGTCCCGTGGTTCTGTGTTAGGAACGGAGCCGGGATTCTACAGCTTTTGTTGTTGTTGTTGTTGTTGTTGGTTGGTGGTTGTGCTCAGCTTGGGTAGAGTTCCCTGTGAGTCTGATTTGGCATTGTGTGGACCGTGGTCTTATCGGTTAGTTTTGTTGTACTCTTCTGTCGTGGTGGAGTTGGCAGGCGACTCGAATCAGATGTATTGTCTGACTAAGGATTGACTTGATTGTGCTCGTGGTCCAGTGTTGTCGTTGACGTACTATGTGCCAATTTGGTTGTTCTTGGTGTGGAAGCCAATGTGTGGAACAGTCAGCTGAGAGGACTGTGTTTCCCTGTTTAAGTTGATGCTTGTTGTGTCTGCCGTGTCTTATCGGTAGCTATTTTCGTGGCATGGGTCGTGCCTCCTTTCCCTGTGAGACGTAAGCGACGTTGCCCTGTTTTAGAGGTGTCGAACTTGTGTTCACTTGGGTACCGTGCACATTCTATGGATCGTTCTGCCTTGAGATCTGGAGCGTGTGCCTATGATTATGGTCTAGTAGTGTCCCTCTGAATTGTGTTTCTTGAGAATTGTGTTATCGTGTTTTGTGTTTGAGGTTTGGCTGATGCTTGGAGTGCGTAGCTAGTTTTTGGGTTTGTTCTTCCCTTGGACACTTGTTGTAATACCCCAGTTTTGAAATTGAAAAGAAATTGAAATGAATGAATTTCAGAATTTAATATTTAATTCCTTAGTGAATCGGACACGTGAAAATTTGACTACCTTATAAAAATCTAGAAAAATGGTAATTTGGTAAAGGACAATTTATTTAACAACTTTGTCTTCTGTGGTCGACCCAACAAAAATCCGTAACTAGGTCTAATCAATAGATTGAGCCCAAAGTGCACACTTACCTAACCTTAACTTAAACCGCGGAATCAGGGCTTAATACCCCATCAAATGAGCCCAAATCGGTGGCAAATGAAAGGCCACGATCTATGGATCGTTTCCCCCCTGACAATTAGCTGAAGCCTTAACCCTAAAACTTGTAGTCAGTCGAGCTTGGGAAAGGTCAACAATTGCGGCGCCGTTTCAATCACTCCACTTGCTCCGACGAATTCTCCCAGCACAGAATGATCCAGAAGGTGTATGAGCTATAAAAACAAAGCTCTGCAACCCTAGAATCCTTTGGTAGCAGTGGCGGCCATAGTAGAGATCGATCAAGGGAGATCTCTGGTGATTAGTGGAGACATGTCGGCGTCCCTTCTTCTTCCTTTCTTCTTCCTTCTTCACTCGAATGAGGTAGGTAATAACGAGCCCAATATAAAGTGTTATATATGGATGGAATCAGCGTCTAGTCCTCTTTCTTTTGAGTCCTAAAGCCCTAAATTCCATTAGATATCCTGCGTTAATTTAATGGATTGGTAGAGGCATGTCAGAACTAGGGCAGAACTTATTCCCCTTTGATTTCAGTAGCGATTTCAGGCTGTAAATCTAAAATTGTTTCATACATCTTGTAGAGTTTTTAATGCACTTTCTATTGGTAGTAAAAGCCCCAAATTCCATGATGTATACCCTTCAAATTTCGTGTTTTATTATGACCCTAAAAATCTCGCCGAGGGCGGGCAAGGGTTGGTTCAATCGAATTTTTACCAGACTTGAACGGTCTTACGATAGACCACACATCCTGGATGGGCGGCTCCTAAAGGACCACACATCCTGGATGGGCGGCACCTGCAAGACCACACATCCTGGATGGGCGGCTCCTGAAGGACCACACATCCTGGATGGGCGGCTCCAGCAAGACCACACATCCTGGATGGGCGGCTCCTGCAAGACCACACATCCTTGATGGGCGGCTCCTGCATGACCACATAACCCATGGGCGGCCCTATCCTAACCGTCCAACCTCTTGGGCGGCCATGTCCTGGCCGCACAAGTACCAGTCAGTCCAGTAGATATAAGGTCCTGTAACGACCGCACATCTATGCAGAAATGACTTAGTGTGAGCTCTACATGATTCATATTAGTATCTTAATTGATAATTAGTAAATTAGAAACCCATGTGATAAGTGGTAAATTATGCAAGTAAATTTCTGTAAATGCATGCTATTTATTCCCACATGATCTTGTTCATTATCATTAGCATCTTGATTAATCTTTTTGGCAATCAAATTAATGTAAATCATGATCCTTGATAAATTGACATGAAAATTTAGACCGAAATGAATACTAGGTTGACAGCCATTCTGCTCCAGTAGAACGGTTTGACCAATTTACCGACTTCTAATAAGTCATTAGCCCTATTAGTGTGCTAGCCTTGAACTTACCCCCGGACACTCCATCCGGCGGACTTAACATCATCTTGGGATCTCTGTATATCCCTGCTAAGAACCTAATGAACCACCAGAAACATCAATTTAGTGACTGAACCGCTGGATTATAAGTCTTGGATCGAATTGGGCTAAAAGAGGCATGTGCGGCCAGTAGTGGACCGCATATCCTTATAGGCGGCCCAATAACGACCATATATACTTGGCTTAAGCCATTAAGTGTTGGTCGATTAACCTTGATCAATCTTCGACCAAAACATTAAGCCCTAGACAGACCAATAGACAGTAGACTAGGCCCTGTTTTAGTTTTGCCCTGTCTTTGGTAGCCCGGAGTCCAATAGGGTGATTTCTTAGCCTTCTAGCCAAGCCCGGGTGGTGCGGCTGGAATATGACTGTTCAAACCTTATGCGGATTCTCTTGGATCGCATATCTTTAATACGGCCCCGTATGGCCCGTATATCTTGTTCATGGGTCTTAAGGTCTCCTGGACCTGCGCGGCCCAGAACTTACCGTTTATACTTTAGAGCGGCACACTGTCAGCCGTTCATGCTTGACCTCGTGGGCTGAGTTTCAGTCCAGCTCCTGTAAGTGCAGCCCAGTATTAGCCGCATATATCCTTTGAGCGGCCTCTGTATGACTGTACATCTCTCAGAGATGAGTTTTATCGTGTTTTGTGCTCTTGAATCCAAGGACGGATTAGTCCTTTAAATCTTGAACTTCTGGACATTAATTCCTCTGATTATTTGGCCATAAACTTGACTAAAATGTCTAGACAAAAATTAGGATCTTGGATCCGATAAATCAATGCCAACGCATCATAAGGGCCCAGTCTGGTCCTGGGGAGAGCGCCCGAAAAGTACTTGTGCCCATGGGAGTTTGTAATGACAAGGTGAGGCATTGCACCGAGTGCATGACTAGCGTGATGTCTATGATAGAAATCTCTTGTTATCTCTTGTTACTTGATCGTGCTTGACTAGTTTAAAATACTTTATGGTGGCCATTTCCTCGTTACAATTTCCTGTTACACTTATTACATGATATTCTTGTTGAAATCCAGGTATCTTATATTTTCTTAACCTTGCAAGATCTTTATATTACGTTATTTTTCTTCTGTATCGTCATTTCTTTTCTTATCATTTCATATAAAAATGGAATAATTGGTTAATTATGTAAACTTGCCTGTTATTATCTACTGAGCGTTCGCTCATATAGTTGTCTCCCCCTTTTTCGAGGCAACTCAGGTGACGATGCGTTTACCGTTGGGGATGGGCAGGAGTGATGATTGGAGTGTACCAGTTCTAGATGTTGAGTTGGCATAGTTATCCTACTCTTAGTTGTGCCTTAGAGCGTGTTTACCTACAGTTATGATATTATTATTGATTTGTTATTGCCTCAGTTTGTATTAAAGTAGGTTTAAGGATGTTGTACTAGATTTGAAATGTTTCATGACCAATAAAGTTATCTCTTTTCATAGCACATGTGTTAATGCTTAGATTAGCTTATCTTTATTTCTAGCTATTTCTGATTGTACGTTCCGATATTCCGTGTCGGGGCGTGACAGTTTAGGTGGTATCAGAGCCTAGGTTCCACATTCCTAGGTTTTCTAAGGTTGTAGGTTTTCTAAGTTCTAGGGGTCTAAGTGATCATATAGGACCCATAACCATGATATAAGTCTAAGAACCCAACCTGGTGAGATTTGGGTAGAAACTTGGGTTAAGTTCATACCTTAATTGCGATATTATCTATTTTTAATGAACCTAAATAATCTATTCCCCGTGTAGGCCTTTGCAATGGTAGCTGATCGCGTGGAATGGAGGAACTTACAGCGCACGGTTCAAGGCCTTACTCAAGTTTTGCAACAAGTGGCCCTTGCAGGAACTGTAAACCATGGCACTGGTGATTTATATCGGAACTTTCGGGGGATGAATCCGCTGAGATTTGGTGGCTCGAATGACCCTGATGAAGTCAAGCACTGGCTAGAAGAAATGGGAAGGATATTCGAGGTAATGCAGTGCAGCAATCAAGAACGTGTCCTTCTATCAACCTTTCAACTTGAACGTGATGCAAGAACATGGTGGGATTCAGTGAAGGCTACCCTTGGTCATCAGCAAGTCACATGGGAAGAGTTCAAGGAATTCTTTAATAGCAAATACTTTTCTGATAGAGTGCAAGAGAAGAAGGCAGCGGAGTTCGCGGCCTTGAAACAGCGAAATCTATCTGTGGCAGAATATGAAGCTCAATTTTCTCGGTTATCCCGATATGCTACTCACTTGATATCCACCGAGAAGATGAAGGCTAAGCGCTTTCTTAATGGACTGAAGCTACTATATATCAACCAATTGTCACCAATGGAAATCCCAACCTATTCTGAGATGGTGAGAAAAGCTCAAGTCCTAGAAGATACTCTAGAAATGACGGAGAGAATCCGTGGAAAAAGTGCAAGGAAGGAACAACCTACGGGTTCCGGGAATATCAAACCCGAGTATGGCAGGAAAAGGCCCATTAGTGGGTTTGGTTCGTGGAATGGTTCCGGATCATGGAAGGGCAAGATGTCGAAACGTGAAGACAAGAAGCCTGGCCCTATTGTTCCATCTAAAGGAGTATGCAAGTATTGTGATCGTCCAGGTCACAAGATGGAGGAGTGCTGGCACAAGTTGGGCGCCTGTTTGCGATGTGGAAGTAGGGAGCATCGTATCCATGACTGTCCTCTTTTATCTGAGCAAGCTATGCCGGCGAAACCACAAGGCATCAAGAAACAACAAGGCAAGCTCTAAGCTCTACAAGCAGATGAGGCAGGAACCACTAAGGGTGGTGGACTCATCGAAGGTACTCTTATTATACTCGACAAGTCAGCATTTGTTCTTTTTGATACTGGTGCCACACATTCATTTATTTCTCGGAGTTTTGCTAAGTCTTTAGCTGTGAAGCCTATTTTGATGGATTCTCCGTTAGAGATTTCAACCCCTATTGGTACTAGATCAACAATTCAGTATTTCTATCCTTCTAGTAAGGTTATGATTGATGAACATAATTTTCCAGCCGATTTAGTTTGCATGGACATGAAAGATTATGATGTAATCCTAGGAGCAGATTGGTTGGCTAAATATGAGGCAAATATTCATTGCAGTTCTAGCTCTGTGTCTTTTACTAGGCACCCGAGACTTTCTCTTGTGGGAGTTAAACACCATAACTCTGTATCACTTATCTCGGCTCTTCGAGCTGATAAGCTGATGAAGCGAGGATGTAAAGCTTTTCTAGCCCTTGTCTATGCGACCCCTGAGCAGTAGATCGAGATTAAGGATATTTCTATTGTCCGAGATTTTCCTGATGTCTTTCCAGAGAAACTGCCAGGACTTCTGCCTGAGCGAAAAGTTATCTTTTCTATTGATCTCATTCCTGGCACATCTCCTATTTCCAAAGCTCCTTATCGTATGTCTCCTGCGGAACTGAGGGAATTAAAGCAACAGTTGATGGAATTGCTCGAGAAGCGTTTCATTCGTCCAAGTACTTCCCCTTGGGGAGCCCCTGTATTATTCGTCTGGAAGAAAGATGGTTCGATGAGATTGTGCATCGATTATAGGCAATTGAACCAGCTGACTGTCAAGAACAAATATCCATTGCCGAGGATTGACGAATTATTTGATCAGATAGCGGGAGCTCAGTATTTTTCTAAGATCGATCTTCGATATGGATATCATCAGTTGCGCATTAAAGAAGAGGATATCTATAGAACAGCTTTCCGCAACAGGTATGGTCATTTCCAATTTGTTGTTATGCCTTTTGGTCTAACGAATGCACCAGCAGCTTTCATGCAGTTGATGAACAATGTATTTCGGCCCTATCTTGATCAATGGGTCATGGTATTCATTGATGATATCATGATTTATTCCAAGAATGAAGAGGAGCATGCTGAACATCTGAGGATGGCATTGCAACTATTGAGAGATCATCAGTTATATGCCAAGTTCAGTAAGTGTGAATTCTTGCTACAAGAGGTGTCCTTTCTCGGACATATCATCACAAAGGAAGGAATTTCTATTGATCCTTCAAAGGTAGAGGCAGTGAAGAATTGGGATCAGCCTACCAGTGTGACTGAAGTTAGAAGTTTCCTAGGCCTAGCAGGCTACTATCGAAGATTTATCCAGGATTTCTCTAAGATTGCGGTACCTATGACAAGATTAACCCGTAAGGAGAACAAATTTGATTGGTCAGAAGATTGCTAGCGAAGCTTTCAGACCTTGAAGGAATGTTTAACTACTGCACCTGTATTGGCTATACCTTCTGGTGAAGGAGGTTTTGTCGTATACACTGATGCTTCAGGTATTGGTTTAGGCTGTGTACTCATGCAACATGGGAAAGTGATTACCTATTCTTCTAGGCAGTTGAGGAAGTATGAAGAGAATTATCCTGTTCATGATTTGGAACTAGCAGCGGTGGTATTCGCCTTGAAGATATGGAGGCATTACTTGTATGGAGAAACATTCACAGTGTTTCCAGATCATAAGAGTATGAAATATTTATTTTCTCAGAAGGAACTCAATATGAGGCAAAGAAGATGATTGGAGTACTTGAAGGACTTCGACTTCTCGATTGAGTATCATCCTGGAAAAGGTAATGTTGTGACAGATGCATTAATCCGGAAGCCTGTAGCTAAATTGTCAAGTCTCATGTTACAAGAGTGGAGGCTACTAGAACAATTAGCTAGCCTGGACCTTAATGTTGACGATGATCGGGTTAGGATTGCACAGATTCGACTTAAGCCCGAATTGTTGATGAAAATCAAGTCTTTGCAAGATAATGATCCCAAGCTGGTAGAGATCAAGGGAAGCTTGAGCATCAGACCTGACTTTACGATAGCTGACGATGGAAGATTGTTATTCCAGAGAAGAACTTGTGTACCTGATGAAGCTGAAATAAAGAACAAGATTCTTGAGGAAGCACATAGATCCAGATACACCATTCATCCTGGAGGCACTAAAATGTTCAGAGATTTGAAAAGATCCTTTTGGTGGACGAATATGAAAAGGGAAGTTGTAGACTTCGTGAGTAGATGCTTGGTTTGTCAGCAAGTTAAGGCTGAACATTTCAGACCGACAGGAAAATTGAAACCACTCGACATACCCCAATGGAAGTGGGAAAGCATTGGCATGGACTTCATTGTGGGTCTACCTAGGACTCGTGGTGGACTTGATGCAATATGGGTGATCGTCGATCGATTGACAAAGTCAGCTCATTTCTTACCCATCAAGTCTAAATGGACAGTTGATATATTGGCTGCTTTGTATTTGAAGGAAGTGGTAAGGCTCCATGGCATACCAGTAACATTGTGTCTGATAGAGATCCCAGATTTACTTCACATTTCTGGAAGGGACTGCAAGAGTCTCTGGGTACTCGTCTGAATTTTAGTATTGCTTTTCATCCATAGACAGATGGATAGACTGAAAGAACCAACCAGATAGTGGAAGATATGCTTAGAGCATGCATGATTGATTTCAGAGGCAGTTGGAGTGATCACTTGGCATTAATTGAATTCGCCTACAATAACAGTTATCAATCCAGCATACAGATGGCTCCTTTTGAAGCATTGTATAGAAGAAGCTATCGTTCCCCGTTATGTTGGGATGAGGTAGGCGAGAAACAATGGCTTGGACCAGATCTTATTTTAGAATCATCACAGAACATCCGTATTATCCGAGACCGGTTACAAGTAGCCCAATCAAGACAGAAGAGTTATGCCGACAACAGAAGGAGAGAATGTTGCATCCCTATGATTTTGATGATGTCTCACACTATAAATCAATCTTCTATCTCTAGATTTATGCTGGTTCATCACCTAAGTGAGTTCAGTTCATATGCTGTTTCATTATTTCATCTATCTACACTGTTTGGTTAATATGGACAGTAGTGGGTCGACTCATCAGCAAGGGTGGGTCGACGCATCAGAGCATTGATAGCTTGGGTACCAAAGTCTATACACCAGCTTGATCTATTAAGTCTGTACATTGGCATATCTTCTTCTAGTCTATACATCGGGCATCTTCTAACTGAAGTCTATACACTGGTCTTTATATTCTAAGTCTGTACACTACCCGACCAGTTAAGTCTACACATTGCCAAAGTCAGTACAGCTCAACTCTATACATCCTTCCAAGCTTCAACTCTATACATTGGATTGTCAAGCTTCATGTCTATACACTGGTTTGTCTAAACTTCAACTCTATACATCCGATTACTATTGCAGTGTTCACCAAGTCCATACATTGCCTTCATACCTTCAACTCCATACACTGCTACAGGAACCAAGTCCATACACTCTCCCGTTCAAATCCTTCAAACTCTGTACATCGCTTTCGCTTCTCCAAGTCTATACACTGAACCTTGTTTTACCAAGTGTGTACACTCCACACCTTTTCCTACGCTTGGCCAAGTCTATACACTCATACATTTCCCTACGCTTTCCTGGCCAAGTCTATACATCGCTAAGTGTGTACATTGCATTCTTCTCAAACGATCAAAGCTCAAAGTCTGCACAGCGTGAAGTCTATACCTTAGCTCAGGGGCTTCAAGTCTATACATTGAACTGCTCTTCAAAGTCTGTACAGCGTCCGTCTCAGCCAGCGTCTCATGCTGCGTCTTAGGCAAGTGTGTACATCGGCTTCATTCGATCAAGTCCATACATCCACAGTGGTTCATCAAGTCTATACATTCACAGTGGTTTTTCCAGGTCTGTACAACGCTGAAGCCTTCATAAGTCCAGACACTGCTTGAGCTTCACCAAGTCTGTACATCGCTTCAGGCGATTCAAGTCTATACAGCTTGCCTTTACATTCAGAGTCTGTACATCGGTCCTACAGCCGATCGTCTCATTCAGAACTTTGCAAGTCTGTACAGCCGAGCGTCTCATGCATCGTCTCACTCTGGCACAGTCTATACACTGGCTCAAGCTTGTCAAAGTCTGTACATCACCGTTGGGCATCAAGTCAATACACTGTTCACCGTCTTATTAAGAGTCTTACACTATCAAGTCTGTACACTGGTTAGGCTTCGTGAAGTCTACACAGTGGCTGAGCAATGTAAAGACTACACAATGGCAAGGCTAGTTCATGCATTGTTCATCACATGTCTATACACTGCCATTCATGCGCTTTATTCATTATGTCTATACACTGCCATTCATGCGCTTGTTCATAAGTCTATACACTGCCTTCACATGAGCTTTATTCATTAAGTCTATACACTCTCTCACGTTGTACACACTTACTCAGTTGATGTTTCTGAAGTATATACACTCGTCTAAATAGCCTGAATTGACTAAGTATATACATTCCATCTGTCTCTGTCTGCAGGCGATTCAGGCTAATGATTGGGCACGTGATCCGAGATTGGTACCTGGCACGTGATCCAAGACACCAGGAACATGACACGTGGATGGCAACCTAGTCAGGATGCTACCATGTGGTCGAAATTCAAATGATCTGGCAAAAAGTTCATGGGCGGGAACCTGGCAGCCACACGCCCAATATCTGCTATAAATATGGAGCTTCGTCCTTCAGTAGAAGCTAGATCGTGAAAAAAAAAAGCAGAAGGCATATGTGTGAGGCTGCACGATCCAGAAAGGGAAAAAGAGCAAAGAGTTCCATAGTGTCCAGATCTGAGAGGAGTATGTTCGAGAGAGAGAGAGCAGTGTCTGTGGTTTGATGAATTGCTTCCTTTGAAGCTACATTTGTATTGGTTTCTGAACCGACTGCTTCTTTGTTTGTCTTTGTTCCTATTTTGTTTTGTTTTCATTTTGTTCATCCTTCTGATTTGAATTGGTTCCCCTCCGGTGTGTGGAGGAAGGCAGTATTACTCCAGTTTCCCTCTGGGTTGCAGAGGAAGAGAGATCGGTGATCTCTGGTGTTGCTAGTGACAGGTTGTCATTAGCAGGTTCCCTCCAGTGTGTGGAGGAAGGGAGAGGTGTCTCCGTTTTTGTTCTAGCTGGTAGCTGGAACAGGTATCAAGTTCTGTGGGTAGCAGAGATTGGTTGAGGGATTTGTTTCCCTTGGTTGTTCAAGCTGTGTGACAGCATGTTGTTCGCAGACTGAGTCCGCAATGATCTAGCATTGTCTTGTGGAATCCTCATTCTAGTTGGAGTGAGGGGTGGATGTAGATTGCGGACTGCAATCGAACCACCTAAAAACCGAGTGCCTCCTCTGTGGTTTGCTATTGTTATCTGCGCTCTCCATCTGCTTGTCTCTTTGCTTCCATGTGATCAGTTCTTCATTCTCATTTACTTATACTGCCTTGCTTGGTGACTGTATTTGCATTTCTCTGTGTGCGGGTTAAGGAGGGGCGTAAGCAGTAGAATTTATTTTCCGCCTAAGTTTTTACAAATTGGAAGTGATCTATTCATCCCCCCCTTCTATATCACTCTTGCTGCGCTAACAATTGGTATCAGAGCAGGTTTACACCATGTCGACGAACGGTCAAGGAAATGCTAGTGGTCCTAGAACCTCCATGGCCGAAGGTCAATCCATTAGTCGCCCTCCGTATTTTGATGGTAGTAACTATCTGTTTTGGAAGAACAGGATGGAAGTGTTTATCAGGGCTCAGAGCCATAAACTGTGGAGAGTAATTACGGTGGGGCCATATGATCTGCCACCAAACGAGGACGCTTGGACAGATAACCATGTCAAGCTCTCTTCACTCAACTGGACGACGCTGAATATCATCTAGTGTGCTGTTCATCCAGAGGAGTATGCCCGTATCTCTGCCTACAAGACTGCCAAGCGAATGTGGGATGAGCTGCAATTGATCTATGAAGGTACAGCTCAAGTGAAAGCCTCGAAGGTAAACCTCTACACTTCTAAGTATGAAATGTTTAAGATGAATGCAGATGAGAATATAACTGAAATGTATGCCAGATTGTCTTTGATCACAAATACTCTTAAAGGGCTAGGGAAGGATCTTGCTGAGGCAGATATAGTCAGGAAAATCCTTAGATCTTTATCCCCGGCATGGCACACTAAGGCCATTGTGATTGAGGAGTCAAAAGATCTGACTATCTTGACTGTGAATGAACTCATAGGATCCCTTATGACCTATGAGATGAATTTCCAAGGAGGTGGAGAAGGAAGTGAGAGGAAGGGTAAAAATGTGGCTCTAAGGGCTTCCCGCAACAAGGGTAGCAACAGCGGGAGCAGCAGCAGTAGCCCCGAGTCCGAGTCCGAGCTTGAAGGTTTGTCAAATCTCGACCAGGAGGAGCAGGCAATGCTCACTAGACAGTTCAGAAAATTTTTGAAGAAAAAGGGAAAGACCTTTAGGAAGAAGAAGCCACACTCTTTCAACAAGAGTGCTGAATTTACTAGTTACAGGGATAGAAATCCTAAGAGACTGACTTGTTTTAATTGTAACAAACAGGGACATATGAAAGGCGAATGCCCAGACCTCCAGAAGAAGGGTCCCTATCTTCAGAAGAAAAACATAAAGGTGCAGAAGAAGAAGAAGTCACAGGCGATGGTCTGCACATGGAGCGAGGAAGAAGAAGACCCCGAAGACGCTTCCTCAGAAGAATATGAAGATGGAATTTGCCTTATGGCAAACAGTGAAGAGGAGGTAATAAATGTTTTTAAAAATTTCTCAATTGATGACTGGGAGGATGCTTATGGTGAATTGTTAGATAAATTTAATTCTTTTAGTAAAGAGCACAGAGTTCTGAAAAGAAATTTTAACACAAATGTTGAAGAACAAACTCTGGTCTGTGAGGAAAATGAGTAGCTAAAAGAACAACTAGAAGAAATGACCTCACTAAGGAAAGAAAATGATAAGCTCAAGGGAGAAACTCAAGAAAGTCAAAAACAGCTCAATGAATTCAAAACTAAAATTGAAGAAAGCATGAATGAAATTAGAGTGAACTCAGAGAAATATGAAGCTGTGAAGAAAGTAAATGCTGAACTCCTAAAAAATTCTGAGTCCCTTCAAAAGGAGCTAGAAGACAAACAGAATGTCTTAGAAAAGTTTGTCCAAGGAAAGACTAGTTTAGATGCTATACTAGGGACTAGGGTCAATTTCAATAAGGAGGGTCTAGGCTATGACCCAACCAACAAGAGACCCTTGCAATTCAAGACCATCACCTTCTACCCAGAGAAGGGAAAAGAGAAGCTGGACACACCATCCAGCTCAAACAGCTCTAAGGAAATTCAAAGTCCTAAAGAAAACACAAAAACCAGTACTGGATAACCATTTAAGATGGGAATGAATTTTATGAAGAATAACACTAAGCCCACTCACCAGAACACAAATGGTAGATGGACCAAGAAAGTGAATCAGAATAAGAGCTGGAATTACAATAATCAGATGGGTCCAAACAGGACCTACTGGAGAAATAACTTTCATGGTCAAAAATATGTCAATCAACAAGCTTACAGGAAATTTCCTAGGAATAGGAAGACTAATGAATGGAATAGAACTCACTTCTCCAGTCCAGCTAGATTCAACTTTAATAAACCAGAAAGGAAGGTGCCAGAGAAAACCATGCTGAAGCAAATCTGGATACCTAAACACTTGATCAGAGATTTGAACAATGTCCTCGGACCCAACTCATCTTGGGTTCCAAATCACTCTGCTTGATGTATTTGTGTAGGTCGGCCTGGCAGCTGAAGACAACAAGTGGTACCTCGACAGTGGCTGCTCCAGGCATATGACAGGAGACCGATCCAAGTTTAGCAAGATAGAGATGAAGCCAGGGGGTCTGGTCAAGTTTGGAGGAAAGAACAAAGGTAAAATAATTGGAGTTGGCACAGTAGGTAAGTCTTCCACAAACTCCATTGAAAAAGTCTTACTTGTGGAAGGGCTTCAACACAACATGATTAGCATTAGTCAGTTATGTGACAGGGGTCACAGGGTTGTATTTGATGATAGTTCATGCAAAATCCTTGAAACAAATTCTGATGTGGTTAAATTTGTAGCCAACAGGATTAATAATGTCTACATTGTAGACTTAGATGAGAAATCTGAATCTACTATTTGCTTATCTGCCAACTCTGAAAATGATGCTTTTGAATGGCATAGACGTCTAGGTCATGCTAGCTTTACAACTTTAAATAAATTGGTCAAGCATGATTTAGTTAGAGGCATGCCTAGAATTAAATTCAACTCAATATCAAAAGTATGTGATGCCTGTGCTCTAGGCAAACAGACCAGAAATTCCTTTAAATTAAGATCTGAGCCATTGTCTTCTAGACCAATGGAACTTCTTCATATGGACCTTTTCAGTCCCACTAGAACTCAGAGTCTTAATGGAAACAGGTTTGGCTATGTCATCATAGATGACTTCTCTAGATATTCATGGATATTTTTCTTAGCAAATAAGAGTGATGCATTTCAAAAGTTTAATCTGTTTTTCAATAAGGTCAAACAAGAAGGGAAGTACAAGGTCTGTTCTATTCAATCTGACCATGGAGGTGAGTTTGAAAACTCCATGTTTACTGATCTTTGTGAAAAAGAAGGACTAACTCACAGGTTTTCTTCTCTTAGGACACCTGAACAGAATGGGATTGTGGAGAGAAGAAATAGAACTGTGGTGGAGATGGCCCGAACCATGTTGATTGAAAGTAAATTACCTAGAAGGTTTTGGGCAGAAGCGGCCAATACAGCAACTTACATAATCAACAGGGCCATGGTAAGACCCATTCACAAGAAAACACCCTATGAGCTTCTAAAAGGTAAGAAACCAAACTTGTTTCATTTCAGAATTTTTAGAGCAAAATATTTTATTCATAACAATGATAAGAAAGATTTAGACAAGTTTGAAGCCAAAAGCACACCTGGAATATTCTTGGGTTACTTTGAAGTGTCAAGGGCATATAGGGTATTTAACATATCAGATCAGAAAGTGGAAGAGTCTCCACGCATCCTTTTTAGTGAAAAGAAAGATGTTTCTAATGTTGAAAATCTTGACAGGGATTCCAATCATGGTGGGGATTTTCTAGAAGACCAACAGGAAGAAGAGAAGACTCAACCGAGTGGAGAAACAAATTCCCCCAATCAGGAAGGGCCAAGAGAAACAGGTGAGTCTTCAACAAATATTAGATTTCTTAAAGATCATCCATTAGATAAAGTCATAGGCAATCCTGAAGATCCTCTTCGGACTAGGTCTCATTTTAGAAATGTGAATAATGATGACTTAATTACTTTAGTCTCACAAATTGAACCCAAAACAGTAGAAGAGGCCTTGGCTGATCAAGCTTGGGTCAATGCTATGTGTGAGGAATTAGGTCAGTTTGAAAGGAATAATGTATGGAAGCTTGTCCCAAGACCAGATGGTATTAATATCATAGGAACCAAGTGGGTGTTCAAAAATAAGATGAATGAAGATGGAATTATCTCAAGGAATAAGGCCAGATTAGTAGCCAAAGGCTACTGTCAGGAATTCGGTGTAGACTTTGATGAATCCTATGCACCTGTTGCTAGGATGGAAGCTATAAGATTGTTGCTTGCCTTTGCTTGCTCAAAGAATATAAAACTCCAACAAATGGATGTTAAAAGTGCCTTTTTAAATGGAGTCATTAAAGAAGAAGTTTTTGTTGAACAACCTCCTGGATTTCAATACTCTCCTCAACCTAACCAAGTTTTCAGGTTAAACAAAGCCTTGTATGGTCTAAAGCAGGCTCCAAGAGCATGGTATGAAAGATTATCTGAATTTCTGATCAGCAAGGGCTACAAAAGAGGTAAAGTTGATCAAACTTTATTCACCAAGGGCATAAACAGAGATCTCATCATAGTTCAGGTATATGTAGATGACATTGTATTTGGATCAACTAAGCATGAACTATGTGATGAATTTTCTACCATGATGTCTGCTGAATTCGAGATGAGCTTGGTTGGTGAACTAAAATACTTTCTTGGATTGCAGGTACAGCAGCTAGAGGATGGGTGCTTCATCAACCAAACCAAATGCACAATGGAACTGTTCAAAAGGTTTGGTATGGAAAACTTAAAGCACATTACAACACCCATGGGCACCAATACCTCATTGGATGCAGATGAGACAGGTAAAGAAGTAAATGCCAAACTTTATCGAGGTATGATTGGATCACTTCTTTACTTGACAGCCTCTAGACCAGATATACACTTCAGTGTAGGAATGTGTGCAAGGTATCAGTCTAGACCTACTGAATTACACTTAGCTGCAGTTAAAAGAATCTTCAGATATCTGTCAGCTACTCATTCTCTTGGTTTATGGTTTCCTGCATCTCACACACTTAACTTTGTAGCATACACAGATGCTGATTATGCAGGCTGTAAACTAGACAGGAAAAGCACTAGTGGCCATTGTGAATTTTTGGGTGGGTGTTTAGTGTCTTGGGGCTCCAAGAAACAACATTCTGTGGCCCTCTCCACTACAGAAGTTGAATATGTGGCTGCAGGGAGTTGTGGAACACAAGTAATATGGATTAAACACCAGCTTCAGGACTACCAAGTAGACCTGGGGTGCACACCAATTTACTGTGATAACACTAGTGCCATCAATATTGCTAAAAATCCTGTTTTGCATTCACGAACCAAACACATAGAGATAAGACATCATTTTATAAGAGATGAGGTGTCTAAGAATAATTTTGAACTGATTCATGTAGGCACAGATAATCAGATTGCTGACATATTCACAAAACCTCTGGATAATGAAAAATTCACCACATTGAGAAGAGAATTAGGCTTATACAAATTGTCTTAATTATGAAGCCTGTTCTTGTTGTGAGGGGGAGTTATGTTTGTCTGATGGTCAGTCTTATGACATGCTGGTTTAAAGGGGGAGTTCAGAATGCTTACTGGTTAGCTTTCAGGAATGCTTTGAATAAAGGGAAGCTTTGAGATTATGCTGGATTGTTTTATTGAGGAATGATATGTCTTAGGGGGAGCTGAGTTGTAATGTGAGAAGAAATGTTCTTTGACAGATTCAAAAGGGCTGTCCAGATGTGTAACTTTGCTGGTCTTGCATGACTGATCTAGTGTGGTTCTCTCAGACAGTAGAGTGTCACTTATCTCTTTAGTCTATAAGTCAGTGACTCTAATCTCCAGTTAGAATCTTTCCTTTGGTACTCCTTCAGAGATCTGGACTAATTGCATAAAGTATATCTTCATACATTGTCATTGATTCTGGTTCAGGCCAAAAACCTGTATGTCTTGGTATCTGACCCAATCAACTTAAAATCTAGACTTGAAGACTCAATTCAAGAAATAGTCCTTTTGGTATTGTTTTCAATCATTCTATCTCTTTAACTCAAGGGCTTAACTGAACAAACATGTTCTGTTTTGATCACTGAGAAACTGGGAGCTTCATCAATGAAATGAATATTTCTCCCATGTCATGAGGTGTCAAATGCTTAAAATGAATGAAAAGACATGACAGAGCAATGGTGGCTTGCTGGTGAGTAACTGGGGACTCTGGCCTCTAATTAAGGTGTTTCCTCATGTCAAAAGCCACAGTTACTAACTCTGTTCCTTAATAAAAAAAAGGGGAAGTAATGAGGTACTCACTCTGAGTAACTGGGGATTCAGGCCTCTAATCAAGGTGTCTCTCTAATGTCAAAGGAGTGAACTACCAACTTACTCATTGATCTTCTTGAAAATCATCTCAAAAAGAAAAAATTCCTTGTTATTATGCAACTAATGGATTGCTTGTCTTCAATACCTTGAGAACACCTCTCTGATTTCATCTATTGCTGTCTTGTGGGATAGTTGAATGATCAGCTATATCTGGCCATACTTGTTAACTCATGCTCTAAATCATCCACTATGTATGATGATAAACTTATCTATCATTCTACTTCTCTATTGTGTACTGGAGTATAAAGAATCTTCTCTTGAGATTACAAACTCACTAATTTTCTTAAGACCTACTCGTGACTTTCTGCACTAAGAAGTTACTGCCCTTACTCTTCATGTTTCCAGCACTGTCATACATTATGTATTTCTTTTTGCTGATGTCAAAGGGGGAGAGAAGTTCTGCAATATCAGTGAGTCTTGATTTTATCTTGAGCTTTGGGGGAGTCATGTTACTATGGGGAAGATATGGTTATGAGTTGTGAGGGAGATGAGAGTGTGTTGTAGGGAATGTATAATTCATCTGCATGAGCATGCCTTGAATTTAATATGTATGTTGCAGCTGATATAAATCTCTTGTTGAACCTTGATATTGCTTGATTCATAGTGTTGTCATCATCAAAAAGGGGGAGATTGTTGCATCCCTATGGTTTTGATGATGTCTCACACTATAAATCAATCTTCTATCTCTAGATTTATGCTGGTTCATCACCTAAGTGAGTTCAGTTCATATGCTGTTTCATTATTTCATCTATCTACACTGTTTGGTTAATATGGAAAGTAGTGGGTCGACTCATCAGCAAGGGTGGGTCGACGCATCAGAGCATTGATAGCTTGGGTACCAAAGTCTATACACCAGCTTGATCTATTAAGTCTGTACATTGGCATATCTTCTTCTAGTCTGTACATCGGGCATCTTCTAACTGAAGTCTATACACTGGTCTTTATATTCTAAGTCTGTACAGTGCCCGACCAGTTAAGTCTGCACATTGTCAAAGTCAGTATAGCTCAACTCTATACATCCTTCCAAGCTTCAACTCTATACACTGGATTGTCAAGCTTCATGTCTATACACTGGTTTGTCTAAACTTCAACTCTATACATCCGATTACTATTGCAGTGTTCACCAAGTCCATACATCGCCTTCATACCTTCAACTCCATACACTGCTACAGGAACCAAGTCCATACACTCTCCCGTTCAAATCCTTCAAACTCTGTACATCGGTTTCGCTTCTCCAAGTCTATACACTGAACCTTGTTTTACCAAGTGTGTACACTCCACATCTTTTCCTACGCTTGGCCAAGTCTATACACTCATACATTTCCCTACGCTTTCCTGGCCAAGTCTATACATCGCTAAGTGTGTACATTGCATTCTGCTCAAACGATCAAAGCTCAAAGTATGTACAGCGTGAAGTCTACACCTTAGCTCAGGAGCTTCAAGTCTATACATTGAACTGCTCTTCAAAGTCTGTACAGCGTCCGTCTCAGCCAGCGTCTCATGCTGCGTCTTAGGCAAGTGTGTACATCGGCTTCATTCGCTCAAGTCCATACATCCACAGTGGTTCATCAAGTCTATACATTCACAGTGGTTCTTCCATGTCTGTACAACGCTGAAGCCTTCACAAGTCCAGACACTGCTTGAGCTTCACCAAGTCTGTACATCGCTTCAGGCGATTCAAGTCTATACAGCCTGCCTTTACATTTAGAGTCTGTACATCGGTCCTACAGCCGATCATCTCATTCAGAACTTTGCAAGTCTGTACAGCCGAGCGTCTCATGCATCATCTCACTCTGGCACAGTCTATACACTGGCTCAAGCTTGTCAAAGTCTGTACATCACCGTTGGGCATCAAGTCAATACACTGTTCACCGTCTTATTAAGAGTCTTACACTATCAAGTCTGTACACTGGTTAGGCTTCGTGAAGTCTACACAGTGGCTGAGCAATGTAAAGACTACACAATGGCAAGGCTAGTTCATGCATTGTTCATCACATGTCTATACACTGCCATTCATGCGCTTTATTCATTATGTCTATACACTGCCATTCATGCGCTTGTTCATAAGTCTATACACTGCCTTCACATGAGCTTTATTCATTAAGTCTATACACTCTCTCACGTTGTACACACTTACTCAGTTGATGTTTCTGAAGTATATACACTCGTCTAAATAGCCTGAACTGACTAAGTATATACATTCCATCTGTCTCTGTCTGCAGGCGATTCAGGCTGATGATTGGGCACGTGATCCGAGGTTGGTACCTGGCACGTGATCCAAGACACCAGGAACATGACACGTGGATGGAAACCTAGTCAGGATGCTGCCATGTGGTCAAAATTCAAATGATCTGGCAAAAAGTTCATGGGCGGGAACCTGGCAGTCACACGCCCAATATCTGCTATAAATATGGAGCTTCATCCTTCAGTAGAAGCTAGATCGTGAAAAGAAAAAGCAGAAGGCATATGTGTGAGGCTGCACGATCTAGAAAGGGAAAAAGAGCAAAGAGTTCCATAGTGTCCAGATCTGAGAGGAGTATGTTCGAGAGAGAGACAGAGCAGTGTCTGTGGTTTGATGAATTGCTTCCTTTGAAGCTACATTTGTATTGGTTTCTGAACCGACTGCTTCTTCGTTTGTCTTTGTTCCTATTTTGTTTTCTTTTCATTTTGTTCATCCTTCTTATTTGAATTGGTTCCCCTCCGGTGTGTGGAGGAAGGGAGTATTACTCCAGTTTCCCTCTGGGTTACAGAGGAAGAGAGATCGGTGATCTCTGGTGTTGCTAGTGACAGGTTGTCATTAGCAGGTTCCCTCCGGTGTGTGGAGGAAGGGAGAGGTGTCTCCATTTCTATTCTAGCTGGTAGCTGGAACAGGTATCAAGTTCAGTGGGTAGCAGAGATTGGTTGAGGGATTTGTTTCCCTTGGTTGTTCAAGCTGTGTGGCAGCATGTTGTTCGTAGACTGAGTCTGCAGTGATCTAGCATTGTCTAGTGGAATCCTCATTCTAGTTGGAGTGAGGGGTGGATGTAGATTGCGGACTGCAATCGAACCACCTAAAAACCGAGTGCCTCCTCTGTGGTTTGCTGTTGTTATCTGCGCTCTCCATCTGCTTGTCTCTTTGCTTCCATGTGATCAGTTCTTCATTCTCATTTACTTATACTGCCTTGCTTGGTGACTGTATTTACATTTCTCTTAGTGCGGGTTAAGGAGGGGCGTAAGCAGTAGAATTTATTTTCCGCCTAAGTTTTTACAAATTGGGAGTGATCTATTCATCCCCCCCCTTCTATATCACTCTTGCTATGCTAACAGAGAATTGGAGTTTCAGGTTGGCGAGCATGTATTTTTAAAGGTCTCTCCTACGAGAGGGATTCAAAGATTTGGCATTCAAGGCAAGTTAAGTCCGAGATATATTTGGCATTCACTTACCTAACCTTAACTTAAACCGCGGAATTAGGGCTTAATACCCCATCAAATGAGCCCAAATAGGTGGCAAATGAAAGGCCACGATCTATGGATCATTTCCCCTCTGCCAATTCACCGAAGCCTTAACCCTAAAACTTGTAGTCGACCGAGCTTGGGAGAGGTCAACAATTACGGCGCCGTTTCAATCACTCCACTTGCTTCGACGAATTCTCCCAGCACAGAAGGATCCAGAAGGTGTATGAGCTATAAAAACAAAGATCTGCAACCCTAGAATCCTTTGGTAGCAGTGGTAGCCGTAGTAGAGATCGATGAAGGGAGATCTCTGGTGATTAGTGGAGATGTGTCAGTGTCCCTTCTTCTTCCTTCTTCACTCGATTGAGGTAGGTAATAACGAGCCCAATATAAAGTGTTATATATGGATGAAATCAGCGTCTAGTCCTCTTTCTTTTGAGAAAGCCCTAAATTGCATTAGATATCCTGCGTTAATTTAATGGTTTGGTAGAGGCATGTCAGAACTAGGGCTGAACTTGTTCCCCTTTGATTTCAGTTACGATTTCAGGCTGTAAATCTAAAATTGATTCATGCATCTTGTAGAGTTTTTCAGGCTCTTTCTATTGGTAGTAAAAGCCCAAAATTCCATGATGTATACCCTTCGAATTTCATGTTTTATTGTGACCCTAAAAACCTCGCCGAGGGCGGGCAAGGGTTGGTTCAATCGGATTTTTACCAGACTTGGACGGTCTTACGATAGACCACACATCTGGGATGGGCGGCTCCTGAAGGACCACACATCCTGGATGGGCGGCTCCTACAATACCACACATCCTGGATGGGCGGCTTCTGCAAGACCACACATCCTGGATGGGCGGCTCTTGAAGGACCACACATCCTGGATGGGCGGCTCCTGCAAGACCACACATCCTGGATGGGCGGCTCCTGAAGGACAACACATCATGGATGGCCAGCTCCTCCAAGACCACACAACCCTGACAGGATGGGCGGCCCCCAGAAGACCACATATCTGGATGGGCGGCTCCTGCATGACCACATAACCCATGGGCGGCCCTATCCTAACCGTCCAACCTCTTGGGCGGCCATGTCCTGGCCGCACAAGTACCCTTCAGTCCAGTAGATATAAGGTCTTGTAACGACCGCACATCTATGTAGAAATGACTTAGTGTGAGCTCTACATGATTCATATTAGTATCTCAATTGATAATTAGTAAATTAGAAACCCATGTGATAAGTGGTAAATTATGCAAGTAAATTTCTGTAAATGCATGCTATTTATTCCCACATGATCTTGTTCATTATCATTAGCATCTTGATTAATCTTTTTGGCAATCAAATTAATGTAAATCATGATCCTTGATAAATTGACATGAAAATTTAGACCGAAATGAATACTAGGTTGCTTGACAGCCATTCTACTCCAGTAGAACGGTTTGACCAATTTACCGACTTCTAATAAGTCATTTGCCCTATTAGTGTGCTAGCCTTGAACTTACCCCCGGACACTCCATCCGGCGGACTTAAGATCATCTTGGGATCTCTGTATATCCCTGCTAAGAACCTAATGAACCACCAGAAACATCAATTTACGTGACTGAACTGTTGGATTATAAGTCTTGGATCGAATTGGGCTAAGAGAGGCATGTGCGGCCAGTAGTGGACCGCATATCCTTATTGGCGGCCCAATAACGACCGTATATACCTGGCTTATGCCATTAAGTGTTGGTCGATTAACCTTGATCAATCTTCGACCAAAACATTAAGCCCTGGACTGACCAATAGACAGTAGACTAGGCACTGTTTTACTTTTGCCCTATCTTTGGCAGCCTGGAGTCCAATAGGGTTATTTCTTAGCCTTCTAGCCAAGCCCGGGTGGTGCGGATGGAATATGATCGTTCAAACCTTATGCAGATTATCTTGGACCGCATATCTTTAATACGACCCCGTATGGCCCGTATATCTTGCTCATGGGTCTTAAGGTCTCCTGGACCTGCACGGCCCAGAACTTACCGTTCATACTTTAGAGCGGCACACTGTCAGCTGTTCATGCTTGACCTCGTGGGCAGAGTTTCAGTCCAGCTCCTGTAAGTGCTGCGCAGTATTAGCCGTATATATCCTTTGAGCGGCCTCTGTATGACCGTACATCTCTCAGAGATGAGTTTTATCGTGTTTTGTGCTCTTAAATCCAAGGATGAATTAGTCCTTTAAATCTTAAACTTCTGGACAGTAATTCCTCTGATTATTTGGCCATAAACTTGACTAAAATGTCTAGATGGAACTTGGGATCTTGGATCCGATAAATCAATGCCAACGTAAAATAAGGGCCCAGTCTGGTCTTGGGGAGAGCGCCCGAAAAGTACTTGTGCCCATGGGAGTTTGTAATGACAAGGTGACGTATTGCACCGAGTGCATGACTAGCGTGATGTCTACGATAGAAATCTCTTGTTATCTCTTGTTACTTGATTGTGCTTGACTAGTTTAAAATACTTTATGGTGGCCATTTCCTCCTTACAATTTCCTATTACACTTATTACATGATATTTTTGTTGAAATCCAGGTATCTTATATTTTCTTGACCTTGCAAGATCTTTATATTACGTTGTTTTTCTTCTGTATTGTCATTTCTTTTCTTATCATTTCATATAAAAATGGAATAATTGGTTAATTACGTAAACTTGCCTGTTATTATCTACTGAGCGTTCGCTCATATAGTTGTCTCCCCCTTTTTCCAGGCAGCTCAGGTGACGATGCGTTTACCGTTGGGGATGGGCAGGAGTGATGATTGGAGTGTACCAGTTCTAGATGTTGAGTTGGCATAGTTATCCTACTCTTAGTTGTGCCTTAGAGCGTGTTTAGCTACAGTTATGATATTATTGTTGAGTTGTTATTGCCTCAGTTTGTATTAAAGTTGGTTTAAGGATGTTGTACTAGATTTGAAATGTTTCATGACCAATAAAGTTATCTCTTTTCATAGCACAGGTGTTAATGCTTAGATTAGCTTGTTTTTATTTCTAGCTATTTCTGACTGTACGTTCCGATATTCCATGTCGGGGCGTGACAGTTTAGGTGGTATCAGAGCCTAGGTTCCACATTCCTAGGTTTTCGAAGGTTCTAGGTTTTCTAAGTTCTAGGGGTCTAAGTGATGATATAGGACCGATAACCATGATATAAGTCTAAGAACCCAACCTGGTGAGATTTGGGTAGAAACTTGGGTTAAGTTCATACCTTAATTGTGATATTATCTATTTTTAATGAACCTAAATAATATATTCCCCATGTAGGCCTTTGCAATGGCAGCTGATCACGCGGAATGGAGGAACTTACAGCGCACGGTTCAAGGCCTTACTCAAGTTTTGCAACAAGTGGCCCAACCAGGAACTGTAAACCATGGCACTCTTGATTTATATCGGAACTTTCGGGGGATGAATCCGCCGAGATTTGGTGGCTCGACTGACCCTGATGAAGCCCAGCACTGGCTAGAAGAAATGGGGTGGATATTCAAGGTAATGCAATGCAGCAATCAAGAACGTGTCCTTCTATTAACCTTTCAACTTGAACGTGATGCAAGAACATGGTGGGGTTCAGTGAAGGCTACCCTTGGTGATCAGCAAGTCACCTGGGAAGAGTTCGAGGAATTCTTTAATAGCAAATACTTTTCTGATAGAGTGTAAGAGAAGAAGGCAGCGGAGTTCGCGGCCTTGAAACAGCGAAATCTATCTGTGGCAGAATATGAAGCTCAATTTTCTCGGTTATCCCGATATGCTACTCACTTGATATCCACCGAGAAGATGAAGGCTAAGCGCTTTCTTAATGGACTGAAGCTGCTATACATCAACCAATTGGCACCAATAGAAATCCCAACCTATTCTGAGATGGTGAGAAAAGCTCAAGTCCTAGAAGATACTCTAGAAATGACGGAGAGAATCCGTGGAAAAAGTGCAAGGAAGGAACAACCTACGGGTTCCGGGAATATCAAACCCGAGTATGGCAGGAAAAGGCCCATTAGTGGGTCTGGTTCGTGGAATGGTTCCGGATCGTGGATGGGAAAGAGGTCGAAACGTGAAGACAAGAAGCCTGGCCCTATTGTTCCATTCAAAGGAGTATGCAAGTATTGTGATCGTCCAGGTCACAAGATGGAGGAGTGCTGGCGCAAGTTGGGTGCCTGTTTGCGATGTGGAAGTAGGGAGCACCGTATCCCTGACTGTCCCCTTTTATCCGAGCAAGCTATGCCGACGAAACCACAAGGCATCAAGAAACAACAAGGCAAGCTCCAAGCTCTACAAACAGATGAGGCAGGAACCACTGAGGGTGGTGGACTCGTCGAAGGTACTCTTATTATACTCGACAAGCCAGCATTTGTTCTTTTTGATACTGGTGCCACACATTCATTTATTTCTTGGAGTTTTGCTAAGTCTTTAGCTGTGAAGCCTATTTTGATGGATTCTCCGTTAGAGATTTCAACCTCTATTGGTACAAGATCAGCAATTCAGTATTTCTATCCTTCTAGTAAGGTTATGATTGATGAACAGAATTTTTCAACCGATTGAGTTTGCATGGACATGAAGGATTATGATGTAATCCTAAGAGCAGATTGGTTGGCTAAATATGAGGCAAATGTTCATTGCAGTTCTAGCTCTGTGTCTTTTACTAGGCACCCGAGACTTTCTCTTGTGGGAGTTAAACACCATAACTCCGTATCACTTATCTTGGCTCTTCGAGCTGATAAGCTGATGAAGCGAGGATGTAAAGCTTTTCTAGCCTTTGTCTATGCGACCCCTGAGCAGCAGATCGAGATTAAGGACATTTCTATTGTCCGAGATTTTCCTGATGTCTTTCCAGAGGAGCCGCTAGGACTTTCGCCTGAGCGGGAAGTTATCTTTTCCATTGATCTCATTCCTGGCACATCTCCTATTTCCAAAGCTCCTTATCGTATGTCTCCTACGGAACTGAGGGAATTAAAGTAACAGTTGATGGAATTGCTCGAGAAGGGTTTCATTCATCAAAGTACTTCCCCTTGGAAAGCCCCTGTATTATTCATCCAGAAGAAAGATGGTTTGATGAGATTGTGCATCGATTATCGGCAATTGAACCAGCTGACTGTCAACAACAAATATCCATTGCCGAGGATTGACGAATTATTTGATCAGATAGCGGGAGCTCAGTATTTTTCTAAGATCGATCTTCGATCTGAATATCATCAGTTGCGGATTAAGGAAGAGGATATCTATAGAACAGCTTTCCGCAACATGTATGGTCATTTCAAATTTGTCATTATGCCTTTTGGTCTAACGAATGCCCCAGCAGCTTTCATGCAGTTGATAAACAATGTATTTCGGCCCTATCTTGATCAATGGGTCGTGGTATTCATTGATGATATCCTGATTTATTCCAAGAATGAAGAGGAGCATGCTGAACATCTTAGGATGGCATTGCAACTATTGAGAGATCATCAGTTATATGCCAAGTTTAGTAAGTGTGAATTCTGGCCGCAAGAGGTGTCCTTTCTCGGACATATCATCACAAAGGAAAGAATTTCTGTTGATCCTTCAAAGGTAGAGGCAGTGAAGAATTGGGATCAGCCTACCAGTGTGACTGAAGTTAGAAGTTTCCTAGGCCTAGCAGGCTACTACCGAAGATTTATCCAGGATTTCTCTAAGATTACGGTACCTATGACAAGATTAACCCGTAAGGAGAACAAATTTGATTGGTCAGAAGATTACCAGCGAAGCTTTCAGACCTTGAAGGAATGTTTAACTACTGCACCTGTATTGGCTATACCTTCTGGTGAAGGAGGTTTTGTCGTATACACTGATGCATCAGGTATTGGTTTAGGCTGTGTACTCATGCAGCATGGGAAAGTGATTGCCTATTCTTCTAGGCAGTTGAGGAAGCATGAAGAGAATTATCATGTTCATGATTTGGAACTAGCAGCAGTGGTATTCGCCTTGAAGATATGGAGGCATTACTTGTATGGAGAAACATTCACAGTGTTTTCAGATCATAAGAGTATGAAATATTTATTTTCTCAGAAGGAACTCAATATGAGGCAAAGAAGATGGTTGGAGTACTTGAAGGACTTCGACTTCTCGATTGAGTATCATCCTGGAAAAGGTAATGTTGTGGCAGATGCATTAAGCCGGAAGCCTGTAGCTAAATTTTCAAGTCTCATGTTACAAGAGTAGAGGCTACTGGAACAATTAGCTAGCCTGGACCTTAATGTTGACGATGATCGGGTTAGGATTGCACAGATTCGACTTAAGCCCAAATTGTTGCTGGAAATCAAGTCTTTGCAAGATAATGATCCCGAGCTGGTAGAGATCAAGGGAAGATTGAGTAGCAGACCTGACTTCATGATGGCTGACGATGGAAGATTGTTATTCTAGGGAAGAACTTGTGTACCTGATGAAGCTGAAATAAAGAATAAGATTCTTGAGGAAGCACATAGATCCAGATACACCATTCATCCTGGAGGCACTAAAATGTTCAGAGATTTGAAAATATCCTTTTGGTGGACGAATATGAAAAGGGAAGTTACAAACTTCGTGAGTAGATGCTTGGTTTGTCAGCAAGTTAAGGCTAAATATTTCAGACTGGCAGGAAAATTGAAACCACTCGACATACCCCAATGGAAGTGGGAAAGCATTGGCATGGACTTCATTATGGGTCTACCTAGGACTCGTGGTGGACTTGATGCAATATTGGTGATCGTCGATCGATTGACAAAGTCAGCTCATTTCTTACCCATCAAGTCTAAATGGACAGTTGATGTATTGGCTGCTTTGTATTTGAAGGAAGTGGTAAGGCTCCATGGCATACCAGTCAACATTGTGTCTGATAGAGACCCCAGATTTACTTCACATTTCTGGAAGGGACTACAAGAGTCTCTAGGTACTCGTCTAAATTTCAGTACTGCTTTTCATCCACAGACAGATGGACAGACTGAAAGAACCAACCAGATAGTGGAAGATATGCTTAGAGCATGCATGATTGATTTCGGAGGCAGTTGGAGTGATCACTTGGCATTAATTGAATTCGCCTACAACAACAGTTATCAATTCAACATATTGATGGCTCCTTTTGAAGCATTGTATGGAAGAAGCTGTCGTTCCCCGTTATGTTGGGATGAGGTAGGTGAGAAACAATGGCTTGGACCGGATCTTATTTCAGAATCATCACAGAACATCCGTTTTATCCGAGACCGGTTACAAGTAGCCCAATCATAACAGAAGAGTTATGCCGACAACAGAAGGAGAGAATTGGAGTTTCAGGTTGGCGAGCATGTATTTTTAAATGTCTCTCCTATGAGAGGGATTCGAAGATTTGGCATTCAAGGCAAGTTAAGTCTGAGATATATTGGTCCATTTGAGATCTTGGATAGAGTGGGAGAGGTTGCTTACAGGCTGGCATTACCACCTCAGTTGTCTGGCGTACACAATATTTTCCATGTGTCTATGTTACAGAAATATGTGTATGACCCCACTCACATCATTCAGCAAGTGGATTTCGAATTGAAGGAAGATTTGACCTATGAAGAAAGACCTATCAAGATTCTGGACCGAAAACAACAGCAACTCCGGAATCGTTCCATATCGATGGTCAAAATTTAGTGGAGTTGGCGTGGGACCGAAGAAGCTACTTGGGAGTCTGAAGATACTATGCGGAAGTGGTATCCCAACTTATTCTAGGTGAGCTATCTCATTCCCAATTTTCTGTATTTAGTGTAGTGAATTTGGGGGACCAAATTCCTTAAAGTAGGGGAGGGTGTAATACCCTAGTTTTGAAATTGAAATGAATGAATTTTGGAATTTAATATTTAATTCCTTAGTGAATAGGACAAGTGGAAATTTGACTACCTTATAAAAATCTAGAAAAATGGTAATTTCGTAAAGGATAATTTATTTAACAACTTTGTCTTCTGTGGTCGACCCAACAAAAATCCGTAACTAGGTCTGATAAATGGATTGAGCCCAAAGTGCACACTTACCTAACCTTAACTTAAACTGTGGAATTAGGGCTTAATACCCCATCAAATGAGCCCAAATCGGTGGCAAATGAAAGGCCACGATCTATGGATCGTTTCCCCTCTGCCAATCCACCGAAGCCTTAACCCTAAAACTTGTAGTCGGCCGAGCTTGGGAGAGGTCAACAATTGTGGCGCCGTTTCAATCACTTCACTTGCTCCGACGAATTCTCCCAGCACAGAAGGATCCAGAAGGTGTATGAGCTATAAAAACAAAGCTCTACAACCCTAGAATCCTTTGGTAGCAGTGGCGGCTGCAATAGAGATCGATCAAGGGAGATCTCTGGTGATTAGTGGAGACGTGTCGGCGTCCCTTCTTCTTCCTTTCTTCTTCCTTCTGTTGTGCCCCTTGTGCTTTGATGATAGGGTGTTGCTATTTTGATGATAGCAACTCAATGAGTCACCACATAAGAATGATGATGATCTATGCTAACTGCTATGGGAAGTGTGTTAGGTCCAGCCCCTTGTGTATTGTTGATGAAATGATGTTTTGATGGCATTGTTCTGATTAAATGCACATGCACAGGTTAAGTCTGTACAGAGTTTTGCCTAGACTGCATGTCTTCTTAGTGCATACTTAGTCACCAAGTCCGTGCAACTCCTTTTGCTGCATCAACTCAAGTATGTACAACATTTATTACTGCACGCGACTAACTCAGTGCATTCTGTATTGGTGCAAGTCCACGAGCCCGTGCATGTTTGCTACATAGCATATCTTGCATCAGTGTAGTGTTGTTTTATTCAGTCATAAAGTCTGTGCATGCCTTCATCTATTCATATCTTGCATTAGTGCAGTCATATAGTCAGTGCTTGGTTTAGTGCATATATATGCATGTTATGCATGCATATAGAGGATAGCTTAGATAGGTTAATGCATAGTTCATTGCATCTGTTGGGACTATACATTACTGCATGCATAACTTCAAGTCTGTACATTCCTTGGAGGCTTGTCTGTGCAACTTTTGTTTCATACATACGTAAAGTTCGTGCATTTAAATACTAAGTCTGCACACAGTTGCCTTGATGACTTAGCAAGTCTATACATCGCTGCATGCTATCAAGTCTGTACAACCTCCGTTGTTTCCCTCGACAAAGTCAGTACACTCTTCAGTAGCAAGTCGATACATCTCTTGCTTCAAGAACAGCAAGTCTATACATCATCTTGTCGCATGCACACAAAAGTCTGTACATCGTCTTGTCGCATGCACACAAAAGTCTATACATCGTCTAGGCACAGCAAGTCTATACATCATCTTTTCGCATGCACACAAAAGTCTGTACACATCTCGATGGCATGCCTGAGCATTCCTCTTCAATGTGCATACTTTCCTATATGCATACTACATTACACACCATCAAGTCTGTACATACTTAGTTCAAATCTCGAACTAACTCGGTGCATCTCTTACTTCATGTTTTCATATAGTCAGTGCAACCTTTGTCGCTGAACTTGACTAAGTCTGTGCAGGGTTTATTCCATGCATGATCAAGTCAGTGCATACTTCTGTAGCATTCATACTTTGCATCTGTGCATCATATTAGTCAGTACAAAGTATGTACCAACTTCGTGCATCTTCCTTATAACTCATATCTTGTCTGCAGGTGACTTTATGTCCGATGCCACGGAGAAATTAGAGACGGCTCGTGATCTAAGGATGGAGGTCCTATCCTGATCATGACACGTGGAACCATTGTGCTGGGATACCGCCACGTGGACTAAGGCCTCTGGGTGGGAATCATGGAAAGCACACGCCCTACCTCCAATGCTCTATAAATAAGAGGCTTCCTCCTAAGGAGCAGTGTGATCGAAACAAGGGATCGAAGAAGAAAAAAGATCCAGAACCAGCATGATCCAGAGAGGAATAAAGAAAAGAGAGAGCAACAGAGAGAAGTAGAAGAAGAAAGGAGCAGGGAGGCATAGAGTAGCAGAAGAAGAAAAAGGAGAGTGAAAAGAGAGAGAGAGAGAGAGAGAGAGTTCGTGAAGAAGAAGATAGAAGACTTCATTGAAGATCTGTTATCTGTTGGCTCTTGGATCAGATCCAGACCAACTTGCTCCTGTGGGAGTCACATTTATGTTGCTATCTTTTATAGCTTTCAGTCGCTGTGTTTTATCATCTTTTGTTTTCATTTGAACTCTATTTCAAGTTGTTAGTCAGCAGAGCTAAGCTGTACTGCTCAGCGTTGCAGAGGAGGATTCCTCTGGTCAGCAAGTTGTGTTGCTCAGTGGGCGAGGTGGATACCTTGGACAGTAAGCTGTGTTGCTCAGCGGTCAAGCTGTTAGTCAGCGGTTTGTAGGCAAGCTGTGTCGCCCAGCGGTTTTCAAGCTGTTTGGCAGCGGAATCCACACTCTGGTTTGAGTGTAGGGTGGACGTAGGTCTGGAGGACCGAACCACCTTAAAAATCTTATGTGCAGTGGTTTGATTGTCTACTGTGTTTCGCTAGATGCATGCTTAGGCTCGATGTATTCTTTCATCTAGTGTGCGGTTTATTCACAGACAACATATTTGGTTTGCACACTAAACACTTTAATTTCGCATCTCTGATTGTTATAGATTTTAATTGGGAGAAATTTTTAAAGAGGGATTCATTCACCCCCCTCTGAATTCATCGCACCGGTACTAACAGTTGGTATCAGAGCAGGTGTCTGTAACAAAAGGTCCAACGACCTGCAGATCTGTTCCTTAATTTGGTTTTGGTGCGATTTGATTTGATCTGCTTTGTCTTGATCTTATGGCTGAAATTCCTTTATACACCGGTTCGGATTTCTATGGCTGGTATGGTCGTTTCAGAGACTATGTGATACATTTGATTTCTGATTTATGGGTACTCATAGTTCACGGTCCATATGAAGTTCCAGAGGATAAATCTCAATGGAGATCCTTAGACATACTGAAATCTGAAGAAAATCAAAAGGCCCTAGATCTAAGAAAAAGGGCAATAGACTCTAATTGTTTTCAATGTGTGAATGAGTGAAGGAGCACAATGGAAATCATCAACAAAATATTGGAAAGATCGTGTAGAGATGAGGAAATGTGCTTCATGGTCAGAGATCAGTCCGAGTACTCATCCTCTTAGGTAAACTCTGAAATAGAAAATATCAGTTATGATGATTTAGTTGCCATGAATGAGTATTTATTGATTAAATATGATAGAGTCAAATCTGAAAAGAGAAAAATGAGAAAAGAAATGATTCATGAAGTTACTTGTCTGAAAGTTGAGTTGAATAATTTGAAATCTGAAAATGATAACCTTAGAAACAAACTCATTAGAAAAGATGATTCTTGCAATGAATGTGCTATTTTAAGAGACTTGATTAATGACCTTGATTTTGATGATAACTTTCAAAAGGATTTAATCAAATCTCTGAAAGAAGAAAATAAATCATTGCTAGAAAAGAAAATTGAAGCTGGAGAATATGAAGACAAGCTGATTAAAGAAAACTCTCATCTAAAAGATCAAAATAAAAAACTGATGGTTCCGAATATTGTTCTATCTGAAAGACTGATGGCATTTGAAAAAGAAAAATCAGTTCTGAAAGAAAAAGAAACAAATGATGAAATAAAGCTTCAAAGGGAAAATGAGACACTGAAAGTTTAAATGATGCTTTGCAACAACATGTAATCCTTTGTTAATCTGAGCTATCTAAGTATGAAGTGAGCATTGCTTCTTTGAATTCTGAAATTGAAGATCTGAAAAACTCTTTGTCAAAATTTGTCAAAGGTAAAGACAATTTGAATAAATTACTTGGCTGTAATGTGAATTTCCAAAAAGAGGGACTTGGGTATGTTCCTATTAATAAGAAAGAGAATGAAAAGAAGAAATCAACTGTATTTGTGAGAAGTTCAGAACAGGCCAATCCCTCTAGTTCTTTCATTTTGCAGTTCACAGCCAAGAAGACTGAAAAATAGAAAATGAATAAAAATATTTCATTCATGAATAACCCTGCTAAATTTGTGCATGATGACTATAGTTGTCACCCACACTCACATGCACATGTCTTGAATAAAATGCATGGTGAAAAATCTCAGGCCAAAATATTCACTGTTGAAAGAGAACATGTTAAATGTTTTTATTGTGAAAAATTTGGTCATGAGATGGCTGATTGTTTTGCTATGAAGAAGGATGACCAGAAAACTGATAGAATTCATGCTAGGAACTCTTTTGCTAAGAAACTATATGCTGTTCAAAGGAAAAGAATTCACTGCTTCTATTGTCATAGAATTGGTCATGTCATGCATTAATGTAATTTAATGAAAGAAGATGACATGGAAGCTAAGAAATCTCATGCGAAAAGTCATGCTCATCTGAATGAGAAAATTTACTGTTATCACTGTGGCAAATTGGGCCACATTGATGCCAAGTGTTGGCATGCTCAGGGAAAGAAAACTAATTCTGGATTTGTTAATTTCCCTGTTAATAAAAATATTTTCGATAGAAAGAAGTTTGGTTCTAGAAGCAAGCACATTGCATGTTTTAATTGTGGAAAGCCGGGTCATAAATCTGCAAACTGTTGGCTAACTGACAATGAGAGACAAAATATTCATGTAAACAACAGAAAGGTTCATACTCATGGACATAAATCTCATGCTTATGTTAATGTGCATAATAAAATAAAAAATTCCGTTGTTTCATGTAGATATTGTGGAAAATTTGGACACTCTATGGATGATTGTTATCTGATGGAGTTTGATGACTATTTAGCTAAGAAAAAGTTGAGAGCACCATCCAAAGGTGCCATTGGTACTTCAGGACCCAAGACCACTTGGGTACCTGTTTGTACAAAATAGTTTGCTGTATTGCAGGTGTGCCTTGGAAATGAATAAAGGGGGTTAATAAACCAAGGCACTCAAGAATGAAAACCTAATGATTGCACTCTTCAGGTCAGTTCTCGAAACTCTGCTTAAATTCTGTTTTCTAAATTTGTCTGCTTTAAATGATTGCATATCATGTTAATTCTTTTGTGCATCGTCTAACTGAATCTAATTGAAAGTCTGAAATGCACAAAAATATGTTCTCAGCATTCATTGTATAAAATGTACTTAATCAGGGGGAGTTTGAATGCTTTCGCATGATGTTCATACTTTGAGCTATGTGTACACATGCTCATTGAAGAAATGTTGAATTCATTCCTCATGCACTTATGCTTTGGTGCTTGAGTGTGCACATAGAAAAGATTAGAAACTCATGAGCATTGTTTGCACATTCATGATGCATAATTTGTCAAAACTCCCTGCATTCTGTCATTGCACTTGTTGCATTTAAAATCTTCATACATTGCATATAGTCAGGGGGAGTTTGGTTGTCCCTGCATAATGTTCATGACATTCATGTTCAGGAAATATTTCCAGGAGAGTCATTGCATATGCATGCATGTAGAGCAGTGTATTGTATATCATCAAATTTGAAAAATCTAAAAAGAAATGACTCATTGCATCTAGACAGAGGGAGCTTTTTTGATCATCTTATTCACTTTCACCTGAAATCCTCCTGTCTAGTTTATTGGATCTTCTAATGCTCTCAATTTGTTTCAATTGAATTCTCTGTTGCCTTCACTGAAATAGCTGATATGTCTATATTCTAGACTCAGCTACTGCTTATTGATATACTCTCTTCTGATGATCTTCTTTCTTGTTGTTGTTTCTTCCACCAGCTTACACTCATCCTTCACATACTTCTTAGCTAGTGTGACTGATTTGTTTCTATTGTTGATTAGTTAGTCAGCTATATTTTTGATCTGATCTGAGGAACACAAGCTGTAGGCCATGCAATTCAGTCTGAGAATCATTTAGAAATTCCTATCATATAGATTTAAGAATGACCACTGAATCAGACTGATATAAGGTTAATGTATTCTCAGATTTGCATTTAAATGACTTGAAAATATCCGAATGATAAGCTTTAATAAACTTTAACCATATGTGTCATGAAAACCTTAGACTCACTCATCTGAAATATGAAAATTTGAAATCAAGGCTACCTTGGTTGAGATACATAGAGTGAGTATTGTTCTTAAACATTAACTTTGACGAGTCTGACTAAAAGGAAAATCAGTTAGTAATGTAATGACTTTGTTCACTGAGAAACTGGGTCCTCCATCAAATTAATGGAGTAAACCCAAGTCATGAAGTGTCATAGTCGCTTAAAGCAAAAATCATTGAGAACCTGATAGAGCAATGGCATGTGTGTGTTGAGTAACTGGGGAGTCTGGCCTCTAATCAAGGTGTTTCCTCACGCAAAAAGATATTTCTATTGCTAACTCTGGTCTCAATGTTGAGAGGCAATGATAGTTATCACACTGAGTAACTGGGTCACTTCACCTGAGACGTGTTGTGCCTCACGTAAAAAGGTGTTGATCAACTTAAATTGCTCAGGAAAAGTATAATGTGCTTCAAATGAAAATATCTTGCAAACTCTGTCAACTCATGCTCTTGTATAAGTGTTTAATCTCAATGCTAATCTGTGTAACTCTCAAAGGAGTCATTGAGATCATGCGTGTAAGATAAAGATGATTGGTCCTGAGTGTTATCTAATTATTTGGTTCACCTTTATTAAAACTTGAATTCAGATATAAGTATTAAATTTAATTGATAAATTTGGTATACATCATAATTAAATCAGGTTGGTCAAGTTGCTAATTCATAACCCTCTATGATAGGAGAGTCTATTCATGTTAAGACTTATTGTAGTGGTGCATGCCTTACAATCCCTCATGATCTGATTCACCCCTGACACCTTGATCAACAGGAACGTTGTTGACAATTCTATCTTATCAGTTGATTGATTGTTCCTTGAGATGTACTGTGCTTTGACTGTTTCTCACCCTTACTCTTGTCCACACTGTTGGAATCTTCCATCTTGTTTCTGTAACCAGTTCTGGTTCTGTGGACTTTCCACCTGCTTTATTCTGTCCATGCATATGTGAGGTGCCACAACCATTATTGTTTTGGATTCCTTGTGATGGCAGATTTCAGATTGCTTCATTGGTTAACCAGAGTTCATTCCTGCACTTCAGGGGGAGTTCTGGGTCATCTGCATTTAAGGGAAGAGTAGTCAAACATTCATGTTGATAGGGGAAGTTCTTATATTCTATTCTTCAGTGCTCATGTTTCTATGGGCGAGAATTGGTATCAGATTTCATACATGTCTTTCATTCCACTCGCAAACCATTTCCTTTTTGATCATGTCAAAGGGGGAGAGTTGTTTGCTGAGTCTGTGTGACTCATTGTGTTGACATCATAAAAAAGGGGGAGATTGTTGTGCCCCTTGTGCTTTGATGATAGGGTGTTGTTGTTTTGATGATAGCAACTCAATGAGTCACCACATAAGAATGATGATGATCTATGCTAACTGCTATGGGGTGTGTGTTAGGTTCAGCCCCTTGTGTATTGTTGATGAAATGATGTTTTGAGTGCATTGTTCTGATTAAATGCCCATGCACAGGTTAAGTCTGTACAGAGTTTTACCTAGATTGCATGTCTTCTTAGTGCATACTTAGTCACCAAGTCCGTGCAACTCCTGTTGCAGCATCAACTCAAGTATGTACAACATTTATTGTTGCACGCGACTAACTCAGTGCATTCTGTATTGGTGCAAGTCCACAAGCCCGTGCATGTTTGCTACATAGCATATCTTGCATCAGTGTAGTGTTGTTTTATTCAGTCATAAAGTCTGTGCATGCCTTCATCTGTTCATATCTTGCATTAGTGCAGTCATACAGTCAGTGCTTGGTTCAGTGCATATATATGCATGTTATGCATGCATATAGAGGACAGCTTAGATAGGTCAATGCATAGTTCATCGCATCTGTCGGGACTATACATTACTGCATGCATAACTTCAAGTCTGTACATTCCTTGGTGGCTTGTCTGTGCAACTTTTGTTTCATACATACGTAAAGTTCGTACATTTAAATACTAAGTCTGCACACGGTTGCCTTGATGACTTAGCAAGTCTATACATCGCTGCATGCTATCAAGTCTGTACAACCTCCGTTGTTTCACTCGACAAAGTCAGTACACTCTTCAGTAGCAAGTCGATACATCTCTTGCTTCAAAAATAGCAAGTTTGTACATCATCTTGTCGCATGCACACAAAAGTCTATACATCGTCTAGGCACAGCAAGTCTGTACATCGTCTTGTCATATGCACACAAAAGTCTGTACATCATCTAGGCACAGCAAGTCTGTACATCGTCTTGTCGCATGCACATAAAAGTCTGTACATCGTCTTGTCGCATGCACATAAAAGTCTGTACACATCTCGGTGGCATGCCTGAGCATTCCTCTTCAATGTGCATACTTTCCTATATGCATACTGCATTACACACCATCAAGTCTGTACATGCTTAGTTCAAATCTCGAACTAACTCGGTGCATCTCTTACTTCATGTTTTCATATAGTCAGTGCAACCTTTGTCGTTGAACTTGACTAAGTCTGTGCAGGGTTTATTCCATGCATGATCAAGTCAGTGCATACTTCTGTAGCATTCATACTTTGCATCTATGCATCATATTAAGTCAGTACAAAGTATGTACCAACTTCGTGCATCTTCCTTATAACTCATATCTTGTCTGCAGGTGACTTTATGTCTGATGCCACAGTGAAATTAAAGAAGGCTCGTGATCCAAGGATGGAGGTCTAATCCTGATCATGACACGTGGAACCATTGTGCTGGGATACCGCCACATGGACTAAGGCCTCTGGGCGGGAATCATGGAAAGCACACGCCCTACCTCCACTGCTCTATAAATAAGAGGCTTCCTCCTGAGGAGCAGTGTGATCGAAACAAGGGATTGAAGAAGAAAAAGGATCCAGAACCAGCATGATCCAGAGAGGAATAGAGAAAAGAGAGAGCAATAGAGAGAAGCAGAAGAAGAGAGGAGCAGAGAGGCATAGAGTAGCAGAAGAAGAAAAAGGAGAGTGAAAAGAGAGAGAGAGAGAGAGTTCGTGAAGAAGAAGATAGAAGACTTCATTGAAGATATGTTATCTGTTGGCTCTTGGATCAGATCCATACCAACTTGCTCTTGTGGGAGTCACATTTATGTTGCTATCTTTTATAGCTTTCAGTCGTTGTGTTTTATCATATTTTATTTTCATTTGAACTCTATTTCAAGCTGTTAGTCAACAGAGCTAAGCTGTACTGCTCAGCGTTACAGAGGAGGATTCCTCTGGTCAGCAAGCTGTGTTGCTCAGTGGGCGAGGTGGATACCTTGGACAGTAAGTTGTGTTGCTCAACGGTCAAGCTGTTAGTCAGTGGTTTGTAGGCAAGCTGTGTCGCCCAGCGGTTTTCAAGCTGTTTGGCAGCGGAATCCACACTCTGGTTTGAGTGTAGGGTGGACGTAGGTCTGGAGGACCGAACCACCTTAAAAATCTTCTGTGCAGTGGTTTGATTGTCTACTATGTTTCGCTAGATGCATGCTTAGGCTCGATGTATTCTTTCATCTAGTGAGCGGTTTATTCACAAACAGCATATTTGGTTTGCACACTAAACACTTTAATTCCGCATCTCTGATTGTTATAGATTTTAATTGGGTGAAATTTTTAAAGAGGGATTCATTCACCCCCCTTTGAATCCATCGCACCGGTACTAACACCTTCTTCACTCGATTGAGGTAGGTAATAATGAGCCCAATATAAAGTGTTATATATGGATGGAATCAGTGTCTAGTCCTCTTTCTTTTGAGTCCTAAATCCCTAAATTCCATTAGATATCCTGCGTTAATTTAATGGTTTGGTAGAGGCATGTCATAACAAGGGCACAACTTGTTCCCCTTTGATTTCAGTAGCGATTTCAGGTTGTAAATCTAAAATTGATTCATGCATCTTGTAGAGTTTTTCATGCTCTTTCTATTGGTAGTAAAAGCCCCAAATTCCATGATGTATACCCTTCGAATTTCATGTTTTATTGTGACCCTAAAAACCTCGCCGAGGGCGGGCAAGGGTTGGTTCAATCGGATTTTTACCAGACTTGGACGGTCTTACGATAGACCACACATCCTGGATGGGCGACTCCTGAAGGACTACACATCCTGGATGGGCGGCTCCTGAAGGACCACACATCCTGATGTGAAACAAATGCCGAAGTCGATTCTGTCCGGTTCTGGAATCTGTGACCAGCAGCTGTTGAAGTGGCTGTGGATCGCACTCTGGAATTTTTCCGGAGGCGCGGTTGGTGCCGTTGGCTTCGTAACAGGGTAGGGATACAGCACAATTTTTCTGAATTTTGGTTCCGCCCGAACCTGGTCGCCACGGACGACTGAGCGGGGACCCCGTTCTGGTTCTGTGCAGGGGCAGCTTCTGAACAGCGGCTTGACAGGGACACCACGAGCAACCCCGAACTCCGTTTGGTGCGCGGCAGGTGGCGTTGGAATCGTGGGGACGACTACTTTCCAGCGGCACTGGTCTCGCCTCAGTCGGATGTCGGTGTGGACGTGCAGGTCCCGTTGAGTGGGGACGGGTCGGAGGAGGGGATCGGTGGACAGAATGACCCAACAGTGGTAGGAAATTGATAACTTCACACCTTGAGCTCCGATCGACGAACCGCCTTCTGTTCCTGAGAGCTGACAGAGAGGGGAGGAACTTTTCTGAACAGCTCGGAGTCGGATTCCGTCAGGGTTGGGCGTGGTGGTGGTCTTCCTCAGCTTCTGGTCGGGTTCAGGAGCCTCCTGCGCAGTCGTGGGAGATTGGCCACTGCCGATGCTCACGAACTCGGAAGAGGACGATTCCACCTCGCCTGGTCAGAAGACTCGCCAACGTACGTTTTTGATGAAGAACCCGGAAGCCGATTCTGCCTGGAACTGCTCCCAATATCGACTGCAACTCGGGCTTGATTTCTGCCTGCGAATGGAGCTGATTGAGGAGGGGGGATTAAGGGGGATGGAAGGGATTTGTGGGTTTGGATTAAGGGAGGGGGGGGGGATGGACGTGGCTGGGGTTGCAGGGGGGTGCTTTTGGGAGGTGGGGAGGTAATGGGGTGGTGAGAGAGAGAGGAGGGAACACCCAAATTCGAAATTGGGCCTTGGGGAGATGAAAGGGTGCCTGGGAAGACGAAAGGTTGTGTGGGGAAGGGGAGAGAATGCCTAGGGAGTGGGAGTTCTACCTAGGGGAGGGGAGGGGACTTAAATGAGGGGTATAGGGAAGGGGGAGGGGCCTTAATTAGAGGTGAAAGAGAGGAGAGAGAGTGGATTCCGAATTTGGGGTGGGGATGAGAGAGAATTGGAGAGAGATAGAGAGAGAGAGAGAGAGAGAGAGAGAATTAGACGAAGGGCATCACTCACCCGTGGTTGAGGAAGGGAAGAAGTGGGCATCGCACCCGTGGAGAGGGAAGGAAGAAAAGGCACTAGCGGCCATGGGAATTGCAGGGGGGTGAAGGGAAGAAGATAAGGGAGGGGGAAAGGTCCCCCTACGTGGGACTCACATGGGTTCCAAAAATAGATCTTCATTCACTGTTTTTCCACCGTGGGATACAAGACTCTTATATAGGCATACAAGGAAGATTAAGAGACACTTACCACTTAGTATCATGACTTCCTAGGAATACTAAAAGACACCCTATCGGAAACATCAAAATACATAATAAGACTCCTTAACACTTAATACCTTCTTATCATGATTCCCTAGGAATACTTAAAGACACCGAAAGACTAAAATACATAATAAGACTCTTTTATTGTGAATAAAATTTCATAGAGATGACCCATTAGGCCCATGTATACGGCCCAATAAAATGAGACGATTAGCATGGAATGGCCCATTTGATTGCATTTGTTGATGAAGCTGCTTGCCGATCACTCGGAGATGCTTGTTCCGTCAAACTTCCTGACTCGGAGAAGGTTCAGCTCAGATTTTGTGTAAACTGTCGATCTCATCAAACCCACAAAGCTCGTGAATTTTGAATCTTGAACTGAGATTTCCATCATACTCCTCCGCTTGGAGGAGGTTCGACCTCGAACCTCAAAGCTCAGGATCTCGGTCCGATGGGACGGCCCGATTCCCTAAGCTCTGATACCAATTGATGTGAAACAAATGCCGAAGTCGATTCTGTCCGGTTCTGGAATCTGTGACCAGCAGCTGTTGAAGTGGCTGTGGATCGCACTCTGGAATTTTTCCGGAGGCGCGGTTGGTGCCGTTGGCTTCGTAACAGGGTAGGGATACAGCACAATTTTTCTGAATTTTGGTTCCGCCCGAACCTGGTCGCCACGGACGACTGAGCGGGGACCCCGTTCTGGTTCTGTGCAGGGGCAGCTTCTGAACAGCGGCTTGACAGGGACACCACGAGCAACCCCGAACTCCGTTTGGTGCGCGGCAGGTGGCGTTGGAATCGTGGGGACGACTACTTTCCAGCGGCACTGGTCTCGCCTCAGTCGGATGTCGGTGTGGACGTGCAGGTCCCGTTGAGTGGGGACGGGTCGGAGGAGGGGATCGGTGGACAGAATGACCCAACAGTGGTAGGAAATTGATAACTTCACACCTTGAGCTCCGATCGACGAACCGCCTTCTGTTCCTGAGAGCTGACAGAGAGGGGAGGAACTTTTCTGAACAGCTCGGAGTCGGATTCCGTCAGGGTTGGGCGTGGTGGTGGTCTTCCTCAGCTTCTGGTCGGGTTCAGGAGCCTCCTGCGCAGTCGTGGGAGATTGGCCACTGCCGATGCTCACGAACTCGGAAGAGGACGATTCCACCTCGCCTGGTCAGAAGACTCGCCAACGTACGTTTTTGATGAAGAACCCGGAAGCCGATTCTGCCTGGAACTGCTCCCAATATCGACTGCAACTCGGGCTTGATTTCTGCCTGCGAATGGAGCTGATTGAGGAGGGGGGATTAAGGGGGATGGAAGGGATTTGTGGGTTTGGATTAAGGGAGGGGGGGGGGATGGACGTGGCTGGGGTTGCAGGGGGGTGCTTTTGGGAGGTGGGGAGGTAATGGGGTGGTGAGAGAGAGAGGAGGGAACACCCAAATTCGAAATTGGGCCTTGGGGAGATGAAAGGGTGCCTGGGAAGACGAAAGGTTGTGTGGGGAAGGGGAGAGAATGCCTAGGGAGTGGGAGTTCTACCTAGGGGAGGGGAGGGGACTTAAATGAGGGGTATAGGGAAGGGGGAGGGGCCTTAATTAGAGGTGAAAGAGAGGAGAGAGAGTGGATTCCGAATTTGGGGTGGGGATGAGAGAGAATTGGAGAGAGATAGAGAGAGAGAGAGAGAGAGAGAGAGAATTAGACGAAGGGCATCACTCACCCGTGGTTGAGGAAGGGAAGAAGTGGGCATCGCACCCGTGGAGAGGGAAGGAAGAAAAGGCACTAGCGGCCATGGGAATTGCAGGGGGGTGAAGGGAAGAAGATAAGGGAGGGGGAAAGGTCCCCCTACGTGGGACTCACATGGGTTCCAAAAATAGATCTTCATTCACTGTTTTTCCACCGTGGGATACAAGACTCTTATATAGGCATACAAGGAAGATTAAGAGACACTTACCACTTAGTATCATGACTTCCTAGGAATACTAAAAGACACCCTATCGGAAACATCAAAATACATAATAAGACTCCTTAACACTTAATACCTTCTTATCATGATTCCCTAGGAATACTTAAAGACACCGAAAGACTAAAATACATAATAAGACTCTTTTATTGTGAATAAAATTTCATAGAGATGACCCATTAGGCCCATGTATACGGCCCAATAAAATGAGACGATTAGCATGGAATGGCCCATTTGATTGCATTTGTTGATGAAGCTGCTTGCCGATCACTCGGAGATGCTTGTTCCGTCAAACTTCCTGACTCGGAGAAGGTTCAGCTTAGATTTTGTGTAAACTGTCGATCTCATCAAACCCACAAAGCTCGTGAATTTTGAATCTTGAACTGAGATTTCCATCACATCCTGGATGGGCGGCTCCTGCAAGACCACACATCCTGGATGAGCGGCTCCTGAAGGAGCACACGTCCTGGATGGGTGGCTCCTGTAAGATCACACAACCCTGACAGGATGGGCGGCCCCCAGAAGACCACATATCTGGATGGGCGGCTCCTACATGACCACATAACCCATGGGCGGCCTTATCCTAACCGTCTAACCTCTTGGGCGGCCATGTCCTGGCCGCACAAGTACCCTTTAGTCCAGTAGATATAAGGTCCTATAACGATCGCACATCTATGCAGAAATGACTTAGTGTGAGCTCTACATGATTCGTATTAGTATCTTAATTGATAATTAGTAAATTAGAAACCCATGTGATAAGTGGTAAATTATGCCAGTAAATTTCTGTAAATGCATGCTATTTATTCCCACATGATCTTGTTCATTATCATTAGCATCTTGATTAATCTTTTTGGCAATCAAATTAATGTAAATCATGATCCTTGATAAATTGACATGAAAATTTAGACCGAAATGAATACTAGGTTGCTTGACAGCCATTCTACTCCAGTAGAACAGTTTGACCAATTTACCGACTTCTAATAAGTCATTAGCCCTATTAGTGTGCTAGCCTTGAACTTACCCCCGGACACTCCATCCGGCGGACATAACATCATCTTGGGATCTCTGTATATCCCTTCTAAGAACCTAATGAACCACCAGAAACATCAATTTACGTGACTGAACCGTTGGATTATAAGTCTTGGATCGAATTGGGCTAAGAGAGGCATGTGCGACCAGTAGTGGACCACATATCCTTATAGGCGGCCCAATAACGGCCGTATATACCTAGCTTATGCCATTAAGTGTTGGTCGACTAACCTTGATCAATCTTCGACCAAAACATTAAGCCCTGGACTGACCAATACACAGTAGAGTAGGCCCTGTTTTAGTTTTGCCCTGTCTTTGGCATCCTAGAGTCCACTATGGTGATTTCTTAGCCTTCTAGCCAAGCCCGGGTGGTGCGGATGGAATATGACCGTTCAAACCTTATGTGGATTCTCTTGGACCACATATCTTTAATACGGCCCCGTATGGCCCATATATCTTGTTCATGGGTCTTAAGAACTCCTAGACCTGCGCGGCCCAGAACTTACCGTTCATACTTTAGAGCGGCACACTGTCAGCCGTTCATGCTTGACCTCGTTGTTGATTTGTTTCTTGTTTTGTTTTTGTCGTCATTTGCAAAGAAGAATAGATAAATATGATATGAAGATGAATATGAAGAGCAAATAACAATGATCTCAATCAACCTATGAACATGCGAACCATGAACCTAGGCAATCAGAATCAGCTCTAGCATGGGCAAATGCTATCTCAATCAAACTAAATTATGGAAGGAAAAGAAAAACCCACGCTGGAGCGTAGAGTAAAGGAGGTAAATAAAAGCACACCGTGTGGGTGGAACATGCAAAAGGAAATAATATGTGGGAGAGAGAAAGCTAATGCCCAATACTAAGAAAAGAACGTGATCGCCACTAAGGTAAAAAAAACAAGCCGAAGACCTGATTAATACCTTAGAATAGGAAGATGATGCACTCGCTCATAGGAGAGAGAAACCAATAGGAAACTGCAGCTCTGCTGTATTTAACGGTCCAATGCCTATGCATCACAGGGAGTGTGACGGTCGCCCGACAGACCGCTAGAGGAACCTGTCGCATCTGAGGAAAACCGTCAGAGTGTCTGCAGAACAAGCTTGTGAATCCTTCAAACTCCAAACCTTCCAGTCGGCTAGAAAGCTTGGGCCTCGTCTAGTGAACTCTGTAGAACCTGCCAAAGAACGTGGAACATAAGAAACAACCCCAAATTAGCCTTTCAAACAACGTAGCATCAATACTCAAATGAACTTGACATCATTCAAAAGGAAAGGGGAATACCGGGGAGTTGTGTTTTTTTTAACCCCTCTCGGCGTTTTAAAAGATAGGAAGGATGCTTAAATGAATGAAATAAGTGGAAGAACGTGGAAGAAGAAATGGGAAAATGCTATGATGAAAAGGAAAAAGGGAACACAAGTATGCCAATGATGGAACTTAAACACTCAATGAAACAAATACTCCCTTAACTGTGAAGCAGATGAACATGAGAGACAACGCTTCTTGGATGGATGTGACTCCTGAATGCGACAGCACTTCGACGTAAACTCCAGATTTCTCCTCCCTAGGCCATGAAGTCAAGGGTTCTATTTATAGGCCCTCAAACTCTCTGGTCGAGCAGAGGATAATCTAGCTAAAAAGGAGGATGATTGTTAGCAAACTCTTGAAGATAACACTCCCAAGAGTCCATAGAAACAAACAGAAGGTTCTGAGGATCAGATTTGGAAGAGAAATCACAAGATCAAACTCTCAAGTCGGCCACGGAGTAGCAAAGAAAAGGCCAGACTCGCCAGGACTCTCTGTTTGATGTAACGGCTGCACGACAGACCGCCATAGGAATGAAACGCTCCAAGAGGAGACCGTCACACAAGCTTATCCCTTTAAGAAGATATGATCAACGGGGAAGCTTTCAAACGTTGGACTCTAGAAGGATGTAACGGTTGAGGGAAGACGCGTCAGAGAATTATAACGGTTGCACGACAGACCGTCAGAGTCAACGGATAACCAAAGGATAAGCATTGGAAAAATGCCTCGAGGCTAAGGACTCTGCAATATGTAACGGCCATAGACTGATGCGTCAGAGAAAGGTAACGCGCCTGGTATAGACCGTTAGAGACAATAAGGATTTAAATGAGATGAAAGCTTGCTAAGCTTCGTCCAATGAAAGGTATCAAGAATAAAACCCAACCAAGGAATTAAGACCCATGAAATAAACCTCCAACTGATCCAGAAGGCTCAACAAAAGGGAATAACTCGGAGCATCATATAGAATGAACAAGGAGATGACCCAACTTATTGGTCATAAAACGGGTGTCAGCAGATGCCCCTCCTTAACGTCCTCTTTGCAGGGGAGCGAGCGGACGTGAAGTGAAAGTGAAATGGAACATGGAGATGAAGCGGAAATGAAGCGGAGCGGACTGAAAAGTGGGCGTTAAGGCAAACGACACCCGTTCTCGACCAACAAGCGATAGGAATTTTTTGGAAAACCTCGAACTAATCACAAGGAAATAGCCAACCAAAGGACGCATGTCTGGAGGAACTAAGAACTAAGGAAAGAAAAACACGGCCAGCGGCCGGAGCAACGGAAAGGAACGAGACGATTAACCAAACTCCAGATAGGAATCTTCAGCTAACCAAATCAAGCGAATAGATCGAAGGAAATCTTCCAATTCAGAGTGGAAATGACTCTCCTCATTCGAGATCAAAGAACACAGCTATTCACCATCATTGAGATACCTGCACAGATGAGGCTTCATGAATGCTCAAAGATGCGTATGATGTATGCTAGGCTAAAATAAAGAAATCATTAAAACGAATGTAAAGAAAGATAAAATAATAAGATACTCAAGGATAATATTGCTAGACTGAGCCAAGACGGGGTCAAGAGTCTTCTTACAACCACAGCGTGTGAGACAGAGTCTATCGTCTCCCACCCGACTCAACCGAGCGGCCTATCCAACGATTAACCGTATGCTCCTAGATCATCATTATTTTTGTTAAAGGGGAACATCAGATCCTAGAACACACGGCCAACCAGCCGGTCCTTGAGAGGCTATAATAACGTAGATACCATATAGTAATGCATTAAGAGGTAAGGATAGAGAGCCATACCTGACTTACCTGCCAAGCGAAATGGCATCTTTTTTGGATTTTCTGATTTTTTTGCTTTTTATGGATTTTCAACTAAGACAACAACAATATGAATGAACATGATGAACAAGCATGAACATAACGATGATAACATAACGCTCAACTGAATGACCGAAAACACAACATAACGATCAAACGAATGGAAAACAACACAACAAGACGAATAAGCACATATGCAATGGCATGAACAAACCACACGTATGCAAGATGAACGTGGGGCACAAGACAACACACAAGTGAGACAACACACGGTTGGGACAAGAACATGAGGGATGACCACACGGTTGGGATAACACACGAGATATAGAAGGACGACTAACAACATATGCAAGACAACTAACAACACGTGGTGAAGAATAACATAACATGTGTGGGACAACACGGTGGGACATAGACACGGCGAGACAAGGACGCGGCGGGACAAAGGACATAAACAAATACGCCCTTCAATCAAAACCCAAGATCAGAATGAAGCAGAACCGCCAGGTTCATAATCGTGAGGTAAAGTCCTCTCATATAGATATGATCATTGCAAATAAAAGCTGAGAAGGACACAAGCTTCAGAATAGATCGAGAGACATGATTGAAAAAGGGAAGAACAGATCAAAGATGTGGACAGGAGACAGAGCACAAAGATATAGCAAGGAATGCCTGAGTACCTACAACCTGCACACTTAGCAAACAGATTACACATCTGTTCTCAAAATAAATAGAAAGGAACAAAAAAATTAATATTTTTAGATTTTTCAATTTTCTTGATTTTTTTGGATTTTGAAAATATTTGATTTTTTTTGTATTTGAACAATATTTCATTTTTTAGAATCTCATTTTTTATTTTTGACAATAGTAATCTGCAGCACCCAAAGACATGCTCGAACTACTGGCCAGGGATCGCCGTCCCTCCCCTCTCATTAAAGACTTCCCTTGAGTAGGGCGTGCATGTGAGGGTGGCTTACCACGACCAACTGCCTCTAAAGAACGGTGCCCCTACTAAGGCCATACCCGGGATACAACCCAGCCTAAGAGGGATACATAGAAGAAAAATTGGAGACAAGCTTCGTGCATGATGGGAGACATCAGGACTTGAATTCCTTCCAGGGCACCACCCCTCAAAGAGATAGGTTTGTTGCGCCGAGGATTTCTATCTTTGATTTTTAGACCCATATTAATCAGGCACGCATGCGACCGGGCTCATGACGTCCCGCGGGGAACTATACTGCCACTCTTGACCTGCCTTTGATTTATAATTTTGCATTGATCTTCTCATTCATATATGATATTCATTTGACAACCCTTATTTGCTAGATAAAGCATGAAAGCTAATTTTTCAAGGGTCAAGACTGCCCCTATTTGAGACCTCTCTCGTATTAGGGAGCACATAGGTTGGTCATCTTATCGATCAATCTCTTGCCCCTACACTTGGTCGAGCAGAGAAGAGAAAAAGACCTTTGTGCATACCCAAAGTATGGCCAAAGCAGCAACGGTGTTGCTCAGAGAGATCGGCTATGGCTCGCCGTGTGGTGTGTGAAAAACCCATGCTCAAAGGTCACCCTCAACGATCGGGGAAAGAACTAGACTCCCAGCGTGGAGCTATCACTGGCCTAAGGATGCTGCAGAAGCGAACTCATTTTAAATGAACTAAACAAATTTCTAAAAGTCACTTAACCATGTTAAGGAACCAACGTTATATGCATGTGCAGGAGTAATAAGAGTAATAGCAATGATAACATATTCTTGCACAAAATACCTTTGCAAATCCGTGGAGTGATCTTGACCATCGAGCTTTGAGGAGTGCGAGCTTTATTTTCTTGATTGATAGGACAAAAGGGAGAGGATAGCAAAGGGATTGAAAGATTCCTTGACATGGAGGAGCGACAGACACCAAACTAGACAAAGGAGGATAAAAAGGAAGAGAGACGAGGGCTAGAACTCCCTCGTTAAGGCATAGAGACCCTAATAACAAGGAACCAGATACAGAAGAAACCAGATTAACTCAGATCAAGACGGACTAAAGCCTCGAAAGTAGCAAGAGAAAGGGCGAAGACCCCGAAAGGGAGAAGAGGAGAGAATAGAAAGACAGTGAGAAGATTGCTGTGAAGATGAGGAAGAAGGAGAATGATCATCTGACGTGGCCGGAGAAGGAGAGTAGTAGTCATCCAGCAGGGTCAGAGAAGGAGAATCGTAATCACCCGACAAAGTCGGGGAAGAATCAAAAGCAACACCCGAAAGTCCCGGGGAAGAAGAATCAGGTGATGTCCATAGATTGGGATGGAAGGATGACATAGGCCGGGGCCTAGAATCGTGAGAGGAGGGAAAATCTGGAGGATCCTGGGAAAAAAGAGAGGAATGGGGACGCATGGACATATGGAAGGAGGAGAAAATGATGGAAATAGGATAATATGGAGGAAGGTACACTACCCAAGGCTGGGAAGTGAGTAGAAAGAAGGATGAATGAAAAGAAAGGGAGGAATAGGCGGACCCCTGAATGCACAACTGACGGCTCTTGAACCTGCATCGCCGTCTCTTCTTAGCTAAAATTGGCTTGAAATGGACCCGCTTGGCCCGGGCTTGAATCCTTGGGCACCTTGCCTTGCAATATCTTCTCAAATAGCGAGCCCACCTAGCAGATGGCCTTGCCCGACTATGGACATGCAGCTTCATCGGGGCGGTTGCCCCTAGACTCCCGGTGCTAACAATAGTAGGACGTTCTTGAACAACTAACTCCTCATAATGCTGAATATCATAAAACCATGGAGTCTTGTTACTTGGCACAAGTAGCATGAGATTTGGCAGCTCCACTCGGCAATAAGACTTGAAGCATAACTCCCTTGCTAGAAGAGACGGGTGAAGCTGAGAGAGAGTAATGCGTGGCGTTGGCGTGGCCGATTCATCAATAAACCGAGGAAGATTACATAACAAGTGCAGAATATCTCCAGAATGTGTAGAAGATACGGCCAATTGCACCTTGAACATAGAACCCATAATCTGCTTGGTGGCCGTATGCGTTAGCACAACACGGGTAGAGAAGCCTTCTTGGGCTGTCATCTGAATGGCAATAGAGCGAGGAGAAATAATAGCATCAACGGTGAACTCTCCGGCGAGCAAAGAGATTTCCACCGGCCTTGCTCGGGAAGAAACTGGCATCAACTCAAGGGAACTCTTCTTGTCAACCGTCTTAACTAGGAGTGTAGGTTCAACATCCCCAAAATAACTAGGGACCAGGATGCAGATCGGCATTCGGCAAATGAAGTCTTGGATCTTGAAATGCACGGCCGGCACTGAATCATCCTGACTTGGCTTATTGTCTCTCTGGGGATTAGACCCATGGGGCACCATGGGCAACGCACACCCGCTCCGTGGGGTGGGAATAGGTGGAAGAATGGGGATAGGAGTAGGTTCAGAAGACGCGGGGGTTTCAACGGGTATGGTGTGTTTAGGTGGAGGCAAAGGTAAGGGTGGAGGTATGACTTGCTTGGGCGAGGGCGGCAAAGGTGAAATTTGCTCAGGCTCGGTCAAAGGTGATGGCGGGGGTGATGGAGGTTTAGGCAATGGTGAGGGTGGTGGAGATGGTGTAGGCGATTGAGAGGATGGTGGAGATGGTGATGTGGTCGATGGAGGTAGTGGACATGGCAAGGGTGAAGAAGGGAGTTGTGGCACCCACCGTCGACGTATCGACACAACGTGTCGAACGACGTTGGGGGTGGAAGTAGTGGTGGAAGAAGTAGAAGAAGGGGAGGTGGCACTAGCCTGAGCAAAGGCTTGGGTTTGTGGAGGTTGCAGAGATTGGATAGGAGATAGCGAAGGTAACAGAGTAGGCGAGGTAGTAGGTGATGGTGCGGGTTCAACGCTAGATGAAGAATCATTGGGGTGCCCCCGGTCTTGTAGAGATGGAGACGGCTGCTTGGGCGGTGCTTCTTGTTGCTGTTGCTTGCTGCGGAGATCTAAAACAACTTTATGCATGGCGGCCCAATCAATCCTTTTTTTACCTTCCAGGCCATAAACATACTCTCGGACCTCTGGACAATCCTCAACAAAATGCCCCTGCTGGCGGTGAAAATCATAATATTGAAGCATATTCCCAATCGCGGGTCGGCAAGGCACAACCCGAGAGAGCGGCAATGCGTGAGCGGCCATCAAAGCCCTAAAAATGTCGGTAAAGCACTCCGACAATGGAGGACAAGGAGCCTGCTTCGGGCAAGGCGGATGCCGAGGGGTATGAGGTGGTGGAGAAGGTTGTGGAGAGGGAAGCAGAGGTTGCATAGGTAACAGAGTGTGGTTGGCAGAGGTGGGATTTGGTGAAGGCATATGTGGAATGGAGTGGGGAGGTATGTAGACGGCATCCACCTGCTCGGGATGTGGTGTGACCTTGACCGGGGGTGGAGATGGAGACGGGTATGCGGACACAGGAGGCTGACTCATGGAAGGTTGGTATGCGGAGGCATATAGGTATGTAGAGGCGGGGGGTTGGCTCGAGGAGGGATATGTGGCGGAAGGCTGACTCATGGCGGGCTGACTCATGGGAGCGTAGGGTTGGCACGTGGAGGGTGAAGGTTGATATGTAGAGGTGGATGGTAAAGACTCGGGGTCAAGGGAATCTTGGATTTGTTGGCGAATGAAGCGGGCTCGGCTGTATAATTGTTGCCAGGAGGTGATGTCGTTGGCGGCTAAGATAAACCGATACTCGGGTGTGGCATTAGATATCAGCATCTTGATTTACTCTTCCTCCGGAATGTTCCCCATGACTTGCGTGGCAAGGCGACGCCAACGATCGGCAAAGGTAGAGAACTCCTCTTCGGGCTTCATCATCTCATGGGCCAGATCTACAATAGAATACTTGGGCCCAACTTGATCTTGAAACTGCTGTATAAATTTTTCTTAAACGGCTTGAAAATTAACAACTTGCTCTTGCGGAAGAGAGAAGAACCAATCCTGAGCCGGGCCTTCCAATGATAGACCAAACAGATAAGCCATCAAGTGTTGGGCATGTCGAAATTGGGCCGACTCATAAACAAACTCCTTCAAGTGCACATATGGGTAACCGACTCCACTATAACATCGATATGTGGAAATTTGTGATGGAGGTGGGAGCGAAGACCTTGGAAAGCGAATGAAACACTTAAAGAGGATTTAGGATCGATCCGACGTTGAAGCTCATCATGTTGGCATTGGGTTTGAATAATCATCTCTTGGGTAGGGAGAGATCGAGAAGAAAATGGGCCAGTTTGAGCAAGAGGTTGTGAATTAGGACTAGTATGATGGTAATGGACCGGATAAGAGGATCTGGGCTGAGAAGAAGAAGGGCCCATTCCGGGAGTAGAAGGATATGTGGGCCTGGAAGAAGCATGAAACTAAGGACCCATTGGGCTGGCAGCATAAGGAGAAGAAGAATGACTCCCGTTAGAAAAATAAGGCCCATTAGGAGAATGGGACCCATTAAGATGATGAGGCCCATTAAAGAGAGAAGAAGGCCCATTAAGAGAAGGAGGCCCATGAAGATGAGATGCAATAATACGTTGGGCCTGGGCCGGGTCCATTTGGCGAACAAGGCTTGATATATAGGCCATGAGATTAGCATGTTCCTCAGAGGGATCAGAGGGACCACGGGAAGATGGGCCCGCGTGGGAAGAGGATTCCACGAGGGAATGGGAAGAAGATTGGGAAAAAGAATGATACAAGGGGTTAGAATGATACTCCATGAGGGCAAATGGAGACTTAATACAAGGATATCAAGAAGAATACAAGTGGGGAAGTAATGGCTTAATAGGCTCAAGGACAAGAGGGGACTGACCCACTAATACGAAGACGAATGGACAATGGACCACGGGACAATGGACTAGACAATGGACACACAAAATGGGCTAAGCTAAATGGGCCTAACAACAATAAAACATGTGGATGATGAAAGAATGCAACACAAAAACAACTAATGGGCTTCGACAAGCCCAAACAACACAAACAATGTGAGAGTTTTCACCCAAGTCACACAAGTTGATATGATGGGAAATATTTTAGGGATTTTAATAGACCTTTTAATGATTTGAATTAATAATAATTCCCTCAAGATAGGAATCCTATGGGAATAAGGTCCAAAATTTGGGTTGACTAAGGTTAACTCCCTCACACTGATGCAAATGCAAGCCTAAAGGGTGGAAAAGGTACAACCGGCCCGGCGTCCGTGCGGGAATCCACGGCTCGCGGGGACTTACGGAGGTCCCTGATGTGATTTCCTAGTCGGCCCCAAGGAATATGGAGACGAGAGGTCCGCACACCAAGGTAGGAAAATACAATCTAATGTATGAAAATATGCGTGAACCTATGTGCACCGGAGTGCATGCAAATTCTAACCTAGAATCTAACAAACAATTATGAACACAATGACACGAATATGTAAACCAATCAGGGGGGACCAGATAACACCCAAGCAGAAAGATCACAGCAGGAACTGTGGAAATAAAATGCACCTCGGGATGCCTACCTATATGGAGTGTAACGGTCTATAGCCCCTGCGTCAGAAGAATGTGACGGTCGAAGACCAGATAGTCAGAAGCAGTGTAACGCAGGAACGCAGGACCGTCAGAGGAGCCAGGGAACCAGAAACAACAGGAAATAAAAGGAAAATCTGGGGAAAACCAAGACAAGGAAATGATGGCACGTTTAAACAGAGATCAAAAACACGATTGGCACAAGTTGTCCCATCGCGATCGCCAAAAAACTGTTGATTTGTATGTTGTTTTGTTTTTGTCGTCGTTTGTAAAGAAGAATAGATAAATATGATATGAAGATGAATATGAAGAGCAAATAACAATGATCTCAATCAACCTATGAACATGCAAACCATGAACCTAGGCAATCAGAACCAACTCTAGCATGGGCAAATGCTATCTCAATCAAACTAAATTAAGGAAGGAAAAGAAAAACACACGCCGGAGCATGGAGCAAAGGAGGTAAATAAAAGCACACCGCGTGGGTGGAACAAGCAAAAGGAAATAAAATGTGGGAGAGAGAAAGCTAATGCCCAATACTAAGAAAAGAACGTGATCGCCACTAAGGTAAAAAAAATAAGCCAAAGACCTGATTAATACCTTAGAATAGGAAGATGATGCACTCGCTCAAAGGAGAGAGAAACCAATAGGAAACTGCAGCTCTACTGTATTTAACGGTCCAATGCCTATGCATCACAAGGAGTGTGACGGTCGCCCGACAGACCGCTAGAGGAACCTGACGCGTCTGAGGAAGACCGTCAGAGTGTCTGCAGAACAAGCTTGTGAATCCTTCAAACTCCAAACCTTCCAGTCGGCTAGAAAGCTTGGGCCTCGTCTAATGAACTCTGTAGAACCTGCCAAAGAACGTGGAACACAAGAAACAACCCCAAATCAGCCTTTCAAACAACGTAGCATCAATACTCAAATGAACTTGACATCATTCAAAAGGAAAGGGGAATACCGGGAGTTGTGTTTTTTTTAACCCCTCTCGGCGTTTTAAAAGATAGGAAGGATGCTTAAATGAATGAAATAAGTGGAAGAACGTGGAAGAAGAAATGGGAAAATGCTATGATGAAAAGGAAAAATGGAACACAAGTATGCCAATGATGGAACTTAAACACTCAATGAAACAAATACTCCCTTCACTGTGAAGCAGATGACATGAGAGACAACGCTTCTTGGATGGATGTGACTCCTGAATGCGGTAGCACTTCGACGTAAACTCCAGATTTCTCCTCCCTAGGCCATGAAGTCAAGGGTTCTATTTATAGGCCCTCAAACTCTCTGGTCGAGCAGAGGATAATCTAGCTAAAAAGGAAGATGATTCTTAGCAAACTCTTGAAGATAACACTCCCAAGAGTCCATAGAAACAAACAGAAGGTTCTGAGGATCAGATTTGGAAGAGAAATCACAAGATCAAACTCTCAAGTCGGCCATGGAGTAGCAGAGAAAAGGCCAGACTCGCCAGGACTCTCTATTTGATGTAACGGCTGCACGACAGACCGCCATAGGAATGAAACGCTCCAAGAGGAGACCGTCACACAAGCTTATCCCTTTAAGAAGATATGATCAACGGGGAAGCTTTCAAACGTTGGACTCTAGAAGGATGTAACGGTTGAGGGAAGACGCGTCAGAGAATTATAACGGTTGCACGACAGACCGTCAGAGTCAACGGATAACCAAAGGATAAGCATTGGAAAAAGGCCTCGAGGCTAAGGACTCTGCAATATGTAACGGCCATAGACTGATGCGTCAGAGAAAGGTAACGCGCCTGGTATAGACCGTTAGAGACAATAAGGATTCAAATGAGATGAAAGCTTGCTAAGCTTCGTCCAATGAAAGGTATCAAGGAATCAAACCCAACCAAGGAATTAAGACTCATGAAATAAACCTCCAACTGATCCAGAAGGCTCAACAAAAGGGAATAACTCGGAGCATCATATAGAATGAACAAGGAGATGACCCAACTTATTGGTCATAAAACGGGTGTCAACACTCGTGTGCTGAGTTTCAGACTAGCTCCTGTAAGTGCGGCCCAGTATTAGCCGCATATATCCTTTGAGCGGCCTCTGTATGACCGTACATCTCTAAGAGATGAGTTTTATCGTGTTTTATGCTCTTGAATCCAAGGACGGATTAGTCCTTTAAATCTTGAACTTCTGGATAGTAATTCCTCTGATTATTTGGCCATAAACTTGACTAAAATGTCTAGACGGAACTTGGGATCTTGGATCCGATAAATCAATGCAAACGCATCATAAGGGCCCAATCTGGTCCTGGGGAGAGCGCCAGAAAAGTACTTGTGCCCATGGGAGTTTGTAATGACAAGGTGAGGCATTGCACCGAATGCATGACTAGCGTGATGTCTACGATAGAAATCTCTTGTTATCTCTTGTTATTTGATCATGCTTGACTAGTTTAAAATACTTTATGGTGGCCATTTCCTCGTTACAATTTCCTGTTACACTTATTACATGATATTCTTGTCAAAATCCAAGTATCTTATATTTTCTTGACCTTGCAAGATCTTTATATTACGTTATTTTTCTTCTGTATCGTCATTTCTTTTCTTATCATTTCATATAAAAATGGAATAATTGGTTAATTACGTAAACTTGCCTGTTATTATCTACTGAGCGTTCGCTCATATAGTTGTCTCCCCCTTTTTCCAGGCAGCTCAGGTGATGATGCGTTTACCATTGGGGATGGGCAGGAGTGATGATTGGAGTGTACCAGTTCTAGATGTTGAGTTGGCATAGTTATCCTACTCTTAGTTGTGCCTTAGAGCGTGTTTAGCTACAGTTATGATATTATTGTTGAGTTGTTATTGCCTCAATTTGTATTAAAGTTGGTTTAAGGATGTTGTACTAGATTTGAAATGTTTCATGACCAATAAAGTTATCTCTTTTCATAGCACAGGTGTTAATGCTTAGATTAGCTTATCTTTATTTCTAGCTATTTCTGACTGTACGTTCCGATATTCCGCGTCGGGGCGTGACACTTGTTGGCTCCTTGAATTTCGAGGACAAAATTCCTTTAAAGGGGAAGGACTGTAATATTCGGGATTCTTCGGATCGGAATCGGAGAGCTATCGGATCGCTTTCGTGGGTCCTGATACATGTTTTACGATCCACGCGGGTTTTTTCCTTATATAACTTGCGAAACCCTGTGGAGAGTTGGCCGTTGAGTTTTGTTACTCAAGGACGCTACAAATGCGTTGTGCTCGTTCCGAGGATTGCAAAGACTATTTTTTTCATATTTTTTTGAATTTACGGCATTTCGTGCCAAAAATTGGATTTTTGGAAAATTTGCTATTTTCCTATTTTCTTTTCCTTTTATTCCCTCACCTCTCCTCTCTCTTCTCTTTCGCCGTTCACTCTCTCCCCCTCCGTTCTCTCTCCTCTTTCCCCCTCTGCTCCGGCTGCAGACGGAGGAGGCTTGGGGATGCTGTGGAGATACCGTGGAGGTGGTCTGGAGCATGCAGACGTGAAGATTGGAGCGTGGTGTTGGCGCGATCCCGTTCGGTGGATTCAAAGCCGGCGTGGGCTCGTGTGTTGGTTTTCGGCACTTTCGGCTCAAGAGATCATCGGTAGAGGTAGGGGGATAGATTCCTTACCTTTTGATCTACGTTTCCCTTGAATTTCGTGCCGATTAGCACAAGTTTGAGTGGATTTTCAATTTTCGGGGAATTATGGCATGATTTGGGGTGTGCGATGGAATCGCCGTTCCAGCCGATGTTTCTCGCGTTAAATGGATGGAAATGAACCCCTGGCATGTATGGGTGCCATCCCCGCTGGTTTCATTACGTTTGGTTGTGGTTTGGGGCCGGTACGAGGCCGTTTCCCCACGTGATTCGTTTTGGGTCGATTCGTGGGAATCACCCGTTTTTAGTGTTTTTGTGCGTGGTTTGGCCCCTTCCGGCTTGTGGAAGGCTGGCGATGTGATTAGGATTGTTTTCCCATCGTTCTGGCGACGATTGGGGCGTGGAAAATAGGTTTTTGTGCAGATTTTTTGGGTTTCGCTCCGTGACAGGAATGCGCTCGTCGGTTGTGCCGTGTTCTTAGGGAACGCGCTGCAACGATGCGCCGCGTTCTGTGAAAGAGATGAACGGTTGAGGCGATTGGGAACGCGCTCTAAGTGATAGGCGCGATCCTGTTAAATGCGCTATAGGTAGTGAGTGCGACTTGCTTCTGGCGGTTTGGGACGCGCTATAGGATATGAGCGCGACCCTGAAGAAAGCGCTATATGTGATGAGCGCGATCTTCATTGGCGGTTTGGAATGCGCTACTCGAGGTAGGTGTGATCCTGTTCATCGCGCCATGGTTGGTGAGCACGATCTGATGGGTTCTGGTGTTGTCGTGCTCGAGCTATATAGCGCGTTAAGATCGTGCTATCGATGATGCGGGATGGACACGCGACCTGGGACTCTAGCTCACGATCGTCCCTAAGCGAGGGAAGACGTGGACCGTGCGCGGTTGAGAAACCAGCAGTGAGTCTCGGGTATCGGCCTTTCCGCGTGAACTCGGATCGAGCCACGGGACGGGTTACACTCACTCTCTCTCGCAACGGTGATAACAATATATCAAGCTAGGAACCTACACTCGCAGCAGCATTCAAAAATATATGAGGTAAGCAAAATGCGATAAAGAGAGGGGGCGAGTTTACCTCCACGCTCCGGGCGTGGGGAAGACGTTCCCGGCCAGTTACGGTAACTCCCGGTAACAATAGTTAAAATTTAATTACAGTAGTGAATTTTATTGCCCACTCTACGCAGGGAGGTAAAGGGCTAAAAGTGGGGCCCAGAAGAATCGACCCTGGGTTGATGGGCAGCAATCTGGAGGTGCGTTCGGGTCGAACTCGGCCTGCTGGTCCGACTCGGTCCTGCGCCGACTCGGTACTGCGCCAACTCGGTTCTGACTCGCTGGACAGGAAGTTGCGATTTCCAAAGGAACGTCACCCTCCTGAGGTCTTATGAAGGCGTCGCTTGCCTGGGACGGTGGCGGGATGTCCCTGATCGACTCCCTGAAGTGGCGGTTCCAGAAGTTGACTTTTGATAATTTTGAACGAATTATTCCCGGACTGCAATTTGAAACCTGCACATGGAACATATTTGCACGTCTCGGCTGCAAGAATTATGGTGCTCAGATCCGGAGGCCGATCGAGACGTGACTGGTACCGTTGAAAAGAGCACTCACAGAACTACAACATATATCTTTTTCCTGTCGATCTAGAGAAGGGATTAGAAATGAAAAACTCTGCAAACTACGGGTTTTCCTGTGGATCAGGTTACTGACACTCAGGATAGTAAGAGAACTGCCTGAAACTGACCTTTGACCGAAGGGGAAATGATTTTTCTAGACTCCACGAACATTATGGTGAAAGGGGGTATATGTGAGGAACATTGAGGAATTTTTTGGGATTTTTTGGAAATTGATAAGGGGATGGGAAAAATACAAAAAGGGAATACTGTCTCGTGGATCTGCAGAATGGCAGATTACAGGGGTAAAACAAGAAATATGGGAAAATTACTAAACGACGTCCAAATGACACAAAATTTGAACTGGAGGTTAAGGGAGATATGTAGAATAAACCCTCAAAGTTTGGGCTCGATCAGATAATAAGAAAAAAAAGATAAAATTTCAGAGATGAGGTTTTGTCCTGATTTGGACAGAACCCCGGTGTTGATGGCGGAGGTGCGACGGTGGTGCGATGGCGGCAGAAGATGAACTCAGAGGATGAGAGGAGGAGGTAGAAAGGGTCTCACACCCTGGATTACTGGAGGAAGAAGAAGAACCAGAGGGGGAGAGGGGAGAGGGGCGCACCCTCCAAGGGGGAGTTTGCAATTGTATGGCTTTATAAGCCAATTTGTCATTCCCCAAGGATGTTTGGGTTTTTATGTAAAAGTCCCATAGGTCTAGCGGGGGACCCTCATCTCCTTCCCCATTGGTCCACCTAAGCCATAGGTCCCATGTGGGGCTGGTCAAAGGTCCAAGGTGGGCTTCTAGATGGCTTGACCATTCAAAGGGGACAATGGGCTTAAAATGTCCAAGATGCCTCCCCTTAAGTCAAGGGGGTGCCCCCCCATTAAAATGACATTTGAAAAATGTTAGTGCTCTTGCTCTGATGTCCCCATCAATAGGATAAGAGCGCGTTAGTGCCTTGTTGTTTCTCATATTTTGTTTAAGTTGTCTCGGGCTCCGGTGGACCCAAGATTCGATGCCGTGTTGGCTTGTGGCTTGATCGATGCTTTCGGTGTCCTACCTTGTGGGAGCCATTTGTGTGTCAAGGAATCTCGGAGAAGCAGATTTATCCCGAGCACTGTGTATCACGTATTTCAGGTTAGTGTTGCTTTGACCCCTTGTTTAGCCCATTGTTCCGTGGATGTCTTGGACGTCCTATGAGGGCTATGACTGTGTTATAGGGTGTCTGAGAGTGCCACTATACCGAGTAGTGTTTTGGATTAATCGAGGGTCATTATGGTTTCTAGTCAACCCGATTGTGACCCAGTGGTTGACACGTGACCTCGTGAGTGTCTCATCTATCCTGTGAGGATCGAGACATGGTTTTAGATGCTTAGAGGTAGTGTTTTACCTCGATTTGTGTGCCATGTCTTTTGAGGGTCATGGTGATTCCTCATGTTCCGTGTTTCGTGTTATGCGGAATTGTGAGTCCATTGTGTGACATGGAGGCCAAGGACTCATCGTTGATGTGTTTTACCGTGGATTTTGGCTTAAGGACTAGGCTGATCAATAGCGTATTGCTGTGATGTGCGATGATCTTGACTCGAGTCTTGTGACTCAAAGATCATTATGAGCAGGTCTAGTTGACTGTCCTGAGTCTGGTTGCAGTGGTGTATTGCATTGTGCTCCGTAGTACATGCGACAAGTGTGCTTACACTGTCTGTACTTTGTTGTTCGCTATTTTGGGAGTCTTTGTGTCTAGTGAACCTCCACTAGTCGTAGCCTGACGACACCTTCCGGTGTGTCGGCCCACCTGGGAGTGGTGGCGGGGCAGTTCCCGATAGATGATTTTTAGGCTAGTTTCCGTAGGCCCCCTTGCTTTGCGGTAGCGTCCTACTGGGGGGAAAAACTAGCTAGAGGCCTAGCTCAAGGCATTGGGCTTGTGTGCCCACACATGGTCAGGGGCAGTTGGACGTGCGCCAACGGGCGAACCCTGACTAGTCACTCCTTACTGTAGTTCCTTGGTTCTTGGTGAGTGTCTTAGTTACCACCAATCCAGGCCAGTACAAGATACTTGAGGCGCAGTGTAAGACGTTAGTGGATGCATATGGCTGTTCTTCTAGTGAGGAGGTGTTTCTATCACTTGACGCATGACTATTGTGACTTGTGTTTTCGTGACCGGTTTTCGAGTAGCCTGTGCGTGGCTTCACTTGAGGTCTAGGCTAGTATAGCGTATACGATGGTGAGCTCGTGTATGTACGTGCCTTTGACTGTGTAGGTCTTTGGCTGGCTTTACCTATTTTGGTAGGCTTTTTACGATAGGGTTTTGTGATTTGATGATGGATTGGTAACGCCTGACTTTGTGAGATCAGGGTTCGCCTTTCTGTTGCTGTTAGAAGTAGTTTAGAGGGCCGAGGTTCCTTCGACTGCTGTGTTTCCATGGTACTGCTGTTTTACTCTTTACTATTGTTCTTGCTCCTGCTTTGTTACTGCTTTGCTTTAATGTAGCACTACTGTTACTTCGTGTTTCGAGGTAGGGTTCTGTGGGATCCCTACTGAGCCAGTGACAGGAGGCTCACCCCTAACTTTTCAGGTGTAGCAGTTCTACCTCGTGGCTGGATGTTCCGATGTGCGGTAGTTCTATTGCCAGCGTTGCCAGTGTCGGACTTCCCCCGACTTGAGGGTACATTTCCCTTCCTGTTGGGCTATACTTGTCTTTCTTTAGACTGGACTCTGTTAGACTTAATTTGTGATAGAAAATATAATTTTATTTCTGCTACTTTAGCAATCCTGATCATTGAAATTTAATTGCTTACTGTTATATCTAGAAGTTCAATGTACTCTTACACACCTTTCTATCCCTTCGGAGCTTTTTCGCTCTTGGGAGGCCTCGCTGGTTCCAAGTGGTATCGGGTTTACCCGGTATCTGGAGTCTTGGTCATCACACGAAGTCTCATTTTGTAGGGGCCGAGCGAGGCCCTCACCTCCTGTGCGTGCCAATGCCTTCTGTCTGCCAGCCCAGCACGCCATTGCTGCGCACATGACTCTGTCCGCGAACACACACCGCTGGAGATGCCCATGCTAGAGTAGTCGCTGCCGTGTCAGCCTGCCAGCCTGTTCCAACTTTGTTTGATAGGTCAATATGATAGGTGCAGATAGATTCAGAGGGGGGGGGGGTGAATGAATCCCTCTTAAAAATTTGCTCCAAAAACTGAGTAGATAAAACTCAGATTAGATAACTATTACGGAAATAAAACTAATAGACTCGGTTGACAGAACGACCCACGGAATGACAAATTGTTGTCCTACGAAGATGCTCGATAACAATTGTTCAAATAGCACATATGTAGTTGAACTGCAAACTGATCACGATCCACTCAACAGATATGCAATTAGATCACGATCCTAAGCATGCATCTAGCGGAATCAAAAGAACAAACCAGCCACTGCACAGAAGATTTTTAGGTGGTTCAGTCCTCCAGACCTACATCCACCCCACACTCAAACCAGAGTGTGGATTCCGCTGCCAAACAGCTTGAAAATCGCTGGGCGACACAGCTTGCCTACAAACCACTAATTCGCAGCTTCAACTGTTGGGCCTTACAGCTTCACCGTCCGCTGGGTAATACAGCTTAGCCGTCCAGAGGAACCAATCCTCTGCTACCGCTGAGCGACACAGCTTGCTCTGCTGACTAACAGCTTGAAGAAAGATTCAAAAGAAAATGAAAGATAAGAAAACACAGCAACTGAAAGCTGTAAACTATATCAACACAGATGTGGCTCCCATGGAGCTGACTGGATTGTATTTGATCCAGATTTTAGTAGGGATAGATCTTCTGATGAAGCTTCCCTTCTTCTCCTTGAACTCTCTATCTCTCTCTCTATCCTTCTTTCTCTTCTACTGCCTCTCTTTCCTCTCTCGAGCTCTCGAACTCTCTTCTTTCTCTTCTGCTCTCTCTTTCCTCTCTCGAACTCTCAAACTCTCGAACTCTCTTCTTGCTCTTTTGATCTCTCTTTCTTCCTCTTCTACTGCCTCTCTTACTCTTCTCTCTAGCTGTGCTCAGATGTCTTCTATTCAGCGTTACTGTAATATCCCGGACCTTTCGGATCCTTTCTTCGTGGGTCCCGGATCTGGTTTTCAGAGTGTCCGGCTCCGTTGTGTCTGAAATTTCATTTCGGACATCTTTCGTGTTCGGATCGGCGCGATCCGGTGTTGTTTCGGAGGCCCGGAGGCGTTCCGCGACTTTTCCGTGTGTGTTTTCCGATTTCCGGTGTGTGTTTCGGCTGTTACTTCAGAAGCTCGATGCGGGTGAACCGGGCCGTTCACCTAGGCACGAGTGGTACCGTTGCGATCGGTCGTTCCAAGGATCGCGGGGGTGTAATTTTCTATTTTGCGGAATTTTCCAGAATTTCTGGATTTTCCATAAAACCCCCCTATTTTCTCTCTCCTCCACCCTCTTCTTCTTCTTCTTCTTCCTCCTTCCTCCTCCACCGTAACCCTCCCTCTCTCTCTCTCTTCCTCCCGTTCGAGCGCGGCTAGCTCCTCTCCGGCTGCTGACAGCGGCGGGGCGACGGCGCGGCGACGTGGACGGCGATGAGGCGATCGTGGGGGCGTGCGGCGAGCGTGGGAAGCGTGAGGAGGCGGGGTTTCCAAAGGCGTTCTTCGTGGTTTATGGGTGATCCGACGGAGCATTCGCTCCATTGAGGTAGGGTGACGTTTCTTAGCCTCTTGCCATTCATTTCCGTGGTTTGTAGGCCGCGGGGAGGCCGAGAGGGGCTTGATTGAGCGGGTTTGGGGTTTTCCATGATTTGGGAAGAGCTCGCCCGATCTATGGTTTTAGCCCGCGATTTCACGTTTGGATGGCTTAGATGCATGCTAGGGGTCCCCAGGGGTCTTCCCCTTTGTTTTCCCCCTCTCCGGTGGAGGCACGGGGGCGTGGTTGAAGTTTTTGGGGTTTTCCCGCCGTAGCGTGCTCGGGGGTGTGTAACGGTCACTCAGTGATCATCACATGCTTGTGACGCCCCTAGAGGGGTGCGTTACATTCCTGAGTAGTGTTTTTGGGGGTCTGGGGCTGTAACGGCCCCACAATAGACCGCCATTTACCTATGACGCGCTTGAGTAGGGCCGTCAGGGGCTTTCGACCATTGGTTTGTGACCGTTGGGGGTCAGGCCATGTAACGCACCGGGCTAGGCGCGTTACATGCGTGCAACGCGTTGGGGCAGGCGCGTTACTTCCTGTTTTCACCCCAAGTGTGAGGGCCATGTAACACGCTGGGCCAGGCACGTTACATGCATGTGACGCGCCGGGCTGGGCCGTTACATCCCTTTTGGCTTTGGGAGCGTGGGGGGGGGGGGGTGTAACGCATGGGGCCAAGCGCGTTACATTCTTGTAACGCGTCTGGACCAGACCGTTACATCCCTTTCCCCTCTGACCGTGTGACGGTCTATTCTGAACCGTTAGGCGCATGTAACGGTCTCGCCTAGACCGTTACTTGCTGGTGATGGCCCTAGGGTGGACCGTCACATGCCTGGTTGCCCCATGAGGGTGGCAACCCCATTTTTACTCCGACTGTGGCCACCGTGCGACGGGGCTGGTGCGTGGGGTGATTCCAACACATTGTCAGATTCGGACGTTGTTTTCCATTGACTCGAGAGTCTACTCCTTTGTGACCCTCCACTAGTCGTAGCCTATCAGTACGCGTGTGCTGATCGCACCAGGGAGTGGTGTACGGGCTTACCCTGAGGACGGTGTTAGACTGGTTACCGTCGGGCCCCTCGTCACATCAAAGTCCAGTGCCAGGGGAAAACCGGTCAGAGGGCCAGACCTATGACGCGTGGTCTGTGTGTGCACACGTGGTTGGGGACAGTGGACGCACTTCGACGGGCGTGACCCCAGCTAGTCACTTGTTGTGGTTACTTGTACGGTGTTCGCGTCTCTGGTAGGAGCTACCACGCCAGGCAGTTCACCTGCGACGCGGCGTAAGACGTCAGGGGACGCTACTGCCTGTGCTTCTAGTGGGTGGTACTCCTGTCGAGTACGGAGTGGCAGTCTGTCAGTCGTGTGTTTCCGACCTTCGAGTTTTGTCGGGTTGGCCGTTGAGCTTCGGTCTTCTCTCCATGGCACGTGTGTCGGTTTGGCACCACAGAACCGTGTTTGTAGAGTACAGGGCTTTCCTTTCTGAGGTACTCTCTGTTAATTAAGAGGACGGTGAGCTAGAAGGAGAGGGGATGAATAGATCACCGTTTAAAAAATATTTGTCCTAGCCGAGGTAATCTTAGAAGATGAGATGGGCTAGGAAGAATGACTATATGTAAAATAATCCGAAACCTCAACCAAGATAACGCAGGTCACGAGCGCAGAACATATATCACTCAGAATTTCATCAGCACATATGCACAAGCACTAAGCGAGCAGTCAGACCAAGGTTTCGATCATCAACAATCACACTTACTTCGTGAAACCAGACAAAAGCATAAAGAGAAAAGATGCGCACAATCACACCACGAAGAACAAGAGGTTTAGATGGTTCAGTCTGCAACCTACAGACTTACGTCCATCCCTCACTCAAGGCCGAGTGAGGCTTCCCTTTCACAAGAAAGAACCGCAGACTCAGTCTGCCAACAACACGCTGATCCACAGCTTGGGGATCGAAATCCCTACAGATGCTGAACACACAGCTTGCACCCAGGTCTCACACCCCAAGACCTGACCCGGAGATAACTCTCCCTTCCTCTTAGACAAGAGGGAACCCAGCAGTGACCCACACTCACTGCAAATCAGAGACGCTATCTCTCTTCCTCCACAGCCGGAGGGAACAACCCAGATAGCCTCCTTACTATCTGAACACAAGAACCACGGAGGCCACCTCCCTTCCTCTGATCTGATTCAGAGGGAACCACAATGCAACCCAGAGGATTCACCTCTCTTCCTCTACACCTAGAGGGAATGATAAAACAGAGTATCGGAATTTAAGAACAAACAACTGAAAACATAAAGAAATATCGAAGATAATCGAACGGAGAAACAATGTAGCTTCTTAAAGAAGCAGAGACAAAACATAGCAGAAAACCATCCTCTCCTTCATCACTCTCTCTCTTCCAGGTATGCTCAACGAATGGATCAGGATGGCTTCTCCTCTCCTTCCTCTCGCTCTGGCCTCACCCTTTTCCTTGTGGCTTCGGCAGCTTTTCAGGAGCAGAAACCTTCATATATATATCCAACCTCATGAGAGAGAGAGTGAGGGTTTGGGAGACACGCGCGAAGTAATGCTTCCAGATGAACCGAGCCATGTATTAGACGATTATTCCCTCGGATCACGTGCTCACATGATTGGAATAAAGTTCCAATTTGTCTTTAAGTCCCTGTAAGGTTTCAGAGAACATTCAGTCAATCTCAGAAATATTCAAGTCATACATTGTTCACACAGATTGCACGGGACTTATCAAAGGACTGAAGAACGCGTCAACGCACTAAAGCCAAGGCGTTAACGCAATGGATATAATGGAGAACAGGTCCCTTGATAAAACACACTAACGCGTCAACGCATCAGTTGACAGCGTCGACGCTTCTGCTTGGTGGTTGATCAAAAGAACCTTTGGTCATAAACTCAAGGCGTCGACGCTTCCATTGTGTAGCGTTGCCTCAGCTCCTTGGGCGAGACGCACAATCTCTTGGTAACAAGCCAATGCGTCAACGCTTCAGGTGACAGCGTCGACTCAGCTTCATAGGCGAGACGCTCAAGCCCTTGGCACCAAGCCAATGCGTCAACGCTTCAGGTGACAGCGTCGACTCAGCTTCATAGGCGAGACGCTCAAGCCCTTGGCACCAAGCCAATGCGTCAACGCATCTAGTGACAGCGTCGACGCAGTGGACAAAATAGCAAGCATAAGACGCACTATTGCGTCTACGCAGCCAGCCAAGTGCGTCAACACACTAAATGCACAGAACCCATATAAACAAGACAGATAAGTATGAGCTTATGGGTGAACATGATAGATGACCATTAAATCAGAAAAGCATGATGAAAAAGCATTTGATCCATAGATGTGCTTGCAAGACAACAACATTAGATCCTAAGAATATTTAACCAATGCAGGATCTTTATCATTCATCAAGGAGCATCAAAATAATTATCATAAAAACAATTTGATTCATAGTGTTAGTCATCATCAAAACTACAGAGATGCAACAATCTCCCCCTTTTTGATGATGGCAACACCATGAGTCAAATTCAGTGAAAGAAGAAACACCAACTTAAAATATTCTCAATAAGGGTAGCAATGGTGACCTTTCAAGGCCTGAACTCACAGCATGCATCAACTTTTACCTAAAACCATTCCAAAACCTTCCTTCCACTAGCTAGCTACTAGATCACCCATCCTTTCAACCTCTTTACTCCCCCTTTCAACCTTCTCCCCTTTTCAGACTTTTCAACCTTCTCCCCCTTTGACATCATCAAAACAAGGAGAAAGAGAGATGTTGACGCCGGACTGATGAGTAAAGATGGAGAGAATTCCAACAGTAGACACTCATTGTCAAATCTTAGATGCTTAAGTGGTGCTGTAAGGTCCAGTGAAGAATCTTGGAGTTCTGGTAAGAGAAAGAGATTCATAATAAACTTGAAGTTTATCAACTTACTATGATTATGAGAGAAGAGCAAGTGGCAACAAGTATGACTGAGGTAGCTGTTAAGGCTTGTCAAAGAGACAACAAGAGTTTGAACCACTAAGACAGCCTGTAGGCATTGAGGACAAACAGTCCGGGCAGAGAGAGCACAGTTATAGAGTGTATTTGGCCAGTTACACTTTTGACATTAAGTATGCACCTTGGTCAGAGGCCAGCATCCTCAGTTACTCAGTGTAAGAGCCTCATCACTTCTCAATTAGAGAACAGAGATAGTGACCATTGGTTGTTACATGAGGAGACACCTTGATCAGAGGCCAGAATCCCCAGTTACTCACCATATTGTCATCATTGCTCTGCCAAGCACAATTTTGAATTGTATTTCTTTCTTTTGATTTTGTTTATGAGAACTGATACCTCATGACATAGGAAATTCTCATTTCATTGATGGGATTCCTAGTTTCTCAGTATGTAGTTTTAAGCACAGATCAGTTTAATTAGCTCAACAAGGGGTTGTTTGAAGACAAAAACCAAGGCAAATATTAGAGGTCTTATCAAGATGTCCAATGAGAAGCTCATAAACAGAAACCATTTCTTACAAGTCTAGCTTGTTCATGAGTCATGCAACAAAGTAAGAGGATATACTTGTGAAGGTTAATCTTAGCCTCTTAAGACTTACTAGAAGAGGATTCTAGCTGGACTTTAATTGCACAAACTTAAGAATGTAGGAAATGAATGAGGTTCTATTAAGAGGAATATTCAAGATCAATTCTAACATTTAATCCAGCAATAACACCCATCTTTCAAGCGTTTCTAATTAGTCAAGCTCCCCCTCTCTAGTAGCTCTATCTTCCATTCTACCCAGAAAATAGTAGTGAAGCAGAATTGACTTTACTCAAAGCACACACCTGCTCCCCCTCACATAGGGACCCCCACCAGAAAAGGTATGACAAAACTACCACTAAATTTATGGAAATACATGAACCAGAATTCATTGCCTCAAATCAGTCAGAGTTTGTAAATACCAAGTTCTCTTCTCAAAGAAGTGAATTTTTCAGTATCTAGAGGTTTTGTAAAAATATCAGTAATTTGATCTGCAGTCCCAACATGAATTAATTCAAATGTCTTATTTGCAATTTCATTTCTGATAAAGTGGTGCCTGATTTCAATGTGTTTTGTTCGTGAGTGTAAAACAGGATTCTTTGCAATGTTTATGGCACTAGTGTTATCACAAAAAATGGGAGTGCAACATGTCTCTACTTGGTAATCCTGAAGCTGATGCTTGATCCAGATAACCTGAGTGCCACAGCTGCTTGCAGCCACGTATTCAGCCTCAGCAGTGGAAAGAGTCACTAAATGTTGTTTCTTTGAACTCCAAGAAACTAGGCATCCTCCTAAGAATTGGCAGTGGCCACTGGTGCTCTTCCTATCTAGTTTGCATCCAGCAAAGTCTGCATCAGTGTATGCAACTAAATCTAATGTGCGTGAAGCAGGATACCATAAGCCTAATGTATGTGTATCAGACAGATATCTAAAGATTCTTTTTACAGCAGACAAATGAAGTTCAGTAGGCCTAGACTGATATCTTGCACATAAACCAACACTGAATTGTATGTCTGGCCTAGAGGCAGTTAAGTACAAGAGGGATCCGATCATACCTCTATAGAGTTTTTCATCCACTTGTTTACCTGACTCATCTGCATTAAGGGTCATGCTTGTGCTCATTGGGGTGGATATTTGCTTCAGGTTAGTCATTCCAAACCTTTTTAGGATATCCAGTGTGTACTTGGTTTGGTGGAAGAAGCAACCATCTGACATTTGATTTATCTGCAAGCCAAGGAAATAAGTCAGTTCTCCAACTAAGCTCATCTCAAATTCAGCTGACATAAGCTGTGAGAATTCTTTACACAGTTCAAGATTTGTTGATCCAAAAATGATGTCATCTACATATACCTGAACTATGATGAGATCTTGTCTTGAATTCTTAGTGAATAAGGTTTGGTCAACTTTACCTCTGTTATATCCTTTATTCAGTAAGAAACTGGTCAGTCTTTCATACCAGGCCCGAGGAGCCTGCTTTAGTCCATAAAGAGCTTTGTTTAACCTGAAAACTTGATCAGGTTTAGTCGAAAACTGAAAACCAGGAGGTTGTTCAACATAAACTTCTTCTTTTAGAATTCCATTCAAGAAAGCACTCTTAACATCCATTTGTTGAAGTTTTATGTTGTTTGAACAAGCAAATGCTAATAGAATTCTGATAGCCTCCATTCTAGCTACTGGAGCAAAGGATTCATCAAAGTCCACTCCATACTCCTGACTGTAGCCTTTAGCTACAAGTCTAGCTTTATTCCTAGAGATGACACCTTCTTCATTCAGTTTGTTCTTAAAAACCCATTTTGTTCCTATTACATTGAAATTTTCAGGTCTAGGTACAAGCTCCCAGACATTGTTTCTATCAAATTGCCCTAGTTCTTCACACATGACAGTTACCCAATTCTCATCACTTAAGGCTTCTTCAATGGTCTTAGGCTCAATTTGAGGAACTAAAGCAATTAAGTCATGATTCTGAACATTTCTGAAATGAGATCTTGTCCTAGGGGGATCATTAAGACTACCAATATTATTGGTTACAGGGTGGTCTTTTAAAACTCTGACATTTGTTGAGGACTCACCGTGTTCAGCTGTACTTACTGGGTTCAGATCAGTGGGTTCTTCAGCCGGTTGTACTTCCTCCTCTTGCATTTGTTCCAGGAACTCTCCATCATGACTTGTAGACCTGTAATCATCATTTGGACTGTTAGAGATTTTTGTTTCATCAAAAATAACATGAGGGGTTTCCTCTACAGTTCTATCAGTTTTATTAAAGACCCTGAAGGCCCTAGATGTTTCAGAGTATCCTAGGAATATTCCTGGAATACTTCTAGCATCAAATTTATCTAAGTCTCTCTTGTTGTTATTATGAATAAAGCATTTTGAACCAAAAATTTTAAAATATGAAACATTAGGCCTCTTACCTTTCAGGAGTTCATATGGTGTTTTCTTATGTATGGGTCTTACCAAAGCTCTAATAAGTATGTAGCAGGCTGTGTTTGCCGCTTCTGCCCAAAAGCTCTTAGGTAGCTGACTCTCCATTAGTAGTGTTCTTGCCATTTCCACTATTGTTCGATTCCTTCTCTCCACAATTCCATTCTGCTCTGGGGTCCTGGGAGAAGAAAATTTGTGAGTCAGTCCCTCCTTGTCACAGAAGCTAGAAAATGAGGAGTTCTCAAACTCTCCTCCATGATCTGATTGGATAACAGTGATCTTGTGCCCTATATGTTTTTGCTTATTGAAAAAATGTTCAAATTTTTGAAAAGCATCACTCTTATTTGCCAAGAAAAATAGCCATGCAAATCTAGAGTAGTCATCGACAATGACAAAACCAAATCTCTTACCATTTAGACTCTGGGTTCTGGTAGGACCAAAGAGGTCCATGTGCAAGTGTTCCATGATCTTTGTTGACAAGCTCTCAGACTTAATTTTAAAAGAAGCTCGAGTTTGCTTGCCTAGAGCACAGGCCTCGCAAGGCTTAGAGAATGATTTGAACTTCAAGCTAGGCATCCCTCTAACTAAATCAAATTTAGCTAATTTATGCAAGGTGTTAAAGCTAGCATGGCCTAGTCGCCTATGCCAGTCAAACATGTTATTCTCTGAATCAGCAGTGAGACACAGATTAGACTCAGACTCAACATCAAGATCCACAATATAGACATTATTGACTCTATTTGCAATGAACTTTATTTTATCGGAGTTTGGTTCTAAAATTTTACAAGCATGCTCATCAAAAAGAACCTTGTGACCCTTGTCACATAACTGACTAATACTCAATAAATTGTGTTGCAGACCTTCAACCAACAAGACTTTTTTAACAGAGTTGGAGGTTTTCTTACCGATGGTTCCGGTCCCAATGATTTGACCTTTGTTTTTACCTCCAAACTTAACTGACCCTCCTGCTTTCAATTCAAGCTTGCTGAACTTTCTTTGATCCCCTGTCATGTGCCTCGAGCAGCCACTGTCGAGATACCACTTGTTGTTCTCGGCTACTAGGCTCACCTGCACAATAACAATTTAAGTTGTGTGCTTTGGAACCCAAGGTAAGTTGGGTCCAAAAATACCGTTCAATTCATTAAGCACAGTCTTGGGAATCCAGATCTATTTTAACCCCTTTTTCTTTCTGTGCTGAGGGTTGACAGTTTTGTTATTGATGTGCATTTCATTTGTTTCTTTTTGTTTCTCAAGTTGTGTCCAGTTTCTGTTGATAAAGGTTTGGGTCCCATCCAGACCATAATTTTTAACCTGTCTAGATGAATGCATTTTATTGACAGTATTCTGTGTGTAGTTAGACGTTCCCATGTTGCTCTTAAAATAGCCCATTCTTTTATTAGAGTCATAGTTGTTGAATTGACAGACACCTTGCTTCTGGTGCGTGGGCTTGTTGAATTTCTTGAAGATATTTTTTCCAAAATCAGCCTGTTGTCTATGGATGTTCTTTTGTTGTTCAGTAGTTTTGGAACTGGATGGAATGTCCAGTTTCTCTTTTCCTTTCTCAGTGCAGAAAGTAGTGGTTTTTACCCCAAATGCTTCCTTCTTACTTGGGTTGAAACCCAACCCCTCTCTGTTAAAGTTTACTTTGGTGCCTAACAAGGCATTCAAATTACTCTCTCCCAAAACAAACCTCTCAAGGGTTTTCTTCTTATCTTCCAACTCCTTCCGCAGACATATATTGTTTTCCAGCAATTCATCATTGACCCTTTTAACAGCTTCATACCCTTCCCTGAGTAAGTCATTTTGTCTCAGGTTTTCTTCAGTATGTTGATTGGTTTCATCAAGCTGTTTTCTAAGTTTTTCAAGCTCATTTTTAACAAGATTGTTCTCATTTCTTACATTTTCCATTTGAGCTAATTCAGCTATCAGTTTGGAATTTTCTGTCTTGATGAGTTCTTGTTCTTCATTAACCACATTGAGTTTGCGTTTGGTGACTCTATGTTCTTTAGCTAAGGCATTGTACATATCTAGCAGTTCACCATACTTATCTTCCCAATCATCAATAGAGTAAGTCACAAAGGGATTGATTACCTCATTTTCCTCGTCGGCCATCAGACATACTTCTTCAGTCTCCTTTCCTGAGGAATTAGTCTCTGAGTCTTCTTCTTCATCGCTCCAAGTGCATACCATAGCTTTTGGCTTTTTCTTGTACACTTTGGAGCCTTTCTTATGGTAATCCAGTGTCTTCTTCTGAAGCTCAGGGCAATCTTGCTTCATGTGCCCAAGGTTCCTGCAATGATAACACATCACACTTTTAGCATTCCTATCCTTGTCATTGCCATTGTTCGGATATTTACCTGATGAGTAGTTTCTTCTTCTCCCATATGATTTTCCCTTCAGTTTCAGAAATTTCCTGAACTGTCGTGTGAGCAAGGCTTTTTCACTCCTGTCAAGGTCTGGAATTCCATCAGAGTCTCCACTGCTGCTGCTGCTGCTGCTGCTGTGTCGTTCAACCTTAAGAGCAACATTCTTGCCCTTTCTGTCACTACCTTCTCCTGTTTTCTTGAGATTCATCTCATAGGTCATAAGAGACCCTATGAGTTCAGTGACAGTCATGGTTGTTAAATCCTTCGATTCCTCTATCACAGTGGCCTTTGTGTGCCACTCTGGAGTCAAAGATCTCAAGATCTTCCTGACTATATCCCCTTCAGATATTTCCTTTCCAAACCCCTTGAGGCTGTTTGTGATCAGTGACAGCCTAGCGTACATATCAGTCGTGCTCTCCTCTGACTTCATCTTGAATAATTCATACTCAGAGGTTAGGTAGTTTACCTTGGTAGCTCTGACTTGAGAGGTACCCTCGTAAATTAGCGCTAGTTCATCCCACATCTTCTTAGCTCTCTTGCACGCCGAAATTCGGGCATATTCTTCAGGGTGAACTGCGCACTGGATGATGTTGAGCGCAGACCAGTTTAGTCCGGATAATTTGACTTGTTCTTCAGACCACATCTCCTCATTCGGAGGTAAATCATATGGTCCAGTTGTAATGACTCTCCACAGCTTGTGGCTCTGAGATCGGATGAAAACTTCCATCCTGTTTTTCCAAAAGAAATAATTAGAACCATCAAAATATGGGGGATGGAAGATTGACTGTCCTTCAGCTATGTATCTGCGAGGACCACTGGTTCCAGGATTACCCTGGTCGTTGGACCACATCTCGGGTAAACCTGCTCTGATACCAACTGTTAAGTAAGAGGACGGTGAGCTAGAAGGGGAGGGGATGAATAGATCACCGTTTAAAAAATATTTATCCTAGCCGAGGTAATCTTAGAAGATGAGATGGGCTAGGAAGAATGACTATATGTAAAATAATCTGAAACCTCAACCAAGATAACGCAGGTCACGAGCGCAGAACATATATCACTCAGAATTTCATCAGCACATATGCACAAGCACTAAGCGAGCAGTCAGACCAAGGTTTCGATCATCAACAATCACACTTACTTCGTGAAACCAGACAAAAGCATAAAGAGAAAAGATGCGCACAATCACATCACGAAGAACAAGAGGTTTAGATGGTTCAGTCTGCAACCTGCAGACTTACGTCCATCCCTCACTCAAGGCCGAGTGAGGCTTCCCTTTCACAAGAAAGAACCGCAGACTCAGTTTGCCAACAACACGCTGATCCACAGCTTGGGGATCGAAATCCCTACAGACGCTGAACACACAGCTTGCACCCAGGTCTCACACCCCAAGACCTGACCCGGAGATAACTCTCCCTTCCTCTTAGACAAGAGGGAACCCAGCAGTGACCCACACTCACTGCAAATCAGAGACGCTGTCTCTCTTCCTCCACAGCCGGAGGGAACAACCCAGATAGCCTCCTTACTATCTGAACACAAGAACCCCGGAGACCACCTCCCTTCCTCTGATCTGATTCAGAGGGAACCACAATGCAACCCAGAGGATTCACCTCTCTTCCTCTACACCTAGAGGGAACGATAAAATAGAGTATCGAATTTAAGAACAAACAACTGAAAACATAAAGAAATATCAAAGACAATCGAACGGAGAAACAATGTAGCTTCTTAAAGAAGCATAGACAAAACATAGCAGAAAACCATCCTCTCCTTCATCACTCTCTCTCTCTTCCAGGTATGCTCAACGAATGGATCAGGATGGCTTCTCCTCTCCTTCCTCTCGCTCTGGCCTCACCCTTTTCCTTGTGGCTTCGGCAGCTTTTCAGGAGCAGAAACCTTCATATATATATCCAACCTCACGAGAGAGAGAGTGAGGGTTTGGGAGACACGCGCGAAGTAATGCTTCCAGATGAACCGAGCCACATATTAGACGATTATTCCCTCGGATCACGTGCTCACATGATTGGAATAAAGTTCTAATTTGTCTTTAAGTCCCTGTAAGGTTTCAGAGAACATTCAGTCAATCTCAGAAATATTCAAGTCATACATTGTTCACACAGATTGCACGGGACTTATCAAAGGACTGAAGAACGCGTCAACGCACTAAAGCCAAGGCGTTAACACAATGGATATAATGGAGAACATGTCCCTTGATAAAAAACACTAATGCATCAACGCATCAGTTGACAGCGTCGACGCTTCTGCTTGGTGGTTGATCAAAAGAACCTTTGGTCATAAACTCAAGGCGTCGACGCTTCCATTGTGTAGCGTTGCCTCAGCTCCTTGGGCGAGACACACAATCTCTTGGTAACAAGCCAATGCGTCAATGCTTCAGGTGACAGCGTCGACTCAGCTTCATAGGCGAGACGCTCAAGGCCTTGGCACCAAGCCAATGCGTCAACGCTTTAGGTGACATCGTCGACTCAGCTTCATAGGCGAGACGCTCAAGCCCTTGGCACCAAGCCAATGCGTCAACGCATCTAGTGACAGCATCGACACAGTGGACAAAACAGCAAGCGAAAGACGCACTATTGCGTCTACGCAGCCAGCCAAGTGCGTCACGCACTAAATGCACAGAACCCATATAAACAAGACAGATAAGTATGAGCTTATGGGTGAACATGATAGAGGACCATTAAATCAGAAAAGCATGATGAAAAAGTATTTGATCCATAGATGTGCATGCAAGACAACAACATTAGATCCTAAGAATATTTAACCAATGCAGGATCTTTATCATTCATCAAGGAGCATCAAAATAATTATCATAAAAATAATTTGATTCATAGTGTTAGTCATCATCAAAACTACAGAGATGCAACACTCTCCTACCGCTAGTGTAGTGGTTTCTCATTTTACGAGGTAGGGTTCGAGTGATCCCTACTGAGTCTTGTTCTGAGACTCATTCCCTGCGTGTTTTCACCGTGTTTCAGGTGAGGCGCCGTCCCGGGGGAGCGCGTCTGGGGTGCAGCGTGGTGCGGGTGCCCAGAGGTAGTGCCAGAGGTCAGAGCCGGGGTATGCCCCATGTAGATGTACTTTTCTTTCTTGTCACTGTATTAGTCGTGGACTATTGTTATTGTTGTTAATTTCTATTGTGGACCATGTAAAATGTTAATTTATTTCCTGCTTAATGTTATAACTGTTTAATTTCTACAATTATCTGTGATACTTGTGTAGTCTCCACACCATCCTTTTAACCCTTCCGAGTCTTCGGGCTCGTGGGTGGCGGTGCGAGTCTCAGGTTATCGGGCCTTCTCGGTAATCAGATTCTCAGGTCGTTACAGCTGGTATCAGAGCGCGGTTGTGGAATTACATGAGAATCATAGGTAATTGTAGTGGTCCACTAGTCCACAGCAATGATGTATAGGTGACGCTGGCATTGGGCACCGCGGGTTTATTTTGACCTTGCCATTTTCGTGTTTTCTGTCTTGTGCTTTAGGAGCGAGTATGGCGCCGAGGCGGAGCTCTCGCTCTCAGCAGGGGCAGTCGGTTGGAGGCCAGGAGATCCAGCAGGGGGTCCAGAGGGACCAGGAGGAGCATAGTAGAGCGCCACCGGGGGCTACCGAGGCCGCGGATACTGTGAGAGTTCCGGGGGCCGAGGATTTCTTCCGTGGCATGTACCAGCTTATGTCTCAGCAGTTCGGCGGAGAGGCTGGTGAGGGCTCGTCAGTTAGGGGTGGGCCAGGCCGAGCAGTGAGGGACTTCATGCAGTTCCATCCACCTTACTTTAGCGGCCAGGCAGACCCTGATGCGGCTCGTGATTAGCTCGATGAGATGGAGTGGGTGTTCAGTTCTGCGAAGAGTGCTGCCGAGGACAGAGTGGTGTTGGCCTACAACCAGTTGCAGGGTACGGCTCGGAGGTGGTGGTCTTCCGAGTGGAAGACGTCTTTTCAGCTTCGTCCACTTGAGCAGATCGAGTGGGATGATTTCGTTAGTGCTTTCGAGCGTACGTACTGTCCAGATTATGTTGCTACGCAGTGGATGCGGGAGTTTCTGGAGCTGGTGCAGGGTGACATGTCCGTGTTACAGTACAGGGCCCGATTTGTCGAGCTGGGTCAGTATGCACCTCACATCATGGATCATGAGAGGGTGAAGACCACGCAGTTTGTGCAGGGCTTGTGGCTGGAGCTGAGGCACCATTTGATTGCGAACGGGGCCACTGATCTAGAGACAGCATCTCGTGTTGCGGCTTTGTTAGAGATGGATATGCAGAGGATTTGAGGACCGATCAGCCAGGGGCAGTCCTTGTCAGGTCGCAACCAGCAGTCGGCTACCCAGCAGCAAGGTTCTTTCCAGCATGCGCCGGGTGGTTCAAAAGTACCGGCATCGGCAGCTTTGGTGAAGGGACCTGCGTCCTTTGGCACGAAGGTCAAGAAGTTCTTCGCGAAGAATTTCCGAAAGAAGAAGTCCAAGGATCAGGGGCAGGCTTCATCGGGCAGTGTACAGCAGCCGATTCCTTTACAGCGTCAGGGATCAGTGGGTGGATCACGGGTGTCGTGTCCACGGTGCGGTGGGACCCACCCACGCAGGCAGTGCACGGCGTCGATCATCTGTTTTTGGTGTGACCAGCCAGGGCATATGGCGCGCGACTGTCCTCAGAGGCCGCCGCAACAGCAGTTTCCTCAGCAGCAGCAGGTTCCCCAGCAGCAAAGGCAGCAGCAGCAGCAGCAGGGACAGTATCCACCGCTACCCAGGTCAGCTAGTGTGGGAGGCAGGCAGAGGGCTCGGGGCCAGATCACGCACATGACCAGGGCAGAGGTAGTGGCGTCGCAGCTCGTGGAAGGTACCGTTCAGATTTTGGGTTGTGCGGCTCGGGTTTTATTTGATTCTGGCGCTTCTCATTCGTTTATTTCGGAGGATTTCGCGTCGAGCATCGAGGAGCCGGTGACCCAGTTGTCCTGTGATTTGGCAGTGGAGTTGCCTTCGGGTGATTTTATGATCACTCCGTATTGCTTCGATCAGGTTCCGGTTTGGATCGATGGGCGGAGTATGCCAGGCAGGTTGTATGCGTTGCACTTTCGGGATTATGATGTGATTCTAGGCATGGATTGGATCGAGACCCATGGAGCGGTGGTGGATTGTGGAATGAAGAGGGTCTACTTCTAGCATCCGAGCAAGAGGACCTTCTATTTCCAAGGTATCCGTTTCACCTCTTCTCGATTCCTTATCTCTGCTATTCGAGCCCGTCGATTGCTTGATTCAAGTTGTCAGGGTTTTCTCGCGTCCGTGGTTGTGTCTGACCGGATGGAGCCGGATGTCGAGGACATTGCGGTGGTGTGCGAGTTCCCCGACGTTTTTCCCGAGGAGTTACCTGGATTGCCTCCCCAGCGGGAGATCGATTTCGTGATCGAGGTTGTGCCTGGTACGGGACCTTTGGCGAAGGCTCCCTACCGTATGGCCCCCGCTGAGTTGAGGGCCCAGTTGCAGGAACTGTTGGCCAAGGGGTATATTCGTCCTAGTTTTTCCCCTTGGGGTGCGCCCGTGTTGTTTGTGAAGAAGAAGGACGGTAGTCTGCACTTGTGCATTGACTATCGGTAGCTGAATGAAGTGACCATTAAGAACAAGTATCCGTTGCCGCGGATTGATGATTTGTTCGACTAGCTGCAGTCTGCGCGAGTGTTCTCGCAGATTGATTTGCGGTCCGGTTACTATCAGTTGAGAATTCGCGAGTCCGATGTAGAGAAGACTGCATTCAGTACGAGGTACGAGCATTATGAGTTTTTGGTGATGCCGTTCGGGCTCACCAATGCCCCTGCAGCCTTCATGGACTTGATGTAGAGGGTGTTTCATCTGTATTTGGATCAGTTCGTGGTCATCTTCGTGGATGACATCCTTGTTTATTCGTGGTCTGCCGAGGAGCACGCGTACCATTTGGGTGTGGTGCTGCAGACGTTGCGAGATCACCAGTTGTATGCGAAGCTCAGCAAGTGCGAGTTTTGGCTCAGCGAGGTGCACTTTCTGGGGCACGTGATTTCTGGTGATGGCATTTCCGTGGACCCCGCCAAGGTCGAGACAGTGATGCAGTGGCCGAGGCCGAGGTCGGTAACGGAGATCCGGAGTTTCTTAGGGCTTGCGGGTTATTATCATCGGTTTATCCAGGATTTTTCTCGCATTGCGGCCCCGATGACTAGGCTCACGTAGAAGGATGTGCCTTTCGTTTGGTCCGAGGAGTGTGAGCAGAGCTTCAGGGAACTGAAGAGATTGCTCACCTCGGCTCCGGTGTTAGTCTTGCTTTCTGGATCGGGAGGTTTCGTGGTGTGTACAGATGCTTCCGGCGTTGGGTTGGGTGATGTGTTGATGCAGCATGGTAGAGTGGTGGCTTATGCATCTCGGCAGCTAAAGCCCCATGAGAAGAACTACCCTACCCATGACCTTGAGTTGGCGGCGGTGATCATCGCGCTGAAGATCTGGAGGCATTATCTGTACGGCGAGAAGTTCGAGGTGTTTACTGACCATCAGAGTTTGAGGTATGTGTTCTCGCAGAGAGATCTGAACCTCAGGCAAAGGCGTTGGATGGAGTTCATGAAGGATTATGACTTCACCCTGTCTTATCAGCCGGGCAGGATGAATGTCATTGCTGATGCCTTGAGTCGGAAGGTTGCGGTCAGTACCTTGATGTTGAGAAAGTGGAGGCTCTGGGAACAAGTGCCCGAGGTATCTTTCAGGCTCAAGATTCACCAAGAGCCAGGGTTGGCAGTGCTTGCGAGTCTGACTGTCACTCCTGCTATCCATCGTCAGGTGACAGAGGCTTAGCATGCAGACCCTGAGTTGCCCCGGATTCTAGCTATGGCTGATGTGGAGCTGGGTGAGGATAGTGATGCTAGGTTTCGCGGCAGGCTGTACGTCCCAACGGAGGAGCAGGTTTGTCGTGCGGTGTTACGCGAGGCTCATGGGAGCAGGTACACTGTGCACCCGGGTGCGACGAAGATGTATCGGAACTTGCGGAGGCAGTTCTGGTGGCCTGGCATGAAGAGAGATGTTGCAGAGTTTGTGGCCAGGTGCCTGATCTGTCAGCAGGTGAAGACGGAGCATCAGCGACTAGGAGGTACTCTCCAGCCCTTGGATGTTCCTGCTTGGAAGTGGGACCATGTGACCACGGATTTCGTGGTGGGATTACCGAGGATCCCGAGTGGGCAGGACAGTATTTGGTTCCTGGTGGATCGGCTGACGAAGGTGACGCGGTTGTTACCGGTCAAGGTCAGCTGGAGCGTGTCTAAGTTGGCTCATCTTTATGTGGAGCGGATCGTGCCGTTGCATGGGGTTCCCATTTCGATCGTGTCGGATCGGGATCCGCGCTTCACTTCTAGATTCTGGAGGAGTTTCCAGCGAGCTATTGGCACGGAGTTGGCATTTAGCTTGGCGTATCATCCTCAGTCAGATGGTCAGTCTGAGAGGACCATTCAGACTTTGGAGGACATGCTGAGATCTTGTTGCCTGGAGTGGCAGGGGAGTTGGATTCATCACCTACCGTTGGTGGAGTTTGCCTATAACAACAGCTATCATTCGAGCATCGGCATGGCTCCTTATGAGGCATTGTGGACGCCAAAAAAAATGACGATGATGATCATGGCAACATTCGCGTCTACACATTCGAGCGCGAGTCGAAGACAGAACTGCCGAATAAACCTCATGCCTCGCCCGATAAGGACGAGAACTCGCTTGGTGGTCCGCTACCCGCTAAGGAAGCCCCCTAAGCAGAAGATACAGCTACAATACTACGACCGGCCATGCCGAGAGCTGAATCAGAGGAAAGTCAAGAACCCCGACACAGTCTCGGCACGCACCGAAAGTCACGCAAAGTCTGGGACCGAGTTTCGGAGGCTGCGAACGGAATGTTACGGAGGCCACACATCGCAACCGGAACATGCCGGGAATGTCAACATTCATACAAATGGCCTCGACTTTGGAAAGAATCCGTTCGGTACTTAAACCGGTGCGATATGCACTTAAAACGGCGCCACTAAGACCGGCGCGCCCCTTTCCTCTATTCCTTGCATTTTGGGTTAAACCGGCATGGCCTTGGCTAAACCGGCGCGGCCTTCATCTTGGGTTAAACCGGCGCGCCCCTTGGGTAAACCGGCGCGCCCCTTTTTCCCCTTCATATGGGTTAAACCGGCGTGGCCTTCATATTGGGCTAAACCGGTGCGCACCTCTTCCCCTTCATATAGCTTAAACCGGCGCGCACCCTTTCCTTGGCATCTCACGTTAATCCGGCGCGCAAACGAGCCGTCCCATCTACATTCCGATGCTCTGTTTCGCATCATTATGGCGTGCAGAGAACATTCAATGCCAAGGGCTCTGCTTCCACCTTCGTTCGACAGCACACAAGCAGTAGCAGCAAGGCAAGATCCGGCAGATCCCTGAGCGTCCCATCCTCGGACGAGCAGCAGTGTACGGGACAAATGAACAGCGTCCAGCACAACCGGTCAACTCCCGACTTCGTTGCGGACGAGGTGGAAATGGCAGGAAGGCTCCCAGGCTGGCTGATGTATATAAGGGGCAGCACTGTGAGGCCGAAGGAGGGGATGAGGAGAAAGAGAGAGGACGAATAGAAGGGAACAAGAAGAAAAGAGAAGAGGAAGGTTGAAGAAGGAGAGGAGGGAGGTCTTCTGCCAGGTCTCCAGCCTCCGAAGAGAAGAAGATACATCCATCCGTTCACGCCTGCAAGGTGAAGAAAGAGAGGGAGAGGGTGAGAGCAAGAGAGGGGAGAGAGGGGGGGAAGAGCTTGTGCTCTGTTCCTTCTTCTCCCCCCGCCGATGTATCTTCTTCCCCCACCTCAACATTTAGTTTTTCTTTTATCTTCTCCGTTGTATTCTTCCTTCCTTTTCCCTTGAGGATGAATAAAAGAATGACTTGTGAGCATGCGCAGTATTATATGGCTTTGATCCTTCCCCCCTTTTTCTTCCGTTTTATTTCTCTGGTTCTCTGCATCACCTGGGGTCCTCGGGAGCTTGCCCTTCTGTGGCATGAACTCTGAGGGAACCCGTTCGAAGGGTGAATAGTCATGGCCACCCACGGCCTACATCCGTCTCGTTCCACGAATTCATCACCCGTGAGCTGTGAGAGCTCTTGAAGGCTAGTCCTCGAGCTCTCCAACACTCACATTTGGGTTTTTGGACCGCCATGAGGTCTAGATTTGAGGTGCACCCCGGAGTTAACCGTTTGGTGTTCCTTATTGCTCTCTGGCAACTCCCAGTCCAGGGGAGGTGCTGCCCAAATTTCGCCAGGATGAGAACACTCAAGAACAGACGAACAGGATGAGTTCTCTGAACACGAGAGCAGACGAATAGACTTAGCTCTGTGGGGAAAAGAACCGCTTTCAGCCTGAACTTCTGAGTTCCTTCAATCTTCATGCTCGTTCATCTTAATAAATGATTAAAAAGCTTTAACCACCTTCTCCATCAACTTAACCCATCAATCAAGTGAATAAACCAACCAAAATATCAATCTGCAAGTTGAAGAAACGAGAAACAGAGCAAAAGAATCAAACAGAGCAAAGCAAAACCTCGTAGAAGCTTAACCCGGCGCGCCCTAATCCGGCGTGGGCTAACCCGGCGCGGTACCCCCCCCGCGCCGGTTTAACCCCACACTCAAAACCCATTTCATTTCCTTTGCCACAAACCGGCGCGCCTCCCCTTTTTTTAGCCTGTTCCGGCGCGCCCCTGGCCCCTCTTCCTTCTTGCCATATACCGGCGCGCCCCCCCCCTTTCTTGGCCATTAGCCGGCGCGCTCCCCCTTGGCATCCTTATTCCGGCGCGCCCCAACTTGCCACCTTAGCCGGTGCGCTCCCCCTTGCGCTCCCTTATCCGGCGCCCTCCTTCGAAGCTCTTATCCGGTGTGCCTCCTTCGATCCGCGTGTGAGGGCGCACGTTATTGAGCTCGGGCTACGCATTTAACAATTCACTCCCTCGGACTAGGTGCAAAGAGAAAATCAACGACGCCTTATGGTATCGGACGTGGTTTACGGAACTTCCGACATGACCATAATCCGAAATCATCTCCGGCCAACAGTCTATCAACTTGACCCATCCCTACCGGGATCCAATCCCGCATTCTCATTAAACTTGCCTTGTTCATGGCAGACATTCGCGCGGTTTTGCTACCGTCTTTTATACTACAAACATGGACCTTCGTCCGAACATGAAGTGGCCCATGAGTGGCCGACATAGTCTTAGCATTCACGTCCCGATACGGGTTTCTAGCATAGTTCATCTTTCACTATCCTCCTGCATTATTAGTATTCTCTTTAGGTCGTAGGGCCCTTATTCCCGGCAATCAATCAAGGGTGTTCCCCCGTATGGGGGATGTAAATAACGCCGTGACCTTTACGGCACGGCGGGTTTCGGTCCCGACACGAACTACACAATCGTCTGATTAGTCAGATCGAGCGCACCATGGGCTTCCATGAAGCCCGAATAAATCGTCACTATGTGACTGGCACGCCCTCGCACTAAATAGTAGAATTAACCCCGATCAACAAACGAACGGATCCCCCCTCCAAATTTTAGTGCGTCCACAGGCATTGTATGGGTGTCCTTGTCGGACTCCACTTGATTGGTTTGAGGTGGGTGAGCGTGTTTTGACGGGACCGGAATTGGTGCAGCAATGTGTGGATGTTGTGCACCTGGTTTGTCAGAACATGTTGGCGGCCCAGAGTCGGAAGAAGAGCTATGCTGACCATAGGAGGTAGCCTCTCGAGTTCGCCGTGGGCGATCATGTGTTCTTGAGAGTTTCTCCGATGAAGGGGGTGATGCGTTTTGGACGGCGTAGGAAGCTGAGTCCCCGCTATATTGGTCCTTTCGCGATTGTGGAGCGCATCGGTGAGGTTGCTTACCGGTTGCAGTTACCTCCTGAGTTGGCGTCGGTGCATGACGTGTTCCACGTCTCGATGTTACGAAAGTATATGCTCGATGACTCTCATGTTCTCGAGTTTTCTGTTTGGTCTGAGGTGACTCCAGATCTTTCTCTCCCAGAGTTTCTGATCCGCGTGGAGGATAGGCGAGAGCAGCGCCTGCGGAACAAGGTTATTCCCTTGGTAAAGGTCATGTGGCAACGACACTCTGGTGGTGAGGCTTCGTGGGAACGTGAGGACGAGATGCGTCAGCAGTTCCCGTATCTGTTTGAGTGAGTCTTCATCTTCTTTCCCCTTTGGTTATTCTCAATTTCGAGGATGAAATTCCTTAAAGGGGGAGGGCTGTAATATCCCGGACCTTTCGGATCCTTTCTTCGTGAGTCCCGGATCTGGTTTTCGGAGTGTCCGGCTTCGTTGTGTCCGAAATTTCATTTCGGACATCTTTCATGTTCAGATCGGCGCAATCCGGTGTTGTTTCGGAGGCCCGGAGGCGTTCCGCGACTTTTCCGTGTGTGTTTTTCGATTTCCGGTGTGTTACTTCGGAAGCTCGCTGCGGGTGAACCGGGCCGTTCACTTGGGCACGAGTGGTACCGTTGCGATCGGTGCGTTCCGAGGATCGCGGGGGTGTAATTTTCTATTTTTTGGAATTTTTTGGAATTTTCAGATTTTCTATAAAACCCCCCTATTTTCTCTCTCCCCCACCCTCTTCTTCTTTTTCTTCTTCTTCTTCCTCCTTCCTCCTCCACCGTAACCCTCCCTCTCTCTCTCTCTTCCTCCCGTTCAAGCGCGGCTAGCTCCTCTCCGGCTGCTGACAGCGGCGGGGCGACGTGGACGGCGGTGAGGTGATCGTGGGGGCGTGCGGCGAGCGTGGGAAGCATGAGGAGGCGGGGTTTCCAAAGGCGTTCTTCGTGGTTTATGGGCGATCCGGCGGAGCATTCGCTCCATTGAGGTAGGGTGATGTTCCTTAGCCTCTTGCCGTTCATTTCCGTGGTTTGTAGGCTGCGGGGAGGCCGAGAGGGACTTGATTGAGCGGGTTTGTGGTTTTCCATGATTTGGGAGAGCTCGCCCGATCTATGGTTTTAGCCCGCGATTTCATGTTTGGATGGCTTAGATGCATGCTAGGGGTCCCCAGGGGTCTTCGCCTTTGTTTTCCCCCTCTCCGGTGGAGGCACGGGGGAGTGGTTTGAGTTTTTGGGGTTTTCCCGCCGTAGCGTGCTCGGGGGTGTGTAACGGTCACTCCAGTGACCGTCACATGCTTGTGATGCCCCTAGAGGGGTGCGTTACATTCCTGAGTAGTGTTTTTGGGGGTCGGGGGCTGTAACGGCCCCACGATAGACCGCCATTTGCCTATGACGCGCTTGGGTAGGGCCGTCAGGGGCTTTCGACCGTTGGTTTGTGACCGTTGGGGGTCAGGCCATGTAACGCACCGGGCTAGGCGCGTTACATGCATGCAACGCGCTGGGGCAGGCGTGTTACTTCCTATTTTCATCCCAAGTGTGGGCCAGGCGCGTTACATGCATGTGACGCGCCGGGCTGGGCCGTTACATCCCTTTTGGCTTTGGGAGCGTGGGGGGGGTGTGTAACGCATGGGGCCAAGCGCGTTACATTCTTGTAACGCGCCTGGACCAGGCCGTTACATCCCTTTCCCCTCTGACCGTGTGACGGTCTGTTCTGAACCGTTAGGCACATGTAACGGTCTCGCCTAGACCGTTACTTGCTGGTGACGGCCCTAGGGTGGACCGTCACATGCCTGGTTGCCCCATGAGGGTGGCAACCCCGTTTTTACTCCGACTGTGGCCACCGTGCGACGGGGCTGGTGCGTGGGGTGATTCCCACACGTTGTCGGATTCGGACGTTGTTTTCCGTTGACTCGAGAGTCTACTCCTTTGTGACCCTCCACTAGTCGTAGCCTATCAGTACGCGTGTGCTGATCACACCAGGGAGTGGTGTACGGGCTTACCCTGAGAATGGTATTAGACTGGTTACCGTCGGGCCCCTCGTCACATCAAAGTCCAGTGCCAGGGGAAAACCGGTCAGAGGGCCAGACCTAGGACGCGTGGTCTGTGTGTGCACATGTGGTTGGGGACAGTGGACGCACGTCGACGGGCGTGACCCCTGCTAGTCACTTGTTGTGATTACTTGTACGGTGTTCTTGCCTCTGGTAGGAGCTACCACGCCAGGCGGTTCACCTGCGGCACGGCGTAAGACGTCAGGGGACGCTACCGGCTGTGCTTCTAGTGGGTGGTACTCCTGTCGAGTACGGAGTGGCAGTCTGTCAGTCGTATGTTTCCGACCTTGGGGTTTTGTCGGGTTGGCCGTTGAGCTTCGGTCTTCTCTCCGTGGCACGTGTGTCGGTTTGCGCGCCACAGAACCGTGTTTGTAGAGTACAGGGCTTTCCTTTCCGAGGTACTCTCCTATCGCTAGTGTAGTGGTTTCTTATTTTACGAGGTAGGGTTCGAGTGATCCCTACTGAGTCTTGTTCCGAGACTCATTCCTTGCGTGTTTTCACCGTGTTTCAGATGAGGCGCCGCCCCGGGGGAGCGCGTCTAGGGTGCAACGTGGTGCGGGTGCCCAGAGGTAGTGCCAGAGGTCAGAGCCGGGGTATGCCCTGTGTAGCTGTACTTTTCTTTTTTGTCACTGTACTAGTCGTGGACTATTGTTATTGTTGTTAATTTCTATTGTGGACCATGTAAAATGTTAATTTATTTTCTGCTTAATGTTATAACTGTTTAATTTCTGCAATTATTTGTGATACTTGTGTAGTCTCCACACCATCCTTTTAACCCTTCCGAGTCTTCGGGCTCGTGGGTGGCGGTGCGAGTCTCGGGTTATCGGGCCTTCCCGGTAATCGGATTCTCGGGTCGTTACAGTTACTCCCTTTGCGCAGAAGAAAGGTCTTATATAAGGCTTCAGTCTGGGGCCCACTAGCTCACACCCTAGGCGTGTGGAGAGAACGTTCCCGCCAGGAAGCTTCAAGAATCTTTCAGCCACGTGTCAGAATCTCCATCGTTTAGCTATCCACGTGGCAGCTTCTTAGAATAATGATCAGCCTTGGATCAAGTGCCATTTGATTGTTCTGCTTATATCGCGTACTCCTGTTCTTCTGATCCTCGTAAGTAAGGTACTCAGGTGCACATAAGATGCTCGAAACATGGTTTTCCTCAATTGATCAGTTGCGTGCTTAAGTTCATATAAATGCATGCACCGACTTAGTTGGTTGTTCCTGGTCGTGCTGGCGAAGGCATTGCACCGACTTACTAGAGTAGTCGTGATGGCAAAGACGTTGCATTGACTTGCTCATGCAGAGAAGGGATGCTTCGACTTTGAAGCTCAACCATATGAAAATCTATTCACACAGCAGTCAAATGCATAGACTTAATTGGGCGTACAAGCTAGTGTGCACGAGCTCAGTAGGTGTTATTCAAGAGAGTATGCACAGACATAACCTGAATGCAGAGTTAAGAAATGCACAAACTGCACACACACACACATGCACGGACTCAGTGTTTACATGCAAGCATATGCACATACTTGATTCCAGTACATGGCCAACAGATGCACTGACTATGAATACGCAGAGTATAAACATTGCACAGACCTAATCGAGCCAGAGATGAAAGTTGCACCGACTTAGCTATGCACATGCACAGACCTCATGCGCTATGCAACATAAAGTGCCCAGAGTTATCTTGCACAGACTCTGCACGTGCATCAACAAAAGTTGCACCGACTACAACCCTGCACTGACCTAGATATGAACTGACATCAACATGCACTGAGGTCGTATGACAGAACTTGCACCGACTATGTGCAAGCGTGTAGCAGCAAGAAGTGCACCGACCTTTTATTGCCTAAGACAAGACTTGCACCGACCGTGTATGTGCAGGATGGCCTATACCTTATATGCATGTGAACAGTGATATGCTCGGACCTCAACCATGCACATAGCTATATGCACAGACTCGAATGTGCACTGACTTGTGTGCAAAATGCTCACATATGCACCGACCTTGATGCTATTCTCACCATATACACAAACCTATATCCAGTTGACACAGACTTGAACATGTATGCATAGACCTTGTCTAAGCTGGCTATCATGAATGCACAGACCTTGTCTAAGCTGGCTATCATGAAGTGCACATACCTTGAATGCATGCTATCTATACTAGCATTGACCTTGATCTGTTCGATGAAATGCCATGCACCCTGATTAAGTTGTACGCAATATAACATGCAAAAACCAGATGCTCATTCAATCATGCTTATTCAATCTTTCATACAAACACAGTGTGACTTATAGTGTTTGCTATCATCAAAACCACAGGGGCACAACAATCTCCCCCTTTTTGATGATGGCAACACCACTATGAGTCACACTGGCTCAAGTCAAACTAATCTCCCCCTTTGACTTCATCAAAAAGGAACTAGTTTGAGACGAGAGTTACGGACATACATGATATGATTGAATTAAAATCTTCTCCTCTGGCAAAATCATTAAGGCATAGAAAACACAGAGGCAGTTAAACAATTAAGCACCCATCAAGTCTATGTTGTAGATGTATTCTCTCCTTATGAATAATGAATGCAATTCATGGAGAACATGCTGCTTACATGATGCAGACGAGACAAGAACCAATCAATCTATCCTCCCCCTTTGACAAGATCACAAACAAACCTCCCCCTTTAAAAAGCAATAAGTGCAGTCTAGACAAGACATAACCTCTTCTTTAAAAATAATCCAATGCTCTCTGATCTGAATGAAGCAAGGCTTTCAAGAGTGTAAGGTGAGGGATATGTCAAGAAGACATTCAGGAAGGATGACATGGCAGCATGCAGAATATAGGATATTTCAAATAAGATACTTATTTCATAAATCTGAATAAACGGATGGTTCAGACTCTTCCATTATAGGGGCTTATGAATTTTTATTTGAACATCATGGTTTAAATATGATGTATACACAGTTTGTCAATAAAATTCTGTACTCATATCTGAACATCAATGTTTAATAAAAGTGAACTAAGCCCTCATATTTATATCTTGATTAACCTCCCTTCATCTTACTCAGTCAATTTCAATGACTTCTTTAGAAATTACAATCATTAGTATTGAGGTTAAACAACATGAAGGAATTCAAATTTGGTTCCTGAGGATCAACCATACTTCTTCAAATAATTTCAGATTTTTCTTTATGCACAGTACAATATTTCATGGCAAGTTTACCAGGTGCAATTAAGTTCAATACACACCTTGTGGCTAGAGGATACACGTTGTTTGGACGCCAGTATCCCCAAGCACTTAGTATGACTAACTGTCATGCTTCAGAGATAGTATTGACACCTCATGACATACTTCACCTTATTTCATTGATAAGTGAAGTATATTTCTCAGTATTCAAGCCATTACTCTACTTGGATTTTCAATGAATTTTATTTAGCAGAGTTAATTATGGCACTTCATGACACAGTCCTCTAGACTTCATGGTCAATGGACATGGTTTCTCAGTGACCAAAATCATTGCTCTGACAGAATTTATCCTTAGGAACATTTCAGATTCATCATATGTTTGAAAAAAAACAATACTAATTTCATATAATTCAACTAAATAAAGTCATGATTTTAACATTTTCAGATTTCAGAAGATTTTACAAGATTCAACATGAAATAGTTGGTTAAAGTTTATTAAAGTTGACTCAGATACTTTCAAGATATTCATATCCAAGTTCAATGAATACATTAGACTTAAACCAATCTGATCTTTTAGCCATTCATAAATCTTTATAATAGAAGATTCTTTAATGAATTGATTTTTAGATTTATGATCAAGGTATACGAATTGAACTCTTCTCAATTTTCTGAATTTTTACTGAGATTCAGCAACATTCAAGTTATGAACTACACAAGAGTTTCAAGCATGTACCAAAGATGAGCACAACAATGAAGGTGTCGACAATTGACAAAGCAATTCCAAGATGATGTCGACTCACTATGTCGACACTTTCAATCAGGACAATTAGTAGGTGCAGTAAAGAATATATCATAGAGAATCATAGATATTCAGAGGTCCATTAGACAGATTTACTCAAGAAAGACCAGCTCAAAAGATTCAAAATCAAATCAGAGTCATGTTCAGATACGTGAAATGGATGATCTCAAAATAAGGATGGGAGCTTTAGTTGACTGACTGAAAAAATAAGAAACTAGATGAATAGCCAGCAGAAAAAACACAATCTTGTTATATACTCCCCCTTAATGAACACAATCTCGTTATTTTCAATATGAGTGATGTGCAATGAATTCTAACATAAGTGTATGCATTTGACAACATGTATGCAATGCATTGACTCCCCCTAACTAAATGCATTGAATCATCATATATGTCATGAAGACAATGCATGGGACTTTATGTACGGGAAGTCATGAACTATGCTTATGGATGCATCGGGGGCATATGTAGTCCTATCAGATTATCAGTGACTATGCAAGACACATGTGACATGAAGACATGCAAGAGCTAGACAGACTCCCCCTGACATTATGCAATGTTTTCAATGAAGGCTGAACATATGATTTTGTGACTCATGCTCATTCAGACTGCCCTATTAAGCAATATGACCCATGGTACTAGGCGGAGAACTTGGTCTAAAGGACCATCTAACACATATTAAGAACCTCCAGACATATTTCACCTACCTTTTAGTAGCTTACCATTTGATATACCATAGTGGTCATGCATGACAATGCAATACCAATAGTCCTAAGTGCATCATATTTTCAATGACTGTATGTCAAATGCATGTATATGCAATTCACATATATGCACAAATATGCAAACTGAGTTCATGAGTTTCTAACCTTCTCTATGTGCACAAACAACTGTCAAAACATTAATGCATGCAGATGTGAAATGAATTCAACATATCTTCAATGAATATGTACACATACAGCTCAAAATATGAATGTATAGACTCATGTTGCTCAATGCACTTGTTAAAGCAAATAAAAGTATGTATGCATGAGAATTTTATTTAACAACTTAAGCATACAATGCATCAAATGAGATTTCAGCATGATTCAAATGAGTAATCCTGAAGAATGCAAGAATGTTACCTGACAATTTTAGAACTCGGGTTTTCATACTAGGGTGCCTTGGTTTATTTACCCCTCTTTATTCCTCATCCCCAAGGTACACCTGTAAAGTAATTCCTCATTTTGCACCAATAGGTACCCAAGGCATCTTGGGTCCTGAAATAACAGTGACACCTCTAGCAGGTGTTCTAAATAATTTTTATGCATGAAGGTCATCAAATCTCATCAAGTAGCAATTATTCATTGAATAACCTATTTGACCACAGTAATGGCATGATGCAGCAGATTTCAAATTCTTTTTATGCAAATTACTGTTGTCATGAAATTTATTAGCAGAGAGAAAATTCTGTTTACTAAAATCAGCCAGCCAACAATCAACAGCTCTATGGCCTGGCTTCCCACATTCAAAGTATGAAGATTTTTTCTTTTTATCAATTAAGTTATTCCTAGCAGAAGAATAGAAAGCATGGAATTTTACAGATTTAGAATTCAATCTATTTCCCTGAGCTTGCCAGCCGTTATTGACTATATGGCCATGCTTTCCACATTCAAAGCACTTAAGGTGCTTTCCCTTAGAACCAAAATTATTTCTTTCAAAAATATTTTTGTTAACTGGGAAATTAACAAATCCAGAACGAAATTTCTTTCCTTGATTATGCCAACATTCAGCAACAATGTGACCCGATTTGCCGCAATGAAAACATTGAAGTTTCTTTTTATGAGTTGCATGATTTTTAGCATGGAACAGTTTATCATGCACTCCAATAGCAGACAAGTCATCTATTTCCATTAGCCTACATTCACGCATGAGATGACCTATTTTATGACAATAAAAGTATTGAGGCCTTTTGGTTTGAATAGAAGAGGGTTTCTTCATATTAGAATTCCTAGCATGAATTCTATCAGATTTCAATTCATCCTTCTTCATGATAAAATAATCAACCATCTCATGACCAAACTTTCCACAGTAAAAGCATTCAATGTTCTTGACAATAGATTTGTTGGCCTGAACTTTCTTAGCATGCTGATTGTTATCATTCTTTTTCAATATTCTCCTTTTCTGTTTTGTTTTCTTATTTTCTTGAGCAGCAGCTTGTTTAGGGGATGAGGTGGAAGTGCTAGCTATGTCTGAGCTACGCACAAAAGTTGTATAAAGTTTATTCCTCATTCCCTGCTTAACTTGAAAATTACTGTCTTTCTTCATGCAGTTATCTGTGGATACAACATTCTGCTTCTCTTGATTAGCAGAATTAGACAGAGGCTTATTCAAATCCAAAATCACATTTTTAAGAGAAGAGATGAGCAGTTCAGAGTTTGTGATCTTTTCATTAAGCATAGCATTGACGGTTTTATAGCTGTCTATCTCTTCCATTAATATACTCACTCTCTCACATTCATTTTCAAATGAACTCTTCCCTTTTTCAAGCATTAAAAGCCTCTCAGAAATAGCAAAATTAAGCAATTTAAATTCTTCATTTTCTTATTTTAGTTTTTCTTCTGTCTTTTCAATTTCCTTTTCATTGAGCAATATTTCTTCTTTTAATGAATCAATCAAGGTTTCTTTTAGGCTCAAATCAGATTCGATGCTGTCACATAATTTTTTCAAAGATGAACAATCTTCACATGATCCTTCTTTATTTTTCAATTCTGATTTTAGATTTTCATTTTCAACCTTTAGACTTGTGATTTCAGCATTTTTCTCATTTCTTAATTTTCTCTTTTCTAATTTAACTCTTTCATATTTATCCAGTAGATGCTCATGCATGGCAACTAAATCATCATAGCTAATATCCTCGGTCTCAGAGTTTACCTGGGATGGAGACTCATCTGATTGATCACTCCGGTTGGCCATTAGGCAAACTCGTTCTTGCTTCTGATGAATGGCGGTTATCTTATCCATGATCTCCTTTCCTGAATGACATCCTGTAATACATGGAAACACTTCAGTGTCAACTGCGTCTCTCAGAATATTGAGAACTCTAGCGTTCTCACTATGCTTAATTCTATCCTCTATAGACCATCTGGTCTCATTCTGAGGTAATTTATGTGGGCCTTTTGATACAAGATTCCATAGATTTGGATCAATGGAATTCATGTGAACACATAGCCCGCCTAACCAGTTACTGAAGTTCGACCCATCAAAAACTAGAAGACGAACCATTAACAGATAACAAGCAAGTTCAACGCACACAGCAAACAATAAGTAATGCACCACCAAAAGCAATATAGCAGGATCCTCTGCAGATCGCTGGATCTGGTAAGTCAGAGACCAGATCTGATACCAATTGATAGGTCAATATGATAGGTGCAGACAGATTCAGAGGGGGGGGTGAATGAATCCCTCTTAAAAATTTGCTCCAAAAACTTAGTAGATAAAACTCAGATTAGATAACTATTGCGGAAATAAAACTAATAGACTCAGTTGACAGAACGACCCTCGGAATGACAAATTGTTGTCCTAAGAAGATGCTCGATAACAATTGTTCAAATAGCACATATGCAGTTGAATTGCAAACTGATCACGATCCACTCAACAGATATGCAATTAGATCACAATCCCAAGCATGCATCTAGCGGAATCAAAAGAATAAACCAGCCACTGCACTGAAGATTTTTAGGTGGTTCAGTCCTCCAGACCTACATCCACCCCACACTCAAACCAGAGTGTGGATTCCGCTGCCAAACAGCTTGAAAACCGCTAGGCGACATAGCGTGCCTACAAACTGCTGATTCACAACTTCAACTGCTGGGCCTTACAGCTTTGCCGTCCGCTGGGCAATACAGTTTAGCCATCCGGAGGAACCAATCCTCTGCTACCGCTGAGCGACACAGCTTGCTCTGCTGACTAACAGCTTGAAGAAAGGTACAAAAGAAAACAAAAGATAAGAAAACACAGCAACTGAAAGCTGTAAACTATATCAACACAGATGTGGCTCCCATGGAGCTGACTGGATTGGATTTGATCCAGATTCCAGTAGGGACAGATCTTCTGATGAAGCTTCTCTTCTTCTCCTCGAACTCTCTATCTCTCTCTCTATCTTTCTTTCTTTTCTGCTGCCACGCTTTCCTCTCTCGAGCTCTCGAACTGTCTTCTTTCATCTTCTGCTCTCTCTCTTTCCTCTCTCGAACTCTCGAACTCTCTTCTTTCTCTTCTGCTCTCTCTTTCTTCTTCTTCTGTTGGCACTCTTACTCTTCTCTCTGGCTGCGCTCAGATGTCTTCTATTCAACATTACTCCCTTTACGCAGAAGAAAGGTCTTATATAAGGCTTCAGTCTGGGGCCCACTAGCTCACACCCTAGGCGTGTGGAGAGAACGTTCCCGCCAGGAAGCTTCAGGAATCTTTCAGCCACGTGTCAGAATCTCCATCGTTTAGCTATCCACGTGGCAGCTTCTTAGAATAATGATCAGCCTTGGATCAAGTGCCATTTGATTGTTCTGCTTATATCGCGTACTCCTGTTCTTCTGATCCTCGTAAGTAAGGTACTCAGGTGCACATAAGATGCTCGAAACATGGTTTTCCTCAATTGATCAGTTGCGTGCTTAAGTTCCATATAAATGCATGCACCGACTTAGTTGGTTGTTCCTGGTCGTGCTGGCGAAGGCATTGCACCGACTTACTAGAGTAGTCGTGATGGCAAAGACGTTGCATTGACTTGCTCATGCAGAGAAGGGATGCTTCGACTTTGAAGCTCAACCATATGAAAATCTATTCACACAGCAGTCAAATGCATAGACTTAATTGGGCGTACAAGCTAGTGTGCACGAGCTCAGTAGGTGTTATTCAAGAGAGTATGCACAGACATAACCTGAATGCAGAGTTAAGAAATGCACAAACTGCACACACACACACATGCACGGACTCAGTGTTTACATGCAAGCATATGCACATACTTGATTCCAGTACATGGCCAACAGATGCACTGACTATGAATACGCAGAGTATAAACATTGCACAGACCTAATCGAGCCAGAGATGAAAGTTGCACCGACTTAGCTATGCACATGCACAGACCTCACGTGCTATGCAACATAAAGTGCCTAGAGTTATCTTGCACAGACTCTGCGCGTGCATCCACAAAAGTTGCACCGACTACAACCCTGCACTGACCTAGATATGAACTGACATCAACATGCACCGAGGTCGTATGACAGAACTTGCACCGACTATGTGCAAGCGTGTAGCAGTAAGAAGTGCACCGACCTTTTATTGCCTAAGACAAGACTTGCACCGACCGTGTATGTGCAGGATGGCCTATACCTTATATGCATGTGAACAGTGATATGCTCGGACCTCAACCATGCACATAGCTATATGCACAGACTCGAATGTGCACTGACTTGTGTGCAAAATGCTCACATATGCACCGACCTTGACCCTATTCTCACCATATGCACAAACCTATATCCAGGTGACGCAGACTGTAGTGCCCCAGAATTTATATATATAATTTTTGAATTTCAAAATATTTTTCAAGAAATTATAAAGGCTTAAATAAATTAATGAACGGGTTATTGGATTAATAAGTCATTAGAAGGCTCAATTAGGCCAATTAGTTAACCTAGCCTTTCTAATTATTATCCAAAAGGTTTATGGACCAAGCCCATCAAGTTTGGTCCATATTCTAGAAGGGTAATTAGCTTATTCACGTATTTTAAGGATAAATACTATTTATATAAGATAATTATGTGGATAAACGAATAAAAGAGTTTTATTAAAATGAAACTCTATACACTTTGAATGTAACGGTCTATCGGGCGACCGCCACAGCCCTGTAACGCACCTGGCTGGATGCGTTACACTCTGACAGTTCCGTGAAAGGAAGAACGAGCAAAAAGATTAGAACTTTGGGATCTTATATACAAGAGATCGACTTAGGGAAGCTTATAACATTACTAAGGACTCTTAGGGATTATGTTCTTGCAAATTAAGGACTCTAGAATCGATCTAATCTTTAAACCCTAGCCAAAACCCTATAAATAGGACCTAGTTCTGAACTGAGCGACCTTTACTTTTGGCTCGTGAAGAATCAAGGTAAGGAGTCATAATTTCGGGTAAGTTCCTTACGACTTTTTGTTTATAATACATTAGACTAATAGCCCTCCAAATTTCGTACTAGTAGATCAAGCAACCAAGGAGATTGAAGCTTCCAAAGTTGCTGATTCAACCTTAGCAACCCAGGAATCTGAACGCAAGTCCCCTGAAGATCCAGAGATTAGGATGTCTAAATGAGGTAATTAGAGTACAATCCTTTAGAAGTTTTTGTTTCCAATAGTTTCATCTTTTTACCCTCAAAATTTCACATCCTTAGGTCAAGAGGTTGAGGAAATAGAGCAGATTGAAGTTGCTGATTTATCACAAGAAGTACAAGGGACTAAGGGTAGCACCTAGCATCAAATTTGAAGTTTAAAAGTTTTAGAAGAGGTAGGTTATCTCATGATTGGCAAAAATAACTTGTTAGGAATAAAAGCCTCTGGTTGTGCTTGATTTCATGCATTATAGACTAAGAATTTCATGATCTAATAGTTCTATACATTCATGCAACTCTTAGCCCTAAATGAAAATTAAAAGATATTATCCTGTCTATTCACTAAACCCATGCATATAGTTGGCCTATGCTTCATTATCATGACTAGGATAGTGGTAGTATTTTGATTTCCAGGCATGTTATGTTTTCATAAACCTTTATTTAGTTTACTGTCAGCAGATTCTCTGACGCACCAATGTAAGACCATCACATGAATGTAATGGCCTTACGATAGACCGTCACACCCTATTGTGCTTTTATTGTTCTATTGTCTCTGACGCACCCTAGCAGGAACGTTACACCACTGTAACGCCCCCTCGATAAACCGTCACAAGCATTGTAATGCGCCTATCCTAGACCGTTAGACCCCTGTGTTCTGCCAGCCCGAGGCAGAATAATAACAAGTTAAGTTTACTTATAAATAAGCTTAGATAGCTAAGTTGGACCTGTTATCATGACTTCAAGTTTAGTTACTGATTCATAATCAAATTGCATGATTAATGTGTCTTAGGTTATTTTAAGTTATGTTAATTTCATGTGCCAAAATTCTATAGTTTTGTATTTAAATCATGATTCTCCAAATGTTGTATTGACGGAGTTTTCTCATGGTTTCACATCGTTACACATTCTCTTTATCAATAGAGTCATTTCTTTAAGTATATGGCTCATATTCTGGTATGTTATCCATTAGTTGACTTTGCACTATAGGAATATTATTCTTGGACATGAGGACCTCTCTATTGGATATTCCTTCCAATGGATTAGGAAATCTTGTTTCAAGGCCTCTGTAATTCTCCGCGAGCCTGGAATTCCCACTAGGACGCCGAGTTGGCTGTACCATTAAAGCCCATTGATTAGATTACACTATCGATGTTTTTGGTTATCAGTAATGTAATGGCTCTATGTTGGACCGTTAGACACAAGTAACGGCCCAATATATGACCGTCACCTTCAACTGAGTCTGATTTCTTGGTTCTGGATTCAGACCAATGTAACGGCCCAATACTGGAGCGTCACATCATGTAACGGCCTAGTACACGACCGTCACACTGCTTGAGTATTTTAACCCAAGGTGGACCAAGGGTTGATATTCCAAGGTTTCTAGATTGACTATTGATGATCTAGAACTTATCATATTGATCAAGAAACCTAAAATAATGAATGTAAAATAAAGAATGTATCGTTATGCTGCCGATTTATTTCCATAAGCATATCCTTCCTTAAGTCATTCTTGATTTCTCATGATTCTTATTAAATCATTCATTCATTGAATTATTGTTATCATGAGCTTATTGAAATTATTACATTCTTGGCCATACTTTATTGTTACATGCGTGGAAAAAGTTTGATTTATACTTGAAGATGCGATCGAGCACTGATTGTGTTCAAGGGCTCTATGCTAGTCCCCTCGGTTGATTATCGAAAACATACTATTATAAACCATGGGGTATGATGCTACTGGTGTCGCATTACGCTGGGAGTACTTTCTCTATAAATAAATGAAAATCCACAATACGGCATGACATGACATTCTTGTACATGACTTTCTTGCTTGATATTCCACAGAAATTCATGAACTACTTGCTCATCAGCAGAAGATACTAGAGTGATGATTATGTGGCTTGCTAGTACATTCTCGATACATTCTTGTTCATGAAAGGTCAATATCATGTCCTTGTTACATTCTTGCTAGTTCGTACTTGCTCTCATTCTAACTTACTTGATCGTCTTGTTACTTTGGTTTAATCGTGTGATTGATCGCATTCGCATGATTTTTACCTTATTCTTTAGAGCTAAATTGTTAATTACTTTAATAGTGCCTTCATGTTGATGCGAAGATACCTATTGGGCAAGTGTGCTCATTACCTATTTCTAATCTTTTTAGGAGATAGAAGTGATTCGAATTCGGATTCGGGTTATACAAGTAGCGGGTCCGAGAGCGAATGAAAGTATTATCAAGATGAGAGTGAAGACTTAGGAAGTCTAAATTGTTTAGATTGAGTCTATGTAATTTTCCTATTTCTTGAGTCTAGTATATAATGGAAGTTGAATTAGTGGTTGTATTCGAATACTTGATTATTATGAAATAAAGTTAGAGTTTGAGTAAATATTATGCAATTGCATTTATGTGTGTGATTGTCTTGCGCTCTGATCATTCTTGCTTGCAAGAGGCTTACCATGCCGGCTGTCCGTGCTTCCTGAGTTAGTCTTCCGCTGTAATAAAGGCTCGGGACGTGACAGTTAAGTTGGTATCAGAGCCTAAGTCTCAGGACTTAGGGAAAGGAGAAAAATCAAGCTGACATTCTAATTGGTGTTATAAGAAAGAGAAATTCAGCATCACGGAGCCTTACAAGAGCCGTGATAGTAAGAAAAGATCTAGGAGTGAGAACGGTGGGAGTTCCCATAAGCAAAAGAAAGTCAAGGAGGAGAAGGAGCAGGTCGCCACGGCTTGCACATTTTATGAAAAATTCAGCCATTCGGCTGAGGAGTGTTGGAAGCGCCTCGGCGCTTGTTTACGTTGTGGAAGCAGGGAGCATCGCATGCCAGATTGCCCCCTTATGAAAGACCAGCCATCTGGTGGTGGACGCAGGAGGCAGGCTCACCTCAATGCCATTCTAGAAGAAGAGGAAGCGCCAAGGGATGGTGGGCTTATGGAAGGTACTCTTCAAATTTGTTCTCATCCCGCATTTGTGCTATTTGACACTGGTGCCTCTCATTCTTTTATCTCCACTACTTTTGCAAAAACATTATCAATTGCATCAGTCCCTTTACCTTCAGATCTTGCTATTTTCACACCCTTAGGTTCTAGAACAAAGCTTACCGACTATTATCCTGATAGTGAAGTGATAGTAGAAGGTCATAATCTCCCCGTAAACTTAGTATGCCTTGACATGAAAGGTTATGATGCTATTTTAGGGGTACATTGGCTTGTAGATCATGATGCTTATATAAATTACCGAAATAGGATTATATCCTTTCGAAAGCCCGGTCTTCCAAGATTCTCTTTTCTTGGCATCAAGTACAAGAAGCATCCTACTATCATATCTTCTCTTCACGCTTGCAAACTTATCTCGCAAGGATGTGAAGCTTTTCTTGCTTCTGTCATTGTTACCGAATCCAAGGAGATTATCTTAGCGAACATTCCTATTGTAAATGAGTTCCCCGATGTGTTTCTATCCGAATTACCCAGTTTACTGCCCGAAAGGGAAGTGAACTTCACTATTGAACTCATTCCAGGAGCATCAACTGTTTCTATAGCCCCTTACAGGATGTCCCCCACAGAGCTTAAGGAATTTAAGAAGCAGTTGCAGGAACTTCTGGACAAAGGCTTCATCAGATCTAGCACATCCCCTTGGGGTGCGCCGATTCTATTTGTCAAGAAGAAGGATGGTTCTCTCAAGCTATGCCTCGATTACTGGCGACTGAATCAGCTTACAATTAAAAATAAGTATCCGTTGCCGCGTATTGATGAGCTCTTTGATTAGCTTTCGGGAGCAGAGTATTTCTCTAAGATTGACCTCAGATCAGGTTATCATCAGCTTAGAATTAAAGAAGAGGACATTTATAAATCGGCTTTTCGAAGTCGTTATGGCCACTATGAATTCGTAGTGATGCCGTTTGGGTTAACTAATACCCCAGCAGCATTCATGCAACTTATGAACAATGTCTTCCAGCCATATCTAGACCAGTTCATCGTCGTCTTCATTGATGATATCTTGATATATTCCAACACAAAAGAGGAACATGAACAACATTTGAAAATAGCTTTACAAACACTTAGAGAACACAAGCTTTATGCCAAACTCAATAAGTGTGAATTCTGACTCGAGGAAGTCTCATTCCTAGGCCACATTATTTCAAAAGATTGTTGTGGATCCTTCTAAAGTAGAAGCTGTCAAGAATTGGAGTCGACCAACGACTGTATCTGAAGTAAGAAGCTTTCTGGGTCTAGCAGGTTATTATAGGAGATTCATTAAGGACTTCTCAAAAATTACGGTTCCTTTAACTAGACTCATAAGAAAAGAAAACCATTTTGTCTGGTCAAAGGACTGTGAAAAGAGCTTTCAAAATCTTAAGAATCATCTTACGACAGCTCCTATTTTATCACTACCAATGGAGGGTGGTTGATTCGTAGTGTATACGGATGCGTTTGGCATTGGCTTAGGATGCGTTCTCATGCAGAATGGAAAAGTAATCTGTTATTCTTCAAGACAATTGAAACGTCACGAGAAAAATTATCCTGTACATGATTTGGAACTAGCAGCTGTCATATTTACCTTGAAAATTTGGCGTCATTATCTCTCTGGAGAAAAGTTTACAGTCTACTCAGACCACAAAAGCTTGAAATATTTATTCTCTCAAAAGGATCTTAACATGAGGCAGAGGAGGTGGTTAGAATATCTCAAAGACTTTGATTTTGCTATTCAATATCATCCTGGCAAGGCTAATGCTGTAGCAGATGCACTCAGCAGAAAACCAATGGGTATGCTATCAAGTCTTATGACAAGTGTAACTAATCTTGTTCCTCAATTTGCTCAGTTGAACTTAGATATTGACATAAAGGAAGAAGATTGTTTCATAGCAAATATCCGAGCTCAACCTACATTGATAGAAGATCTGGTCAAGCTGCAAAATGATGATCCTATATTACTGGAAATTAAAGCCAATATTGAACAAAGGCCGGATTTTTCTATTTCCAATAACGGAAGATTGTTATTTAAGGGCCGAATATGTGTACCAGATCATGTGGCTATGAAGAAACTGATCCTAGATGAAGCGTATAATTCCAAATACACAATTCATCCAGGAGAAACAAAGATGTATCAAGATCTCAAAAGAAATTTATGGTGGCCCAATATGAAGAGAGAGATAGCTAATTTCGTGTCCCATTGTCTCACCTGCCAACAAGTAAAAGCAGAACATTTTAGACTCGCAGGTAAATTACACCCCTTGAGTATTCTCGAATGGAAATGGGAGAGTATAGGGATGGACTTCATTATGGGTTTACCCAAGACAAGAGGTGGACACGATGGAATTTGGGTAATCATAGACCGATTGACTAAATCCGCACACTTCATACCAATAAAGAGTCGATGGTCTGTGGATATTCTAACAGCATTATACATAAATGAGATTGTCAAACTACATGGTGTCCCAATCACTATAACATCTGATAGAGATTCTCGATTCACATCACAATTCTGGAAGGGTCTACAACATTCATTAGGGACTAGATTGAATTTCAGCACAACTTTTCATCCACAAACAGATGGTCAAACGGAAAGAATGAATCAGGTAGTAGAAGATATGCTCAGGGCTTGTGCTATCAACTTTGGAGGTAGTTGGCATGATCACTTGCCTCTAGTAGAGTTTGCATATAACAATAGCTATCATGCTAGCATACGAATGACACCTTTTGAAGCCTTATATGGAAAAAGCTGTCGATCACCAATATGTTGGAATGAAATAGGGGAAAAGCAATTTCTAGGCCCCAATATTATCAGAGATTCTACAGAGAAAATCAAACTCATTCAAGAGAGGATGAAGATGGCCCAAGATAGGTAAAAATCTTATGCTGATAATCGAAGGCGCGACTTAGAATTTCAAATAGGAGACCACGTATATCTCAAGGTTTCTCTAGGTCATGGTATGAGGAGATTTGGCATTAAAGGCAAATTAACTCCAAGATTCATTGGCCCGTTTGAAATTCTCGAAGGGGTCGGTGAAGTGGCTTATAGACTGGCTTTACCTTCACAATTAGCAGGAGTTCATGACGTATTTCACGTCTCTATGCTGAAGAAGTATGTATATGATCCTGACCATAATATCACTTATGACAATCTGGAGATTTAGAAGGATATGACGTACGAGCAAAAGCCAATACAGATTCTGGAGTGAGAAGTGCGTCAACCACGAAATAAAGTTATTCCTATGGTCAAGATTCAATGGAATGAAATATGGCCATATGAAGCAACATGGGAAACCGTAGCAGCCATGCGGAAAAGATTTTCAGAATTATTTAACTGTAAGTACACTCTCCGAAATCCACATATTGAATTTGGGGACCAAATTCTTCTAAGTGGGGGAGGGTGTAGTGCCCCAGAATTTATATATATAATTTTTGAATTTAAAAATAATTTTCTAGAAATTATAAAGGCTTAAATAAATTAATGAAGGGGTTATTGGATTAATAAGTCATTATAAGGCTCAATTAGGCCAATTAGTTGACTTAGCATATCTAATTATTATCCAAAATGTTTATGGACCAAACCCATCAAGTTTGGCCCATATTCTAGAAGGGTAATTAGCTTATTCACGTATTTTAAGGATAAATACTATTTATATAAGATAATTATGTGGATAAACGAATAAAAGAGTTTTATTAAAATGAAACTCTATACACTATGAATGTAACGGTCTATCGGGCGACCGTCACAGCCCTGTAACGCACCTGGCTGGATGCGTTACACTCTGACAGTTCCGTGAAAGGAAGAACGAGCAAAAAGATTAGAACTTTGGGATCTTATCTACAAGAGATTGACTTAGGGAAGCTTATAACATTACTAAGGACTCTTAGGGATTAGGTTCTGGCAAATTAAGGACTCTAGAATCGATCTAATCTTTAAACCCTAGCCCAAACCCTATAAATAGGACCTAGTTCTGAACTGAGCGACCCTTACTTTTGGCTCGTGAAGAATCAAGGTAAGGAGTCATAATTTTAGGTAAGTTCCTTATGACTTTTTGTTTATAATACATTAAACTAATAGCTCTCCAAATTTTGTGCAAGGAGATCAAGCAACCAAGGAGATTGAAGCTTCCAAAGTTGCTGATTCAACCTTAGTAACCCAGGAATCTGAACGCAAGTCCCCTGAAGATCCAGAGATTAGGACGTCTAAACGAGATAATTAGAGTTCAATCCTTCAAAACTTTTTGTTCCCAATAGTTTCATCTTCTTACCCACAAAATTTCACATCCATAGGTCAAGAGGCTGAGGAAATAGAGCAGATTGAAGTTGCTCATTTATCGCAAGAAGTACAAGGGACTAAGGGTAGCACCTAGCATCAAATTCGAAGTTTAAAGGTTTTAGAAGAGGTAGGTTATCTCATGATTGGCAAAAACAACTTGTTAGGAATAAAAGCCTCTGGTTGTGCTTGATTTCATGCATTATAGACTAAGAATTTCATGATCTAATAGTTCTATACATTCATGCATCTCTTAGCCCTAAATGGAAATTAAACGATATTATCCTGTCTGTTCACTAAACCCATGCATATAGTTGGCCTATACTTCATTATCATGACTAGGACAGTGGTAGTATTTTGATTTCCAGGCATGCTATGTTTTCATAAACCTTTACTTAGTTTACTGCCAACAGATTCTCTGACGCACCAACGTAAGACCATCACATGAATGTAACAGCCTTACGATAGACCGTCACACCCTGTTGTGCTTTTATTGTTCTATTGTCTCTGACGCACCCTAGCAGGAGCGTTACACCACTGTAACGGCCCCTCGATAAACCGTCACAAGCACTGTAACGTGCCTATCCTAGACCATCAGACCCCTGTGATCTGCCAGCCCAAGGCAGAATAATAACCAGTTAAGTTTACTTATAAATAAGCTTAGATAGCTAAGTTGGACCTGTTATCATGACTTCAAGTTTAGTTACTGATTCATAATCAAATTACATGATTAATGTGTCTTAGGTTATTTTATGTTATGTTAATTTCATGTGCCAAAATTCTATAGTTTTGTATTTAAATCATGATTCTCCAAATGTTGTATTGACGGAGTTTTCTCATGGTTTCACATCGTTACACATTCTCTTTATCAATAGAGTCATTTCTTTAGGTATATGGCGCATATTCCGGTATGTTGTCCATTAGTTCACTTTGCACTATAGGAACATTATTATTGGACATGAGGACCTCTCTATTGGATATTCCTTCCAATAGATTAGGAAATCTTGTTTCAAGGCCTCCGTAATTCTCCGCGAGCCTGGGATTCCCACTAGGACGCCGAGTTGGTTGTACCATTAAAGCCCATTGATTAGATTACATTATCGATGTTTTTGATTATCAGTAATGTAACGGCTTTATGTTGGACCGTCAGGCACATGTAACGGCCCAATATACGACCGTCACATTCAACTGAGTCCGATTTTTTGGTTCTGGATTCAGACTAATGTAACAGCCCAATACTGGAGCGTCACATCATGTAATGCCCCAGTACACGACCGTCACACTGTTTGAGTATTTTAACCCAAGGTGGACCAAGGATTGATATTCCAAGATTTCTAGATGGACTATTGATGATCTAGAACTTATCATATTGATCAAGAAACCTAAAATAATGAATGGAAAATAAAGAATGTACCATTATGCTGCCGATTTATTTCCATAAGCATAACCTTGCTTAAGTCATTCTTGATTTCTCATGATTCTTATTAAAGCATTCATTCATTGAATTATTGTTATCATGAGCTTATTGAACTTATTACATTCTTGGCCATACTTTATTGTTACATGCGTGGAAAAAGTTTGATTTATACTTGAATATGGGATCGAGCACTGATTATGTTCAAGGGCTCTATGCTAGTCCCCTCGGCTGATTATTGGAAACATACTATTATAAACCATGGGGTATGATGCTACTGGCGTCACATTACGCTGGGAGTACTTTCTCTATAAATAAGTGAAAATCCACAATACGGCATGACATGACATTCTTGTACATGACTTTCTTGCTTGATATTCCATAGAAATTCACGAACTACTTGCTCATCAGCAAAAGATACTAGAGTGATGATTATGTGGCTTGCTAGTACATTCTCGATACATTCTTATTCATGAAAGGCCAATATCATGTCCTTGTTACATTCTTGCTAGTTTGTACTTGCTCTCATTCTAACTTACTTGATCGTCTTGTTACTTTGGTTTAATCGCGTGATTGATCGCATTCGCATGATTTTTACCTTATTCTTTAGAGCTAAATTGTTAATTACTTTAATAGTGCCTTCATGTTGATGCGAAGATACCTACTGGGCAAGTGTGCTAATTACCTATTTCTAATCTTTTCAGGAGATGGAAGTGATTCGAATTCGGATTCGGGTTATACAAGTAGCGGGTCCGAGAGCGAATGAAAGTATTGTCAAGATGAGAGTGAAGACATAGGAAGTCTAAATTGTTTAGATTGAGTCTATGTAATTTTCCTATTTCTCAAGTCTAGTACATAATGGAAGTTGAATTAGTGGTTGTATTCGAATACTTGATTATTATGAAATAAAGTTGGAGTTTGAGTAAATATTGTGCAATTACATTTATGTGTGTGATTATCTTGCGCTCTGATCATTCTTGCTTGCAAGAGGCTTACCATGCCAGCTGTCCGCGCTTCCCGAGTTAGTCTTCCACTGTAATAAAGGCTCGGGGCGTGACACAGACTTGAACATGTATGCACAGACCTTGTCTAAGCTGGCTATCATGAATGCACAGACCTTGTCTAAGCTGGCTATCATGAAGTGCACAGACCTTGAATGCATGCTGTCTATACTAGCATTGACCTTGATCTGTTCGATGAAATGCCATGCACCCTGATGAAGTTGTACGCAATATAACATGTAAAAATCAGATGCTCATTCAATCATGCTCATTCAGTCTTTCATACAAACACAGTGTGACTTATAGTGTTTGCTATCATCAAAACCACAAGGGCACAACATTGTTGTCCCTGTATGATGCCCATGCTGCTGTCGTGCCCACTTGCACGCGAGGAACACATGAGAGAGCCGTGGCCTCCTGCCCACACCCATGTATGCCTGCCAATGCCGCTGCCCAACTGCTCATGTACTGTTCACAAGATTGGCCAAAGATGAAAAAAAATTAAGTGGAGGCCCCTCCAAATTTCAACAATGAAAATATGTCAATTATGCCGCATTTTATTTATACAAAGAGATTTTTGTAGAAAATCATTAAAGTTTCTATATTTTCATTAAATTTTAATTATGTAAATTTTATTAAAAATATCTCAAGTCTCATTAATCATTAAAAAACTCTTTTTTTACGTGAAACTGAGATTATCATGTGAAAATTGTATAATTAAATTCGTTAAAGCCCAAAAATGACGTGTGTGATATGAATAAATATAAACAAATAGGTGTTCATCACACCCCCCAACTTTCTCTTTGCTTGTCCCTTAGCAATACAAATAGAGTAGAAATTAAGGACCAACAAGAGTTTAAAGAGGTTCATACCTCATGTCTTGATCCTCCTTCATAGAATCAACTAGAGATCAGAAATCCGGATGGATTAGTGCACACCATCCTTAGAGTGAAAATTTAGATACATTACTAATAATGCAAATCAAAGTTCAATAGCACTTGTGCATGTGTAATACTTAATCCACAGCATTGACAATTGCACCCCTCATTAGCCATTTTAGATAATTGTCCTTCATCTTTGCACTTCCTAGATCCGAGTATTAAATCAGTAACTTTTTGTCTACATTTTTTTAAAGTACATATATGATGCTGCACAACCCTTCACTGTTTGACGCGTACCTCAACTCTTGCCTTAGGAGAAGCAGGCCCGATTACTAGGATCAGGGGAAATTTTCATGGTGTTTTTTTTCAATGTACTTTTGCACTTATTTGATGGATAACTTTGGCAGATAGCTTTATTAAAAAGATCACATCTCCAAGAAATGTAGAGTATCAGAGACCACTCCAAAATAACAGAGGGTTTGTCCTGCTTGTTTCATTAGTGTGTGCAGTGTGATTTTTCTTTTTCTAAAGTGCAAATGAACTTTTAAATAGATTCTTAAATCAGTTTTCCATGACTAGATCGAATAAATTTTCCTTCATCCCTCTCCCTAGTGTCTTTAATTCTAGAATTACTTTCCATGAGAGTATGAATCAAGAAAACTCAGTCGGGCTCTCCCTTTTTTTTATAAGGCATCAGGTTGCATGAGATTTTTACATTGATTACCCTTACCCGCCAACTTAAATGACATTGTCATTGATGATATGAACAACATGTGAAAATAACAATGTGCACATGAATGCTTGGGAAGGAAAGGTACAACCTGGGGCGGGCAGACGTGATTCTTGCTGAACATCCTCCTAGTGCTATACTTCTACAAGCACAAAAAATGAAAATGACTTATTGAGACATTAAAGAAAAAAGGTTGGGTTGCCTCCCACCAAGCCATTTATTATCACAACGCTCTATAAAAAACTTTGGGTTGCCTCCCAAGAAACGCTAAGTTTAACATCTTCAGCCAGACACAATGTGGCTTACCAACCAACGGGTTGATTTCATGATTAGCCACCATAAGATCTCATCCTCCCTCAAATTTCAGCCTTTATGCCATTGGAGGACAAGATGAAAGACAGAAGCGTGGGGGCCAGAGGTATGCTGGTCTTACACTGTAGAAACCTGATAAATAAAAATGAGAAATAATTTTTTTTAATTTCATTATGTAATTAAAATTTTCATGAAATAATCAAATTACATTTTTCCTATATGAAATAAGCTAGTTTATTGAATTTACTTGAATTAACTAGAAGTAAATAGAGATTAAATGCTTTAAACCTTAGATAAATTATAGTAAGCCCAATAAAAGTTTATGTAATGGAATAGGATCACAATTGGCACATTGGATAATCCATAATGGATTGGATTAACGGATTAAATGATTTATTAAAGGTTAATTAGACCAAAATTCGTAACATGTGTTTAATACGTAATTCAAGGGATTAAAATAACCTCATTTCTAGAAGATTGACTCAAAAATCAACCTTTACCTAACAGCCCACCTTGGACCAGCCGTTTTTACATTGGTTTCACACCAAATGGAGGCTAGGTTAAGAAGAAAAAATAGAATTTTCTTCTAATTTGGAGTTGGAAAGTTTGGAATTGTTAGGCAAGGAATCTTGACAAATTTGGCCAAATTTTGGCTATAAATAGAACCCCATTCGACCCTCAAACCATCCATGGAGGTTAAGGTTATGCTGTTGCGATGATTGGTGGAGATTTGAAGGAAGATTTAGAAGATCAAAGGGTTTTCTTATATTTGGAGATATTTCTTTAAATCCACAAAAGGTAGGTGTCTCTCAGACAAAACTTCAATAAAAGCATGTTATCTTGTGTATCTTTCAGTGCTCTTTCCATTGATAGCTCATTTATTAAATTCCATTGAGAAATGAATAAGTTATGGTCATTTGATTGGAGGGGTATTCACATTTTTTCATCAGGTCCAGAACGTGCTATACCTCAATAGCGCGTTCTGAACGCGCCAGCCCGACCCAGCACGTTCAGACAAACCCAATCTCTTTGATCAAATTTTCAAAAATATACATAAAATAATGTAATGATACTTTCCTGATCGCGCTATACTTGACTAGCGCGTTCTTCATGAACGCGCTAGTCTCTGCTAGCGCGTTCAGACCCTTAACCCCGGATGTCCAAGGGTCAAAAGTATAATACTTCTAATATAAATATATATACATAAAGTGTTTATATATATATCAGGTGTCTATATCTATTATGATTTATACAGAACTTATCTCTTTCATTTAGTTTTAAAAAATTTTAAATATATATATATATGTTCCTGAACGCGCCACTCTTGACCAGCGCGTTCTTGAAGATCGCGCCAGGTAAGTATAACGCGTTCATAAAATTTTTTCTGAAATTCCTGATGATCAAAATATAATATTTTGAATATGTATACTATCTTATATATGCTGTATGAACGCGACCCTGAGCTATAGTGCGTTCACCGACAGTAAATGTCTTTTTATCCTATAACTATTCTATTCTCTATCATATTGATGTATAAAAATTATTTCTGAATGTAGAAAGCTATTTCCTATCATATTAATGTATGAAAACTACTTTCAACATGGTAAACCTATTTTTTGTCATATTGTTAATTAATGTATGATTAAATACTAATATCTAAACTCATGATTTTAATTCATAAGTATATATATATTTCTTTATAAAAGAATTATTCTTTACTAAAAATTGATGTTTTATGATTCTGAGATTTAAGCTTAGAAATTTAAAATAATTATAATAAAATTACTATCTTAAATTTTCTTCCTACTTACCGTTCATTTTTGAATTCCACAACTTAATGTCGTTAAATATGATGCCTTAAATTATTATCTACTTTTCTTGCAACTTCTGAAATTTTATCAAATCTGTGCTTATTACAAACAACATTTTCTTGAAAATCGTTGGCCATATACATTAAAGTGGATGTCTAAACGTACTTGAGATCTTCGGATCCATATGACTCAATGCTTGTTATTAATGGGGCCCGGTCTGGTCTTGGAGGGAGCGCCCAAAAGTACTTGTGCCCATGGTAGTTGATTGACCAACGGTGTGGCATTGCACCGAAGTGCATGATAGATTTATTTGATATGGCATTCCACTACTTGTACTTGTTACTTGTTTAATTACATGACTACTTGAAAAATTACATGAATTACTTGACTTGCGTGAAATGGCCAAATTCGTAAAATTCTTTACTTGTTCAAAGGTTATTACTTGAAAAACTTCTCTTGATATCTTGTTATCTTGTTGTTACTTGAAATTCCTTATACAAATTCTACTCGAATCTCAGAATTAAACATTTCCCGATTCAACTTGGAAAATGGTTCAACATGCTAAATACTTTAAGATTGCCTAGTTCTTAGAGATATAAAATCCTACTAAGCTTATTGCTCACCCTACGTTTTGATTAATTGTTGCAGGAATTGAAAATGAACAAGGGAATGGACAAGAGTGAGAGAGTGATTTTCCTTTTTACCTAGGTTTATGTAGATCATTAGTGTTTTTACAAGAATGATGTATTTTGGATTTGGAAGTCTGTAATTACCTTTACGGATTATAAATTAGTGATGTAAACTTTATTTTGATGGAATAAAAGTATCATTTTTCATTTATTTCTGTCGTTAGAAATGAAATTGTACATGCTCTGATCGACACGCTCGTTTACGACTAGTTCGTGTCCCGATATTCCGTGTCGGGGCGTGACAATCTTTGTGATATCAGAGCCTAGATTACATAAAATCCTAGGTTTCACAATTATAGGTTCATTCTTAAACTTAAGTTAGGTTTAAGATCAATATCTAGAAATTGGATAGATCTTGAACTTTGCCAGTAAGATTGGGTAGAAACATGGGTTAAGTTTTAAAGAAAAAGATTTATCAAGAAATAAACACATGAATAAAATAATTAAACCTTGTAAATATGGTTTCAAGCTAATTCTCACAAATGGCCCCCGAGAGAGCTCAATGGCGCGAGATGCAGCGCACCGTTCAAGGTTTAACCCAAGCCCTCCAATAGGTTGCTCAGGGAGGAGCAAACCGAGGAGCTGGAGACTTGCATAGAAATTTCAGGAGCATGAACCCTCCCAAGTTCGTAGGATCCACGGATCCGGATGAGGCCGAACATTGGATTAAGGAAATTGAGAGGATTTTCCATGTCATGCAATGTGCCGACGAGGAAAAGGTCCTACTCATTACTTTCCAACTAGAAAGGGATGCCTATGCCTGGTGAGAATCGGTCGAAGCTACTTTACCGCACGACCAAATTCTATGGGAAGAGTTCGTGGAACACTTCAATAGCAAGTACTTCTCTGACCGAGTACAAGAAAGAAAGGCCGCCGAGTTTGCCGCTTTGAAGCAAAGTGGTTTATCGGTATCCGAATATGAAGCTCAATTTTTGATGTTATCTCGGTACACTCCACATCTCGGGGGTATCGACAAAATGAAGGCAAGGAGATTTCTCAATGGCTTAAAGCCTCAATACATTACTCAACTCGCCCCAATGGATATCCAAATTTATTCTGATATGGTACGAAGAGCCCAACTCTTAGAAGATGCAATGGAGTTATCGGATCACATCCGAGGAAGGGAAGCCAAGAGAGAGCAAGTTACTTGGTCTGGAAGTTTTAAACCTTCCTTCGGGAAGAAAAGGCCCAATGACGGACGTAACTTCATCAAGGACGGGTGTAATTTCAACAAAGGTGGACGTAATTTTCAAGGGGATAAGAAGCCAAGAACCTTTGACAAGTAAATTGTTCCTTTCTCTATGTCATCAAAGGAATTATGCAAATATTACGAGAAGCCCGGATACAAAGTCAAGGAATGTTGGAGAAAGCTCGGTGCATGTCTTCGATGTGGGAGTCGGGAGCACAAGATCCCGAATTGCCCTCTTCTCAACGAGCAAGCTCCATCATCGACAAAGCTTTCTATTATTGCCAAAAAGCAAGGAAGACTTCAAGCTCTTATGGATGCGGAACCTACCGAGGAAGGAGGCATCGTGGAAGGTACTCTTTTCATATACTCCAAGCCTGCCTCTGTCTTATTTGACACCGGAGCTACGCATTCATTTATATCTAGAAGATTTGCTAGTCTTTTACCTATGAAGCCTGTTCCATTGAATTCTACACACACTATTACTACCCCTATTGGAATGGGAACGGAGATTAAACATTTCTATCCTGCTAGTGAAGTTCTAATTAGCGGTTATAACTTACCCGCTGATTTGGTATGCATGGAGATGGACGGATATGATGTTATTTTGGGTGCCGACTGGCTATCTACACATGGAGCTAGTGTTAATTGCAAGTTGGGTACGGTAACTTTTATGGGTTACCCCAACCTCATATTTTCTGGTATTAGGCATTCTAAACACTTGTCTCTCATTTCGGCCCTCAAAGCCAAGAAATTGTTAAGGAAGGGTTGTGCCGGTTTCTTAGTTTATATCACTATGACCGAGCACACGGAACTCATTCTAAAGGACATTCTTATCATTCGGGATTATTCTGATGTATTTCCGGACGAGTTGCCTGGTATTCCTCCCGACGGAGAAGTGGTTTTCACTATTGATTTAATTCTGGGAGTGTGGACGCACTAAAATTCGCTTGTTCAGGTGGTTCATCTGTTAAGTGCGTAGGTGTGCCAGTCACTGAGTGACAATTTATTCGGGCTCCGAAGAGCCCATGGTGCGCTCGATCTGACTCGGTCAGACGATTGTGTGGTTCGTGTCGGGACCAAAACCCACCGTGCCATAAAGGTCACGTCGTCATTTACATCCCCCATACGAGGGAACACCCTTGATTAATCGCCGGGATTCAGGGCCTCATGGCCAAGAAATCAATTACATGGAAGGTCTATTACGAGGTATTGAAATCCTTGTGCGAGGGCGAGAAGAAAACCATTCGCGATCATGTCAGTCGTGTACTGACCATTTAATGTTCGGACGAATGTCCGGCTCGAGAAAATCACGGTTATCGCGGGAAAATCGGAACGCATGTATGCCGAGGTACGGTAAATTTATTGTTTGGAAGAGCGGAAAACGTTCGGCTGAGCCTCGGTTGGAGCGGTCAAAAACCAGTAAATCTGTTGGCCCGGTGCAAGAGCAAGCTGTGACCATACTGCGGTGGGCCCCCCGCGGTCGAAACAAGACTTGCATGAGCGTCATTAATATTTTCGGTGCCAAGGGGCAACGAGGGAATATCCCTTGAATCGGCTGAAAAGCCCTGTGTCTAGGGAAGCGGACGTTCGAAACGTGTCGGTCATTCGGGAGACAGTTTAATATTCAGACGGGTGTCCGGCTTGAGAATATCATAATCGTCGCAGGAGGACCTGGAACATATGTATGCCGTGATACGACAAAGACATTATTCTGAGACACTGAAAACATTCAGTTAAATCTCGGTTAGTGTAGCAGGAAACTAGCAAATTTATTGGCCCGGTGCGAGATCGAGTCGGGACCATACAGGGGGCGCCTCCCGCGGTCCAAACGGGGCTTGCGTGGGCATCATTAATGTTTTCGGTGCCGGAGGGCAACGGGGAATAGTCCCGGGACTAGATTCCAAAACCAAAACATGTTCGAAGGAAGCGAGCTATAGGCCGAGGGTGTGGGTCAGACAATGACCATAATCGGGATGGACCCGAGGTCCAAGCACAACCCACAAAGGCCTTATTGATATTCCCATATATAGGGTCCAGGGATGACATGAGCCATCTCGTTCTATTCAGATTTCTGTCAGTCACTTGCGGACCACTTGATATTCGGACAAGGGTCCATATTGAAGGTGCGACGTAGATAGGAACAACCTCGTACAAATGTATGCCGAGTTTGCGACAATTTCAATGAAAGGGCGGGAACGAATCCCGATAGGGTGAATCCGATTTGACGAGCTATCGACCCGGAGCAATACTGGGTCACGACCACGTCGGGGTAGGAGCCGTCGGCCATGTTGGTTGCTCACGGGTCTTTTCATGTTCAGACACAGGTCCGTAATAGAAACGCGGTGAAAATCGAGGTGAACCCGTTCAAATGTCTGCCGAACGTGCGGCAATTTTAGTAGTGGCTCGGAAGGGATCCGGCCTGAGAAATGAGTCTGGTTTAATCGGAATGTCAGCCCGAGGCGAGGTCGGGCCATGGCCATTTCGGGATAATTCCCAAGACTCAGGCCCAACCTGGAAGGGCGGCATTGTTGTTCCTTCAGCATCGGGTCACGGGAGAGATGGAGTTGCAACATAGATTTTACCATTTTCTTTATATGGGCTTTAAATTATGTGCATATATATTTTATTGCTTATTTCCCTTTTATGTATTTATTCTGGATGATTTCTCCATTTTGTTTATTATTATTACTATTATACTTTCCCTTTCCTTTTTTTACAATTATTATTATTATTTCACATTTTTTTGTTTATTTCTCATATATATATATTCATGTTTATTTATTTATCATAATTTTTATTAATTTATTATCATTATTATCATTATCATTATCATGACATATTTATATATGTTTATATATATTTATTTTGGAAGGAAAAGTGGGCCGTTGGGGGCAAAAAGGGGTGTACCGGCGAAGGCAGGGAGAGCGTGCCGGAGAGGGGCTGGGAGAGTGTGCCGGTGAAGGGGCAGGCTGGCGTGTGTGCCGACGAAGGCGCGAATGGGTGTGCCAGCGAGGAGGCGCGGATGGGCGTGCCGGCGAAGGACGTGCAGGCATACCGCTGAGCGTAGGGAGGGAGCGTGCCGGTAAGGGGGTCACAGGAGCATGCCGGCGAAGAGGCTAGAATGGGTGTGTCGAGGAAAGAAAGGGGAGGCGTGCCGGCGAAGGGGCCGGGCCGAGTATGCCGGACAAAGGGTGAAAGGGGTGCCATTGAGTGTGGGGAGAGCGTGCCGGCGAAGGTGTGGCGAGAGCGTTCAGGCGAAGGTGGCTGGAGGGGCGTGCCGGCGAAGGTGGTTGGAGGGGCGTGCCGGCGAAGGGTTGGAAGGGGCGTGCCGGCGAAGGGCTGTGGACGTATGTGCCGGCGGAGAGCCACTAGGCTGGGGTGTGTCGGCGAAGGATGCGAGCAGGTGTACCGGCGAAGGGCGGTGGAAGGCGTACCGGTGAAGAAGGGCGGAAGGGAGCGTGCCGGGGAAGGGCACGAGCGGGCGTACCGGTGAAGGGTGGCTAGAGGGTGTACCGGCGAAGGGCATGGGGAGCCCACTCCTCCTCCATTCTTATGTCTTTTCTCTCTTCTTTTCTCTCTTGATTTTACTAAGTTTGCATGGGTTTCTTCTCTCTTTCTCTTGATCAACTTTCATTCTTTCTCTCCTGAGGATGGATGTTCAAGTTACTTAGTTGTTGTTCGATTCGTCTCTCTTTGAGTTGATTATGATTCCCTTGTCTCGGTTGAAGCGTTTTACCGTTGTTCTCTTATTTATTTATTTGTTACTTTATTTCAGTCCTTTTTAACTTGTGGTCCTTCCATTTGTTGGTTGCTTCCTTTTATCTTTTTAATATGTTATCGTTTCTAACGAAAATTTGGCAGCATCTCCCCTTGACCCGAGCGTAAGGGAGATACAGGGAACGCGCCGACAAGGAGTGGCGGAACCCGACAACTGGAGGTGGGCGCCCGAGAGCGGCAACACCTTAATAAAGCTTCGGAAAACTCGGAAGGAACGACGAGTGGAAGACTGTTCTAGGACTGGCTAGGGGGTGCACTGGGCAAGAAGGAGGGACAGGTGGCTAGTGTGCCGCGAGGAAGCCTCGAGGGCGTGCCGGGTGAGGAGGAGCCTGGGTGTGCCACGGAGGGGCTGTGCCGGTGAATGGGAGGGCCAAGGCGTGTCAGCAAGGCGCGCAGGGGTTGTGCCGGCGAACGGGGGCCAAGGCGTGTCGGGCAAAGTAGCTGGGTGGTGTGCCGGCGAAGGGCGATGGGGTGTGCCGCTGAAGATACGAGTGGGGTGAACGAAAGTGAAAACGCTTGGCAAGAAGTAAACCCTAAAGAAGGAAAAAAAAGGGGCGTGAAACACCGAAGGATGCAAACACGGAAGAAATGCCTTAGAAAGACGTCCAAAAGAATTTGTAGGCCTTCCACTTTTATTCTCACAAGAGGAGTGCCCCGGCGGGCTAATACATGGCAACGGTGATAAAAAAAAGGAAATGAAGGAAAAGAAAGAAGAAAAAGAAATACAGTGGGGAGGGGAATGGAGCATGGACTCCTCCTCTCCCACAGCTCACTCTCTTCTCTCTCCTCTCTTTTCTTATTCTTCTTTTTCTCTTCGCACGGACGCTGGGAACCGGAGTAGCAACGGGGAGGGGAAGGGCAGCAGGCCCTCTCCCCCTTTTCTTCTTCTCTTTTTTCCCTTCCTCTTCTTCTTCTTCTCTTCGCGCGGACGGCGATGGACGGAGCAACAGGAGGGGGGAGGCAGAGCCTCCCCTCCCCTTCTTCTTCTCTTCCTCTCTTCCCTCTTCGTACAGACGGCGGCGGTGGGTGGAGCGGCGAAGCCTCTCCCCTCTCTTCCTCTCTTCCCTCTTCTTCTCTTCTCCTCTTCTTCTTTTCTTCTTCTTTTCGCCCTCTGCTTGTGTGTGTTTTTTTTGTCCCCCCCCTCTGTATCGAAGGAGTGGGGTCTTTATACCCCACATGGCGGGAGCGTCCGAACACGGCAGTCGGAGGCGGGAAACCGGAGGCATTGATTGGGGATTTGACCCGTCGTCCTTGGTGGCAGGGGGGATAGGCAACGTGGCCCAATCCCCGGCCGACACCTCGGACAGCCCACTGCGCGCCAAGGATCCATAGGGCGTGGGCATCACGTCGTCCTTTCGGAGCGTGCCGTTGAAGAGCCTGAATGGCATGCCGCTGGCAGGCACAACAAGCGTGCCACTGAGAGGGACAAAAGGCGTGTCGCTGGAAGACACGGCAAGTATGCCGCTGAAGAGCCCAAAGGGCATGCCGCTAAAGGGGCGTTAGGGGCGTGCCGTTGAAGGGGCACGAAGGCGTGCCATTGAACGGGCACGAAGGGCGTGCCGCTGAAGGGGTACGAAGGGCGTGCCGCTAAAGGGCATGCGAGAGTGTGCCGCTGAAGGCCTGAATGGGCACTCCTGAGCTCGTTGAGAGCGCGAGTTGTGGCCCATTTGATTTTCTTCGAGGCCCATGGATTGCGGGGCTCTTGGTGGTTGATTTCTCTTCACTGTCGTGACTCCGGAGACGGCTTCACGGCAATGTGCGTGTGTTCGGAGAGTCCGGATGGCCCATCTTCCCCATAGTTTTTTTTTTCTATTTGGAGTCGTTGTTGATGCTAGACTAGTTGGGGCGTATAGGAGTGCAATTTTGCATGTCCACAAATGCCCCCCACCCACGGGTAACGCAGGCGAAGGATGAGTCGGGCAGTGCCCGTGTGTGTACTTGTCTTATTTTCTCTTCGTCGGTGCCGACGGGATGTCAAGGGCTGACGTGGTATGCTTGTCTCTTCTTCTCTTCGTCAGTGCCGACGGGGTGTCGGGGACTGACATGACATGTTGGTCTCTTTGTCTCTTCATCAGTGCCAGCGGGGTGCCGGGAACTGAAGCAGTATGTTGGTCTCTTCTTCTCTTCGTCAGTGCCGCCGAGGTGTCGGGGACTGACATGACATGTTGGTCTCTTTGTCTCTTCATCAGTGTCGGCGGGGTGCCAGGAACTAAGCAGTATGTTGATCTCTTCATCAGTGCCGACGGGGTGTCGGGAACTGAAGCAGCATATTGGTCTCTTTGTCTCTTCATCAGTGCCGACGGGGTGTCGGGAACTGAAGCAGCATGTTGGTCTCTTCATCAGTGCCGACGGGGTGTCGGGAACTGAAGCAGTATGTTGGTCTTTTAATCAGTGCCGACGGGGTGTCAGGAACTGAAGCAGCATATTGGTCTCTTCATCAGTGCCGACGGGGTGTCGGGAACTGAAGCAGCATATTGGTCTCTTCATCAGTGCCGACGGGATGTCGGGAACTGAAGCAGCATGTTGGTCTCTTCATCAGTGCCGACGGGGTGTCGAGAACTGAAGCAGCATATTGGTCTCTTTGTCTCTTCATCAGTGCCGACGGGGTGTCGAGAACTGAAGCAGTATGTTGGTCTCTTCATCAGTGCCGTCGGGGTGTCGGGAATTGAAGCAGCGTGTTGGTCTCTTTGTCTCTTCATCAGTGCCGACGGGGTGTCGGGAACTGAAGCAGTATGTTGGCCTCTTTGTCTCTCTTTTTTTTCTTCTCTCTTTTCTCTTCTTTTTTCTTGTCTTCTCTTTTTTGTCATCTTTTTTTTTCTCTTCTCTCTTTTTGTTGTTTTTTTTTCTTCTCCTCTTCTTCCCTTCTTTTTTTTTCTCTCTCTTTTTTTTTGAAGAACTCCGGGTGGCTGCTGGCGTGGATGCCAATGATATAAGAGCTGTCGGCACAACAGCCGATAATTGAAAGCTGTTGACATGGGAGCCAATAATTGAAAAGCTATCGACCCGAAGGTCGATGATTAAAAGCTGTCGGCTCAGGGGCCGATAATTGAAAGTTGTTGGCATGGGAGCCAATAATTGAAAAGCTATCGACCCGAAGGCCGATGATTAAAAGCTGTCGGCTCAGGGGCCAATAATTGAAAGCTGTTGGCATGGGAGCCAATAATTGAAAAGTTATCGACCCGAAGGCCGATGATTAAAAAGCTATCGGCTCAGGGGCTAATACTTGAAAGCTGTTGGCATGGGAGCCAATAATTGAAAAGCTGCCGACCCGAAGGCCGATGAGTAAAAAGCTGTCGGCTCAGGGGCCGATGATTGAAAAGCTGTCGGCTCAGGGGTCGATGATTGAAAAGCTGTCAGCTCAGGGGCCGATAATTGAAAGCTGTCAGCTCAGGGGCCGATGATTGAAAAGCTGTCGGCTCAGGGGCCGATGATTGAAAAGTTGTCGGCTCAGGGGCCGATAATTGAAAGCTGTTGGTTCAGGAGCAGATAAGGGAAGTCAAAACAGCCAAGGCTGGGAGTGGGCTTAAAGAGCCGAAGTTGGGGATTAACGAGCCGCGAGGGAAAGAGGTAGGCCATGGGGGCCAAGATTGGGCTCTACGAGCCGGTGCTAGGAAAGTAGGCTTCGATGGCCGAAATTGAGTTTATTGCATATGCAAATTCTTGTTATTTTATTGGTATTATTATTATTATTATTATTATTTTTATGTTATATTTTTTGTCATCATTTTTTTCTCTTCTTTTTTTTAAAGCATGCAAGCATTCATTAGCAGGCATAACATAAATATAAGTAAGGCAGCTCCCTCTATAGGGGATAGGATAGGGACGTCGCCCGTAATTCGTAGATGCGGTGCAGGCCGCGAGGGACAATTGAGGGGTGGTGCACCCGTCAAGAGGATATAACATGTCTTGCATGCATAGCCTAAATTCACGCATTTCACCCGAGGTAATTCTCTGTGGGGTGGCAGTGCAAATGTGTGAATAAAGAGCCCTAACAATAGGGATATGCAGGTTTTCCTGGTGACACTCGAGGATCACTCTAGCGCCTACACATATGTTTTAGGCTCTCGATTTTGGTAGCTTTGCACAGCCCACCGTCTTTTTATTTTTGTAGCGGATTTCACCGTTCGGCGCGAGTCTCCTCATGTGTCTCAATGGGGATTCCCGGCTACTAGGATTCATCCTTATTCTAATTCTATTGTGGATTCCACCGTTTGACGCGAGTCTCCTCATGTGTCTCAATGGGGATTCCCGGCTAATAGGTTTCATCCTTACTATAATTTGCTTCACCATTTCACGCGAGTCTCCTCATGTGTCTCAATGGGGATTCCCGACTACTCGGATTCACGTGTCTCTCTCTTTTTTTTTCTCTCCTTTTTTTTTACAGTGGGGGTAGGTAGCTTTTTCCTCACGATTACCTTTCACGCGAGTGCAGGAATTCAAGTCTCCGTAGAGTGCTAAGAAGAAATTCGGGCAATCCCTATAGTCGAAGGCTATAGAACACATTAAGTGCTAAGTGTGGGAGCGTTGCCTCAGGTTTATTTTGTGAGTTGGGCTTAGCGATTCGGCCATGACTCTTCCCCTTGACGTGTGCACTCGCCATAATCGGGTTCCCTTCGAGCGTACGCCGTGACGCGCCTGCATCCGGAATCGGGGTGATATTATTTAGCAAGGAAACACGGTCCTAAAAAATTTCAAGGATGTGTATTATTCTATATTAAGCAACCATGCAAGCAGGGCAATCATGCATTCTCTTTTTTTGTTTCCATTTTCTTTTTTGTGTTTGTTTTGTTTTGTTATTTTTTTTGGTGTTGTTTTTTTATTTTGTTTTTGCATAAGAAAATATTGTTGTTACGTATAAGTGTAGTGGTAGTAAAGGTATTAGGGAAGAAGACTGTAAAAGGGCCGAAAGGATATTAGGGAAGCGGGCTATAGAACCCAAGGGACATTACGGGAGTAAGCCATAAGGGCTAAAAGATGTTGGGGAGCGGGCTGCGGGAGCCAGAATCGGGAGGCGCGGTGGGACGGATGGATTAATCCTGACAGTGGGCCCTAGCCGAAATGGCCCTGCAGAGGGGCGTTGGGTAGCGGGATGTGAGAGTCGAAGAGACGGGTCTCTTTTATTCTCTGGCCGGGGAAGGGTCCGGACCAAAGTGAAAGGTTTATTCTATTGTCCTCTGGCCTGGGAAGGATCCGAACCAAAGTGAGAGGTCTATTTTTTTTAACTGGGAAGCTGTCGGCTGAGGTGCCAATGATGAGGTAGCTGTCGGCTAGGAGCCGATGATTATATAGCTGTCGACCCGAAGGCCGATAATGACGTAGCTATCGGCTTGGAGGCCGATGATTGGATAGCTGTCGGCCCGAAGGCCGATGAAGGGGTAGCCATCGGCCAAGAGCCGATGATGAGGTAGCTGTCGGCTCAAAGGCCGATAATTAAATAGCTGTCGACCCGAAGGCCGATGAAGGGGTAGTTGTCGGCTTGAAGCCCCGATGACTGAAAGTTGGATGGTTTAGCGCCCCATCGGCGGAAGGTCTAGTCGGTTTAACGCCCCGTCGGCGGAAGGCTTAGTCGGTTTAACGCCCCGTCGGCAGAGGGTTTAGTCGGTTTAACGCCCCGTCGGTAGAAGGTTTAGTCGGTTTAACGCCCCATCGGCGGAAGGTCTAGTCGGTTTAACGCCCCGTCGGCGGAAGGTCTAGTCGGTTTAACGCCCCGTCGGCGGAGGGTCTAGTCGGTTTAACGCCCCGTCGGTGGAGGGTCTAGTCGGTTTAATGCCCCGTCGGCGGAAGGTCTAGTCGGTTTAACGCCCCATCGGCGGAAGGTTTAGTCGGTTTAACGCCCCGTCAGTGGAAGGTCTACTCGGTTTAACACCCCGTCGGTGGAGGGTCTAGTGGGTTTAAAGCCCTGTCGGCGGAGGGTCTAGTCGGTTTAACGCCCCGTCGGTGGAAGGTCTAGTCAGTTTAACGCCCCGTCGGTGGAAGGTTTAGTTGGTTTAACGCCCCGTCGGCGGAAGGTCTAGTTGGATTAAAGCCCCGATGGCTGAGTATCTGTCGGCTTGAAGCCCTGATGGCTGAATATCTGTCGACTTGAAGCCCCGATGGCTAAATATCTATCGGCTTGAAGCCCCGATGGCTGAATATCTATCGGCTTGAAGCCCCGATGGCTGAATATCTATCGACTTGAAGTCCCGATGGCTGAATATCTGTCGGCTTGAAGCCCCGATGGCTAAATATCTATCGGCTTGATGCCCCGATGGCTGAATATCTATCGGCTTGAAGCCCCGATGGCTGAATATTTTCTGGTTTAACGCCCCATCGATGGAATACTGATTGGTTTCTATTTGTTGGGTGGATGGAGGTCGGAGGTAAAAGTTTACCTCATAACGATTTTTTTGAAGAGGCAGGTGCAAAGACCATGTTCATCTCGTGGCCGTTCTTTCTCTTCTTCTCTTCTTCTTTTGTGTGGAGAGACAGGTGCAAAGACCATGTTTGCCTCACGACTGCTCTTTTTCTTCTTCTCTTCTTCTTTTATGGAGAGGCGAGTGCAAAGACCGCGTCTGCCTCGTGACTCTCCTTTTTTTTTCTTTTCTCCTTTTGTAGAGAGGTAGGTGCAGAGACCATGTTCGCCTCGTGACTCTTTCTCTTTTCTTTTTTTTTATGTGAAGAGGCGGGTTCAAGGACCATGTTCACCTCATGTCTCTTTTTTTTCTCTTCTTCTTTTGTAGAGAGGCAGGTGCAGAGACCATGCTCGCCTCGTGACTCTTTCACTTTTCTTTTCTCTTGTGTGAAGAGGCGGGTTTAAGGACTATGTTCGCCTCATGTCTCTTTTTTTTTCTCTTCTTCTTTCGTAGAGAGGCAGGTGCAGAGACCATGTTCGCCTCGTGACTGTTCTTTCTCTTCTTCTTTTATGGAGAGGTAGGTGCAAGGACCATGTTCGCCCCGTGATTGTTCTTTCTCTTCTTCTCTTCTTCTTTTATGGAGAGGCGGGTGCAGAGACCGTGTTCGCCCCGTGATTGTTCTTTCTCTTCTTCTCTTCTTCTTTTATGGAGAGGCGGGTGCAAAGACCACGTCTGCCTCGTGACTCTCTTTTTTTCTTCTTTTCTTCTTTTGTAGAGAGGCAGGTGCAGAGACCATGTTCGCCTCGTGACTCTTTCTCTTTTCTTTTTTTTTTCCTTTTGTGTGAAGAGATCAAGGACCATGTTCGCCTCATGTCTCTTTTTTTTCTTCTCTTCTTCTTTTGTAGAGAGGTAGGTGTAGAGACCATGTTCGCCTCGTGACTCTTTCTTTCCTTTTTTTTTCTTTTGTGTGATGATGCGGGCTCGAAGACCACGTCTGCCTCATGTGTATTCTTTTGGTTATGCTCTTCTTCTTTTGTGTGAAGAGGCGGGCTCGAGGACCACGTCTACCTCATGTGTCTCTTCTTCCTTTTCTTCTCTTCTTTTGCGTAATGAGGCGGGCTCGAGGATGACGTCTGCCTTATGTGTATTCTTTCTTTTCTTCTCTTCTTTTGTGTGATGAGGCGGGCTCGAGGACCACGTCTGCCTCATGTGTCTTTTCTTCCTTTTCTTCTTTTCTTTTGTGTGATGAGGCGGGCTCGAAGACCACGTCTGCCTCGTGCGTGTCTTTTTCTTTATTCTGCTCTTCTTTTCTCATTAATGCTTCCACGCTGAAGTGTATTTCTCTCAATGTGCCCCCAGGTTGGGGTGTAGCTTCATTTGGTATGCATCCCCCCCTGAGGGGTGTGTTTTGCCTCTTCGCTTCTGTGCCCCCAGGCGGGGTGTATTTTTCATGGCTTCTATGTCCCCAGACCAGGGTGTGTTTTTTAATGCCCCCGAGGAGGGGTGTAGCTCTCTTCAAATGCCCCCATGGTGGGGTATACTCTTCACGGCTTCTATGCCCCCAGGTGGGGTATGTTTCTTCTTCAAATGCCCCTAAAGCGGGGTGTAGCTCTCTTCAAATGCCCCCATGGTGGGGTATGCTCTTCACAGCTTCTATGCCCCCAGGTGGGGTATGTTTCTTCTTCAAATGCCCCCAAAGCGGGGTGTAGCTTTTGTTTCTTATACCCCCCCATGGCGGGGGTGAATTCTGCCCTTTTTTTTTACCCCTGAAGGCGGAGGAGTGCTTCTCTTTATATGTCCCCGGCACGAGGGTGTATCTTTTGCTTCTTATGCCCCCCTGAGGCCGGGGTGTATCTCTTTACGGCTTCTGTGCCCCCGAAGCAGGGTATGCTTTTTCTTCAAATGCCGCTTGGGCGGAGTATATCTTTCTTCTTATGCTCCCAGATCGGGATGTATGTCTCTTCGCTTCTGTGCCCCGGGTCGGGGTAGATGCTTCTGCTGCTTATGCGCCAAGGGCGGAGTGTGTCTCTTTTTGTGCCCCCAGAGCGGGGTAAGTGCATCTGCTTCTTATGCACTAGGGGCGGAGTGTATCTCTTTTTCTTGTGCCCCCAGAGCGGGGTAGGTCCTCCGCATGTGTCCCCAGGTCGGGGTGTATTCTTTTGCTTCTTATGAGCCCGCGGCAGGGTGATCTCTCTTCAGATACCCCTGAGTCGGGGCGTAGCTTTGTCTCCCATGGAGGGGGTATGTTTATTCTTCAAAAGCCCCTAGGCCAGGGTGTATTATTCTCTTTCTTGAGCTCCCGAGGTGGGAGGGGTTCTTTTCATGTGCCCCCGTGGCGGGATGTGCTTCTTTCTTCAAGTGTCCCTAGGCCGGGGTGAATTCTTTTCTTCTTCCCAAACACACCGGGGGGAATGTTTGCTTCTTGTGCTCCCAAGGTGGGGTGTATTGCTACTTTTGATGCCCCCAAGGTGGGGCGTATTGCTGCTTCTCATGCCCTAGAGCGAGGTATCCTTTTTTTTATATGCCCCCGGCACGGGGTGTATTCCGCTTCTAGTGCCCCCAGAGTGGAGTGTATTGCCGCTTTTGATGCGGGGTGTAGATCTTGCTTTTTATGCACCGGAGGCGGGGTGAATTCTTCTTCTTTGTTTACGTGCCCCCATATCGGGGTGTATTCCTTTCTTCATATGCTTCCCTAAGCCGGGGGATGTTGTTTGTTCTGCTTCAGATGTCCCCCCCCTGGGAGGGGTGCATGTTGCTTCATGGACTCCGAGCCTGGGGTATGCTCCTTCAAAGGTCCCTAAGTTGGGGTGGATTCTCTTTTCTTCTCGTGCTCCCAAGGCAGGATGTAGCTTCTTCAAGTACCCCTAAACCGGAGCGTATTCTTTCATGGCTTCTATGTCCCCTGGCGGGGTATGTTTCTTCTTCAAATACCCCTAAGCCGGGGCGTATTCTTTATGGCTTCTATGCCCCCTGGCGGGGTATGTTTCTTCTTCGAATACCCCTAGGTCGGGGTGGACTTCTCTTCATATGCCCCTGAGTCGGGGCGTGCTTTTTATAGCTTCTAGGCCCTCGAGGCGAGGTATGCTTCTTCTTCAAATACCCCTAAGATGGGGGTGTGATTCTTGACTTCATATGCCCCCGACGTGAGATATATCTTTTGTTTCTTATGCTCCCGAGCCGGGATGTAGCTTCTTGGCCTCATATGCTGCCGAGGCGAGGGGTATGTTGCTTCATGTGCCCCCGGGGGGGATGCATTTTGCCTCTACTGCCCCGTGGCGGGGTATATCTCTTGGCTTCTTACGCCCCCAAGGTGGGGTGTGTTTTCTTCTTGTGCCCCCGGGGTGGGGTATATCTTTCGCTTCTTATGCGCCCCCCCCCCCTTGAGGCGGGGTGAAGTCTTTGCTTCAAATGCCCCTAAATCGAGGTATAGTTTTGTCTCATACGCCCCTTGATGTGAAACCACCTATGGACCTATATTGCAAGCAATCAAATTGAGCAGCGGACTCACATTAGTGAACACGATCACGAAGCACACACTAGTGCCCGTAGGCGACTTAGCGATGACGGAGAGGGTCTGAGTCGGGACCTTGATACTCCAATGGTTGGCTAGCTTATGGAGGACCCCAAATGGGCCAGGGATGCCCAATTCACGGGCGGCCGATACGCCAAGGGCGTGGGTTAAGTGGTCGCTCTCACAACTCGCCCCGCGGTGGTCACTCAATTTGATGGCAAGTTGAGACCGGACACTCTCTCACTGCCGACGGAGCAACTAAAAGCAATACTAAACTAAGCAATTAAATATCAGCAATGAAAGGTGTTCAGGAGCTCACCTGATCAGCGTGAAGACGCCGATCCCGGCCGGAGACGATGGCGAGAGGGGAGGCGTGGGTATGCACCCGAACGCCGTGCCGGTGAAGCTTCAACCTGCTCAAACGTTTACAAAACTACACCTCTCGCAGGAGGGGGGATCTCGGGGTGGGGGTTAATTAATATAACACTCAAATGACCTCCACGTAGGGAAGGGGACTTTAGCCGGCCAAGTGGGGAGGGGAACTTGAACTATGAGCAAAGAAAGACACCTAAGCCGGTTCTGCCTGCAGCCTGTGTCTCAGGACAGATGGTCAGGTATTTGGATGCTGTGGCCAGCCCCGAATTTTTTTGCAGACGAGACCAATTGGAGATTCTTCGTAGCTGAATGGGGATAACGCTAGAATTTGTTTGATTTCTTTGGGCACCACTGCTGGTCGGAGTAGGGTCTAGAACAGGGTGGCATAACCTTGGCTCTGACAGCTTCAGGTTCCCAACAACAGGAAGAAGAAGGTGCCACGATTGCTCCCGAGCTCAGAATTAGGTGCCGCCAGAGTCGTTTGAACCGTTGACGAGTCCTCTTTGAAGCATGTCCGACAGAGATGCCAACTGTTGTTGGGGTATGCCGGTAGACTCTGAACACTGATGGAGGGTCGGTGCAGACTGAGTGGAAGCAGAACCGCGTACCCGGGGAAGAAAATTGATAACTTTCAGGTCCGGTCGTCAAACGGGGCTCTGCTTCTTGGAGATGATAGAAGACTCGTAGTAGAAGATGTTTGAAGAATAACTCTCGATCAGATTCCCAACAGGATCGTTGCAGTCGAGCTTCCACTCCGGCTCTGATCCTCTGCCTGAGAAGTCTTGCGCAGTCGTAGTAGATCGCCTCCTACGAGCAGTTCCGATCTTGGAAGTCACCGGGACCACCACCATTGGAAAGCTGACTGGGAGACGCTTCCAATGATATTTGTTATGCCATCTGAAGCTTCTAGGTGAAGACGTGGTGTAGCAACCCTGATAAAATATTCATAACAATAAAGATTTTAAAATAAATCAAATAAATAGATAAATAAAACAATATAAAATAACGCCACGGATAAAGGCGCTATTCAAATTAGAAACGCCTCTAGATAAGGCGTTATCCAATAAGTGACGCCCTAACCACACGGCGTCAAATTCCAACGTCAAAAATGGTAAGGCCAAGAAACGCCCCTATCTTGGGCGTGTTTTAAACAAAGGAACGCCCTAACGAAAGGCGATTCTTAAGAAACGACCTGAACCAGGTCGTCAATTCAAGAATCGATGCCCTGACCAAAGTCGTTAATTCCATTCGAGTTCCGTTCGACACGGGAGCTTATCCAGGGTAATGGATAAGTATTAGAAAGAGTTAAAAGGTGGTAAGGACTCTATCAAGGAAGTATTACTTCCACACAATCACTAACCCTAATAGGATTTCCCAAAATCCTATAAAGACTCTTGACAGCCGAACCCTAAACCTATTTGGCGTTCGGAATCTGCAAGGTACGTGAGAGAGGAATAGTTCCTCTGATTTATTTCTCTACGTCTGTTACATGAAGAACTAACAGTTCTTCATCTCCTTCTGTTATAGGTTAAGAAGGCGGCGTACGTGAAGAACAAGGTAACGTTCTTCTACGATCTCCTCTATTCCGATAAGTGAAGAAATTAATATATGTTTCTTCTTCTCTTCTTATAGGAACGGCAGCAAATTGGTGAACTGAAGAACAAGGGTTCTTCACCAAAGCCTTCTCTTCCTCCTAATACTAGATTCGGTTGCTACAGAACTTCTATTCTCATAGCCTTCACGATTCAAATTTCAAGTCTTCGATCAAGGTAGGTTTTCTCAAGTTATGGTAGCCCAAATAAAATTAATGCAAGATATACATATATATATATAAGCATGACATGCATATGGTTTATTATAGTTTTAATACGTTTCTGCAATATTTTGAAAGAGACGCCCCTGTCAAGGGCGCTAATTCACATGAAATGACCCTTCCCAGGTCGTCAATTTAATATTTGACGCCCTGTACCCAGGCGTTAATTTCATGTAAATGTTAATCACCTATCTTAAGAACTGATTATCCATGCAATTACATGAAATCAATAGTTATTAACGATTAAAAGTCAATAAACATGAAACATCAAATCTAATATATTGCATCTGAATTCCTGCCAATTTTTCTGTCATGACTATATGATTGTTATCCTTGATTATCGTGCAAATCTTGCTTTCCTGGTATTTCTTGAATTCACGACCTAGACTAGGTCGTTTTCCATGTGTTAACGCCCCATCACAGGGCATGAATTGAAAACAAACGCCCCTTACTAGGGCGCGTTTCTGTTAAAATCCCGAACAATATATTCTGTAAAAATAAGAATTTAATGATTAACGCCCCTGCCAAGGGCGCGTTCTTGATAATTTCTGAAAATAAATATGCTGTGTAAAATATTGTAAATAAAAAGACGCCTGCTACTGTAGTCGTCTCCTTGCAAAGAAATGCCCCTGACCAGGGCGCGTTTTAGATAAATTAATGAAATATTGAAATTCTGAAAAATGGAATCATGTGTAAACGCCCTTCTGTTAGCCGTTAATTACTTGATAAACGACTCTGCTTAAGTCGTTACTTTACTGTAAAACTGATTTTTCACTGTTTCTATTAACCGATGGTTTCATATGTTATATAATATATATATCGGCACTATTCTCCATTCCGTGAGTATAGTCCCACGTTTCACGATTGTTTTATCGATCACACTCAATTCTCATTGACATACAAGCTCTCCATTGGACATTCCGTTCCTTTGGACTAGCGAGTTAGTCATAGCGACCTCCGTAAGACTCCTCGTAGCCTTGGATTCCCTCAAGACCGACTGAGCTGGTTGTACCCTAAAAACCCATTACACCATTGATGCCATGTCACTCTAAAGAAACATGGTATACCGGCCCTTATGATTATACAAAGAGTATATCATAAGAAATTCTTAATGGGATGATGATATCATGCCATATCATGTCATTCTTGTAAACCTCAATTCTATGATAAGAATGAGGGTATCTTACCTTTGATATACTGTTCATGTGGATCTCAATTCTATATATAGAATGTCCATATCGATTTGTCATGGTACCTAAGTTAAGGGAACCTAATTCCACCTAGTTTCATCGATAATCGTGATTATACCGTTATTATCGCCAATCTATGTCCTTTGTCATATTTTGGACTCTATTCTATCAAAGTTGTCGTACGTGTCTACAAGCTTGATTATTGAAATTCTATGTTGGCTATAAACAAGAGTGGATGTCAAAACACCTGATAAATGCCTGCGCATATAGGGCCCGATCTGGTCCTGGGAGGAGCACCCGAAAGTACTTGTGCCTATGGGAGTTAAAATGATAAGGTATCTGGCATTATACCGAGTACTTGACTTACTTGATTGGACATTCCACACACATCTTATACTTGAATCGTACTTAACTTGACATGAAATGCGTGGCCCGAAAAAGGGTAATTTACTTGCTTGATACATGATAGCCAAAGTTCTTGACATTACTTGTTAAACGTACTTGCTTGAATATCTTGAATAAACTTGTTATCTTGTTGAAAGTTCATGATTAGTCCATCTTATTTCCTTGATATTACATTCTCTCTATCTTGTCGTTTTATGTGAGCATGCATAGCTTTATTGCATTCATGAAAAATGTAATCACTTAAACCCCTTGCTAGTACTTGAGATATAATTTCCTACTGAGCGTTCGCTCATTCCGTTTGTCCCTTTTTACTTTTTAGGTAAGTCCGACGACGATGGAAGTCAATCGGATGGGGAAAGTCCCGAGTGAAAGAGCTAGAGCTTGTCCAAGTGTCATCTAGTCTTTTTCCTATTTTCTTGAGTCAACTATGTACTTTTCTTTTCATTAAACAGAGTATTGGATTTGTAATAGTCTATTATGAAATAAAGGATTGGGTTATCTTGCTATTTTGCGCATCTCTGTCTTTGTGTCGAATACACGACCACTCTGATTGACATGATTGATATAAACTCGTCACGCGTCTCCGGGTATCTTCCGCGCTCGGGGCGTGACAGTTTTTGTGGTATCAGAGCCTAGGGTATTCAATTCCTAGGAAAAACCCAAGTCCAAGGATAAGTTGAACGTATAACCAAGTGAGATTGGGTAGAACCAAGGGTAAGAGTCAATAAGTCTTTTTGGTATAATACTAATGTAGCTATTGTAATTATAGGATAATGGCTGCCGAACGTGCTCAGTGGCGCAACATGCAGCGTACCCTCCAAGGGGTGACTCAAGTGCTACAACAGGTAGCACAAGGTGGTGCTCCACGAGCTGGAAGCTTACACCAAGCTTTTAAGAGCATGAATCCCCCGAAGTTTATGGGATCGACCGATCCGGACGATGCCGAGCATTGGGTTCGGGAGACCGAACGTATATTCCGTGTTATGCAATGCACGGATCAGACTAAGTGTTATTAGCTACATTTCAGTTAGAGAAAGATGCTAGATGCTGGTGGGAGTCTATTGAAGCAACCATCGATCCTACTCAAGTAACATGGGAAGAATTTGTGGAATACTTCAACGCTAAATATTTCTCGGACCGAGTCCAAGAAAAGAAGGCTGCAGAATTCGCTGCATTAAAGCAACGATCTTTAACATTAGCAGATTATGAAGCTCAGTTCTCCAAGTTGTCTAGATATGCTAAGCATCTTATTAGCACGGAGAAGATGAAAGCCCGTAGATTTCTTAATGGGCTTAGGCCCCACTATATTACTCAACTGGCGCCTATGGACATCCAAGTTTATTCTGAAATAGTGCGCCAAGCTCAATTACTTGAGATGCCACGGAACTATCTGATAGGATCCGTGGAAAAGACAAGAAGGAGCAAGTCACAGGTTCGGGTTCTTTAAACCCAACTTTAAGAAGAGGCCCAATAATGGAGGTTCATCCTCTCAAGATTCCAAGTTCAAGAAATCCAAGCCCTTCTCTATCACCACTACACCTTCAAACGTAGTATGCAAGCATTGTGACAAGGCTGGTCACAAGACAGAAGAATGCTGGAGGAAGTTAGGAGCATGTCTCCGTTGTGGAAGCCGTGAGCATCGGATTCCCGAGTGTCCATTAATGAATGACCAAGCCGGTGATGGTAAACGCCCGGTGACAAAGAACGCTCGACTTCATGCAATAAAGGAGACCGAGCAAGAAGAAGGTGGACTGGTAGAAGGTACATTAACAGTTTGTTCCAAAAGTGCTTATGTCTTATTTGATACGGGTGCATCGCATTCCATTATTTCTAAGAAGTTTGCCGACCCGTTACCGTTAGAACCAGAATGGATAAAAATAGTTCTAACTACTCCTCTTGGAAGTGAAAATGATATTACTCATCACTACCAAAACTGTGAGGTAATGGTTCAAGGTAGGAATTTACCTATAGATCTCATATGCCTTGATCTAAAGGAGTATGATGTTATACTGGGAGCGGACTGGTTATCCAAATACCAGGCAACGGTTGATTGCCGCAATAGCCAAATTGCTTTCAAAGATTTTCCAGAATTAGTCTTTACTCGCCCCAAGAGTCGGAGCAATTCCCCTCTTATCTCGGCCCTCCGAGCTAGCAAGCTCGTCAGGAAGGGATGTGTAGCTTTCCTTGCATTCGTCACAGTTAAGGAAACAAAGGACACTAAGCTAGAAGACATTCCAGTAGTACAAGAATTCCCAGACGTATTTCCGAAGATTTGCCGGGATTACCCCCTCAAAGAAAAGTGGCCTTCACCATTGACTTAGTCCCTGGTGCTGGTCCAGTTTCAAAGGCACCCTATAGAATGTCCCCTGCGGAACTCAAAGAGTTAAAGAGCAATTAATGGAACTAATTCGAAAAGGGTTCATTAGACCAAGTACTTCCCCGTGGGGAGCACCTGTACTGTTTGTAAAGAAGAAAGATGGATCCATGAGGCTATGTATCGACTATCGACAGTTGAATCATCTCACTATCAAGAACAAGTATCCACTGCCGAGAATCGATGAGTTATTTGATCAAATTTCAGGATCCAAATATTTTTCGAAGATTGATCTAGATCGGGATATCATCAGTTAAGGATCAAGGATGAAGATATTCATAAGACTGCGTTCAGAAGCAGGTATGGCCACTATGAATTTGTTGTTATGCCTTTTGGACTAACCAATGCCCCTGTTGCCTTTATGCAGTTAATGAATAGCATATTCAGGCCTTACTTGGATCAATTCATAGTAGTCTTCATTGATGATATATTGATATATTCCAAAACTAAGGAAGAACATGAGGAGCATTTAAGGATCGCATTGCAAGTATTGAGGGAAAATCAATTATATGCAAAGCTCAGCAAATGCGAGTTCTGGCTTGAAGAAGTGGCTTTTCTCGGACATGTCATATCAAAGGACGGTTTATCTGTTGATCCATCAAAAGTAGAGGCTGTTAGAAACTGGGAAAGACCAACCAATGCTAGTGAGATCAGAAGTTTCTTAGGTCTTGCAGGCTATTATCGGCGATTCCTCAAAGATTTCTCTAAGATCGCCGTACCACTTACAAGATTAACTCGTAAGGAGATCCGATATGAATGGAGTGAGGAATGTGAAAGAAGTTTCCAAACTCTCAAGGATCATCTCACTACACCTCCGGTGTTAGCTCTACCAATAGAAGGAGAGAAATTTGAGGTCTACACAGATGCTTCTGGCATTGGCCTCGGATGTGTCCTAATGCAACAAGGAAAGGTCATAGCATACTCTTCACGTCAGCTGAAGAAGCATGAGGAGAATTACCCTGTCCATGACTTAGAACTGGCCGCGGTGGTATTTGCCCTAAAGATATGGAGACACTACTTATATGGAGTGCAGTTTACTGTATACTCCGATCACAAAAGTCTCAAATATCTATTTTCACAAAAGGAGCTAAACATGAGACAAAGACGCTGGCTAGAATATCTCAAGGACTTCGACTTCAATATACAATACCATCCCGGAAAGGGTAATTATGTTGCTGATGCCCTTAGTCGAAAGCCGAGAGCAATGATAGCCAATTGTATGATACAAGAATGCAGGTTGCTAGAACAATTCTCCGAGCTCAATATTCGCTTGGACAAGGAAGCCAAATTTGTCACATTATCTCATGTAAGCATACAGTCAGAGTTATTATCTGAGATACAAGCACTTCAGGATGATGATCCTATATTAGTGGAAATCAAAGGCAGATTAGAAGGACAATCTGATTTTCAACTAACTTCTGATGGAAGATTATTGTTCAAAGATAGAACTTGTATACCAGATTGTCCAGAATTAAAGAAGAAGATCTTAGATGAAGCTCACAGATCAAGGTACACTATTCATCCAGGATCAACCAAAATGTACCAAGATGTAAAGAGGAACTTTTGGTGGCCCAACATGAAAAGAGAAATAGCGGACTATGTATCACGCTGTCTCACATGCCAACAGGTCAAGGCAGAACACCAAAAGCCTGCTGGAAAACTACATCCTCTAGATATTCCTAAGTGGAAGTGGGAGGATATTGGTATGGACTTCATCATGGGTTTATCTAAATCAAAAGGAGGACACGATGGAATCTGGGTTATCATTGACCGATTAACTAAATCGGCGCATTTCTTGCCAATAAAAAGCCGATGGTTAATTGATGTGCTAGCTGCACTATACATCAAGGAAATAGTCAGGTTACATGGAATTCCTGTCTCAATCGTGTCTGATAGAGATCCCCGTTTCACTTCTCATTTTTGGAAGGGATTACAACATTCGTTGGGAACAAGGCTCAACTTTAGTACTGCTTTTCACCCACAAACGGATGGTCAGACCGAGAGAGCTAATCAAGTTGTTGAGGATATGCTAAGAGCTTGCATCATTGACTTTGGTGGAAGCTGGCATGAACATTTGCCACTAGTGGAATTTGCATATAATAATAGCTACCAAGCTAGTATCCAAATGGCACCTTTCGAAGCTTTATATGGAAGGAGTTGCCGATCACCCTTATGCTGGAACGAAGTTGGAGAGAAACAACTGTTAGGTCCAGACATGGTAAGGGATACAACTGAGAAGATACAAGTAATCAGAGAAAGATTGCAAGTTGCTCAGACCAGACAAAAGGCTTATGCTGATACAAGAAGAAGAGATCTTGAATTCCAGGTTGGAGATCATGTATTTCTTAAAATATCGCCTGGACGTGGCATACGAAGATTTGGTGTTAAGGGCAAGCTTACGCCAAGATTCATCGGACCATTTGAGGTACTTGAAAGAGTTGGCGAGGTTGCTTATCACATCGCGTTGCCTCCTCAATTGTCCGAGGTACATAATGTATTTCATATATCTATGTTGAAGAAGTATGTGCACGATCCATCGCATATTATTGAACATGGAGATCTGGTGATCCAGAAAGATCTCACCTATGAACAGAAGCCTATGAAGATCTTAGACCGTGAAATACGTGCTCTAAGGAATAAGGTTATTCCCATGCTTAAGGTACAATGGAATAAGAATACTGAACACGAAGCGACATAGGAGACCGAGGAATCTATGAAGAAACGATTTCCCGAGTTGTTCTAAGAGGTATATACTCTACACTCTCTGCGTGTATACATAATATGCAATGGAATTTGGGGACCAAATTCTTTTAAGTGGGGGAGGGTGTATCAACCCTGATAAAATATTAATAACAATAAAGATTTTAAAATAAATCAAATAAATAGATAAATAAAATAATATAAAATAACGCCTCGGATAAAGGCGCTATTCAAATTAGAAACGCCTCTAGATAAGGCGTTATCCAATAAGTGACGCCCTGACCACACGGCGTCAAATTCCAACGTCAAAAACGGTAAGGCCAAGAAACGCCCCTATCTTGGGCGTGTTTTAAACAAAGGAACGCCCTAACGAAAGGCGCTTCTTAAGAAACGACCTGAACCAGGTCGTCAATTCAAGAATCGACGCCCTGACCAAAGTCGTTAATTCCATTCGAGTTCCGTTCGACACGGGAGCTTATCCAGGGTAATGGATAAGTATTAGAAAGAGTTAAAAGGTGGTAAGGACTCTATCAAGGAAGTATTACTTCCACACAATCACTAACCCTAATAGGATTTCTCAAAATCCTATAAAGACTCTTGACAGCCGAACCCTAAACCTATTTGGCGTTCGGAATCTGCAAGGTACGTGAGAGAGGAATAGTTCCTCTGATTTATTTCTCTACGTCTGTTACATGAAGAACTAACAGTTCTTCATCTCCTTCTGTTATAGGTTAAGAAGGCGGCGTACGTGAAGAACAAGGTAACGTTCTTCTACTATCTCCTCTGTTTCGATAAGTGAAGAAATTAATATATGTTTCTTCTTTTCTTCTTATAGGAACGGCAGCAAATTGGTGAACCGCAGAATAAGGGTTCTTCACCAAAGCCTTCTCTTCCTCCTAATACTGGATTCGGTTGCTACAGAACTTCTATTCTCATAGCCTTCATGATTCAAATTTCAAGTCTTCGATCAAGGTAGGTTTTCTCAAGTTCTGGTAGCCCAAACAAAATTAATGCAAGATATACATATATATATAAGCATGACATGCATATGGTTTATTATAGTTTTAATACGTTTCTGCAATATTTTGAAAGAGACGCCCCTGTCAAGGGCGCTAATTCACATGAAACGACCCTTCCCAGGTCGTCAATTTAATATTTGACGCCCTGTACCCAGGCGTTAATTTCATGTAAATGTTAATCACCTATCTTAAGAACTGATTATCCATGCAATTACATGAAATCAATAGTTATTAACGATTAAAAGTCAATAAACATGAAACATCAAATCTAATATACTGCATCTGAATTCCTGCCAATTTTCCTGTCATGACTATATGATTGTTATCCTTGATTATCGTGCAAATCTTGCTTTCCTGATATTTCTTAAATTCACGACCTAGACTAGGTCGTTTTCCATGTGTTAACGCCCCATCACAGGGCGTGAATTGAAAATAAACGCCCCTTACTAGGGCGCGTTTCTGTTAAAATCCCGAACAATATATTCTGTAAAAATAAGAATTTAATGATTAACGCCCCTGCCAAGGGCGCGTTCTTGATAATTTCTGAAAAGAAATATGCTCTGTAAAATATTGTAAATAAAAAGACGCCTGCTACTGTAGTCGTCTCCTTGCAAAGAAATGCCCCTGACCAGGGCGCGTTTTAGATAAATTAATGAAATATTGAAATTCTGAAAAATGGAATCATGTGTAAACGCCCTTCTGTTAGGCGTTAATTACTTGATAAACGACTCTGCTTAAGTCGTTACTTTACTGTAAAACTGATTTTTCACTATTTCTGTTAACCGATGGTTTCATATGTTATATAATATATATATCGGCACTATTCTCCATTCCGTGAGTATAGTCCCACGTTTCACGATTGTTTTATCGATCACACTCAATTCTCATTGACATACAAGCTCTCCATTGGACATTCCGTTCCTTTGGACTAGCGAGTTAGTCATAGAGACCTCCGTAAGACTCCTCGTAGCCTTGGATTCCCTCAAGGCCGACTGAGCTGGTTGTACCCTAAAAACCCATTACACCATTGATGCCATGTCACTCTAAAGAAACATGGTATACCGGCCCTTATGATTATACAAAGAGTATATCATAAGAAATTCTTAATGGGATGATGATATCATGCCATATCATGTCATTCTTGTAAACCTCAATTCTATGATAAGAATGAGGGTATCTTACCTTTGATATACTGTTCATGTGGACCTCAATTCTATATATAGAATGTCCATATCGATTTGTCATGGTACCTAAGTTAAGGGAACCTAATTCCACCTAGTTTTATCGATAATCGTGATTATACCGTTATTATCGCCAATCTATGTCCTTTGTCATATTTTGGACTCTATTCTATCAAAGTTGTCGTACGTGTCTACAAGCTTGATTATTGAAATTCTATGCTGGCTATAAACAAGAGTGGATGTCAAAACACCTGATAAATGTCTGCGCATATAGGGCCCGATCTGGTCCTGAGAGGAGCACCCGAAAGTACTTGTGCCCATGGGAGTTAAAATGATAAGGTATCTGGCATTATACCGAGTACTTGACTTGCTTGATTGGACATTCCACACACATCTTGTACTTGAATCGTACTTAACTTGACAAGAAATGCGTGGCCCGAAAAAGGGTAATTTACTTGCTTGATACATGATAGCCAAAGTTCTTGACATGACTTGTTAAACGTACTTGCTTGAATATCTTGAATAAACTTGTTATCTTGTTGAAAGTTCATGATTAGTCCATCTTATTTCCTTGATATTACATTCTCTCTATCTTGTCATTTTATGCGAGCATGCATAGCTTTATTGCATTCATGAAAAATGTAATCACTTAAACCCCTTGCTAGTACTTGAGATATAATATCCTACTGAGCGTTCGCTCATTCCGTTTGTCCCTTTTTACTTTTCAGGTAAGTCCGACGACGATGGAAGTCAATCGGATGGGGAAAGTCCCGAGTGAAAGAGCTAGAGCTTGTCCAAGTGTCATCTAGTCTTTTTCCTATTTTCTTGAGTCAACTATGTACTTTTCTTTTTATTAAACAGAGTATTGGAATTGTAATAGTCTATCCATTATGAAATAAAGGATTGGGTTATCTTGCTATTTTGCGCATCTCTGTCTTTGTGTCGAATACACGACCACTCTGATTGACATGATTGATATAAACTCGTCACGCGTCTTCGGGTATCTTCCGCGCTCGGGGCGTGACAGTTTTTGTGGTATCAGAGCCTAAGGTATTCAATTCCTAGGAAAAACCCAAGTCCAAGGATAAGTTGAACGTATAACCAAGTGAGATTGGGTAGAACCAAGGGTAAGAGTCAATAAGTCTTTTTGGTATAATACTAATGTAGCTATTGTAATTATAGTATAATGGCTGCCGAACGTGCTCAGTGGTGCAACATGCAGCGTACCCTCCAAGGGGTGACTCAAGTGCTACAACAGGTAGCACAAGGTGGTGCTCCACGAGCTGGAAGCTTACACCAAGCCTTTAAGAGCATGAATCCCCCGAAGTTTATGGGATCGACCGATCCGGACGATGCCGAGCATTGGGTTCGGTAGACCGAACGTATATTCCGTGTTATGCAATGCACGGATCAAGATAAGGTGTTATTAGCCACATTTCAGTTAGAGAAAGATGCTAGATGCTGGTGGGAGTCTATTGAAGCAACCATCGATCCTACTCAAGTAACATGGGAAGAATTTGTGGAATACTTCAACGCTAAATATTTCTCGGACCGAGTCCAAGAAAAGAAGGCTGCAGAATTCGCTGCATTAAAGCAACGATCTTTATCATTAGCAGATTATGAAGCTCAGTTCTCCAAGTTGTCTAGATATGCTAAGCATCTTATTAGCACGGAGAAGATGAAAGCCCGTAGATTTCTTAATGGGCTTAGGCCCCACTATATTACTCAACTGGCGCCTATGGACATCCAAGTTTATTCTGAAATAGTGCGACGAGCTCAATTACTTGAAGATGCCACGGAACTATCTGATAGAATCCGTGGAAAAGACAAGAAGGAGCAAGTCACAGGTTCGGGTTCTTTTAAACCCAACTTTAAGAAGAGGCCCAATAATGGAGGTTCATCCTCTCAAGATTCCAAGTTCAAGAAATCCAATCCCTTCTCTATCACCACTACACCTTCAAACGTAGTATGCAAGCATTGTGACAAGGCTGGTCACAAGACAGAAGAATGCTGGAGGAAGTTAGGAGCATGTCTCCGTTGTGGAAGCCGTGAGCATCGGATTCCCGAGTGTCCATTAATGAATGACCAAGCCGGTGATGGTAAACGCCCGGTGACAAAGAACGCTCGACTTCATGCAATAAAGGAGACCGAGCAAGAAGAAGGTGGACTGGTAGAAGGTACATTAACAGTTTGTTCCAAAAGTGCTTATGTCTTATTTGATACGGGTGCATCGCATTCCATTATTTCTAAGAAGTTTTCTGACCCGTTACCGTTAGAACCAGAATGGATAAAAATAGTTCTAACTACTCCTCTTGGAAGTGAAAATGATATTACTCATCACTACCAAAACTGTGAGGTAATGGTTCAAGGTAGGAATTTACCTATAGATCTCATATGCTTTGATCTAAAGGAGTATGATGTTATACTGGGAGCGGACTGGTTATCCAAATACTAGGCAACGGTTGATTGCCGCAATAGCCAAATTGCTTTCAAAGATTTTCCAGAATTAGTCTTTACTCGCCCCAAGAGTCGGAGCAATTCCCCTCTTATCTCGGCCCTCCGAGCTAGCAAGCTCGTCAGGAAGGGATGTGTAGCTTTCCTTGCATTCGTCACAGTTAAGGAAACAAAGGACACTAAGCTAGAAGACATTCCAGTAGTACAAGAATTCCCAGACGTATTTTCGAAGATTTGCCGGGATTACCCCCTCAAAGAAAAGTGGCCTTCACCATTGACTTAGTCCCTGGTGCTGGTCCAGTTTCAAAGGCACCCTATAGAATGTCCCCTGCGGAACTCAAAGAGTTAAAAGAGCAATTAATGGAACTAATTCGAAAAGGGTTCATTAGACCAAGTACTTCCCCGTGGGGAGCACCTGTACTGTTTGTAAAGAAGAAAGATGGATCCATGAGGCTATGTATCGACTATCGACAGTTGAATCATCTTACTATCAAGAACAAGTATCCCCTGCCGAGAATCGATGAGTTATTTGATCAAATTTCAGGATCCAAATATTTTTCGAAGATTGATCTTAGATCGGGATACCATCAGTTAAGGATCAAGGATAAAGATATTCATAAGACTGCGTTCAGAAGCAGGTATGGCCACTATGAATTTGTTGTTATACCTTTTGGACTAACTAATGCCCCTGCTGCCTTTATGCAGTTAATGAATAGCATATTCAGGCCTTACTTGGATCAATTCATAGTAGTCTTCATTGATGATATATTGATATATTCCAAAACTAAGGAAGAACATGAGGAGCATTTAAGGATCGCATTGCAAGTATTGAGGGAAAATCAATTATATGCAAAGCTCAGCAAATGTGAGTTCTGGCTTGAAGAAGTGGCTTTTCTCGGACATGTCATATCAAAGGACGGTTTATCTGTTGATCCATCAAAAGTAGAGGCTGTTAGAAACTGGGAAAGACCAACCAATGCTAGCGAGATCAGAAGTTTCTTAGGTCTTGCAGGCTATTATCGGCGATTCATCAAAGATTTCTCTAAGATCGCCGTACCACTTACAAGATTAACTCGTAAGGAGATCCGATATGAATGGAGTGAGGAATGTGAAAGAAGTTTCTAAACTCTCAAGGATCATCTCACTATAGCTCCGGTGTTAGCTCTACCAATAGAAGGAGAGAAATTCGAGCTCTACACAGATGCTTCTGGCATTGGCCTCGGATGTGTCCTAATGCAACAAGGAAAGGTCATAGCATACTCTTCACGTCAGCTGAAGAAGCATGAGGAGAATTACCCCATCCATGACTTAGAACTGGCCGCGGTGGTATTTGCCCTAAAGATATGGAGACACTACTTATATGGAGTGCAGTTTACTGTATACTCCGATCACAAAAGTCTCAAATATCTATTTTCACAAAAGGAGCTAAACATGAGACAAAGACGCTGGCTAGAATATCTCAAGGACTTCGACTTCAATATACAATACCATCCCGGAAAGGGTAATTATGTTGCTGATGCCCTTAGTCGAAAGCCGAGAGCAATGATAGCCAATTGTATGATACAAGAATGGAGGTTGCTAGAACAATTCTCCGAGCTCAATATTCGCTTGGACAAGGAAGCCAAATTTGTCACATTATCTCATGTAAGCATACAGTCAGAGTTATTATCTGAGATACAAGCACTTCAGGATGATGATCCTATATTAGTGGAAATCAAAGGCAGATTAGAATGACAATCTGATTTTCAACTAACTTCTGATGGAAGATTATTGTTCAAAGACAGAACTTGTATACCAGATTGTCCAGAATTAAAGAAGAAGATCTTAGATGAAGCTCACAGATCAAGGTACACTATTCATCCAGGATCAACCAAAATGTACTAAGATGTAAAGAGGAACTTTTGGTGGCCCAACATGAAAAGAGAAATAGCGGACTATGTATCACGCTGTCTCACATGCCAACAGGTCAAGACAGAACACCAAAAGCCTGCTGGAAAACTACATCCTCTAGATATTCCTAAGTGGAAGTGGGAGGATATTGGTATGGACTTCATCATGGGTTTATCTAAATCAAAAGGAGGACACGATGGAATCTGGGTTATCATTGACCGATTAACTAAATCGGCGCATTTCTTGCCAATAAAAAGCCGATGGTCAATTGATGTGCTAGCTGCACTATACATCAAGGAAATAGTCAGGTTACATGGAATTCCTGTCTCAATCGTGTTTGATAGAGATCCCCGTTTCACTTCTCATTTTTGGAAGGGATTACAACATTCGTTGGGAACAAGGCTCAACTTTAGTACTACTTTTCACCCACAAACGGATGGTCAGACCGAGAGAGCTAATCAAGTTGTTGAGGATATGCTAAGAGCTTGCATCATTGACTTTGGTGGAAGCTGGCATGAACATTTGCCACTAGTGGAATTTGCATATAATAATAGCTACCAAGCTAGTATCCAAATGGCACCTTTCGAAGCTTTATATGGAAGGAGTTGCCGATCACCCTTATACTGGAATGAAGTTGGAGAGAAACAACTGTTAGGTCCAGACATGGTAAGGGATACAACTGAGAAGATACAAGTAATCAGAGAAAGATTACAAGTTGCTCAGACCAGACAAAAGGCTTATGCTGATACAAGAAGAAGAGATCTTGAATTTCAAGTTGGAGATCATGTATTTCTTAAAATATCGCCTGGACGTGGCATACGAAGATTTGGTGTTAAGGGCAAGCTTACGCTAAGATTCATCGGACCATTTGAGGTACTTGAAAGAGTTGGCGAGGTTGCTTATCGCATCGCGTTGCCTCCTCAATTGTTCGAGGTACATAATGTATTTCATATATCTATGTTGAAGAAGTATGTGCACGATCCATCGCATATTATTGAACATAGAGATCTGGTGATCCAGAAAGATCTCACCTATGAACAGAAGCCTATGAAGATCTTAGACCGTGAAATACGTGCTCTAAGGAATAAGGTTATTCCCATGCTTAAGGTACAATGGAATAAGAATACTGAACACGAAGCGACATGGGAGACCGAGGAATCTATGAAGAAACGATTTCTCGAGTTGTTCTAAGAGGTATATACTCTACACTCTCCGCGTGTATACATAATATGCAATGGAATTTGGGGACCAAATTCTTTTAAGTGGGGGAGGGTGTAGCAACCCTGATAAAATATTAATAACAATAAAGATTTTAAAATAAATCAAATAAATAGATAAATAAAATAATATAAAATAACGCCTCGGATAAAGGCGCTATTCAAATTAGAAACACCTCTAGATAAGGCGTTATCCAATAAGTGACGCCCTGACCACACGTCGTCAAATTCCAACGTCAAAAACGGTAAGGCCAAGAAACGCCCCTATCTTGGGCGTGTTTTAAACAAAGGAACGCCCTAACGAAAGGCGCTTCCTAAGAAACGACCTGAACCAGGTCGTCAATTCAAGAATCGATGCCCTGACCAAAGTCGTTAATTCCATTCGAGTTCCGTTCGACACGGGAGCTTATCCAGGGTAATGGATAAGTATTAGAAAGAGTTAAAAGGTGGTAAGGACTCTATCAAGGAAGTATTACTTCCACACAATCACTAACCCTAATAGGATTTCCCAAAATCCTATAAAGACTCTTGACAGCCGAACCCTAAACCTATTTGGCGTTCGGAATCTGCAAGGTACGTGAGAGAGGAATAATTCCTCTGATTTATTTCTCTACGTCTGTTACATGAAGAACTAACAGTTCTTCATCTCCTTCTGTTATAGGTTAAGAAGGCGGCGTACGTGAAGAACAAGGTAACGTTCTTCTACTATCTCCTCTGTTCCGATAAGTGAAGAAATTAATATATGTTTCTTCTTCTCTTCTTATAGGAACGGCAGCAAATTGGTGAACCGAAGAACAAGGGTTCTTCACCAAAGCCTTCTCTTCCTCCTAATACTGGATTCGGTTGCTACAGAACTTCTATTCTCATAGCCTTCACGATTCAAATTTCAAGTCTTCGATCAAGGTAGGTTTTCTCAAGTTATGGTAGCCCAAACAAAATTAATGCAAGATATACATATATATATAAGCATGACATGCATATGGTTTATTATAGTTTTAATACGTTTCTGCAATATTTTGAAAGAGACGCCCCTGTCAAGGGCGCTAATTCACATGAAACGACCCTTCCCAGGTCGTCGATTTAATATTTGACGCCCTGTACCCAGGCATTATCTTCATGTAAATGTTAATCACCTATCTTAAGAACTGATTATCCATGCAATTACATGAAATCATTAGTTATTAACGATTAAAAGTCAATAAACATGAAACATCAAATCTAATATACTGCATCTGAATTCCTGCCAATTTTCCTGTCATGACTATATGATTGGTATCCTTGATTATCGTGCAAATCTTGCTTTCCTGGTATTTCTTGAATTCACGACCTAGACTAGGTCGTTTTCCATGTGTTAACGCCCCATCACAGGGCGTGAATTGAAAATAAACGCCCCTTACTTGGGCGCGTTTCTGTTAAAATCCCTAACAATATATTCTGTAAAAATAAGAATTTAATGATTAACGCCCCTGCCAAGGGCGCGTTCTTGATAATTTCTGAAAATAAATATGCTCTGTAAAATATTGTAAATAAAAAGACGCCTGCTACTGTAGTCGTCTCCTTGCAAAGAAACGCCCCTGACTAGGGCGCGTTTTAGATAAATTAATGAAATATTGAAATTCTGAAAAATGGAATCATGTGTAAACGCCCTTCTGTTAGGTGTTAATTACTTGATAAACGACTCTGCTTAAGTCGTTACTTTACTGTAAAACTGATTTTTCACTATTTCTGTTAACCGATGGTTTCATATGTTATATAATATATATATCGGCACTATTCTCCATTCCGTGAGTATAGTCCCACGTTTCACGATTGTTTTATCGATCACACTCAATTCTCATTGACATACAAGCTCTCCATTGGACATTCCGTTCCTTTGGACTAGCGAGTTAGTCATAGAGACCTCCGTAAGACTCCTCGTAGCCTTGGATTCCCTCAAGGCCGACTGAGCTAGTTGTACCCTAAAAACCCATTACACCATTGATGCCATGTCACTCTAAAGAAATATGGTATACCGGCCCTTATGATTATACAAAGAGTATATCATAAGAAATTCTTAATGGGATGATGATATCATGTCATATCATGTCATTCTTGTAAACCTCAATTCTATGATAAGAATGAGGGTATCTTACCTTTGATATACTGTTCATGTGGACCTCAATTCTATATATAGAATGTCCATATCGATTTGTCATGGTACCTAAGTTAAGGGAACCTAATTCCACCTAGTTTCATCGATAATCGTGATTATACAGTTATTATCGTCAATCTATGTCCTTTGTCATATTTTGGACTCTATTCTATTAAAGTTGTCGTACGTGTCTACAAGCTTGATTATTGAAATTCTATGTTGGCTATAAACAAGAGTGGATGTCAAAACACCTGATAAATGCCTGCGCATATAGGGCCCGATCTGGTCCTGGGAGGAGCACCCGAAAGTACTTGTGCCCATGGGAGTTAAAATGATAAGGTATCTGGCATTATATCGAGTACTTGACTTGCTTGATTGGACATTCCACACACATCTTGTACTTGAGTCGTACTTAACTTGACATGAAATGCGTGGCCCGAAAAAGGGTAATTTACTTGCTTGATACATGATAGCCAAAGTTCTTGACATGACTTGTTAAACGTACTTGCTTGAATATCTTGAATAAACTTGTTATCTTGTTGAAAGTTCATGATTAGTCCATCTTATTTCCTTGATATTACATTCTCTCTATCTTGTCATTTTATGCGAGCATGCATAGCTTTATTGCATTCATGAAAAATGTAATCACTTAAACCCCTTGCTAGTACTTGAGATATAATTTCCTACTGAGCGTTCGCTCATTCCGTTTGTCCCTTTTTACTTTTCAGGTAAGTCCGACGACGATGGAAGTCAATCGGATGGGGAAAGTCCCGAGTGAAAGAGCTAGAGCTTGTCCAAGTGTCAACTAGTCTTTTTCCTATTTTCTTGAGTCAACTATGTACTTTTCTTTTTATTAAACAGAGTATTGGAATTGTAATAGTCTATCCATTATGAAATAAAGGATTGGGTTATCTTGCTATTTTGCGCATCTCTGTCTTTGTGTCGAATACACGACCACTCTGATTGACATGATTGATATAAACTCGTCACGCGTCTCCGGGTATCTTCCGCGCTCGGGGCGTGACACGTGGCAGCCTCTGCAACTGGGCACTCCTTTGCTGCCTGCGAACTGAAAACTGTAGGTTGAAGATGATGGGGGGAAATGGGGTATATGGGAGGGGAAGTGGGGGTGGATGAGTGTGGGGAGAGCCCTGGCTGTGAGGGGGTCTAGGAGGGGGTGTTCCAAGGTGTGGGAGAGGGAGAGTGGGGTCTAGAATGGGGTGTTTGCAGTTGGTGAGAGAGGAGCTGCGAATTTGGGCTTGGAGGGAGAAGGGGGAAGGTGAGGGGGGCACAAGTGGGTGGAGGGAATGTGAGTTTGAATTTCTCTTAATGTGGGGTGATCAATGGTGGTCTTGGGGATGGGAAGGGGTGCCTTGGGAAGGTGGAGTGATGCTTGGGGAAGGGAAATGGGTAGTTAGGGGTTGGAGGGTGGGGTGTGGATTGGTGGAGGGTCTCTTGGGACTAGGGGGAAGTAATGATGGCTTGTGGGAAGTTGTAGAGGCTTTAATGGAGGTAGGTGGGAGGGTGGAGGTGGTTGGGAGGGGAAGAGAGAGAGTAGGGGCGCCCTCCTCGTCGTAGAGAGAGAGAAGAGAGAGAAGGGGAATCCACCCCAATAGAGAGAGAGAGAGAAGTGGAGAATCCTCTCCAATAACACACTAGTTTACTCAATTTTTTGATTGATCATAAAGGGTTGTTACAAATGAGAGAGGGGAGAGACTATTTATAGACTCCATACTTTTCCTAAGACCAAAATAACCTTGACAAACAAGTAAATGACAAATAACTCCATGGGAGGGGCGCCCTTGGGCCTAGCCCACTAGTTGGGCCCAATTGACTAACAAACTGACCCATTAACCTATTAACTGACTCAAATAAAGAAAGATTACACATACATGACTCAAATGAAATAAAAATTACATGCTATGACTCAAGATTAATGGCCACAAATGATGATGTGCTGATGGCGAGCAACAAGAGTATCCCAAAAAGTGAAGTGGTTGGGGATGTCCCCATCATACCCCCGGGGTGGGGAACACTCGACGCCGTCGAGTATGGGTCCACCGGGGAAGTAGTGTACCAAATGCAGCTCCAAGCGTGCCACGATCTCCGAACTCAACCTGCGTCCGTAGCTGGGGAATGGCGCTTCAGCTTTTCAAAGTGGCTCGGACACACTCTCATGCTGGCGATGAGATCTTGCTTGCCCAGTATTGCCGCCGTGTGCTCACGTCGGACTCTCAGGATAATTTGGGGTGGCACTCCGAGGGTGTCTCTCGCAAGGATAAGTGTAAGCTCAAGGCACTCACTAGGATCCACCGCGGTGCCCTTAGAGGGTGCCGGATCTGCCACGTGGGAAGTGGGGTGAATCCCAAAACCCATTCGAAAGTCCAACCCATAAGCCAGGTTGCCAAAGCCACTCGGAACTTGGCAAGGTCCAAGTCCTCGTGCCCTCAATTTGGAGGTGACCCTAAGGTACAGCCATCCCAAAGCCATCATCGCCAAGTTGCCAACTTAGAATTCCAAGTGGCGCTTACGAGTTTGTGCTCGCTTCTTGTGAATCTCACCACTTGTTGCTTGATACTTGCTTATATGCCATGCACAATGATGCGGTGTGAGTGGACAATGTGTGGTGTGCAAAGGTGGTCCAGGGCAACCACATATAGACCTATCGTGCATTGATGTTATGAGGACATTGAATGTTTTGGGAGGACCGGGGCATCCATAGGTGTCCCTCTCATGCGTGGGTGTGATAAGTGTCGGAGGACCCGGACATCCATGAATACTCCTAACATGCTTAAGACTCATGATGAATGAAGGAGGGCCATTACACCCAAATATGGACCACTCATGCTTCTTACTTGACATGTGGGTGATATGAATGAATAGACCCGACTTATGAATCATGTCAAGTGATGTGGTATGCCCAGGCACATGCATTTCTATCCTAAAGATGACTTCCATGTGCATGGATGTGGGGTGGCCCTTGAGCTTCCACTCGTATGGATCAAAGGGATCTAAGAAGGGGGACATCATGGAGTGAGGCAATTCATCAATCCCAAGGTATATGTTGCCTATGGTCAAGGCTCCCTTGGTATAACCCGATTCTAGGAAGGGAGGGGTTTGGGTTAACATGGGCGGTAAGGGTAGGGTAAGGTGGGTGGTGAATAAGGTGTGTGGGTTACATGGAGATCTAGGTTCCCATAGGAAAGGGTCGAAGGGATCATGGTAAGGGTCACCTAGATAGGGGTACTCCATGTCCTCAAGATCCTCATATGGTGGTGAGTCGCCCTCTTCTAGTGAAATGGTTGGGCCGGTGTATGGGGTGGGTTGGTTGGTCAAGGTTCTAGGAATCACAATGGTAGGGGAGTGGACCGGGATGGGCTCTTCCACTATGGGGAGAAGGAAAAGGAGCTCACTAGTGTAGCAACCAATAGTGCAAACCGAGGTGATAGACCCAATGCATGGATGGATGTGGTCAAGGCTCTTGGGTCGGTCCGCCCCTAGGGTCAACAAAGAAGTCAAGTCTAATTGCCACTCTAGACCTTTGAGGAGATCATCCTAGCCATCTACCTCATAGTAGGATTGGATTGTGGTGTGGTAGGAGTGGAGGGGGACAATTTGGGATGGATATCCCAAAGGTGAGAGAGGTGGGGGTGAGCTAGGAAGGGTGGGTCCTTGTTTGAGCCATTGCAGTATGGCCTCATTCACGGTGGGGGTGCCAAGTGTGTGGATGTGTGGCTCTTGAGAAGTTGGACTAGGGAAGAATGGTGGGATTGGGGGCTCTTGAATTTCCACAATGGTGGGAGGTGGATCCGGATTGACATCCTTCTCTACTTGAGTGTGTGTGTGGGTCACAACTTCTAATGCTAATGGGGTATGAGGATCTATGGTGGGTGATTTTGTGAAAGCCGGCGCATGACGCACTCGGGGTGGTGGGCAAGGGTGGACTTGGGTTGGGATAGGAAGGGGAAGTAGGTGAGGCCTAGGTTGGGGAAAGATTGGTGTAGGAAGCGGGAGGTGGGTTGGGTGAGGGGGTTTAGGTTGGTTGGCCTTGGGAGGTGCATCTTTCTTTGGGGTGATGGAGGGATAGTGGTGGGGTTCAAGGGGGCTTGTGGGATATGGGTTTGGTGGGGAAATTTGGGTTGGGGGGTGGTGGTCGTCATGGGCCTAGGTGGAGGGGTGGTCATGGGGCCCAATTGGGTTTGTGGAGCTATGGTTGTGGTGAGGACTTGTAGGTAGGGTGTAGATGTTGTGGTTGGAGTAGGAGAGGTGTGAAATGGTGGGGAATGCGTGATTAGGGTCTTGGGTTGGCCAAGGGGAAATGAAGGAGTTGAAATGCTCTTTGGGACTCGGTGTTTGGAGTGGGAGGGGAAAATATATCTAGCCCTAAGTTGTTCCTTCTTGTCCCCCCATGTTGTGAGGGGAGCTTCCCTTCTAATTACCCTTAAGCCTTCAATTTTCAACCAATGAGTTTGAGCCCTTTTGGTAAGTTGCAATTTGGCAAATTGGACTTTCTCATCCTCGGACATGGGATACCTAGTGAAGTAATGGTCCATCGAGACTTCCCAATCTAAATAGTCAATAGGTTGAGTTCCATCAAATATGGGAGGTGGGGGAGGAGCCCTACTATCATCCGCCCATGGGGTGGGCCCATTTTCTCCTAGTTGGTTGAGTCGACCCGATAGGTTATCAAGCCGCTCATTGGCATAGGTAAAGGCCTTCATGAGGTAGTTGACATGGCCAGGGAGGTCATGTGTGTTAGGGGTAGGCATCCTTTGGTGGTTTGGACTTATAGAGAGGGCTGATTGGTAAGGTCGGTAAGAGGTGGCCATGCTAGTGGACAAAGAGATGCAACCGAGGACTCTAAATGCATAAACACGCCCTAGGACCAACTTGATAGAGATAAGTTGTGAACTTGCTCTGATACCACTTGATGTGAAATCACCTATGGACCTATATTGCAAGCAATCAAATTGAGCAGCGGACTCACATTAGTGAACACGATCGCGAAGCACACACTAGTGCCCGTAGGTGACTTAGCGATGATGGAGAGGGTCCGAGTAGGGACCTTGATACTTCAACGGTTGGCTAGCTTATGGAGGACCCCAAATGGGCTAGGGATGCCCAATTCATGGGCGACCGGTACGCCAAGGGCGTGGGTTAAGTGGTCGCTCTCACAACTCGCCCCGCGGTGGTCACTCAATTTGATGGAAATTTGAGACCGGACACTCTCTCACCACCGACGGAGCAACTAAAAGCAATACTAAACTAAGCAATTAAATCTCAGCAATGAAAGGTGTTCAGGAGCTCACCTGATCAGCGTGAAGACGCCGATCCCGGCCTGAGACGATGGCGAGCGGGGAGGCATGGGTATGCACCCGAACGCCGCGCGGTGAAGCTTCAACCTGCTCAAACGTTTACAAAACTACACCTCTCGCAGGAGGGGGGATCTCGGGGTGGGGGTTAATTAATATAACACTCAAATGACCTCCACGCAGGAAAGGGGCCTTCAGCCGGCCAAGCGGGGAGGGGAACTTGAACTATGAGCAAAGAAAGACACCGAAGCCGGTTCTGCTTGCTGCCTGTGTCTCAGGACAGACGGTCATGTATTTGGACGTTGTGGCCAGCCCCGAATTTTTTTGCAGACGAGACCAATTGGAGATTCTTCGTAGCTGAATGGGGATGACGCTAGAATTTTTTTGATTTCTTTGGGCGCCGCTGCTGGTCGGAGTAGGGGCTAGAACAGGGTGGCATAACCTTGGCTTTGACAGCTTCAGGTTCCCAACAGCAGGAAGAAGAAGGTGCCACGATCGCTCCCGAGCTCAGAATTAGGTGCCTTCAGAGTCGTTGGAACCGTTGACGAGTCGTCATCTAAGAATGACCAACGGGGATGCCAACTGTTGTTGGGGTCGGCTGGTAGACTCTGAACACTGATGGAGGGTCGGTGTAGACTGAGTGGAAGCAGAACCGTGTACCCGGGGAAGAAAATTGATAACTTTTAGGTCCTGTCGCCAAACGGGGCTCTGCTTCTTGGAGATGATAGAAGACTCATAGTAGAAGATGTTTGAAAGAAGAACTCTCGATCAGATTCCCAACAGGATCGTCACAGTCAAGCTTCCACTCCGGCTCTGGTCCTCTGCTTGAGAAGTCTTGCGCAGTCATAGTAGATCGCCTCCTACGAGCAGCTCTGATCTTGGAAGTCGCCGGGACCACCACTGTTGGAAAGCTGACTGGGAGATGCTTCCAACGATATATAATATGCCATCTGAAGCTTCTAGGTGATGACGTGACAGTCTCTACAACATGTCACTCCTCTGCTGCCTGCGAACTGAAAACTGTAGGTTGAAGATGATGGGGGGAAATGGGGTATATGGGAGGGGAAGTGGGGGTGGATGAGTGTGGGGAGAGCCTTGGCTGTGAGGGGGTCTAGGAGGGGGTGTTCCAAGGTGTAGGAGAGGGAGAATGGGGTCTGGAATGGGGTGTTTGCAGTTGGTGAGAGAGGAGCTACGAATTTGGGCATGGAGGGAGAAAGGGGAAGGTGAGGGGGGCACAAGTGGGTGGAGGGAATGTGAGTTTGAATTTTCCTTAATGTGGGGTGATCAATGATGGTCTTGGGGATGGGAAGGGAAATGGGTAGTTAGGGGTTGGAGGGTGGGGTGTGGATTGGTGGAGGGTCTCTTGGGACTAGGGGGAAGTAATGATGGCTTCTGGGAAGTTGTAGAGGCTTTAATGGAGGTAGGTGGGAGGGTGGAGGTGGTTGGGAGGGGAAGAGAGAGAGTAGGGGCGCCCTCCTCGTTGTAGAGAGAGAGAAGAGAGAGAAGAGAGAATGAGAGAGAAGGGGAATCCACCCCAATAGAGAGAGAGAGAGAGAGAAGTGGAGAATCCTCTCCAATAACACACTAGTTTACTCAATTTTTTGATTGATCATAAAGGGTTGTTACAAATGAGAGAGGGGAGGGACTATTTATAGACTCCATACTTTTCCTAAGACCAAAATAACCTTGACAAATAAGTAAATGACCAATAACTCCATGGGAGGGACGCCCTTGGGCCTAGCCCACTAGTTGGGCCCAATTGACTAACAAACTGACCCATTAACCTATTAACTGACTCAAATAAAGAAAGATTACACATACATGACTCAAATAAAATAAAAATTACATGCTATGACTCAAGATTAACGGCCACAAATGATGATGTGCTGATGGCGAGCAACAAGAGTATCCCAAAAAGTGAAGTGGCTGGGGATGTCCCCATCACCCCTGGAGTAGGGGTGTATTTCTCTTCATGTGCCCCTGGGAATGGAGTGTATCTTTGTTGCTTGTTGGGCCCCCAGAGGGAGGTGCCTTTCTCTTCATGTGCGCCGGGCACCGGGTGTATCTTTGCTTTTTTTTTATATGCCCCCGAGGGGGGATTCTTCTTCTTCTGCCCCGACACGTTGGGGAATGTCTGCTTCTTGTGCCCCCAAAGTGGGGTGGATTCTCGACGGCTCCTGTGCCCCCGTTGGTGGGGTGTATGCTTCTTCTTCAGATTCCCCTAAGGCGGGGTGTATTCTTTGTTGCTTCATGTACCCCCGAGTCGGGGTGGATTCTCTTCATGTGCCCCCATGGCGTGGTGTACTCTCTTTATGTGTCCCCAGGAGTGGGGTGTGGTTTGCTTCCTGTACACCCAAGCCGGGTGTATCACTGCTTGCAATATCCCCCGAGGCGGGGTATCCTTCTTCTTCAAATACCCCTAAGTCGGGGCGTATTCTTTATGGCTTCTATGCCCCCATAGCGGGGTGTGTTTCTTCTTCAAATACTCCTAAGATGGGGTGGACTCTTTTCTTCTTATACTCCCAAGACATGATGTAGCATCTTCAAATACCCCTAAACTAGGGTGTGTTCTTATGCTTTTTCTGCCCCTCAGGGCGAGGTGCATTCATCTCCATATGCCCCTAGCATGGGGTGTGCTTTTGTTTCTTATGCCCCCAGGCCGGGGTACGTTTCTTCTTCATATGCCCCTAAGCTAGGGTGAGTTTCTCTTTTTATGTGTCCCCAGGCCGGGGTGAATTCTCTTCTTATTATGCCCCCATGGCGGGGTATGTCTTTTGCTTCATGTGGCCCCATATCGGGGTGTATTTATTCTTCAAATGCCCCTAAGCCAGGGTGCAACTCTATTGCTATAAAACATTCCCCACAGCAGGCAGCTATTCACCAAGCTACAATTGTGGCTCGCTGGGTCTTTTAACAACCACTCGGGGGGCCGTTTTGTGTCGGATAGAGACAGAAGGAAGGAGGAATGGGCCGGGTCATTGCACCGTAGACTTGGGTCCTCCTAGAGTCAGGCAGGATGCCAAGTTTCTTCTTGCTCTTTTGGTCGACAATGCTTGCCAGCTTTTTTCTTCTTTTTTTTATCTCTCTTTTTTTCCCTTTTTTTTCTTCTTCTTGTATGATTGACCAGGGTGGAGGTGCAAGAGAGCGCTCACCCCCTCAGGGAGGGGATGAGTGGTTCACTCCACTGCATCAACCCCACAATGGTAATCTTAATTCAGCACTGTTCTCGACAGACGTGGGCGTACAACCCTCTCCTCGCCGACTCTTTCTCTCTTTTTTTTGTTTCTTTCTTTTCTTCTCTTCTTCTGTTCTTCTGTTCTTCTCTTCTTCTTTTCTTCTTTTTTTCTCTTTCTTCTTGAGGAAAAAAGGGGGGGCTTGATTTCCCCTCCCTTCTCTTCTCTTTCTCTTCTCTCTTTTTTTTTATAACAGCCCCCATGATTCCTGGAAGCTGCATATGCTTCGAAGCAGCGTCCTCGAGGCCGCGAAGGCAGCTGCATCGAGTCTGGATTTTCTCCCCATAGGGCTGGCGAAGACAGCACCTGCAATTCGTCAAAGCAGGCAAACATCATTTATTAGGGGGCCATGAGGCCCTGAATCCCGGCGAAGAGATGAAGGGTAGTTTCTGTCCCACCGGGCGTGCCAGACTTGTGGACGCACTAAAATTCGCTTGGCGAAGACAGCACCTGTAATTTGTCAAAGCAGGCAAACATCGTTTATTAGGGGGCCATGAGGCCCTGAATCCCGGCGAAGAGATGAAGGGTAGTTTCTGTCCCACCGGGCGTGCCAGACTTGTGGACGCACTAAAATTCGCTTGTTCAGGTGGTTCGTCTGTTAAGTGAGTGGGCGTGCCAGTCACAGAGTGACAATTTATTCGGGCTCCGAAGAGCCCATGGTGTGCTCGATCTGACTCGGTCAGACGATTGTGTAGTTCGTGTCGGGACCAAAACCCGCCGCGCCATAAAGGTCACGGCGTCATTTACATCCCCCATACAAGGGAACACCCTTGATTAATCGCCGGGATTCAGGGCCTCATGGCCAAGAAATCAATTGCATGGAAGGTCTATTACGAGGTGAAGAGGCGAGATCTCGCGCTGAGTCTTGAGCGAGCTATGGATCACCAGAAGATGAATCTGCAAGAGAGGGAAACGTATCAGAGGGCCCAGGGGATCTCCCTGGGGGAAAACCCTCCGATGGCTAAGTCAGTAGAGCTATGGTGGAAGCGATAATGGGGGGAGGAGAGAGTTGATGCGCGAGAATCCTCTCCACCAGAGGGTGAAGTGAATCGTGCTCAGGAGCTTAGGGTGTGTGAATGCCTTGTTTCTCTTACCTTCTTCCGGAGGGTATCCCTTGCTTAAATAGTGCGCCGCCTCCAGGAGTCCTGCAAGCTGAGGGGTTCCCAGCGGGAGTTACGTCTTTAACGGGGGCTTTCATGGCCTGATCGTGGGAACGTTATCCCCTCGGAGTCCGGCGGCTCCCCTGACTCTCCCGCTGGCGGGGGACTCTGAACGGCTGCACATGCGGATAATCAACCGACCTTACCGAGCCTCGGGGATGCTAGCTCTTGTCCGAGCGATAGGCATGGCCCGGCGAAGGTGGGGTCGGATAGGTCGGCTAGAGCCTATCTCTCTCGGACGGGGAGAGGGCTTTAGGCCGGACCTTCCTTGGGACCTGACCGTTGTCTCGGGCCCTCCGAGCCTAGAAGGCCGCCGGGGAGAGTTAGTTCCTCGAGTCTTATTTATTGGGCTTTTCTTCCCTAAGTGGGCCCTGTGGGCTATCACTCGGGCGGGCTCGCCTGGTTGGACCTTATGGGTCTTGTTGGGCTGCCTTTGTGGTAGGCTGCGGAAATCCCCCTCTCCACTTGTCCCCCTCCTACGCCCGAGCCAAGGAGGCTCGGATGAGTAGTTTTTCGAGGCTTTGGACCGGCGTGGCTCAGGTGGGTGAAATTCCGTTGGCGTTATGGAGCCGCTTATAGCGGTCGCCGAGGCCCGTAATGATGATCGTGACGGATTCGAAACGAAGGGGCCCCCCTTTTTCTCAGAGCACGGAACGACGCGCCGCCACCCTCAGGGGTTTTTAGGGGGCGCTGTTCATCGTTCTAGGCTTCCAGGGTTTTAGGCTTTCCTTGCTTCTTGATGCGCCGTGAGAGCACAACGGAGACGCGGAGCCTTGCGGCGACATTCGTGGAGTTGGCGAGGATAACCGCAGAGGCGGTCCGGCAACTTCCTTCTCCCCCGGAGTCTTCGAGCTCGTACGAGGGGTCTTCCCCCGACTCGATGGCGGATCAGAGTCCGGAGCTTGTGCCGGAGAGGTGGGAACCCGTCCCCAACTGCAGTGAGTTGGGGGAAGCGGAGGTGCGGAGGCTGGATCATCGTTTTCACCTGCCTCTCAGATACAGCTTTGCTGCCGCCGCTCCGCACGAGACGAGTCTGGATGATCGCGGGGAGCACATTTACACCTTTCTTCTGGCTTGGAAGAGCGGATTTCGTCTCCCTTTCGATCCTTTCGTGCTGCAGCTTCTTAATTTTTTCCGGTTGGCGCCTATTCAGTTGGTGGCCAACTCATATCTTCTGCTCTCGGCCTTCCGGATTCTTTGTCGTCAGCACGACATTTTTCCTTCCTTGGACCTCTTCCATTTCTTCTTTGAGTTGAAAGCGCACCCGTCGGCGGGGAAAGGCTTCTACTTCATCCAAGCGCGGAGGAATAGGAGCTGCATCTCGCTTGCGGCGAAGGACTCCTCGCACAAGGGGTGGAAGACCCACTTCTTCTGGGTGAAGGTGGTGGCGACGGACGAGATCTGGAGATGTCGGACCTCGCCCAACTTTCATCCGAATCTGCCCCCTCGCCAGAAGGAATTCCCTCCCCACGTGGAGCAGCAGGCTACCCGTCTACTGGAGGATCGTCGATCGACCGAGGAGCTGGTGACGCCGGAGAACATCGAAAGGTGTCTTCTCTCGCGGTTGACGTCGACAGGTACAGCTCTTGAGGCTCTTTTTCTAGGGTGGTAGCTCCTTTCCTCCTCCTGACTGGGGTTTCTCCTTGTTGCAGACGTGAGGCGGGAGCCTCTGGAGGAGGCGGCCGAGGTCATCGATCTGGGAGATGACTCAACAGCCGATGAACCTGATGCCTCGGCGAGTCGCGCCCAGGCCCGAGACAAGGGCAAGGGGGTGGCCCCCGAGGGGTCTTCTCGATCGACCGGCCTGAAGCGCAAGGATCCCCTGGCGGGGAAACTGCGGGAGGCCGTGAAGGCCAGGAAAAGGGCCAAGAAGGCCGGCCTTTCTACCGCCTTCGGGGGCGATTCTGGCTTGGCGGCGCTCCCCCCTCGGGGGCAGGATGGGGCCGACCCCTCCGGGCTGGCTCTCCCATCCGCCGGGCGAGAGGGGGCCGAGGAGACCAGGGGCCCCTCAGAGGGAGGTGATGGGTCGGCTCTCCCCTCTGCGGGGGCAGAGGGGGCCGATGCCGGTATGGCCGGCGCTGGGACCGAGGGATCGGTCGGCGCGGATGGGGGTTCGCCCGCGGGGGCGTTGCAGCCCCACGTGTCGGAAGTTTCTGGTGCGGCCGATCCCGCGGCGCCGGTCGAGGGTGGGGGTTCGCCCGGGGAGGCGTCGCAACCCCAACCGACCGTGGCGCGCCGGGCGGTCAGCTTCACTGCCCGAACATGGTCTTCTGGCGGGGTGCCCAGGGTGGAGCGGTCCCCTTTGCCGGAGCCTCTGGACAGGCTCGGTATCTCGGGCGACTTGTACCGGTTCTACCGGTCGATCGCCGAGAGGACGAGGGGGGGAGAAAGGCGCAACACTCCCGCCGGGGTCCTTGATGTCCTGATAGAGGGCGGCCTGGTCATAGCTCGGACAACGGCCGTGATGGCAGAGGCGCACGCCCGACGGAGGCGGAACGGTCGAGGCTTGCCTGGACCCTTGGTGGATGCGAGGAAAAACTAGCCCGGCTCGAGGGGGAGCATGAGGGGCTCCGGCGGGAGTTCCTCGCATTCAGGGAGTTGGCGCGGTCGAGCCGACGGGAAGCCGAGGCGCTGGCCGAGCAGCTAGCAAGGGCCCAAGAATCGCTCGAGAGGAAGAGCATACATCTAGAAGATGAGCGTCAGCGTCACATCGAGCTGGATGGCCTCTGGGAGCTTGAGCGTAGTGAGCTGCAGGATCGGGCGGAGGACGCGGAGCGCCTTCGTGCTGAGGTCGAGGCGGACCGAGCCCGGGCGGAGGGCCGGACGATCGAAGCCGAGCAGAGGATGACCGAACTAGAGGAGCGTCTGGCGAGGGCGGAAGAGCGTGCGGCCGAGGCGGAGCGGGCTCGGGGTGAGCTTATCGGATGGGTAGGGCAGGTCGAGGCGGAGGTGATCGAGCGTTACAAAGGCTCGGAAGCTTACTCGGCCGACTTGATTAAAGCTGCCCTCCCCTACTATGAGGTAGAACTCCGCCGGGGTGCTCGAAAGGGATTCAGGCAGGGCTATCGCCGGGCGATTAGCTATGCCAATGAGCACCTTGCCGGGGGTGATTTTCCTTACGGCCAGAGTTATGACTCGGATGAGTCAGTTTCCAGCTCCTCATCCTCGGCCGGGGAAGAACAGGAGGAGTCACCTCCAGCGGGGTCACCAACTCCAGAGGCTCCAGGAGGGCTCACGATCGGGGCAGTTCTCGCACAGGCGAGGTCAGTGTCCGGGCCGACCGTCACCGAAGGTACCGGGGGTGACGCGTCCCCTACTGCTGTTCCTAAGCTTCAAAGTGGGCCCGAGACCTGATGTATTTTGCTTTATTTTGCCCCTTCCCCTTTTTATCTATTTTTCCTTTTGTAAGAGGACTTCTTTATGGGAGGCAATAAAGAACTTACTTTGTTTGATCGCTATCTTTGCCGTGAATTGGCTGGCGTATCGGGGGCAGTTGGAAAGTGCCGATATTCTTTGCACCGTTTTCGCATGCCGATTCGGGAGACTTCTGGCGGGGCGTCCTTTCATTCCACCATGCTTTGAAAGTCGAGGCGCTTCGCGAATCCCGCTAGGGCGGGGACTGAGGAATTGGAGGTGACCTTCCAGGGGAGGTCCTGTAGCGTGTTTTCGAGGGGGGAGTCATTTAAGGCGCGTGGCCTCCCTTGGCCTATAAAAAGGACCGAAGGGTGCTCCTTCCCTCTTAACACTTAGGACTCTCGTCGGCGGTCTGCTCTTATTCCCTCGTTTTTTTCTGTGTTGCACCGCCGCGATCGGAGCATGGAGGACCCTTCAGAAGGTGACGCCGCAGACGACGGGGAGCAGTCGGTTCCAGCTGTCCTAGAATATTGGTTGGATCCCACAGTCGCCGCGCATGCATGAGAAGGGTCCGACGGTCGTCGCGCGGATCTGGAGAGGGCTTCGACGTGTGGGGGCACGCCGTTTGCCTCCTCTTGGCTCCAGCGAGGCTTCCGGGTGGACGCCGAGATGGAGGGCGGATGGGGGAGTTAGGGATGCCGACCGCCATTCCCCTCCGTGGGAGGGGAGGAGGCGGCTCACCTCTGTCTGCAGCCTCTTTCTCTCTCTTTTGTTCTTCATTTCTTTCACTCTTCGGGGGCTGCTTGCTTTCTGTTCGCCTCCAAGGAGTTGGTGGATTGGCAGAGAGGAGACCTTCACGGCGCTCCTTTTTCCAGGTTGTTGCCAACTTGGAAGGTAGCCTTCCTCGCGTGAAAGGTGGCCTTCTCCTTGTCATCCCTCTATCACCCTTGTCACGGTCCACCCGAGCCAACTGGGTCGACCATCTCTTGTCCGAGCCAGTTTCTACGCGAGACAGAGTCAGTGGCTGGATGCGAGAAGGTCAAGACCGGGTCGGCCGGGCGATGGCCGTCTACCGTGGTGTTAGATGGATTTTTGGTTTTCACTATGTAATGTATTGGCAGTTGCCTTTCTGATGTACTAACAATTATCTTGAATGAATGCAAAAAGGGGGTTTTATTTTACCCGATTTGTTGATACAGTTTTCAGAAATAAAATCTGCGTAGTGTGGTTGCGTTCCATGTCTGGGGAATGGGTTCCCCTTCCATTGTGGCCAACCTGTACGCACCTTTCCCGAGCGTCTCGATCACTCGGTAGGGGCCTTCCTAGTTGGGGGATAGCTTGCCCGCCGCCTCCAGTGGTCGAGAGGCTTCGATTTTCCTGAGGACGAAGTCCCCTGGTCGGAATTGTCTGCCCCGGACCTTGGCGTTGTAGTACCGAGTGAGGCGGCGCTGGTATTCCATAGCTCGGACGTTCGCGATCTCTCAGAGTTCGTCTGCCAGGTCGAGGTTCTCGAGCAACTTCTGCTCGTTTGCCTCGGGTGAAAAGCTGATCACTCGGAGAGACGGATTAGCGATCTCTAACGGAACGACGGCTTTGGTGCCATATACCAGCTGAAAAGGGGTCTCACCGGTTGCCGTCCTGGGGGTCGTTCGGTGCGACCATAGTACGCTAGGCAGTTCCTCGAGCTAGCTACCCTTAGCCTTGCCGAGTCTGGTTTTTATGCCCTTCAAGATGGTTTTGTTGGAATTTTCAACCAGCCCGTTGGCCTGAGGGTGGGCGACCGAAGTGAAGTGGTTGCGGATATTTAGGTCGGCGCATCTGTCTCGGAAGTACCGAGAGTCGAATTGCTGCCCGTTATCGCTCACTATCACTCGGGGGATGCCAAAGCGACAGATGATCGATTTCCAAACGAAGCCCCAGGCGACTGTCTCGGTGATCCTTGCTGTAGCTTCAGCCTCGATCCACTTGGTGAAGTAGTCGATGGCGACGATGATGAACTTCTTCTGGGATTGAGCCGTTGGGAATGGCCCAAGGATGTCGATCCCCCACCGAGCAAAAGGGTAGGGCTCGGTAAGGGTGATAAGTTTCGTGGCCGGCTGATGGACCAAATGGTCGAACCGCTGGCAACGGTCGCACTGTTGTACGTAAGCCGTGCAGTCACGCTGTAGGGTAGGCCACCAGTACCCCTGCCTTAGCAGGATTCTGGCCAGCGACTGACCTCCTGAATGTGCTCCGCACAGGCCTTGATGAATCTCTTCAACAGCTTGGCTTGCTTCGTCGAGACCGAGACACTTCAGAAGGGGCCCGTAGAACGATCTTCGGTAGAGAACGTTGTCGAGGATGACGAAGCGCCGAGCTTGGTACTTCATTCGGCGGGCTTCCCGAGGGTCGGAGGGCTCCTGGGAGTCTCGTAGCCAGGACAGGTAGGGGGAGCGCCAGTCACCGGGAGTGGCCGAGTCAATGGCGGGGAGCTCCGAGTCTATGCTCGGGCGCTCTAGCTCTTCTAGGAGGACCGATCGTGTACCTTCCGGGTCTAGGGAGGAGGCCAGTCGGGAGAGGGCGTCCGCCCGAGAGTTTTGCTCCCGAGCTATTCGGACTACCTCGAACTCCTCGAACTGCTAGGCCAGGCTCCGGACCAACTGGAGGTATTTGATCATAGGTGCCTCCCGAGCTTCGTACTCGCCATTGACCTGGCTTGCAACTAGCTGGGAGTCGGTGTGGATCCTGACTCACTCGGCCCCCAACCGTCGGGCCATGCGGGCTCCCGAGATAAGGGCCTCGTACTCGGAAGCATTGTTGGACGCCAGAAAGTTGAACTTCAGGGCGTATTGCAATTCTATTCCTTCGGGGGACTTTAGGAGGATCCCTGCGCCGCTGCCGACCGAGTTGGACGATCCATCGACGAACAGCTCCCAGGTTGGCCCGGTTGCTATCGGAGGCCTGTCCTCGACTGGAACGGTGCTCTCGGCGATGAAGTCGGCGAGCGCTTGTCCTTTGATAGCTGATCGTGGCCGATACGAGATGTCGTAGGCCCCGAGCATGATGGCCCATTTGACGAGTCGCCCCGAGGCTTCGGGATGGGCCAGAATCTTCTTCAGTGGCTCGCCGGCTAGCACGGTGATGGGATGCCCCTCCGCTCGGCCTCGTTGAGCACCTTGCTGGTGCAGTAGACCGGCCTCTCGATTCCCGAGTCATTTCTGACTAGGACCGAGCTGACCGTTGATGGAGTCGCCGAGAGATAGAGCAACAAGACCTCGCCCGGGACGGGCTTGGAAAGCACCGGGGGCGAAGCCAGGAACTCTTTGAGCTCGGTGAATGCTGTCTGGCATTCCCCATCCAATGCGAACGTAGCAGATGCTACCTTGGGCCCCCTCATCAGCTTGAAGAAGGGCAAGCATCGTTCGGCGGCACGGGACAGGAAACGACTGAGAGCAGCGACACGCCCCGTCAGACGCTGGACGTCTTTAATACACGTGGGCGGGCGCATGTCCAGGATGGCCTGGACCTTGTCGGGGTTGGCTTCGATCCCTCGCTGAGTGACCAGGAAACCGAGGAACTTCCTGGATCTTACTCCAAAGGCGCACTTGGCGGGATTGAGCTTCATGCTGTACTTCAGGAGGGTACCAAAAGTCTCGGCGAGGTCAGTGAAGTGGTCTTGGGCCCTCGGGGTCTTGACGAGCATGTCGTCGATGTAGGCCTCGACGTTCCGACCTAACTGTCCCTCAAACATATGGTTGACCAGTCGCTGGTATGTGGCTCCAGCATTCTTCAATCCGAAGGGCATCCGGGTGTAGCAGTACACGCCGTAGTCGGTGATGAAGGCGGTCCTCTCGACATCTTCAGGGTTCATTCGGATCTGATGATAACCCGAATAGGCATCCAGGAAACTGAGTATCTCATTGCCCGAGGTTGAGTCAACCAGTTGGTCGATGCTCGGTAGCGGATAGCAGTCCTTGGGGGTGACCTTGTTCAGATCAGTGAAGTCTACGCACATTCGCCACTTGCCTGTGGTTTTCGGCACCAGGACGACGTTGGCTAGCCACGTCGGGTACAGGACCGGTCTAAAAAGACCAGTCTCTTGTCCCTTGGTGACCTGCGCCTTGATGATCGCCTGTTTCTCAGGCGCATGCTTCCTCCTCCGCTGCTGTACGGGTCTCACGGTGGTATCGAGGTTGAGCTTGTGCATCACAGTTTCCTCTGGTATACCAGGGAGTTGATCATCGGACCAAGCGAAGACCCGAACGTACTCAGAAAGAAACTCCTTGTATTGCTACTGTTCCTCTGGTGGTAGGTCGGCGCCGATCCTTACTCCTAGGGCCGGGTCGTCGTTCAGGAATACCGTTAATAACTCGCCACCGGGTTCGGTGGTCACGGCTTTTCCTTCGACTCCCCTGGGGCCCTTATCCTTCCCGTCCGGCCTTGAGGCTTCCACCGAGATATTGTAGCACCTTCTAGCCGTGGCCTGGTTACCTCGGACTTCCCCCAACCCATTTTTGGTAGGAAACTTCATTTTTTGGTGATAGGTAGATGGTACGGCCTTTATTCGGATGAGAATTTTCCGACCGAAAATGGCGTTGTACGCTATCATACCTTTAATCACTATGAAGTCCACTATGACCGTAACGGTTTTGGGTGGGGTGCCGATAGTGACCGGCAGGCTTAGGGCTCCCTCGGGGTAGGTGGCCAGGCCATTAAACCCGCAAAGGGGCGTTCGGATCGGGCGGAGCTTGGATGGGTCTTCCCCCATCTTGAGAAAATAGTCATAAGATAATACATCGGGGGTGCTCCCATTATCAACCAAAATCCTGTCTACATTACAGTGATTTATCGTGGCCGAGATAACGAGGGCATCGTCATGCGGGGTGCTCAGCCCTTCCAGGTCTTGGTCGAAGAAGACTATGACCTGGGGCTCCATCGGCGGGCCTCTGGGGGGCTCTAAGGCTCGGCTGGCCCGCTCGGCATGACGTTTCCTTCCTCGGCTGGTGTCACCGCCCGATGCCGCTCCTCCGGAGATGACGTTGATGTGGACCCCTCGGGGGGCGTTGTCGATCTCCTCTGCGGTGTCTCGGTCTTGTTTGTGCCCGGTCGTGAACCGGGCTAGATGCCCCAGACGGATGAGGCGCTCGATCTCGTCCTGGAGCTGATGGCAATCTCCGGTGTGGTGCCCGTGGTCGCCGTGGAACAGGCAATGCCTGTCCCGCTTGCGGTTCTTCGACCTCATTGGCTCGGGCTGGCGGAGAAGTCCCGAGTCTTTGATGTCTTCATAGATCTCGTAGACTGGCGCGGTCAAGGGGGTGTACCGCTTGTACTTTCTTTTGCGCTCTCCTTCTCGATCGCGCTTCTTACCCGAGCCAGGGTTTCGCTCGGAGGTCTGCTTCTTGTCCCCCTCCCGACCCGAGCCGCTTGCGTCTCGGTAGGCATTGAGTACTTCTTTGCACTCGGCGTGGCGCAGTGCCAGAGTCACTAGCTCGGCAAGGGTCGAGGGAGGGTGGAGGACAAGCTCGCGCGGAGATTCTCGTCCCGAGTGCCCCCGGTCAGTGCGGTTGTGGCTGAGGCCACATCTAGGCGGGGGATCCTGAGGGCTTCCGATTTAAATCGGTGGACGTAAGTCCGGAGGCTCTCCCCTTGCGCCTGTTTGAGAGCCAGGAGCCCCGCTACTGACCTTGGGGGGGCGCTACCGGTGAAACTCTCCTTGAAAATTCACCCAAATTGCCTGAAGTCTCGGATGGACCCAGGGGCGAGGGCCCAGAACCATGCCTGAGCACCTTGGACCAGGGTGGCCGCGAAGGCTCGGCATTTGATGGGATCCGGCGTTCCATGCAGGGTCACCAGGGCGTCGAAGCTATCATAGTGGTCGGCTGGGTCGCCCTGGCCGTCGTAGAGCTTGAAGGTTGGGATGGAGGCTCTGGGAGAGACCTCTGCCTTCAAGATGTATTCGGAGAAAGGGGATTTCTCCTCGTCCTCCGAGAAAGAGGTCTTCTGCAGGGCGCGGAGGGCGCGCTCTTGCTCTGCGAACCGTCTTTCAAAATCTCGTAGCCGGAGAGACAGCTCTGGCTGCGGTGGCACCGTGGGGTTGGGGGGGCGTCGTGGCGATCTCCCGGGGTACTGGTGCCCGGGCACAGCGGCCTCGCCCCCTGCTTCCCTCTCCTCGGCGTGGAGGAAGCCTCTTGCTCCGTAGGCGGAGCATGCGAGGGTCCTCCGTCGTCGTTGCGGAGGAGCTGTCGGCCGCGGAGGGTGAAGCGGCCTCCGGCGGTGTGCTGCGTCGCACTCCTTCGAGGGGGACTTCCTGACGGGGCGCGGGACCTTGCGTCCCTAGCCGCATGGGCCCTCATGAGCTCCACGAGGACGTCCATCTTTTCGTTGAGGGCCTGGAAGGCGTTGGCGCCACCGTCGAGGGGTGCCCCTGTCTCCGCCGGGGGGGGTGGTGGCCTGTTGGTGTGGATGCTGGCGTTGGAGGGGGGGCTCTACGAGACCCTAGAGGGGGTGCCTCCCGCCGCTGCCATAGCCTTACCCTTCCCATCGGCGGATCTCCTCTCTGAGCTTCTTCTCACCATCTTGGCTCTTCGTGCGTTTCCCACAGACGGCACCAGATGAAGAGGCGAGATCTCGCGCTGAGTCCTGAGCGGGCTATGGATCACCAGAAGATGAATCTGCAAGAGAGGGAAATGTATCAGAGGGCCCAGGGGATCTCCCTGGGGGAAAACCCTCCGATGGCTAAGTCAGTAGAGCTATGGTGGAAGCGATAATGGGGGGAGGAGAGAGCTGATGCGCGAGAATCCTCTCCACCAGAGGGTGAAGCGAATCGTGCTCAGGAGCTTAGGGTGTGTGAATGCCTTGTTTCTCTTACCTTCTTCCGGAGGGTATCCCTTGCTTAAATAGTGCGCCGCCTTCAGGAGTCCTGCAAGCTGAGGGGTTCCCAGCGGGAGTTACGTCTTTAACGGGGGCTTTCATGGCCTGATCGTGGGAACGTTATCCCCTCGGAGTCCGGCGGCTCCCCTGACTCTCCCGCTGGCGGGGGACTCTGAACGGCTGCACATGCGGATAATCAACCAGCCTTACCGAGCCTCGGGGATGCTAGCTCTTGTCTGAGCGATAGGCATGGCCCGGCGAAGGTGGGGTCGGATAGGTAGGCTAGAGCCTATCTCTCTCGGACGGGGAGAGGGCTTTAGGCCAGACCTTCCTTGGGACCTGACCGTTGTCTCGGGCCCTCCGAGCCTAGAAGGCCGCCGGGGAGAGTTAGTTCCTCGAGTCTTATTTATTGGGCTTTTCTTCCCTAAGTGGGCCCTGTGGGCTATCACTCGGGCGGGCTCGCCTGGTTGGACCTTGTGGGTCTTGTTGGGCTGCCTTTGTGGTGGGCTGCGGAAATCCCCCTCTCCACGAGGTATTGAAATCCTCGCGCGAGGGCGAGAAGAAAACCATTCGCGGTCATGTCAGTCGTGTACTGACCATTTAATGTTCGGACGAATGTCCGGCTCGAGAAAATCACGGTTGTCGCGGGAAAATCAGAACGCATGTATGCCGCGGTACGGCAAATTTATTGTTCGGAAGAGCGAAAAATGTTCGACTGAGCCTCGGTTGGAGCGGTTAAAAACCAGTAAATCTGTTGGCCCGGTGCAAGAGCAAGCTGCGACCATACTGCGGTGGGCCCCCCGCGGTCGAAATAAGACTTGCATGAGCGTCATTAATATTTTCGATGCCAAGGGGCAACGAGTGAATATCCCTTGAATCGGCTGAAAAGCCCTGTGTCTAGGGAAGCAGACGTTCAAAATGTGTCGGTCATTCGGGAGACCGTTTAATATTCAGACGGGTGTCTGGCTTGAGAATATCATAATCGTCGTAGGAGGACCTGGAACATATGTATACCGTGATACGACAAATACATTATTCCGAGACACTGAAAACATTCGGTTAAATCTCGGTTAGTGTAGCAGAAAACTAGCAAATTTATTGGCCCGGTGCGAGATCGAGTCGGGACCATACCGGGGGCGTCTCCCGCGGTCCAAACGGGGCTTGCGTGGGCATCATTAATGTTTTCGGTGCCGGAGGGCAACGGGGAATAGTCCCGGGACTAGATTCCAAAACCAAAACATGTTCGAAGGAAGCGAGCTATAGGCCGAGGGTGTGGGTCAGACAAATACCATAATCGGGACGGACCCTAGGTCCAAGCATAGCCCACAAATGCCTTATTGATATTCCCATATATAGGGTCCAGGGATGACAGGAGCCATCTCGTTCTATTCAGATTTCTATCGGTCACTTGCGGACCACTTGATATTCGGACAAGGGTCCATATTAAAGGTCCGATATAGATAGGAACAACCCCGTACAAATGTATGCCGAGTTTGCGGTAATTTTAATGAAAGGGCGGGAACGAATCCCGATAGGGTGAATCTGATTTGACGAGCTATCGGTCCGGAGTAATACTTGGTCACGACCACGTCGGGGTAGGAGCCGTCGGCCATGTTGGTTGCTCACGGGTCTTTTCATGTTCATACACAGGTTCGTAATAGAAATGCGGCGAAAGCCGAGGTGAGCCCGTTCAAATGTCTGCCGAACGTGCGGCAATTTTAGTAGTGGCTCGGAAGGGATCCGGCCTGAGAAATGAGTCCGGTTTAATCGAAATGTCAGCCCGAGGCGAGGTCGGGCCATGGCCATTTCGGGATAATTCTCAAGACTCAGGCCCAACCTAGAAGGGCGGCATTGTTGTTCCTTCAGCATCGGGTCACTGGAGAGACGAGGCTGCAACATAGATTTTACCATTTTCTTTATCTGGGCTTTAAATTATGTGCATATATATTTTATTGCTTATTTCCCTTTTATGTATTTATTCTGGATGATTTCTCCATTTTGTTTATTATTATTACTATTATACTTTCCCTTTCCTTTTTTTACAATTATTATTATTATTTCACATTTTTTTGTTTATTTCTCATATATATATATATATATTCAGGTTTATTTATTTATCATAATTTTTATTAATTTATTATCATTATTATCATTATCATTATCATGACATATTTATATATGTTTATATATATTTATTTTGGAAGGAAAAGTGGGCCGTAGGGGGCAAAAAGGGGTGTACCGACGAAGGCAGGGAGAGCGTGCCGGAGAGGGGCTGGGAGAGTGTGCCGGTGAAGGGGCAGGCTGGCGTGTGTGCCGGCGAAGGCGCGAACGGGCGTGCCGGCGAGGAGGGGCGGATGGGCGTGCCGGCGAAGGACGTGCAGGCGTACCGCTGAGCGTAGGGAGGGAGCGTGCCGGTAAGGGGGTCACAGGAGCATGCCGGCGAAGAGGCCAGAATGGGTGTGTCGGGGAAAGAAAGGGGAGGCGTGTCGGCGAAGGGGCCGGGCCGAGTATGCCGGACAAAGGGTGAAAGGGGTGCCATTGAGTGTGGGGAGAGCGTGCCGGTGAAGGGGTCGCGAGAGCGTGCCGGCGAAGGTGGGTGGAGGGGCATGCCGGCGAAGGGTTGGAAGGGGCGTGTCGGCGAAGGGCTGTGGTCGTATGTGCCGGCGGAGAGCCACTAGGCTGGGGCGTGCCGGCGAAGGACGCGAGCAGGTGTACCGGCGAAGGGTGGTGGAAGGCGTACCGGTGAAGAAGGGCGGAAGGGAGCGTGCTGGGGAAGGGCGCGAGCGGGCGTACCGGCGAAGGGTGGCAAGAGGGTGTACCGGCGAAGGGCATGGGGAGCCCACTCCTCCTCCATTCTTATGTCTTTTCTCTCTTCTTTTCTCTCTTGATTTTACTAAGTTTGCATGGGTTTCTTCTCTCTTTCTCTTGATCAACTTTCATTCTTTCTCTCCTGAGGACGGATGTTCAAGTTACTTAGTTGTTGTTCGATTCGGCTCTCTTTGAGTTGATTACGGTTCCCTTGCCTCGGTTAAAGCGTTTTACCGTTGTTCTCTTTTTTATTTGTTTGTTGCTTTATTTTAGTCTTTTTGAACGTGTGGTCGTTCCATTTGTTGGTTGCTTCCTTTTATCTTTTTCATATATTATCATTTCTAACGAAAATTCGACAGCATCTCCCCTTGACCCGAGCGTAAGGGAGATACAGGGAACGCGCCCACAAGGAGTGGCGGAACCCGACAACTGGAGGTGGGCACCCAAGAGCGGCAACACCTTAATAAAGCTTCAGAAAACTCGGAGGAAACGGCGAGTGGAAGACTGTTCTAGGACTAGCTATTGGGTGCACCAGGCAAGAAGGAGGGACATGTGGCTAGTGTGCCGCCATTCCGAGCTAGGAGGAGCCCGGGTGTGCCGCGGAGGGGTTGTGCCGGTGAATGGGGGGGCCAAGGCGTGCCAGCAAGGCGCCCAGGGGTTGTGCTGGCGAACGGGGGCCAAGGCGTGCCGGGCAAAGTAGTTGGGTGGTGTGCCGGCGAAGGGCCGATGGGGTGTACCGCTGAAGATACGAGTGGGGCGAACGAAAGCGAAAACACTTGGCAAGAAGTAAACCCTAAAGAAGGAAAAAAAAAGGGGCGTGAAACACCGAAGGATGCAAACACGGAAGAAATACCTTAGAAAGACGTCCAAAAGAATTTGCAGGCCTTCCACTTTTATTCTCACAAGAGGAGTGCCTCGGGGGGGGGGGGGGGTAATACATCGCAACGGCGATAAAAAAAAGGAAATGAAGGAAAAGAAAGAAGAAAAAGAAATACAGTGGGGCGGGGAACGGAGCATGGACTCCTCCTCTCCCATAGCTCACTCTCTTCTCTCTCCTATCTTTTCTTCTTCTTCTTTTTCTCTTCGCACGGACGCCGGGAACCGGAGTAGCAACGGGGAGGGGAATGGCAGCAGGCCCTCTCCCCCTTTTCTACTTCTCTTCTTTCCCTTCCTCTTCTTCTTCTTCTCTTCGCGCGGACGGTGATGGACGGAGCAGAAGGAGGGGGGAGGCAGAGCTCCCCTCCCCTTCTTCTTCTCTTCCTCTCTTCCCTCTTTGCACAGACGGCGGCGGTGGGTGGAGCGGCGAAGCCTCTCCCCTCTCTTCCTCTCTTCCCTCTTATTCTCTTCTCCTCTTCTTCTTCTCTTCTTCTTTTCGCCCTCTGCCTGTGTGTGTTTTTTTTGTCCCCCCCCTCTGTATCGAAGGAGAGGGGTCTTTATACCCCACACGGCGGGAGCGTCCGAACACGACAGTCGGAGGCGGGAAACCGGAGGCATTGATTGGGGATTTGACCCGTCGTCCTTGGTGGCAGGGGGATAGGCAACGTGGCCCAATCCCCGGCCGACACCTCGGACAGCCCACTACGCGCCATGGATCCATAGGGTGTGGGCATCACGTCGTTCTGTCGGAGCGTGCCGTTGAAGAGCCTAAATGGCGTGCCGTTGGCAGGCACAACAAGCGTGCCGCTGAGAAGGCCAAAAGGCGTGTCGCTGGAAGACACGGCAAGCGTGCCGCTGAAGAGCCCAAAGGGCGTGCCGCTGAAGGGGCGTTACGGGCGTGCCGTTGAAGGGGCACGAAGGCGTGCCATTGAATGGGCACGAAGGGCGTGCCGCTGAAGGGGCACGAAGGGCGTGCCGCTGAAGGGCGTGCGAGAGTGTGCCGCTGAAGGCCTGAATGGGCAGTCCTGAGCTCGTTGAGAGCACGAGTTGTGGCCCATTTGATTTTCTTCGAGGCCCATGGATTGCGGGGCTCTTGGTGGTTGATTTCTCTTCATTGTCGTGACTCCAGAGACGGCTTCACAGCAATGTGCGTGTGTTCGGAGAGTCCGGATGGCCCATCTTCCCCGTAGTTTTTTTTCTATTTGGAGTCATTGTTGATGCTAGACTAGTTGGGGCGTATGGGAGTGCAATTTTGCATGTCCACAGGGAGCTGCACCAGTTTCTAAAGCTCCGTATCAGATGTCTACTGTTGAAATGAAGGAGTTAAAGGAACAACTATTGGAGTTATTGGAGAAGGGGTTTATCCGACCAAGTACTTCACCTTGGGGAGCCCCGGTCCTCTTTGTTTAAAAGAAGGATGGTTCGATGAGGTTATGTGTTGATTATCGGCAATTGAATCAACTGACCATCAAGAATAAATATCCATTACCGATGATTGATGAATTATTCGACCAGATTTCTGGAGCTTGATATTTTTCAAAGATCGATCTTTGATCTGGTTATCATCAGTTAAAGATCAAGGAAGGTGATATTCACAAGACTGCATTCCGGAATAGGTATGGACATTACGAGTTCACCGTTATGCCTTTTGGCTTAACAAATGCGCCAGCCGCATTTATGCAATTAATGAACAGCGTATTCAGGCCATACCTCGATCATTTTATGGTTGTATTCATCAATGACATTTTGATCTACTCCAAGTCAAAGGAAGAACATGAGGAACATCTCAAGAAGGCCCTTCAATTATTAAGAGATCACAAGCTTTATGCCAAATTAAGCAAGTATGATTTGTGGTTGGAGGAAGTTTCTTTTCTCGGTCACATAATTTTTTGGAATGGTATCACCGTCGATCCTTCAAAGGTCGAGGCCGTAAAAAACTGGGAAAGACCTACTAGTGTGACGGAAATCCGAAACTTCTTGGGATTGGCTGGATATTATCGAAGATTGATCAAGAACTTCTCCAAGATTATGGTATCTTTAACAAGATTGACAAGGAAGGAGAATCCTTTTATATGGTCCGAGGAATGCGAGAAAAGCTTTCAAACTTTAAAGGATTATCTGACGACTGCTCCTATTCTCACATTACCTACGGAAGGAGGTGGATTCAAAGTGTATGCTGATGCATCTGGAATTGGCCTAGGTTGCGTATTAATGCAACATGGTAAGGTTATAGCCTACTCTTCATGGCAATTGAAGAAACACGAGAAAAATTATCCCGTGCATGACCTAGAACTGGCAGCTGTGGTCTTTGCTTTGAAGATCTGGCGACATTATCTCTATGGCGAAGCCTTTATGGTGTATTCTGATCACAAGAGTCTCAAATATTTATTCTCTCAAAAGGAGCTCAATATGAGACAAAGACGGTGGTTGGAATATTTAAAAGATTTTGATTTCTCTATATAATATCACCCCAGAAAAGGCAATGCCATAGCTGATGCACTTAGCCAGATGTCGATGGCTTTATTATCAAGCATGATGGTTAAAGAATGGTATCTACTTGAGCAAATGGCCAACTTAAACCTCAATATGGAGGAGAAGGAAGACGGAGTGTTTCTTGCAAATATTCGACTCCAACCCGAGTTACTCTCGAAAATCAAGGAACGTCAAGTTGATGATCCGATGATCGTTGAAATTAAAGAGAAACTAGATCAACGACCGGATTTCCTTTTGGCTGATGATGGAAGGTTAGTATTCAAAAGAAGAACTTGTATACCCGATTGTTCTACTATCAAGGGTAAAATCCTGGAGGAAGCACATCGGTCAAGGTACACTATTCACCCCGGTGCTACAAAAATGTACCAAGACCTCAAGAGAACTTTCTGGTGGCTGAATATGAAGAGAGAGGTAGCCGAGTTCGTAAGTCAATGCTTGGTATGTCAACAAGTCAAAGCCAAACACCTCAAACCGGCTGGCAAGCTCAAGCCTCTCGAAATATCGGAATGGAAATGGGATAGTATCGGTATGGACTTCATTGTTGGATTGCCGAAGACCCGAAGTGATTTTGATGCTATATGGGTAATTGTGGATCGACTAACAAAGTCCGCTCACTTTTTACCTATCAAAACTGGATGGACCGTGGATGTTCTAGCCGCCTTATATATCAAGGAGATCGTAAGGCTGCACGGTATTCCAAGCTCTATTATTTCGGACCGAGATCCGAGATTCACCTTTCATTTATGGAAGAGTTTACAATCGTCTATGGGTACAAGACTAAGGTTTAGCACGGCTTTTCACCCTCAGACGGATGGACAAACCGAGAGGACGAATCAAATTATTGAAGATATGTTGAGAGCCTGCATGATAGACTTCGGTGGAAGTTGGCATGAACACTTATTGCTGACTGAGATCGCTTATAACAATAGCTATCAATCGAGTATTCAAATGGCACCATTCGAAGAATTATATGGCCGAAGTTGCAGATCGCCTCTATGTTGGAGCGAGGTTGGTGACAAAGGATTGATTGGTCCCCACATTGTACAAGACACAACTGACAAAATCCAGTTCATACAAGAAAGGCTAAAGGTCGCTCAATCACGGTAAAAGAGTTATGCCGAAAACCAGAGGAGAGACCTTGAATTCGAAGTGGGGGAGCATGTCTTCTTAAAGATCTCACCCACCCGTGGAATTAGAAGATTCAACATCAAAGGAAAGCTAAGTCTGAGATTTATCGGCCCTTTCGAGATTTTAGAGAGAATCGGCGAGGTAGCATACAAGCTGGCTTTACCTCCTCAACTGGCCGGTGTACATGACGTATTCCATGTATCCATGCTAAGGAAATACATCTATGATCCTTCACATGTAATTTAATTTGAAGAATTGAAACTCCAAAAGGACTTATCATATGAAGAAAGACCGATCAAGATATTAGATCAGAAATTACACCAACTGAGGAATCGGGCCATTCCGATGGTAAATGTTCAATGGAGCAAACGTGGATTTGAGGAAGCAACCTGGGAATTAGAGGAATCCATCAAGAAGAAATACCCGGATTTAATCTCAGGTTAGAAATTCGACCTTTCTACTTGAATTCTTGAATTTAGTTATATAATGTGAATTTGGAGGACCAAATTCTTTTAAGTGGGGGAGGATGTAGAAACCTGATAATTAAAAATGAGAAATAATTTTTTTTTAATTTCATTATGTAATTAAAATTTTCATGAAATAATAAAATTACATTTTCCTATATGAAATAGGCTAGTTTATTGAATTTACTTGAATTAACTAGAAGTAAATAGAGATTAAATGCTTTAAACCTTAGATAAATTATAGTAAGCCCAATAAAAGTCCATGTAATGGAATAGGATCACAATTGGCCCATTGGATAATCCATAATGGATTGGATTAACGGATTAAAGGATTTATTTAAGGTTAATTAGACCAAAATTTGTAACATGTGTTTAATATGTAATTTAAGGGATTAAAATAACCCCATTTCTAGAAGATTGACTCAAAAATCAACCCTTACCTAACATCCCACCTTGGACCAGCCATTTTTACATTGGTTTCACACCAAATGGAGGTTAGGTTAAGAAGAAAAAATAAATTTTTCTTCTAATTCGGAGTTGGAAAGTTTGGCATTGTTAGGCAAGGAATCTTGACAAATTTGGTCAAGTTTTGGCTATAAATAGAACCCCATTCGACCCTCAAACCATCCTTGGAGGTTAAGGTTATCCTGCTGTGAAGATTGGTGGAGATTTGAAAGAAGATTTGGAAGATCAAATGGTTTTCTTATATTTGGGGATATTTCTTTAAATCTGCAAAAGGTAGGTGTCTCTCAGGCTAAACTTCAATTAAAGCATGCTATCTTGTGTATCATTCAGTGCTCTTTCCATTGATAGCTCATTTATTAAATTCCATTGAGAAATGAATAAGTTGTGGTCATTTGATTGGAGGGATATTCCCATTTTTTCATCAGGTCCAGAACGTGCTATACCTCAGTAGCGCGTTCTGAACGCGCCAGCCCGACCCAACACGTTCAGAAAGACCCCATCCCTTTGACTAAATTTTCAAAAATATACATAAAATAATGTAATAATACTTTCCTGATCGTGCTATGCTTGACTAGCGCGTTCTTCATGAACGCGCTAGTCTCTACTAGCGCGTTCAGACCCTTAACCCCGGATGTCTAGGGGTCAAAAGTATAATACTTCTTGAAGGGGCGTGATCTCACGTGGCTCCTGAGCGGGGTAGATGATCACCGAACAGTGAACTGTAGAGAAAGGGAAACGGATCAGGGGGCCCAGGGAAGGTTCCCTGGGGAAAACCCTCCGATGCTTAAGTCAGTAGAGCAATGGTGGAAGATATGGAGGAAGGAAGAAAGAGGTGCATGAGATCCCCCTACACCAAGGTGGTGAAGTGGTTCCTGCTCAGGGAATTTTAGGCGTGTGTTGCCCTTACCTTTCATTGGAGGGAGTCACATGTTTATATAGTGTGCTCGCCTCATGAGTCCCGTAAGCTGAGGAGTTTCAGGCGGGAGTTATGTCCTCATCGTGGGGTCTTTACGTCCTCATCGTGGGATCTTTACATCCTCATCATGGGATCTTTATAGCCTTGAGGGATCATGGGTCCCTTATCCTAATAAACTCCTGCTCATAAAGGGCTCTCAATGGCAGCGTGGATAAGCAATCGTCGGTTGAGCCGAGCATAAAAGGTGCCAACCCTATCCGGGCGATAGGCATAGCTCGGATGAAGATAAGTCGGAGTGGGTGCTGAGCACTTGCCTCTATCCCGGTGAGGGGATAACTCGGGCATGGGTCTTCTTCCGTTCTGACCGATGCTCGGGCCTTCCGAGCCTAAGGGCCGCCGAGGAAGGATTTGATCCCGAGTAATCTTATTAGGCTTTTTAGCCTAAGTGGGCCCTGTGGGGCTGTCACTTAGATGAGCTAGGCCTCATTTGGTTTTGATGGACCTAGTTTGGCTGCTCTTAGATGGGCTACAGAAATCCCCCTCTCCACTTGTCCCCCTCCTACTCCCGAGCTTTAGTAAGCTCGGAAGAGTAGCTATTTGGGATTTTGGACCAGCGTGGCTCAGGTGGGTGGAGATCTGGCGGTGTTAGGAAGCCATGTGTCGTGGTCACCTGGGCCCATAATAATGATGATCCTGACTGATTTGAACTGAAGGGGCCCCCTTTTCTCGGAGGTCGGAACGACGCGCCGCCTTCCACGTGGGGATATAGGCGTTGGGCGCTTGTTGTCATTCCAAACTCCCTCCATCTTTAGGGTTTTGGCTCTCCTCCATTCTTGCTTTTGGGCTCTTCGATGCGTCATGAGGACACGACGGAAGAGCAGAGGTATGCAGCGGCGTTCATGGAGTTGGCGGAGATAACCGCGGAGGTAGTCCGGCGGCTTCCTGTTCCCCCGGAATCTTCGGGGTCCCGAGATAGCCTTTCCTCAAACTCTTCTCCGGATTCCATGGCGGACCAGTGTTCGGATACTGAGGAGTGGGAGGACGAGCCAGTGGTGAATGCGCCGGTTCCAAACTGCAGTGAACTGGGGGAGGCGGATGTGAGAAGGTTGGAGCACTAGTATCGCCTGCCCCACAAGTTCTACTTTGCCGCAGCCTCTCCACACGAGACGAGCTTGGACTCTCGTACAGGCCATATCTGTACTTTCCTTCTGTCGTGGAAGGGTGGGTTCCACCTTCCCTTCGAACCTTTCGTTCTTCAGCTTCTCAATTTTTCCTATTGGCGCCCATTCAGTTGGTAGCCAATTCTTATCTTCTTCTATCCGCCTTCCGCATTCTCTGCCGCCAGTGTGGAGTTCCTCCTTCCTTGGACCTCTTTCACTATTTCTTTGAGTTGAAAGCACATCCTTCGGCCGGGAACGATTTCTATTTCATCCAGGCGAGGCGGAATAGGAGCTGTATCTCCTTGGCTGCGAAGGATTCTTCTCATGAGGGGTGGAAAACACAATTCTTCAAGGTGGGGATTTGTTCGGTGGAGGAATCCTGGAGGTGTCCAGTAATCCCCAATTTCCACCCGAATATCCCTCCCAGGCAGGATGAGTTCCCTCCACATGTGGAGAAATATGCGGCTATCTTGCTAAAGCACCGCCAATCCAAAGAAGAGCTGGTTACTCCAGAGAATATCGAGCAGTGTCTTCTTACGCGGATGCATCAGTCGGGTTCAGGTGCCACAAAGTAGGTTCTCCTTTGGATGTTGAGATCATTTTTCTTTTTCTGAATATGTCTTCCTTTTCATGCAGACACTAGGCGGCAGGCTTTGGAGGAGGCCGCAGAGGTGATCGACCTTGGCGATGACTCGGCTGCCGACGAGTCGGCTGCTCCCCTGGGTCGCTCCCGAGCCAGAGATAAGGGCAGGGGGGAGGCCCAGGGTGAATCCTCCAGGCCACGGGGGTCCAAGCGCAAGGATCCCATGGAGGGCCTGATCTGGGCCACCGCGAAGGCCAGGAAGCGGGCCAAGAAGGCCGGGGTCGTACTCGCAATCGAAGGTGACCTTGCCGCGGCTCGCCCCTCCGCCGAGCATGATGGGGCCGACCCTACCAGGCGAGCTCTCCTACCCGCCGAGCAAGAGGGGGCTGAGGAGGTTGAGGCTGCTTCTGCAGTCGGCGACGATGCTGGCTCGGCTCCTCCTTCGACCAGAGTCGAGGGGGCCGGGGCTGCTCCTGTGACTGGCAGCGGTGCTGGCTCGGCTCTCCCCTCGGTAGGAGCCGAGGGGGCCGTGGACGAGGCGGGTGACGCTAGGACCATGGCCAATATTGGGGCGGTGACTCAGGCGGGTGATGCTCCAGGTGGTAGTGCAGTTGCCGAACTGGTCCAGGCTGGGGGGTCGCAAGAAAAAGTGACGCAGCCCCGACCGACCGAGGCACGATGGCTGAACGAAATCGAGGCTCGATCCGGGCCATCCGGCGGGACGCCGACCGAAGAGGGGGTCTCAATTCCGGCGGCCCTGGAGAGGCTCGGCATCCAAGGCCCCCTGTATCAAATGTGTCGCGGTATAGCCGCGAAGGTGAAGTTGGGAGATAGGCAGCACTCCCCTTCCGTGGCCCTTGGGGTGGTTATGGAGGGCGGCTTGGTCCTAGCCCAGATGGGGGCCACTCTGGCAGAAGCGTACGCTCGGTCGGAGTCAGAGCGAGTAACCCTGGCGTGGAACCTTGGTGGGTCTGATAGGAGGTTGGCTCGGCTTGCCGAGGAGCGCGCCCTCCATAACCACCCCAAGGGCCACGGAAGGGGAGTGCTGCCTATCTCCCAACTTCACCTTCGCGGCAATACCGCGACACATTTGATACAGGGGGCCTTGGATGCCGAGCCTCTCCAGGGCCACCGGAATTGAGACCCCCTCTTCGGTCGGCGTCCCGCCGGATGGCCCGGATAGAGCCGCAGTTTCGTTCGCCCATCGTGCCTCGGTCGGTCGGGGCTGCGTCACTTTTTCTTGCGACCCCCCAGCCTGGACCAGTTCGGCAACTGCACCGCCACCTGGAGCATCACCCGCGAATCGCTCGAGAGGAAGAATAGGCTTCTTGAAGAGGAGCACCTTGCACGTGTTGAGCTGGATGGCCGGTGGGAGACCGAACGTGCAGAGCTGGTGGACCCAGCGGAGGAAGCCGAGTGCCTTCGGCGGGAGGCCGAGGCTGATCGGGCCGAGGCGAAGAAGCAGGCGACAGAGGCCGAAAAGCAGATGGCTGAGGCCGAGCGGAAGTTAGCCGAGGCAGAGCGGGAGAAGGCCGAGCTCGCTGGTAGGGTGGGATCGGCCGGGGCAGAGGCTCTCGAGTAGTACAAATGCTCGGAGGCTTACCGGGTCGACCTTAAGGAGGCTGCCCTTCCCTACTACGAGTCAGCACTTCACCGGGGCATCCGCAAGGGGTTCAAGCAAGGATACTACTGGGCCGTCTCTTATGTCGAGGAGTAGGCGTCCAGGGTAGTTGACTTCTCATCCGGGCAATGCTATGACTCAGACTTGTCATCCTCCAGTTCCTCTGCTTCGACACCGGATGAAGAGGATCTCGGGGGCTCTTCGTCCGAGGGTTCGCCAACTCCGGATGCCTCGGGAGGGCACGCACCCGAGGCAGTTCCCACGCCGGTGGGGTCAGTGCCAGGATCGGCAGTAGCCGAGGGTGCCGGAGCACACCGTCTGAGCCCTCCACTTCCGAGCTTCAAGGTGGGCCGGAGGCCTGATGTATCTGCTTTGCTTCCTCTTTTTGTATGCCTTTTTACTTTTGAAGAAAAAAATTTATCCTTTATGTAGAAAAATAGATAAGGCAATAGCGTTATGACGAAAACTTAACTGTTCCGTATCGCTATTGTCGTATTTTGTTCAGCGTATCTGCATTGGTTGGAAAGAGCCGATACTTTCTGCGTGGATCTCTCCTGATGGTTGGGTGAGCATCTGACAGGGTGTCTTTCCATTTTCTCATGCTTTGAATGCTTGGCCGCTTTGTGTGTCCCGCTGGGGTGAAAATGAGAAGTTTGAGGTGACCGTTCGTAGGGAGAGATCCCTTTGGTGTGTTTTCAAGGAGAGAATCATTTAAGGCAAATAGCCTCCCTTCGCCTATAAAAGGTCTGAAGGGCGTCCCTTCCTCTCCACCGTTTAGGGTTTTCCCTGACAGTCTTTCCTCATTCCTTCTTCACGTAGCATTGTGCCGTTATATTTGGAGCATGGAAGATGAAGCTACCGATGACGGAGGGCAGAGAGTCCTTGCTACTTCAGGTTTGAAGGAGGTCCAACGGCCGGCAGATGGGTTTGAAGAAGGTCCGACGTGTGGAGGCACGTCGTCTTCTTTTTATCAATTCCGGCGGCACTTGCAGGGGGGCGAGATGGTGGACGGATGGGGGCATTAGGCATCCCTACCGCCCGTCCCTTCCTGCTCGCTCCATGGAGGGGAGGAGGAAGCCAATTAAGCTCCCTCCTACCCGAGCTTTCCCCTGCCTCCTCGTCCAGCTCTGCTGGTTTCTTTTTCCCCCCCGCAGCCTCTTTTTCCATCTTCTGCTCTTCTGATCATTTCTTTCACTCTTCGGAGGGTGCCTGCATTCTCTTCCTTCCAAAGAGTTGGCGGGTTGATGGGGAGGATGCTTTCATATGCGTTCCCTCTCCCCTTTCTCTTCCAAGTTCAACTTGGAAGGTAGCCTTCTCCTTCCTAGTCCCTCTGTCACCTTTGTCCCGAGCTACCCGAGCCAACGGGGTCGACTAACCTTTATCCGAGCCAGTTTCTACACGAGACAGAGTCAGTGGTTGGACGCAGGAAGGTCAACCGAGTCAGCCGAGCGATGGGCTCATACGACGGCGTTAGATGGATTTTTTACTTTTTTGACATGTATTTTCTCGGCTTCGGCCTTCCTGATGTACAAGCGAGTTGTTTGAATAAAAGAAAGGAGGCTTTTATTTTATCTCATGTCGTTTACATAATGCTCAGTATTCAGAAGTAGAACTTGCGTAGTGTAGTCACGTTCCAGGTCCGAGGGATGAGCTCTCTTTCCATCGTGGATAGACGGTATGCTCCTTTTCTGAGCATCTCAACCACTCGGTAGGGGCCTTCCCAATTAGGGGATAACTTGCCTGCCACCTCAAGTGGTCGAGAGGCTTCGGCTTTCTTGAGGATGAAGTCTCTCGGTTGAAAGTGTCTATCTTGGACTTTGGCGTTGTAGTATCGAGTGAGACGGCGTTGGTATTCCGTTGCTCGGATGCTGGCAATCTCTCGGACTTCATCTGCTAGGTCGAGGTTTTCGAGCAGTTTCTGGTCGTTTGCCTCGGACGAGAAGCAAATGATTCGGAGGGAGGGGTTGCCAATCTCCAACGGGATGACGGCCTCGGTACCGTATACCAGCTGAAAGGGACTTTCACCGGTTGCCGTTCTGGGAGTCGTTCTGTGTGACCAAAGTACGTTCGGCAATTCCTCAAGCCAGCTGCCCTTGGCTTTGCCGAGCCTAGTCTTGATGCCTTTTAAGATAGTCTTATTGGCATTTTCGACCAGCCCATTAGCCTGAGGGTGGGCGACCGAGGTGAAGTGATTGCGAATGCCCAGGTCGGCACATCTGTCTCGGAAATAACGGGGTCCCACATTGCATGTGGAGTTGCTTCCGATCCATAGGTTCATCTCTTAGGGGCAATTCCTCGTTCACTTCTTATTTCAATCCTTTGTTCGACTCCACCATGTCTTCTTATGATTTCCCCCATTCCCATGAGGAATCTCTCCCTCAGAGACTCATAGAGGACCCACCTAGGGTCACCCCACTTCAGTCAGGAGAAGGGTTTGTCCCTCCTCCATCCTCTACTTCCATGGAGGGCGGTTAGCCCTCCCTTTCCACCAATAATCCCACCAGTCACATTTTGCAAATGATGGCCCAGTTGGATCCGGCCCAACTTCAGGCCCTTTACCAGACCTTGCAGGGGTCAAGTGCCCCATCTCCCACGATTACACAGGGTCTGTCCACCTCTTCCATTTCCCAGTCTAGGGTTGATGGGCCCGGGGTTCCACCGATTCATATTGATCTTACCCCGGTCCAGCCCAAAATTCTTTGGTTCACCAGTCTGGAGGCGGGACAGTCCTCTAGCTCGGTCCCTCAAATTCTTGATAAAGGGAAGACCACTCTTCCCTGATCTTCCCAGATTAATCCTTACGGGTCCGTTCCATAGATGCCACAAGTCCTTATTAGCCCGGCCGATTTCGCTCACCCTCAGCAAGGGGTGGCCCATGCTTATTCCAATTTGGGTCATCCTTCGGCCCAATATCCTTCTTATGGGCCTCCCCCCTCCTTCCGTTTACCCTTCGGCTCCTCGCCTTGAGCTCACTCCTTTCACTCCGCCTACTCCATCTCGGGAGCAGGAACTCCTTGATAAATGGGCCGCCATGTAGCAACAACTCGACTTCCTTCAAAAGCAGGTTGGCCCATAATCCTTGGCAGACGTTCCAGGTCCTAGCTTCTATCATTCTATTCCCTCCTCAATCCGAGCTCCCCACATACCGCAAGTATGACTGGAACAACAATCCTTATGTTCATGTGAGGGATTTCATGTATGAATCGGCGCAGTTCCAATATGATGATCGCCTCATGGCGTATTTATTCCACCGATCGCTAGATGGAGTCGCACTAGAGTGGTTTTATGCTTAGCCAATAGAAGATGCTGAGAGCTTCAAGGTTGTTAAAGAAATATTTATTTAGAGGTTCCAGGACCGGGTCAGCCCGGAATATTCATTTACAAATCTGGTTGCCGAGAAAATGAAAGTCGACATGGACTTTGCTACTTATGCTGACAGATGGAGGTAGATGGCTGCCCATGTGCCCGGTCATATTCCGGAGGAGGAAAAGGTCAAGTTGCTCATCTCTAATGCTACACCTATCTTCCGAAATATTCTGGCCATGAATGATATTTCCAATATGCACAAATTATACAGCCAGGTGAGGTTTATTCAAACCCAGTTTAAGGACTCCCCCATACACTCTCTCTGAGGCCCAAAAACCCAAATACAATAGGAAGCCTCAGGGGCCTGTCATCGAAGGAGTCCAAACCAATGGGCAAGTGCAAGCCATTGCATTCCCTTTCCTCAACCAATCCGCTCCACACCGCTTTCCACAATCCCCACGTAACCCCCAGTTCTCCCCTCCACAAAATGCCCAACCTGTTTTCTCCCCTCTACAAAATGCCCAACCTATTTTCTCTGAGCCACAAAATGCCTGGCCTACCTTCCCCACTCCACAAAATACCTTCCCTACTCCTCAACAGCCGCAACAACCCCCACAATACCACAATGTCCCTCCACCGAACGACTACACACCCAAACGCCCGACTCCAAAGAGGGCGCAGTACCCTCCTCTGCCCAAGTCCCTCACGGACATTTTCTCGGCTCTCATGTCCATTGGTGCACTTCAACTTCCTCCGAAACGGCCTAGTTGGAACTCGGCCATCGATCAGTCTAGATATTGTATGTTCCATTGGCAGCCCGGACACACGATCGAAACTTGTTACCAGTTCAGGGACTTTGCCTATGATCTATATGAAGGACAACGGATAGACTTGGAAGAAATGCACAAAGTTATCACCGGGATAAAAGAAAAGTGAAGGCAAGCGCCGAGGAAGCAAGTGTAGAAGCAAGCACCGCAGCCACAGCCACAGCATTAGCAGCCTGCGCAGGATTTGGGGATCCATTAAAACCCCATGTCGAATCATCCACCCGCTCCATAGCCTAAGCCGCCTGCACCGGCTCAGGTCAACCTTGTTCAGTGCCCGGCTCCCAACGCCGGGTGGTCTTATGATGATGAATATTCTTTTCAATGGCTCATGGCTCTCCACCATACCTACCGCAATCCTCCTACACATGTTCTCCTCCCACAGCACCTTCAAAACACCACCTCTACACCACCCACACCTGTTGTTCCCCATAAACCCCTCATCCTTCCGCGCGCTTCCCCCATTGTTCCGCCTGTCTTCATTCCCCCGCAGGCTCACGTTCTACCTGCCCTTGTTTCCCCGCAAGTGCCCACACCCCGTGTCATCGTTGCACCACCATCTAATCCCTCACCAGTCATCCTCACACCAGGGCCTATCACCACCACCATTACTCCTATTTCCCCCGTTATCTCCACTACGCCTACCCCTACACAGCTTATCCATCCCCCCGGGCCCATTAAGTCGTCCACCATGAGCCCATCTAACTCCGTGCCAGCCCAAAACCGTGCCCTTCGGAGCGGGCGTTTGTTCCATCGGAACTATCCTACCACTGGTGCATCTGCACCCAATCCCCAATCCTCGCAACAGGCTACTGATCAAGAGAAGATGGACCAGCTGCCGGGTACTCAATACGATATGTTACATCATTTAGATAGGTTGCCCGCCAAAATTTCAGTTTTGGAATTGATTAAGCGGTCTAAGCTCCACCAAGATGCACTGTGGTATTTTTTGCAGAAGGTCATGGTCAGTGAAGATATGGCAGTGGACAGTTTACCGACCGCTCTGGCTAGAATCTCCAAGGGGCCGGCTATTATATTTTCTGTGGCCGAGCTAGCACCACCTCAGGCTCGTCAGATGTTGCTATGCATTTCTATCATTTTGAACCAAGTAAGCATAGACGCAGCATTGATAGATACCGGGGCTTCTATCAATGTCTGTCCTCTCAGCACTTTAAGAGCTTGTAATATTTCAGAAGAGTTATTAAGACATACCCGACTACTATTTCAGCATATGACAATTCAAGAAGGCCGTATCACAGCCTAGTCACCATTCAAGCTGAACTTGGGTCACATACAATGGCCGTTGAATTGTATGTGCTCGACATCGACCCCATTTTCAAAGCTATTTTTGGTCGACCATGGATTAATAACCTCAATGCCGTACCTTCCACTGCTGAACAATGCCTCAAATTCCCTTTCCAAGGGAGTGTGGTCAAGGTCAAAAGCAATTCCACAGTCCAGTCAGTCGAGCCTATTTCAGACAAAATAGTGCCAACACTCTGGCCCAATTATCGACCTATTATCTCAATACTGGACCTCAACTTTACCTGGGCCTATACACCACGTAGGCCAGCCATTGCACAAGTGAATGTCAAAATAAAGCCCCAGATAAGGGACTCTAAAAGCTAGAAGATCATATTAAGGCTAGGCTATCAGCCGGGCAGCGGTCTCGGTGCCCAGCTACAGGGGCGGACCAAGCCGGTTCTCAGGAGCACAAAATGAGCAGGAGGGGCCTTGGTTACCGAGAGTCCTCATTATCAGTTATGGGAGACTCGGGGCCATTAACTTGGGATTACCGCCAGCACTTTGTCAAGGGCCCTCTCCAGTCAGGTACTTTGAAGGTGCCGCCGAAACAGCCCAAAGAAGATACAACTTGTACAGTTGCCGACTCAGCATTGTCACCTAGCGGGCCCGTAGATGACATGGAAGATTTCAGTAAAACCTTTGCCAGGATGTTCTATGAAGAGGATCGTTCAAGAAACCAAGAGGTTCGGCTGATGTAGTACACATCAAGAAAGTCAATTTACCATCCGTAGAAAAGGGGGAGCTCACCCATCATTTTCACTTGGTCTCCTTCCCGTTTGATGTCTCTTTTCAAAAAGATAGAGTTTTTACCCTGATCACCTCCCATCATGATTGATCCTTTGCGGATAGAAATGTCGACTGAATTTTTTATTGTGACTTGTCTGTGTGGGCGCTACCCACCAATTGATCTCTCGAGTATGTGGTTTTCTTCTTCTGATCCCTTCTTCGACATCTCATATCCACCCATCTACCCTCTCGCGCTTCCTCCTCCTCCTTCCCCCTCCTCTTCATCATGTTGTGTGCTCTCCACTGACTCCAAGAAGAAAAAACAACGCCTATTTTGAAACGGAGATTTTAGTGGAAGATTATGTTGTATTCCATCCCTCTTCCTCCCAGGGGCATGAGGCCCCTGCTTCCCTTCCATTAGGCTCCCTTTCTCCTAGGTTAGGTTTAGGGTCTGTCGAGTCTAGGGAAGTAGGGTCTGTTAGGTCTAGAGAAGTAGGGTCTTGTTCTAGTACATCCAATAAATCCTTGCCTGAGCCGCGCCCATCGGTGCGCCAGTTCAAATCTATTCTTGATAGGTTCTTGCAGGATCTAGCTCAGAGATGTCATGCTCTTCTCAAGTGCCTGGAGTTCATAGCTACGGTAATTGTGTTAGAAGAAGATGAGGAGTAAGACGGGGTATGGAGCGATGACGGATTAGGTGTCTATGAAGTCGTGGATGAGAAAGACCCGGTCGATCTTGAGGACAGCGATGTAGATGACACTGTCGACTTGTCTGCGCAAGGTTTGAAGTGATTTGATGAGCCATCATCGGTAGTGGATGAACCTACGAAGGAAATTAATCTCAGAAAATGAGGATCCTAGGACCATCATTATTGCTGCTAATCTCCCTTCAGAAGTAGAAGAAGAGTTGATCAAAGTGCTAAGGGAGTATAGCGATTCTTTCGCCTAGTCTTACGAGGACATGCCGGGTCTTGACCCCTCCTTGGTGGAACACCGACTAGTGCTTAAGCCATAGGCAACGCCCGTGAAAAAAAAATTGAGGAGATTTCACCCACACATGGTCTTGAGGATGAAAGAAGAAGTTGATAAATTGCATAAGGCCAGGTTCATTAGAGTTGTCTTACATCCTCAGTGGGTGGCGAATATAGTCCCTCTTATCAAGAAGGATGGGAAAGTGCGTATTTGTATCGATTTCAGGGATCTGAACTAAGCATGTCCCAAGGATGATTTTTCGCTGCCTCATATAGATGTGTTGGTGGACAACACAGACGGGTACAAAGCTTTGTTATTCATGGATGGTTATTCCGGTTATAACCAAATCCGTCTAGCTCCGGAGGATCAAGAGAAAACTTCCTTCACCACGCCCTGGGGCACATATTACTATGTGGTAATACCGTTTGGGTTGAAGAATATGGGTGCCACCTATCAAAGGGCAATGATGGCAATATTCCACTATATAATGCATGTTTACATGGAATCTTATGTGGATGATATCTTGGTGAAGTCAAGAACCAAAGAGGAATACCCCGCTATTCTGGCCAAGGTGCTTCAGAGGGCTAGGGAGTAGAAGTTAAAAATGAATCCCAAGAAATGTGTATTTGGTGTGTCTTCAGGGAAGCTGCTAGGTTTCATAGTTAGCAAACGGGAATCCAGATTGATCCTAACAAAGCGAAGGCCATCATGGATATGCCTCCGCCAAAGAATATCACGGAACTTCGAGGATTAATTGGACGCTTGCAGTTTATTAGAAGATTTATATCCCAACATTCCCAAAGGTGCCGCCCATTCTATGAACTGCTAAAGGCGGGGGTCAAATTCGAATGGAATCAAGACTGTCAAAAGGCCTATGAAGATTTGAAGGCTTATTTGTCCAATCCCCTAGTTTTCCAATCTCTTGTCCCTGGGAAACCCCTAATCCTATACATTTATGTCATTGAGGACACCTTAGGAGCTGTCCTGGCACAAGTAGATGATGAAGGCAAAGAGCGGGCATCTTATTACCTCTCTAGGTTGTTTAACCCAGCAGAGGCCAAGTACACTGCCATGGAGAAGACTTGTGCCACATTAGTTTGGGTAGCTCAGAAGCTGAAGCATTACTTCCTAGCCCACCCGGTTAGGCTGATCTTTAGAATGGACCCGATCTGTTATCTACTAGAAAAGCCTGTCCTTTCTAGTCGGTTAGCTCGTTGGCAGAGCTTCCACTCTCAGTTTGATATCACATTCATCGTTCAGAAGGCAATAAAAGGATATGCCATCGCTGAGCATCTAGCCCATCTTCCTATTCCCTACACCGACTCTATTCAGAACGAATTCCCTGATGAGCATCTCTCTGTCCTTACCCATCATCCCTTTTGGTCTCTACACTTCGATGGTGCGCTCAACTCTCAAGGCCGAGGGATAGGAGCCGTTCTCCTCACTCTAGAAGGGGAGATGAATCCCTTCGCTTATCAGCTCCATTTTTCTGCTACCAACAACATCACTGAGTATGAAGTTCTCCTAGCCGGATTGAAGCAGGCCTATCTCTTAGGCGCGTGCTATTTGAACATTGTAGGAGACTCTCAGCTCGTGCTGCGACAAGTTCTGTCCACTTATCGCACTCGTGACCCGAAGCTCAAGCCATATCAAGATTTGGTCACTCTCTTGGCTAGGCAATTCCATAAATTAATCTACATTCACACTCCTCGATCTCAGAATATTCTCACCGATGCACTAGTGTCACTTGCTTCCTCCTTATCTTTCCCTCTCAGTCGGAGCACTGAGACCATCATCGTCCAGAGACTGGATGCCCCCTCTCTTCAAGATCCTTGGTACGACAACCTTAGGAAAACTGTAGAGGCGAGGGCTGAGAAGGCAGATTTGAAGGAAGTCTCTTTGACAGAGTTAGAAGAGATCTTGGAAGAAGAAGAATTGCCATGGTACCATGAAATCGAGTTGTATTGTAAGGATGGGTCATTCCCAGAAGGGGCAAGTGCCGAACAGCGTAAGGCTATTAGAAGAGCCACTTCAAGGTACACTATCATAGCTGGAGAATTGTATAGGCGCGCTGTCAATGAGATGCTCATGAGGTGTCTCGATGATGATGAAGCTTGGAAGGTGGCCGAAGCAGCCCATTCAAGTGAGTGTGGGAGTCATGTCAATGGCCAGGCTTTAGCGAAGAAGATCCTTAGGCAGGGTTATTATTGGCCCACTATAGAGGAAGATTACTCCCCCTATGTCCGGAGGTGTCTTAAATGCCAACTCCACGCTGATAAAATCCATGCTCCTACTTCATCTCTTTATCCTCTCTCTACTCCTTGGCCATTCTCCATGTGGGATTTCGACATTATTAGCCCGCTCGATGATCCCAACTCTCAGACCAAGCAAAAATCCTTTATCCTCACCGCCACTGAGTACTTCACCAAATGTGCTGAAGCGGAAGCGTACGCAGAGATCAAAGCAACCACGGTGTGCCGCTTCATCCTAAAGAACATCATCTCGCGGTTCGGAGTGCCAAGTAGCATCGTCACCAATAATGGATCCCAGCTCGTTTCTCAAGAGCTTCAGGACCTCTGTAAGAAGTTCAATATTGCATTGCATCATTCATCTCCATACTACCCTCAAGGCAACGGTCAAGCCGAGGCCACTAATAAAACTCTTCTTCAAATCATAAAGAAGACCTGTGAATCTCATAAATTTGCTGATTGGCCTGAACAATTAGTGGAAGCTCTATGAGCTTATCGTACCTCCGTCTGTACTCCTACGGGGCAAACCGCCTATGCTCTTACTTACGGGATGGAGGCGGTGATCTCATACAAGATTTTGATCCCTTCCCTAAGGGTGCAGCTCGATAAGGAATTTAATCTCGACAAGCGTCGAGAGGCGTTGCTTGTCCAGCTAGAACTCTTGGATGAGAAGAGACTAGATGCGGCCAATCACGTGTCTGTTTATGAAAAGAGAGTCTCGCGTTATTTTAAAAAGAAGCTAATTCAACGTAAATTTCAAGTAGGTGATAGGGTTTTGAAACACAAATTCATTAGATCTGGAGGTCCTAGGTCTAAATTGTAACCTAACTGGGAAGGATCATTCATCGTTAAAGAGGCTTATCCAGGGAACGCATATCGTCTAGTCAGAGCGGAAGGTGGGGAGCTATCTCACGCTTGGAATGGGTTGTATCTTAATCGCTTTTTCCCTTAGAGTCAAGCCAGTGGCAATTCGGTAGCGAGACGTCTCTCCCCTTTACCATGAAGAGGGACCCCGAGCACGGCAATCACACACTACACGATGACTCTGATCCGATTTTCCCTCTACTAGGTGGCACCGTCTCTCCTTCGGCCATGCCTAGGGGAAGTAAAAGGTCCCTGCTTTTCTTTCTTCGGCCACGCGTGGGTGCAAGGGGTGAATAAGGGGGAGATGACTGACCTAGACACCGTAACGAGAGGAGGTCTCAAATAGGGGTAGTCCGCTATGACCTGATTCCACAAAAGAAAGAAAAAGAGAAAATTCAGTCAAAAAGAAAAGAGTAGGAATCAAGGCAAAAGCCATCACTTCTATCAAAAGCACAAACTACAATGTCAAATTGCTCCATGAAAACAAAAACCAAACCGACCTAGACACTGTCGAATTCCTCCCATGATGACCCGTTTGGAGATTTGGCATGTTGTGCCGGGGCTTACCCCTAACAATTTATTTCTCTCTTCCTTAAGGGACTAGAACGTACCCAGGGTATGGCCCTTGGAGAGGCACTGTTATATGGGTGAGATAGACTCGGCCAGGGTTTGTCATCCTCATTACACACCAACCTCAGGGGAGGCTCTTAATGGAATAGGGAGGACCCTCATTGCCAGGGCGAAACTAGTTCAAAATAAAAAATTAAAAAATAAATAAATATCAGATATTTTCAAAAAATCAAAAAAATCAGATATTCTCAAAAAATCTAAAAAAATTCAAATATTCTCGAAATAAAAAAAATTAGATATTCTCAAAATCAAAAAAATCAGATATTCTCAAAATCAAAAAAATCAGATATTTCCAAAAGACCAACAAAAATATCATCATCCTTGCATAGCATGCATTGCATTTCATAGTTTTCATTCTCACCTATTGAATAAGGCTCCACCCCTTGACCAAATATCAAGGATTGGTCATCTTCTAACTTGCTGCAGGCAAGGGGCTGAGCCTAAGAATGGATCTGACTTGTTTTCTTGTTTTAGTGTATGCAGACACTGGTTCCATTGCCCATGATTCAAGCCTCACCAGTTTTTCTATATCTTATCCCTTGTGATCTTTTGGTAGACCATTAGTCCTTCATAGCGGTCACGTGGAGACCGTTTTCCTCACCCGAGAACCCGAACGCTCAGGTTTCTCTGTCCCTGCTCCCTTGTGGTCTTTTGATAGATAGTTAATTCTCTCCCTAGCGGTCAAGTGGCGATCGCATGCCTCACCCGAGGGTCAAAAACACACAGTTTTCCTTTGCCTCTTCTCCTTGCGGTCTATCGCTAGACCGTTAGGTGAGCCTAGCGTTCCTTTTTTGGACCGTTTTCAAGACAGAGAACCTTGTCCTATCTAAACCATCAAGCTAAAGGAACAATCTCACTGCAAATATTTCAAAACCAATCTTTCATTTCATTCATTCAAGGTTCATGATACATCATTCTTGTCATAATTTTATGTATATGATCAATGGAAACTCAAATTACATTCAATTTCACATCCGCACGGGGCCGAATCTTACGTAATGCTTTCACGTAAGCTCGTTATTCCTCCTCATTTCCTGTCATTTCTACCGACAAGGTACGGACTCGGCTGATCTCCCACATGGTAAGAGCACTCTGGATCACCTGCTCATCCTCCTCGGTCCCAATTTTCCTAGCTTGGAGGGGAGGGAAGTGAGATAGTGCTGGAACCATAGTGCGGGAAAGTCCAACTTCTAAGTAGCACCGGTGTGGGTTGTAGATTGCCAAGGTAGTGTTCCCCACTAGCTGCAGGTCTAGGCCCAGTCGCCGGGGTAATATGAGAATAGTGCCTTGAAGAACCCGTGGTCACATCATGAATTTGTCGAGTGGCAAGGTGTTGAGGAATAGACGCCAATCATCCCGTGTCTTCTTATCTACCGTTCAACATTCAACCTGTGTAGAAAACCCAGATTCAACTCTATGAAGAAGAGAGGGTGGCTCCCGAATATGCGGCTAGCCGATGGCATGTCCTCCTTGGGTAGAAACTTCAGCCTAATTCCCATCCAACACTCTAGAACAATCATGGACCCAAAAAGGGGACCCCCTAGAGAAGCTGAACTAAGACCTTCATAAAGGTAAGAAAAGATGACTTTGGAGATGGATAAATCCCGCCACAACCCACTAATAATGCTGAGGTTTTGGATGTCTAAGAGGTGGTCGGTGGTGGAAAAGAGCAAGACCCCGCACAAGAAAATAGAAGTAGCTTTGGCTAGGGCTTCATACCCCCCCACTTGTGTTTGCAATGGGAAGTAACCCATTGGGCCATGGGTATCAAATAAATATGGCAGGAGCTAATCATTGTTTTCACATCCTTTGGATTGTGTATAAAATCTCCCAAGATGAGTGATGGATCTATAGGGTCAACCATATGGCACACTAGATCTTCGTCCCCCACCTTAGTCTTAGGAAGGGCTAGGTATGTCTCAACCTTCTCTATGAGAACAGTAGCTTCAAAGGTTGGGAACATGAAGGTGTGTGTTTGAGGATGCCACAACTCCACTAGAGCTGAAATGCTAGGCCAATCTAAGGAAATTTTTTGGAAATTCTTGGCTAGAACTACTAAGGGGTGAAGGTGCCATGCCCTTAGGATTGAGAGGACCTCTAAATGGAGTTCTTTATGATTGGAGCCACCCACCTCAAGTTAGAGTAGCATCTTGGGCCAGGAAGGAGCTAGAGGAAGAAGAGGAGGAGGAGGAGTGTCATAAGAAAATTTAAGGAAACTAATGAACTTTGATCTAGACTACCTCTCTTGAAGGGCTTGTGCTCAGGTGCTTGGGGATGGAGGTCAGCCGCTGTAGCTCCCCATGTTCCTTCCTAGCCGGCTTTGGCCCAGTGTAGACAACCTCCTCCATGGTGCTAGCTTCAAAGCTCCTCTTCATGATGATTTGGGTGTTTTTAATGGAGTCTTAGGGCTTAAAGCAGAAGTTTTCTGTGAGCTACAAATTTTGGGTCTATTCCGAGTTATAGGGCTCTAATTCTAGTCCTAATGCATTGGGATTAAGGCTAGGTGGCCTCAATTTAAGTTAGGATAGGTCTTAGTGCAGTTTAGGTGCCTCTATCCATGGGTTAGGACTCTCCCAGAGAGTCCCATTCAGATTTTAACTGTGTCTTCCCCTTGCGGTCTATTGCAAGACCGCTAGGTTCCCCTAGCGGTCATCAGGCGACCGTTTTATCCCCTTCCTTCACCGCCATCTCGTTCACTCACCTAATGGTTACGGCGTGACTGTTTATTCCCCCTTGCGATCTTCAATAGACCATTTTCTAGCTTTTTCCTTGTTTATCACCGTCTACCCCTAACGGTCCTGCTTAGACCATTTGTTCTCCCACCTGATCATCGGTTCTCTCCCGTGTTTTCTCTCTCCCCAATCCACTCTCTTTCATTCTCTCTCGCTTTCTTTGTCAATCTAGGTCGTCATGATTAGAAGAGTCTGCATCCACACACTTGTATGTAACTGTTAGTGCAGCAAGAGTGATATAGAAGGGGGGGGATGGATAGATCACTCCCAATTTGTAGAAACTTAGGCGGAAAATAAATTCTACTGCTAACGCCCCTCCTTAACCCGCACACAGAGAAATGTAAATACAGTCACCAAGCGAGGCAGTATTAGTAAATGAGAATGAAGAACTGATCACATGGAAGCAAAGAGAGAAGCAGATGGAGAGCGCAGATAACAACAGCAAACCACAGAGGAGGCACTCGGTTTTCAGGTGGTTCGATTGCAGTCCGCAATCTACATCCACCCCTCACTCTAACTAGAATGAGGATTCCACTAGACAATGCTAGATCACAGCAGACTCAGTCTGCGAACAACATGCTGCCACACAGCTTGAACAACCAAGGGAAACAAATCCCTCAACCAAGCTCTGCTACCCACAGAGCTTGAAGCCTGTTCCAGCTACCAGCTAGAACACCACCGGAGAAACCTCTCCCTTCCTCCACACACGGAGGGAAACTGCTAATGACAATCTGTCACTAACAACACCAGAGATCACCGATCTCTCTTCCTCTGCAACCCAGAGGGAAACTGGAGTAGTACTCCCTTCCTCCACACACCGGAGGGGAACAAATTCAAATCAGAAAGATGAACAAAATGAAGAGAAAACAAAGTAGGAATAAAGACAAACGAAGAAGCAGTCGGTTCAGAAACCAATACAAATGTAGCTTCAAAGGAAGCAATTCATCAAACCACAGACACTGCTCTCTCTCTCTCTCTCATACTCCTCTCGGATCTGGAACTCTCTGCTCTTTTTCTTTTCTGGATCGTGCAAGCTTACACCAATGGCTTCTGCTTTTTCTTTTCACGATCAAGCTTCTACTGAAGGACGAAGCTTCATATTTATAGCAGATTTTGGGCGTGTGGCTGCCAGGTTCCCGCCCATGAACTTTTTGCCAGATCATTTGAATTTCGACCACATGGCAGCATCCTGACTGGGTTGCTATCCACGTGTCAGATTCCTGGTGTCTTGGATCACGTGCCAGGTGCCAACCTCGGATCACGTGCCCAATCATCAGCCTGAATCACCTGCAGACAGACAGATGGAATGTATAGACTTAGTTAGTTCAGGCTATTAACACGAGTGTATATACTTCAGAAACATCAACTGAGTTAGTGTGTACAACGTGAGAGAGTGTATAGACTTTATGAATAAAGCGCATGTGAAGGCAGTGTATATACTTAATGAATAAGCGCGTGTGAAGGCAGTGTATAGACTTATGAACAAGCGCATGAATGGCAGTGTATAGACATAATGAGCAAGCGCATGAATGGCAGTGTATAGACTTATGATGAACAATGCAAACGAGCCTTACCGATGTGTACCCTTTACAAAGCTCAGCCACTGTGTAGACTTCACGAAGCCTAACCAGTGTACAGGCTTGGAACGAGTGTGCTGTGAGCATTGAAGACTCAAGTTATTACAACAGAGTGTATAGAGTTGTGGTCGGACAACTCAATGTGTAGACTTGAAGCAAGAGGCCAGTGTTCAGACTTTGAGGAATCGATGTACTGTTCACCATGTACATACTTGAAAGTGTAAGACTCTTAATAAGACGGTGAACAATGTGTTGACTTGATGCCCAACGGTGATGTACCGACTTTGACAAGCTTGAGCCAGAGTATAGACTATGCCACAGTGAGATGATGCATGAGACGCTCGGCTGTATAGACTTGCAAAGGCCTGAATGAGACGATCGGCTGTAGGACCGATGTACAGACTCTGAATGTGAAGGCAGTCTGTATTGACTTGAATCGCTTGAAGCGATGTACAGACTTGGTGAAGCTCAAGCAGTGTATAGACTTGTGAAGGCTTCAGCGTTGTACAGACATTGAAGAACCACTATGAATGTATAGACTTGATGAACCACTGTAGATGTATGGACTTGAGCAAATGAAGCCGATGTACAGACTTGTTAATTCGAAGCCTCTGTACAGACTTTCCTAAGACGCAGCATGAGACGCTGGCTGAGACGGATGCTGTACGGACTTTGAAGAGCAGTTCAATGTATAGACTTGAACGAATGAAGCCGATGTACAGACTTGCCTAAGACACAGCATGAGACGCTGGCTGAGACGGACGCTGTACAGACTTTGAAGAGCAGTTCAATGTATAGACTTGAAGCCCCTGAGCTAATGTATAGACTTCACGCTGTACAGACTTTGACTCAAGGAATGTACATACTTAGCATGAAGAGTGCCAGTCGATGTATAGACTTGGCTGAAGCTATCTCTGAAGCAATGTTCAGACTTTGTGCAATGTATGAACTTTAGTGTCTGCGAGCCTGCTGACTAGCAATGTGTAGACTTTGAGTGAGTAAAGCAGGCGATGTACAGACTATGCAAACATGACACTGGGCGATGTATAGACTTACACTATCGGATGTGTAGACTTCATGAGAATGCAGCAGCCAGTGTATAGACGTGAAGCTTGACAATCTAGTGTATAGAGTTGAAGCTGTACTAACTTTGGCAATGTGCAGACTTAAATGGTCGGGCAGTGTACAGACTTAGAATATTAAGACCAGTGTGTAGACTTCAGATAGAAGGTGTCCGATGTACAGACTAGAAGAGTATATGCCAATGTACAGACTTAATAGACCAAGCTGGTGTATGGACTTTGGTACCCAAGCTATCAATGCTCTGATGCGTCAACCCACCCTTGCTGATGAGTCGACCCACTACTGTCCATATTAACCAAACAATGTAGATAGATGAAATAATGGAACAGCATATGAACTGAACTCACTTAGGTGATGAACCAGCATAAATCTAGAGATAGAAGGTTGATTTGTAGTGTGAGACATCATCAAAACCGTAGGGATGCAACAATCTCCCCCTTTTTGATGATGACAACACTATGAATCAAGCAATATCAAGGTTCAACAAGAGATTAATATCAGCTGCAACAAACAGATTAAATTCAAGATGTGCTCATGCAGATGAATTATACATTCCCTACAACACACTCTCATCTCCCCCATAACTCATAACCATATCTTCCCCGAAGCAACATGACTCCCCCAAAGCTCAAGACAAATCCAAGACTCACTGATATTGCAGAACTTCTTCTCCCCCAAAGCTCAAGACAAATCCAAGACTCACTGATATTGCAGAACTTCTCTCCCCCTTTGACATCAGCAAAAGGAAATACAGAATGTATGACAGTGCTGGAAACATGAAGAATAAGGGCAGTAACTTCTTAGTGCAGAAAGTCACGAGTAGGTCTTAAGAGAATAAGTGAGTTTCTAATCTCAAGAGAAGATTCTTTATACTCCAGTACACAATAGAGAAGTAGAATGATTGAAAAGTTTATCAGCATACATGGTGTATGATTTAGAGCAGGAGTTAACAAGTATGGCCAGATATAGCTGATCATTCAACTATCCCACAAGACAGCAAGAGACGAAATCAGAGAGGTGTTCTCAAGGTATTGAAGACAAGCAATCCATTAGTTGCATAACAACAAGGAATTTTTGTTGGAGATGATTTTCAAGAAGATCAATGAGTAAGTTGGTAGTTCACTCCTTTGACATTAGAGAGACACCTTGATTAGAGGCCTGAAACCCCAGTTACTCAGAGTGAGTACCTCATTACTTCCCTTTTTTTTATTAAGGAACAGAGTTAGTAACTGTGGCTTTTGACATGAGGAAACACCTTGATTAGAGGCCAGAGTCCCCAGTTACTCACCAGCAAGCCACCATTGCTCTGTCATGTCTTTTCATTCATTTTAAGCATTTGACACCTCATGACATGGGAGAAATATTCATTTCATTGATGAAGCTCCCAATTTCTCAGTGATCAAAACAGAACATTTTTGTTCAGTTAAGCCCTTGAGTTACAGAGATAGAATGATTGAAAACAATACCAGAAGGACTATTTCTCAAATTGAGTCTTGAAGTCTAGATTTCAAGTTGATTGGGTCTGATATCAAGACATACAGGTTTTTGGCCTGAACCAGAATCAATGACAATGTAGGAAGATATACTTTATGCAATTAGTCCAGATCTCTGAAGGAGTACCAAAGGAAAGATTCTAACTGGATATTAGAGTCACTGACTTATAGACTTAAGAGATAAGTGACACTCTACTGTCTGAGAGAACCACACTAGATCAGTCATGCAAGACCAGCAAAGTTACACATCTGGACAGCCCTTTTGAGTCTGTCAAAGAACTTCCCTTCTCACATTACAACTCAGCTCCCCCTAAGACATAGCATTCCTCAATAAAACAATCTAGCATAATCTCAAAGCTTCCCCTTACTCAAAGCATTCCTGAAAGCTAACTACTAAGCATTCTGAACTCCCCCTTTAAACCAGCATGAAAGAAGGCTAAACATCAGACAAACACAACTCCCCCTCACAACAAGAACAGACTTCATGATTAAGCCAATTTGTATAAGCCTAATTCTCTTCTCAATGTGGTGAATTTTTCATTATCCAGAGGTTTTGTGAATATGTCAGCAATCTGATTATCTGTGCCTACATGAATCAGTTCAAAATTATTCTTAGACACCTCATCTCTTATAAAATGATGTCTTATCTCTATGTGTTTGGTTCGTGAATGCAAAACAGGATTTTTAGCAATATTGATGACACTAGTATTATCACAGTAAATTGGTGTGCACCCCAGGTCTACTTGGTAGTCCTGAAGCTGGTGTTTAATCCATATTACTTGTGTTCCACAACTACCTGCAGCCACATATTCAGCTTCTGCAGTGGAGAGGGCCACAGAATGTTGTTTCTTGGAGCCCCAAGACACTAAACACCCACCCAAAAATTCACAATGGCCACTAGTGCTTTTCCTGTCTAGTTTACAGCCTGCATAATCAGCATCTGTGTATGCTACTAAGTTAAGTGTGTGAGATGCAGGAAACCATAACCCGAGAGAATGAGTAGCTGACAAATATCTGAAGATTCTTTTAACTGCAGCTAAGTGTAATTCAGTAGGTCTAGACTGATACCTTGCACACATTCCTACACTGAATTGTATATCTGGTCTAGAGGCTGTCAAGTAAAGAAGTGATCCAATCATACCTCGATAAAGTTTGGCATTTACTTCTTTACCTGTCTCATCTGCATCCAATGAGGTATTGGTACCCATGGGTGTTGTAATGTGCTTTAAGTTTTCCATACCAAACCTCTTGAAAAATTCCATTGTGTATTTAGTTTGGTTGATGAAGCACCCATCCTCTAGCTGCTGTACCTGCAATCCAAGGAAGTATTTTAGTTCACCAACCAAGCTCATTTCGAATCCAGCATACATCATGGTGGAAAATTCATCACATAGTTCATGCTTAGTTGATCCAAATACAATGTCATCTACATATACCAGAACTATGATGAGATCTCTGTTTATGCCCTTGGTGAATAAAGTTTGATCAACTTTACCTCTTTTGTAGCCCTTGCTGATCAGAAATTCAGACAATCTTTCATACCATGCTCTTGGAGCATGCTTTAGACCATACAAGGCTTTGTTTAACCTGAAAACTTGGTTAGGTTGAGGAGAGTATTGAAATTCAGGAGGTTGTTCTACAAAAACTTCTTCTTTAATGACTCCATTTAAAAAGGCACTTTTAACATCCATTTGTCGGAGTTTTATATTCTTTGAGCAAGCAAAAGCAAGCAACAATCTTATAGCTTCCATCGTAGCAACAGGTGCATAGGATTCATCAAAGTCTACACCGAATTCCTGACAGTAACCTTTGGCTACTAATCTGGCCTTATTCCTCGAAATGATTCCATCTTCATTCATCTTATTTTTGAACACCCACTTGGTTCCTATGATATTAATACCATCTGGTCTTGGGACAAGCTCCCAGACATTATTCCTTTCAAATTGACCTAATTCCTCACACATAGCATTGACCCAAGCTTGATCAGCTAAGGCCTCTTCTACTGTTTTGGGTTCTATTTGTGAGACTAAAGCAATTAAGTCATCATTATTCACATTTCTAAAATGAGACCTAGTCCGAAGAGGATCTTCAGGATTGCCTATGACTTTATCTAATGGATGGTCTTTAAGAAATCTAATGTTTGTTGAAGACTCACCTGTTTCTCTTGGCCCTTCCTGATTGGGGGAATTTGTTTCTCCACTTGGCTGAGTCTTCTCTTCTTCTGTTTGTCTTCTAGAAAATCCCCACCATGATTGGAATTCCTGTCAAGATTTTCAACATTAGAAACATCTTTCTTTTCACTAAAAAGGATGTGTGGAGACTCTTCCACTTTCTGATCTGATATGTTAAATACCCTATATGCCCTTGACACTTCAGAGTAACCCAAGAATATTCCAGGTGTGCTTTTGGCTTCAAACTTGTCTAAATCTTTCTTATCATTGTTATGAATAAAACATTTTGCTCCAAAAATTCTGAAATGGAACAAGTTTGGTTTCTTACCTTTTAGAAGCTCATAGGGTATTTTCTTGTGTATGGGTCTTACCATGGCCCTGTTGATTATGTAAGTTGCTGTATTGGCCGCTTCTGCCCAAAACCTTCTAGGTAATTTACTTTCAATCAACATGGTTCAGGCCATGTCCACCACAGTTCTATTTCTTCTCTCCACAATCCCATTCTGTTCAGGTGTCCTGGGAGAAGAAAACCTGTGAGTTAGTCCTTCTTTTTCACAGAGATCAGTAAACATGGAGTTTTCAAACTCACCTCCATGGTCAGATTGAATAGAACAGACCTTGTACTTCCCTTCTTGTTTGACCTTATTGAAAAACATATTAAACTTTTGAAATGCATCACTCTTATTTGCTAAGAAAAATATCCATAAATATCTAGAGACGTCATCTATGATGACATAGCCAAACCTGTTTCCATTGAGACTCTGAGTTCTAGTGGGACCGAACAGGTCCATATGAAGAAGTTCCATTGGTCTAGAAGTCAATGGCTCAGATCTTAATTTAAAGGAATTTCTGGTCTGTTTGCCTAGAGCACAGGCATCACATGCTTTTGATATTGAGTTGAATTTAATTCTAGGCATGCCTCTAACTAAATCATGCTTGATCAATTTATTTAAAGTTGAAAAGCTAGCATGACCTAGACGTCTATGCCATTCAAAAGCATCATTTTCAGAGTTGGCAGATAAGCAAATAGTAGATTCAGATTTCTCATCTAAGTCTACAATGTAGACATTATTAATCCTGTTGGCTACAAATTTAACCACATCAGAATTTGTTTCAAGGATTTTGCATGAACTATCATCAAATACAACCCTGTGACCCCTGTCACATAACTGACTAATACTAATCAGGTTGTGTTGAAGCCCTTCCACAAGTAAGACTTTTTCAATGGAGTTTGTGGAAGACTTCCCTACTGTACCAACTCTAATTATTTTACCTTTGTTCTTTCCTCCAAACTTGACCAGACCCCCTAGCTTCATCTCTATCTTGCTAAACTTGGATCGGTCTCCTGTCATATGCCTGGAGCAGCCACTGTCGAGGTACCACTTGTTGTCTTCAGCTGCCAGGCCGACCTACACAAATACATCAAGCAGAGTGATTTGGAACCCAAGATGAGTTGGGTCCTAGGACATTGTTCAAATCTCTGATCAAGTGTTTAGGTATCCAGATTTGCTTCAGCATGGTTTTCTCTGGCACCTTCCTTTCTGGTTTATTAAAGTTGAATCCAGCTGGACTGGAGAAGTGAGTTCTAATCCATTCATTAGTCTTCCTATTCCTAGGAAATTTCCTGTAAGCTTGTTGATTGACATATTTTTGACCATGAAAGTTATTTCTCCAGTAGGTCCTGTTTGGACCCATCTGATTGTTGTAATTCCAGCTCTTATTCTGATTCACTTTCTTGGTCCATCTACCATTTGTGTTCTGGTGAGTGGGCTTAGTGTTATTCTTCATAAAATTCATTCCCATCTTAAATGGTTGTCCAGTTCTGGTTTTTGTGTTTTCTTTAGGACTTTGAATTTCCTTAGAGCTGTTTGAGCTGGATGGTGTGTCCAGCTTCTCTTTTCCCTTCTCTGGGCAGAAGGTGATGGTCTTGAATTGCAAGGGTCTCTTGTTGGTTGGGTCATAGCCTAGACCCTCTTTATTGAAATTGACCCTAGTCCCTAGTATAGCATCTAAACTAGTCTTTCTTTGGACAAACTTTTCTAAGACTTTCTGTTTATCTTCGAGCTCCTTTTGAAGGGACTCAGAATTTTTTAGGAGTTCAGCATTTACTCTCTTCACAGCTTCATATTTCTCTGAATTCACTCTAATTTCATTTATGCTTTCTTCAATTTTAGTTTTGAATTCATTGAGTTGTTTTTGACTTTCTTGAATTTCTCCCTTGAGCTTATCATTTTCTTTCCTTAGTGAGGTCATTTCTTCTAGTTGTTCTTTTAGCTTCTCATTTTCCTCACAGACCAGAGTTTGTTCTTCAACATTTGTGTTAAATTTTCTTTTCAGAACTCTGTGCTCTTTACTAAGAGAATTAAATTTATCTAATAATTCACCATAAGCATCCTCCCAGTCATCAATTGAGAAATTTTCAAAAACATTTATTACCTCCTCTTCACTGTTTGCCATAAGGAAAATTCCATCTTCACATTCTTCTGAGGAAGTATCTTCGGGGTCTTCTTCTTCCTCGCTCCATGTGCAGACCATCGCCTGTGGCTTCTTCTTCTTCTGCACCTTTATGTTTTTCTTCTGAAGATAGGGACCCTTCTTCTGGAGGTCTGGGCATTCGCCTTTCACATGTCCCTGTTTGTTACAATTAAAACACGTCAGTCTCTTAGGATTTCTATCCCTGTAACTAGTAAATTTATCACTCTTGTTGAAAGAGTGTGGCTTCTTCTTCCTAAAGGTCTTTCCCTTTTTCTTCAAAAATTTTCTGAACTGTCTAGTGAGCATAGCCTGCTCCTCCTGGTCGAGATTTGACTCGGACTCGGACTCGGGGCTACTGCTGTTGCTCCCGCTGTTGCTACCCTTGTTGCAGGAAGCTCTTAGAGCTACATTTTTACCCTTCCTCTCACTTCCTTCTCCACCTCCTTGGAAATTCATCTCATAGGTCATAAGAGATCCTATGAGTTCAGTCACAGTCAAGATAGTCAAATCTTTTGACTCCTCAATCACAATGGCCTTAGTGTGCCATGCCGGGGATAAAGATCTAAGGAATTTCCTGACTATATCTGCCTCAACAAGATCCTTCCCTAGCCCTTTAAGAGTATTTGTGATCAAAGACAACCTGGCATACATTTCAGTTATATTCTCATCTGCATTCATCTTAAACATTTCATACTTAGAAGTGTAGAGGTTTACCTTCGAGGCTTTCACTTGAGCTGTACCTTCATAGATCAATTGCAGCTCATCCCACATTCGCTTGGCAGTCTTGTAGGTAGAGATACGGGCATACTCCTCTGGATGAACAGCACACTGGATGATATTCAGCGCCGTCCAGTTGAGTGAGGAGAGCTTGACATGGTCATCTGTCCAAGCGTCCTCGTTTGGTGGTAGATCATATGGCCCCACCGTAATTACTCTCCACAGTTTATGGCTCTGAGCCCTGATAAACACTTCCATCCTGTTCTTCCAAAACAAATAGTTACTACCATCAAAATACGGAGGGCGACTAATGGATTGACCTTCGGCCATGAAGGTTCTAGGACCACCAGCATTTCCTTGACCGTTCGTCCACATGGCGTAAACCTGCTCTGATACCAATTGTTAGCGTAGCAAGAGTGATATAGAAGGGGGGGGATGAATAGATCACTCCCAATTTGTAGAAACCTAGGCGGAAAATAAATTATACTGCTAACGGCCCTCCTTAACCCGCACACAGAGAAATGTAAATACAGTCACCAAGCGAGGCAATATTAGTAAATGAGAATGAAGAACTGATCACATGGAAGCAAAGAGACAAGCAGATGGAGAGCGCAGATAACAACAACAAACCATAGAGGAGGCACTCGGTTTTTAGGTTGTTCGATTGCAGTCCGCAATCTACATCCACCCCTCACTCCAACTAGAATGAGGATTCCACTAGACAATGCTAGATCACAGCAGACTCAGTCTGCGAACAACATGCTGCCACACAGCTTGAACAACCAAGGGAAACAAATCCCTCAACCAAGCTCTGCTACCCACAGAGCTTGAAGCCTGTTCTAGCTACCAGCTAGAACACCACCGGAGAAACCTCTCCCTTCCTCCACACACGGAGGGAAACTGCTAATGACAATCTGTCACTAACAACACCAGAGATCACCGATCTCTCTTCCTCTGCAACCCAGAGGGAAACTAGAGTAGTACTCCTTCATACTTTATGCAATTAGTCCAGATCTCTGAAGGAGTACCAAAGGAAAGATTCTAACTGGATATTAGAGTCACTGACTTATAGACTTAAGAGATAAGTGACACTCTACTATCTGAGAGAACCACACTAGATCAGTCATGCAAGACCAGCAAAGTTACACATCTGGACAGCCCTTTTGAGTCTGTCAAAGAACTTCTCTTCTCACATTACAACTCAGCTCCCCCTAAGACATAGCATTTCTCAATAAAACAATGTAGCATAATCTCAAAGCTTCCCCTTACTCAAAGCATTCCTAAAAGCTAACCAGTAAGCATTCTGAACTCCCCCTTTAAACCAGCATGAAAGAAGGCTAAACATCAGACAAACACAACTCCCCCTCACAACAAGAACAGACTTCATGATTAAGCCAATTTGTATAAGCCTAATTTGTTGTGCCCCTGTGGTTTTGATGATGGTTTTAATGGTGGTTTTGATGTTTGGCCTTTGTAGTGAGCTATTCACTGTGAGTCATCTTGTGTGAGTCAAATCGCTACTTTATGATCATTATGCTGTTCTTCATTAGTTCTAATATGGCTTTGCATAATTGATTATGTTCAGTCATGTTATATATTGGTCTTCAGGCGTCCCAAGTATGCACATTGTTTCATGTTCTCCAAGTCTATACAATGAAGTATGATCACTGCATTTGCAGTCACAATGTCTTCACATTTGAAGTCTGTACATCGGACTGCTTCTTTTGAAGTCTATACATTGTGGCCTTGAAACTTCAAGTATATACACCTTCAGTTGAACGCAAAGTGTATACGTTGCAGCGTTAACTCATTGGGCTGCAGCGTCAACTCAGCAAGTATGCACATCGCATTCAGACTTTCAAGTCTATACACTCTATCTTCATAGGTTTAAAGTCTGTACATTGGTTCAGACTCCTCAAAGTCTGTACAGCGTGAAGTCTAAACAGTATTTTCAGGGCTTGTCTTTGTGTCATTTACTGTAGATACTCGAGTCATTTTCCTGCTTTCTTTGTTTTATCACGTGTCGATTGAAACCGTTCTTGTCTTCTGTCCTCGTGTTGTCTTTCCTAGACCCCGTGTCTTCTCTGCTTTGTGACCACACTTCGTGTCAGTTTTTGTTTTCATCTTCGAGTTGGTTTCAGTCCATGTTGTTCTCGTGCCGTTCTCTTTACTGTTTGTTATGTCGTGTTGCTTTTGTATTCATGTCTTTGTGTTATTTTTGTGTTTGAGTCTTCATGTTATTTCTATCTTCTGTCTTCATGTTGATTTTACTTCGTGCATTCTTCTCTAAGTTCAAGCGTTAAGTGTCTCAAGTCGAGTCTGACTGTGCTGTCTCCATGTCGTCCTTAGTTCGAGTCGGTTCTTTGTTATTTCTATCTTCGTGTTGCTTTTCCTAGACCTCGTGTCTTTCTTGTTTTGAAACCACACTTCGTGTCGGTTTCTATTTTCATGTTTCTCTTGTGTTTATGTCCGCGTGTTGTTTTGCTTCGACCTTCGTCCAGGTTTCCTCTGACCGCGTGTCTTACTACCTTTTTAGTTCCGTGCTATTTCCTTTTTACCTCGTGCTGTTCTCTTTCTACTTCATGTCATTCTCTTTGTAGTGTCAGCTTTATTATTGTATATCTCGTGTTGTTCTCTCTCTACCTCGTGTCGTTCTCTTTGTAGTATCTGTATTGTCACCCTTGGACTTCGTGTCGTTCTCTTGGTAGTGTTTGTTTTGTCACCACTGTATCTCGTGTCGTTCTCAGTATAGTGCACCTCTTGTCGTTCCCACATACCTCGTGCAGGTTCAGCTTGAGTGTCAACCAACTCATTTCAGGTAGATATATAGAGCAAACCCTGAGTATTAATAGTTTTTATCTCCTTGCAGGTTCGAGGAAGAGTATTCCCCAATAACTGGGCTGCACGTGATCCTGTACTAGAGGAACAAATACGAAAAGGGCGCGTGGCAGGAAAGTTCTGGATCAAGCGTGGGAGGCACACGCACTTTGTACCCTATCATCCTGCTGGCTGCTGATATAAATGGAAGAAAGGAGGATGAAGCAGAGGGCAAGCATATGAGCCAAAAGGAATAGAGGAGCAGAGATCGAGAGTGAGAGAAAGAGTAGAAGAAGAGGAGAAGAGAAAGAGAGAAGAAAGTGAGAGAGAAGAGAAGAGGAAGAGAAGCTTACCTGAAGATCTGACTACTGGACCATGGATCAAATCCAGGCCAGTCAGCTCCATGCGAGCCACATTTATGTTATCTGTCTTTACAGCTTTCTGATCGCTGTGTATTTTTCCCTTTCTTATTTTTTCGTTTTCATTTGGGTTAGCTCTGTACTTCCGATCCTCTGGACTGAGGTCGGGTCCCTCCTAGTCTGGAGGAAGAGAGGTCTTCGACCTCTAGTCTGCAAGTGGCTGGAAGTCACTTGTGTGTTCCCTCTAGTTTGGAGGAAGGGAGATCTGATCTCCAGTTCTGGGCTTGTGGGTTGCAAGTCCAGGGGTTCCCTCTTGGTATAGAGGAAGAGAGACGCTAGTCTCTGGTTTTCTAGTGACTGAGGGTTGCTAGAGGTTCCCTCCAGGTTGGAGGAAGAGGGGAGTCTGTTCCCCTGGGTAAGCTGTGTATCAGCTTCTGTTGGCAAGCTGTGTTGCCCAGCTGTTAGTGTAGCCACACTTAGTTTGAGTGTGGGGTGGATGTAGGTCTGGAGGACCGAACCACCTAAAAATCTCTTGAGCAGTGGTTTGCATTATGAGTGTGCTTCCGCTAGATGCTTGAATAGGCGCGTCTCTTGTGTTTGCTCCTTGGTTTAATTGAATTTGGTTTTATTCTGAGATTGCGTTCAGCACTTGAGTTTTTATTTGGGCATTAATTGTAAAAGGATACATTCACCCCCCTCTGTATCCGGGCATTGCATCCTAACATAATTCTCTTCTCAATGTGGTGAATTTTTCATTATCCAAAGGTTTTGTGAATATGTCAGCAATCTGATTATCTGTGCCTACATGAATCAGTTCAAAATTATTCTTAGACACCTCATCTCTTATAAAATGATGTCTTATCTCTATGTGTTTGGTTCGTGAATGCAAAATAGGATTTTTAGCAATATTGATGGCACTAGTATTATCACAGTAAATTGGTGTGCACCCCAGGTCTACTTGGTAGTCCTGAAGTTGGTGTTTAATCCATATTAATTGTGTTCCACAACTCCCTGTAGCCACATATTCAGCTTCTGCAGTGGAGAGGGCCACAGAATGTTGTTTCTTGGAGCCCCAAGACACTAAACACCCACCCAAAAATTCACAATGGCCACTAGTGCTTTTCCTGTCTAGTTTACAGCCTGCATAATCAGCATCTGTGTATGCTACTAAGTTAAGTGTGTGAGATGCAGGAAACCATAACCCGAGAGAATGAGTAGCTGACAAATATCTGAAGATTCTTTTAACTGCAGCTAAGTGCAATTCAGTAGGTCTAGACTGATACCTTGCACACATTCCTACACTGAATTGTATATCTGGTCTAGAGGCTGTCAAGTAAAGAAGTGATCCAATCATACCTCGATAAAGTTTGGCATTTACTTCTTTACCTGTCTCATCTGCATCCAATGAGGTATTGGTACCCATGGGTGTTGTAATGTGCTTTAAGTTTTCCATACCAAACCTCTTGAACAGTTCCATTGTGTATTTGGTTTGGTTGATGAAGCACCCATCCTCTAGCTGCTGTACCTGCAATCCAAGGAAGTATTTTAGTTCACCAACCAAGCTCATTTCGAATTCAGCAGACATCATGGTGGAAAATTCATCACATAGTTCATGCTTAGTTGATCCAAATACAATGTCATCTACATATACCAGAACTATGATGAGATCTCTGTTTATGCCCTTGGTGAATAAAGTTTGATCAACTTTACCTCTTTTGTAGCCCTTGCTGATCAGAAATTCAGACAATCTTTCATACCATGCTCTTGGAGCATGCTTTAGACCATACAAGGCTTTGTTTAACCTGAAAACTTGGTTAGGTTGAGGAGAGTATTGAAATCCAGGAGGTTGTTCTACAAAAACTTCTTCTTTAATGACTCCATTTAAAAAGGCACTTTTAACATCCATTTGTTGGAGTTTTATATTCTTTGAGCAAGCAAAAGCAAGCAACAATCTTATAGCTTCCATCGTAGCAACAGGTGCATAGGATTCATCAAAGTCTACACCGAATTCCTGACAGTAACCTTTGGCTACTAATCTGGCCTTATTCCTCGAAATGATTCCATCTTCATTCATCTTATTTTTGAACACCCACTTGGTTCCTATGATATTAATACCATCTGGTCTTGGGACAAGCTCCCAGACATTATTCCTTTCAAATTGACCTAATTCCTCACACATAGCATTGACCCAAGCTTGATCAGCTAAGGCCTCTTCTACTGTTTTGGGTTCTATTTGTGAGACTAAAGCAATTAAGTCATCATTATTCACATTTCTAAAATGAGACCTAGTCCGAAGAGGATCTTCAGGATTGCCTATGACTTTATCTAATGGATGGTCTTTAAGAAATCTAATGTTTGTTGAAGACTCACCTGTTTCTCTTGGCCCTTCCTGATTGGGGGAATTTGTTTCTCCACTTGGCTGAGTCTTCTCTTCTTCCTGTTTGTCTTCTAGAAAATCCCCACCATGATTGGAATTCCTGTCAAGATTTTCAACATTAGAAACATCTTTCTTTTCACTAAAAAGGATGTGTGGAGACTCTTCCACTTTCTGATCTGATATGTTAAATACCCTATATGCCCTTGACACTTCAGAGTAACCCAAGAATATTCCAGGTGTGCTTTTGGCTTCAAACTTGTCTAAATCTTTCTTATCATTGTTATGAATAAAACATTTTGCTCCAAAAATTCTGAAATGGAACAAGTTTGGTTTCTTACCTTTTAGAAGCTCATAGGGTGTTTTCTTGTGTATGGGTCTTACCATGGCCCTGTTGATTATGTAAGTTACTGTATTGGCCGCTTCTGCCCAAAACCTTCTAGGTAATTTACTTTCAATCAACATGGTTCGGGCCATGTCCACCACAGTTCTATTTCTTCTCTCCACAATCCCATTCTGTTCAGGTGTCCTGGGAGAAGAAAACCTGTGAGTTAGTCCTTCTTTTTCACAGAGATCAGTAAACATGGAGTTTTCAAACTCACCTCCATGGTCAGATTGAATAGAACAGACCTTGCACTTCCCTTCTTGTTTGACCTTATTGAAAAACATATTAAACTTTTGAAATGCATCACTCTTATTTGCTAAGAAAAATATCCATGAATATCTAGAGACGTCATCTATGATGACATAGCCAAACCTGTTTCCATTGAGACTCTGAGTTCTAGTGGGACCGAACAGGTCCATATGAAGAAGTTCCATTGGTCTAGAAGTCAATGGCTCAGATCTTAATTTAAAGGAATTTCTGGTCTGTTTGCCTAGAGCACAGGCATCACATGCTTTTGATATTGAGTTGAATTTAATTCTAGGCATGCCTCTAACTAAATCATGCTTGATCAATTTATTTAAAGTTGAAAAGCTAGCATGACCTAGACGTCTATGCCATTCAAAAGCATCATTTTCAGAGTTGGCAGATAAGCAAATAGTAGATTCAGATTTCTCATCTAAGTCTACAATGTAGACATTATTAATTCTGTTGGCTACAAATTTAACCACATCAGAATTTATTTCAAGGATTTTGCATGAACTATCATCAAATACAACCCTGTGACCCCTGTCACATAACTGACTAATACTAATCAGGTTGTGTTGAAGCCCTTCCACAAGTAAGACTTTTTCAATGGAGTTTGTGGAAGACTTACCTACTGTACCAACTCCAATTATTTTACCTTTGTTCTTTCCTCCAAACTTGACCAGACCCCCTGGCTTCATCTCTATCTTGCTAAACTTGGATCGGTCTCCTATCATATGCCTGGAGCAGCCACTGTCGAGGTACCACTTGTTGTCTTCAGCTGCCAGGCCGACCTACACAAATACATCAAGCAGAGTGATTTGGAACCCAAGATGAGTTGGGTCCAAGGACATTGTTCAAATCTCTGATCAAGTGTTTAGGTATCCAGATTTGCTTCAGTATGGCTTTCTCTGGCACCTTCCTTTCTGGTTTATTAAAGTTGAATCCAGCTGGACTGGAGAAGTGAGTTCTATTCCATTCATTAGTCTTCCTATTCCTAGGAAATTTCCTGTAAGCTTGTTGATTGACATATTTTTGACCATGAAAGTTATTTCTCCAGTAGGTCCTGTTTGGACCCATCTGATTGTTGTAATTCCAGCTCTTATTCTGATTCACTTTCTTGGTCCATCTACCATTTGTGTTCTGGTGAGTGGGCTTAGTGTTATTCTTCATAAAATTCATTCCCATCTTAAATGGTTGTCCAGTTCTGGTTTTTATGTTTTCTTTAGGACTTTGAATTTCCTTAGAGCTGTTTGAGCTGGATGGTGTGTCCAGCTTCTCTTTTCCCTTCTCTGGGCAGAAGGTGATGGTCTTGAATTGCAAGGGTCTCTTGTTGGTTGGGTCATAGCCTAGACCCTCCTTATTGAAATTGACCATATTCCTTAGTATAGCATCTAAACTAGTCTTTCCTTGGACAAACGTTTCTAAGACTTTCTGTTTGTCTTCCAGCTCCTTTTGAAGGGACTCAGAATTTTTTAGGAGTTCAGCATTTACTTTCTTCACAGCTTCATATTTCTCTGAATTCACTCTAATTTCATTCATGCTTTCTTCAATTTTAGTTTTGAATTCATTGAGCTGTTTTTGACTTTCTTGAATTTCTCCCTTGAGCTTATCATTTTCTTTCCTTAGTGAGGTCATTTCTTCTAGTTGTTCTTTTAGCTTCTCATTTTCCTCACAGACCAGAGTTTGTTCTTCAACATTTGTGTTAAATTTTCTTTTCAGAACTCTGTGCTCTTTACTAAGAGAATTAAATTTATCTAACAATTCACCATAAGCATCCTCCCAGTCATCAATTGAGAAATTTTCAAAAACATTTATTACCTCCTCTTCACTGTTTGCCATAAGGCAAATTCCATCTTCACATTCTTCTGAGGAAGTATCTTCGGGGTCTTCTTCTTCCTCGCTCCATGTGCAGACCATCGCCTGTGACTTCTTCTTCTTCTGCACCTTTATGTTTTTCTTCTGAAGATAGGGACCCTTCTTCTGGAGGTCTGAGCATTCGCCTTTCATATGTCCCTGTTTGTTACAATTAAAACATGTCAGTCTCTTAGGATTTCTATCCCTGTAACTAGTAAATTCAGCACTCTTGTTGAAAGAGTGTGGCTTCTTCTTCCTAAAGGTCTTTCCCTTTTTCTTCAAAAATTTTCTGAACTATCTAGTGAGCATAGCCTGCTCCTCCTGGTCGAGATTTGACAAGCCTTCAAGCTCGGACTCGGACTCGGGGCTACTACTGCTGCTCCCGCTGTTGCTACCCTTGTTGCGGGAAGCTCTTAGAGCTACATTTTTACCCTTCCTCTCACTTCCTTCTCCACCTCCTTGGAAATTCATCTCATAGGTCATAAGAGATCCTATGAGTTCATTCACAGTCAAGATAGTCAAATCTTTTGACTCCTCAATCACAATGGCCTTAGTGTGCCATGCCGGGGATAAAGATCTAAGGATTTTCCTGACTATATCTGCCTCAGCAAGATCCTTCCCTATCCCTTTAAGAGTATTTGTGATCAAAGACAACCTGGCATACATTTCAGTTATATTCTCATCTGCATTCATCTTAAACATTTCATACTTGGAAGTGTAGAGGTTTACCTTCGAGGCTTTCACTTGAGCTGTACCTTCATAGATCAATTGCAGCTCATCCCACATTCGCTTGGCAGTCTTGTAGGCAGAGATACGGGCATACTCCTCTGGATGAACAGCACACTGGATGATATTCAGCGCCGTCCAGTTGAGTGAGGAGAGCTTGACATGGTCATCTGTCCAAGCGTCCTCGTTTGGTGGTAGATCATATGGCTCCACCGTAATTACTCTCCACAGTTTATGGCTCTGAGCCCTGATAAACACTTCCATCTTGTTCTTCCAAAACAAATAGTTACTACCATCAAAATACGGAGGGCGACTAATGGATTGACCTTCGGCCATGAAGGTTCTAGGACCACCAGCATTTCCTTGACCGTTCGTCCACATGGCGTAAACCTGCTCTGATACTAATTGTTAGCGCAGCAAGAGTGATATAGAAGGGGGGGATGAATAGATCACTCCCAATTTGTAGAAACTTAGGCGGAAAATAAATTATACTGCTAACGCCCCTCCTTAACCCGCACACAGAGAAATGTAAATACAGTCACCAAGCGAGGTAGTATTAGTAAATGAGAATGAAGAACTGATCACATGGAAGCAAAGAGACAAGCAGATGGAGAGCACAGATAACAACAGCAAACCACAGAGGAGGCACTCGGTTTTTAGGTGGTTCGATTGCAGTCCGCAATCTACATCCACCCCTCACTCCAACTAGAATGAGGATTCCACTAGACAATGCTAGATCACAACAGACTCAGTCTGCGAACAACATGCTGCCACACAGCTTGAACAACCAAGGGAAACAAATCCCTCAACCAAGCTCTACTACCCACAGAGCTTGAAGCCTGTTCCAGCTACCAGCTAGAACACCACCGGAGAAACCTCTCCCTTCCTCCACACACGGAGGGAAACTGATAATGACAATCTGTCACTAACAACACCAGAGATCACCGATCTCTCTTCCTCTGCAACCCAGAGGGAAACTGGAGTAGTACTCCCTTCCTCCACACACCGGAGGGGAACAAATTCAAATCAAAAAGATGAACAAAATGAAGAGAAAACAAAGTAGGAATAAAGACAAACGAAGAAGCAGTCGGTTCAGAAACCAATACAAATGTAGCTTCAAAGGAAGCAATTCATCAAACCACTGACACTGCTCTCTCTCTCGAACATACTCCTCTCGGATCTGGAACTCTCTACTCTTTTTTCTGGATCGTGCAAACTCACACCAATGGCTTCTGCTTTTTCTTTTCACGATCAAGCTTCTACTGAAGGACGAAGCTTCATATTTATAGCAGATTTTGGGCGTGTGGCTGCCAGGTTCCCGCCCATGAACTTTTTGCCAGATCATTTGAATTTCGACCACATGGCAGCATCCTGACTGGGTTACTATCCACGTGTCAGATTCCTGGTGTCTTGGATCACGTGCCAGGTGCCAACCTCGGATCACGTGCCCAATCATCAACCTGAATCGCCTGCAGACAGACAGATGGAATGTATAGACTTAGTTAGTTCAGGCTATTAACACGAGTGTATATACTTCAGAAACATCAACTGAGTTAGTGTGTACAACGTGAGAGAGTGTATAGACTTTATGAATAAAGCGCATGTGAAGGCAGTGTATATACTTAATGAATAAGCGCGTGTGAAGGCAGTGTATAGACTTATGAACAAGCGCATGAATGGCAGTGTATAGACATAATGAGCAAGCGCATGAATGGCAGTGTATAGACTTATGATGAACAATGCAAACGAGCCTTACCGATGTGTACCCTTTACAAAGCTCAGCCACTGTGTAGACTTCACGAAGCCTAACCAGTGTACAGGCTTGGAACGAGTGTGCTGTGAGCATTGAAGACTCAAGTTATTACAACAGAGTGTATAGAGTTGTGGTCGGACAACTCAATGTGTAGACTTGAAGCAAGAGGCCAGTGTTCAGACTTTGAGGAATCGATGTACTGTTCACCATGTACATACTTGAAAGTGTAAGACTCTTAATAAGACGGTGAACAATGTGTTGACTTGATGCCCAACGGTGATGTACCGACTTTGACAAGCTTGAGCCAGAGTATAGACTATGCCACAGTGAGACGATGCATGAGATGCTCGGCTGTATAGACTTGCAAAGGCCTGAATGAGACGATCGGCTGTAGGGCCGATGTACAGACTCTGAATGTGAAGGCAGTCTGTATTGACTTGAATCGCTTGAAGCGATGTACAGACTTGGTGAAGCTCAAGCAGTGTATAGACTTGTGAAGGCTTCAGCGTTGTACAGACATTGAAGAACCACTGTGAATGTATAAACTTGATGAACCACTGTGGATGTATGGACTTGAGCGAATGAAGCCGATGTACAGACTTGTTAATTCGAAGCCTCTGTACAGACTTTCCTAAGACGCAGCATGAGACGCTGGCTGAGACGGATGCTGTACAGACTTTGAAGAGCAGTTCAATGTATAGACTTGACCGAATGAAGCCGATGTACAGACTTGCCTAAGACACAGCATGAGACGCTGGCTGAGACGGACGCTGTATAGACTTTGAAGAGCAGTTCAATGTATAGACTTGAAGCCCCTGAGCTAATGTATAGACTTCACACTGTACAGACTTTGACTCAAGGAATGTACATACTTAGCATGAAGACTTCCAGTCGATGTATAGACTTGGCTGAAGCTATCTCTGAAGCAATGTTCAGACTTTGTGCAATGTATGAACTTTAGTGTGTGCGAGCCTGCTGACTAGCAATGTGTAGACTTTGAGTGAGTAAAGCAGGCGATGTACAGACTATGCAAACATGATACTGGGCGATGTATAGAGTTACACTATCGGATGTGTAGACTTCATGAGAATGCAGCAGCCAGTGTATAGACGTGAAGCTTGACAATCCAGTGTATAGAGTTGAAGCTGTACTGACTTTGGCAATGTGCAGACTTAAATGGTCGGGCAGTGTACAGACTTAGAATATTAAGACCAGTGTGTAGACTTTAGATAGAAGGTGTCCGATGTACAGACTAGAAGAGTATATGCCAATGTACAGACTTAATAGACCAAGCTGGTGTATAGACTTTGGTACCCAAGCTATCAATGCTCTGATGCGTCGACCCACCCTTGCTGATGAGTCGACCCACTACTGTCCATATTAACCAAACAGTGTAGATAGATGAAATAATGGAACAGCATATGAACTGAACTCACTTAGGTGATGAACCAGCATAAATCTAGAGATAGAAGGTTGATTTATAGTGTGAGACATCATCAAAACCATAGGGATGCAACAGTAACAAAAGAAAAAGACAAAAGAGATCATATTTTCATTAATGCATATGTCCATAAGTGCAAGGTAACTCTCAAGCAGGTCCCTCTCCTGGACCCCCACTATCACCGGTGCCCCGCTTCTCTGGCGGGCCCATGGCGATGCTCCCCTCCTCTCGTCGTCGTAACCTTTCTACCTCCTCATTCCTCTGATGGCCGGAGGAGCCGGTGATGAACTCCGGGAACGCGCTGCTCAGCGCTCCACTCTGCAAGGCACTCCGCTCAGGTCCTCGACCCATCATCCGAACTGTCCGCTCCATGGCACGCAGCTCGATCCTCAAATCATAAGCTTGGCGCCGAGCCTCCGTCACCTCGGTACGGTAGCGCTCCAAGTCCGCTGCTCCTATACGGAGTCACTCAACCTCTGCTCGAAACTGCTCCGCCTCTGCTCGGAGTCACTCAGCCTCTACTCGGACCGCTCTGCCTCGCTCAACGTCACGGTCAGCTCCCTCGTCTGTGTAAGCATTCATCATGGTCAGTCATTTGCATTATCATAAGCATTAAGAGTTGGTTGGTTTGCTTACCCTCTCTACGCGAGTGGCCTCGGCCTCCTCGGCCTGAGCAACCGCCCGTACAAAGTCGACATCCTGCTCAGCCCCACCCGCTGGCTGGGAGGAAGAGTATAGAGCGTCCGATCCTTGCCGCTGTACTCCCTTGGCTCGCTGCATTTAAGAAGTCAGTCAAGTTCATTTTAGGTTTTTAGGTCTAGGTTTAGTAAAGCTCAATAGAAGCTCCAACGCAAGCTAGAACTCATCCCTCTGCTGAACGGTGGAGCGGAGGAGACCCTGGAGCTCTACTATCCATCCCTGGGTGTAGTACCCCCGATAAAGAAATTGAGAAAAATTAAAACTTCTTCCTAAAGAATCCTACATGAAGGCCTTATATAAGAACAAAACCTTATGAGGACTATTATATAAATGTACAACCCAACATCACTTTATGCCAACACATGGGTAGTACGTAGTGGGGTTTCCTCTTTTCCAACACCAAGGGAATGGGCGCCCCTTACCAGGGCGCCATTCACCAAATTGAAGCCCCTTTGGGGAGGCGCCATTTACCTTCCTGGGCCCTCATTCAACACCATTATTATATGCACGTGAAGGGGTTGTGTCTTCCCAAAAACCAAATGAATGGACGCCCCTTTGCTAGGGTGCCATTCACCCAAAAGAAAGCCCTTATACAAGTCGTCATTTAACCTTGGGGCCACCAACCCACTATAGTATTAATATATATATATATATATATATATCCACCATAATGGCCAACACGTGAAGGTTACAGTTTTGTCTAAAGCCATCAAGAATTGATGCCCTCATGCAGAGGCGTCATTTACATGAATATGATCACCCAATTAATGAGGGACCCTTTACTAGGATGCCATTTCCAAAATGGTTCTAGAAGGTTGAGGCACGAACAACCTCATTTAGCTGGCAAAGCACCATCCTCTACCATGGACAACAATGATCTAAGATCTTGCTCCCTAAACGGACCCGCAAGGTAATAAACCAATGCTTTGCGTTGCAACTAGATTTCCTATAACTAATTCCCTCCGTAGCACTGGCAGAGGCTACTGCCATCAACAATGCTGCTTGCAGAAGGGAATATTTCCCTTCTTTCCCTCGAAAGACGTGAAGGAGCGTCCTTCTTACACTCTACGTCCTGCTGTTGGAGCTTTACTGCGGCGGAGAACGTGTGGCTTCTTCATGGGATTTCTTATTCCTTCATCTATACCACGTATACTCTTCCAAAAGGTAGGTTTTCTCAAGATCTAGCCCAACCTGTAGCTAAAATAGGATAACACAATATGCTAGTATACTCCGTATGTCATGCCATGCAGCCTATTACTATCGCATGTTACACGGGTTTTAAGTATAACATACTCTATAGCCTGTTACACGGGTTTTACTTAAACCAACTATAGCTTGTTACATCAGTTTTTACATGCATGTTACATAGTCTGTTATACTGATTTTACTGGATTTGAACATATCCTATTACACTAGTTTTTACAGCCTCAAATGATCATATTTCAGCCCTAGTATATAACCTGTTCGACAAGAGATAGATATATTTTGTTAAAACCCATAAAGACTAGCCCTCAGGTGAATAGCGCCCCCAGCCAGGGTGCCATTTCCAGAAGAGGCGCCACAAGCCAGGGCGCCATTTAATTAAAGACACTATGAAGTGTCATGAATTCATTTTCCAGCAATTTCTAGAAATTATTAATGAACGCATTCAAAAATATATATCTATGGAACTAAACCATAAGATTCTTGCATGAATATATTTCTGTGATCCTGATATTTTTCTCTACATGTCCATGTCTTTAATTCCTGATTTGTAGAAACTCTGAAAATATGAACAGTAACTTGTATCTCAGAATGTACCTCTCTGATGCGAACCATAACTCACTTGAAAACGGCTCAATTGGTGACTCTTCGCGGTGACTTCAATTAATTGAAGACACTGCAGAGGGGCACCAATTTCCAGAACCCTTTACATCAAAGAGCGACACCCCGAGAAGACTTCAATTAAATGAAGTCACTCTGAGGGGGTGCCAATTCTATTTTTAGAGAAAATATAAACACCGCATTAGAAAATTTATATCTATGAAACTAAAACTCAACAATTTTGCATAAGCATGATTCTGAACTCCTGAGAATTTTCTCTACCTATTCATATCCTTGCTTCATGTTTTCATGAAACTTTTATAGTATGAATAGTATTTTGAGTCACAGAATGTATCTGCCCGGTGTAAATCACCCAAAATCAATTGGCGCCCCAAGCCAGGGCGCCAATTCTTCAAATAGCGACACCCCGAGGAGACTTCAATTAAATGAAGTCACCCCGAGGAGACTTCAATTAAATGAAGTCACTCTGGAGGGGCGCCAATTCCCCTATATATATACTTTTTCTAAAAAAATGAAAATTTTGAAAGATTAGCCAACCCCCAGGCCCCAATTTCATGAAAGACCCCCTATACCCTAGTCGCAAATTACCTGAAAGACTGGGTAACCCCCAGTTGCTAATTGCCTGAAAGATGGGGTGACCACCTGTCGCCAATTGACTGAAAGAGGGGCTACCCCCAGGGCCCCACTTACCTGAACGCCTGCCTAACCCCCAGGCGCCAATTCAGTATTAGCAACTTCTGATTCTTGATCTGTCTCGTGGTTTGTACCGACACGGCCCTAATTCATTTTCCTATATATTATGAGTCATTGAACTCCATTCCATGAAAATCTACCTTGTGTATATCCTATAATGGCAACCCCTTGAATTTCCATATTGGCTATAAATGAGAGTGGATGTCAAAAGTAATACATGAAATACTGTGCATATAGGGCCCGGTCTGGTCCTGGGAGGAGCGCCCGAAGGTACTTGTGCCCATGGGAGTTTATTGACCACGGTGTTTGACATTACACCGAAGTACTTGCTTGACTTGCTTGACTTGAGACACTCCACACGTACTCTCTCTACTTGCTTGACTTGCTAGACTTGAGACACTCCACACGTACTCTCTCTACTTGCTTGACTTGACCTGCGTGGCCCGGAGCGGGCGATACTTGACTTGCGTTGCCCGAAAAAGGGCGAAATACTTACCTTATGGAAATATCCAATTCTATTGACACGTACTTGATATTACTTGCTTGAACATGAATTTTACTTGCTTGTACATGAATATTTACTTGTACATGAGTTCTTACTTGTACATGAGTTCCTGCTTGCCCGAAAAGTGGCATCTACACCTATAAATTTCTTGATATCCTGCTTGGTCAAATACTTGAAATCATGCGATAGTCTCTCTATACAGTTCTTGACTTCTTATTATTCATCATGCATAGATCTACTTGCATACCTGATTTTCTTACTTGCACATCATGCATTGCTATACTGGTAATACATGTAACCTGTAAATCACTTAAAGATTGCTCGAACTTGAGATGTAATTCCTACTGAGCGATTCGCTTATCCAGTTGCTCCCTAACATTTTTCAAGAAATTTGGATAGCGACATCCACATGAATGGGAATGAGACCGAGTGAAGAGTGCTAGAGTCACCGATCATCTACTGTCAGCTAGTCGTGTCTTTTGATCTTCTTGAGTCTTTTTATGTATTTCCAATTATATCAGTCTAGTTGATTGAAACTTGTTAAGGCTTGTAGCCCAGTATTTAGATTTGAATAAGGAATGTCATGGATTAGAATTATCACCATTTGGTTAACTGTAAGAATTGTCACCTTGGACATTGGTATTATTTGGGAATTTAATTTTAGTTATGATTTAGATAATTTGTGCACTCTGTCTTTTGTCAAAAAAATATATAAGTATATTGCTCTGATTGAATGGTTCTATATAAGCTTGCCACGACCCGGGTATCTTCCGCGCTCGGGGCGTGACAGCCTTCGTGGTATCAGAGCCTAGGATTTTAGTTTCCTAGGTAAAATCAGAGTCCAAGGATGGGTAAAACCCAAGTCTAAGGATAGGTTTATACCTTACCCGGTGAGATGGATAGAACCATGTGTTAAGTTCTGTTGACTTTTGACCTTATAATTAAACCTGATCTTTATTATGCTTAAACCCTTTTGTAAGACCATGGCTGCTGAAAGAGCACAATGGCGCGAGATGCAGCGCCCCATGCAAGGCCTTACACAGGCGCTACAGCAAGTGGCGCAAGGCGGTGCTAACCGTGGAGCCGGCGATCTCCACAGGAGTTTCCATAACATGAACCCACCACGATTCGCGGGGTTGTCTGACCCCGAACATGCTGAAGATTGGTTGAAGGAGATTGACAGAATTTTCCGTGTAATGCAATGCACGGATAAGGAGACGGTCCTACTGGCTATATTCCAACTGGAGCGGGACGCTCGAGGCTGGTGGGAGTCCATAGAAGCAACGTTGCCCGGTGACCATGTCACATGGGACGAATTTGTTGAGCATTTCAACAAGTATTTTTCCAACCACATCCAAGAAAAGAAGGCCACGGAATTTGCCGCACTAAAGCAAAGGACTTTGAAAGTGGCCGAGTATGAAGCCCAATTTTCCAGACTGTCAAAGTATGCACCCCACTTGGTGTGTACAAAAAAGATGAAGGCTAGAAGGTTCCTCAACGGGCTTCGGCCTCACTATATTACGCAACTTGCACCGATGGACATCCAAGTCTATTCGGAGATGGCTCGGTGTGCTCAATTGCTAGAAGACGCCACCGAATTATCTGAAAGAATCCGAGGAAGGGACAAGAAGGAGCCTGTCACAAGCCCAGGAAAATTCAAAAAATCGTTCAGTAAGAAGCGGTTCTTCATGGGAGGGGAGCCCTCCAAGGAAAAGAAATTCCAGAAGAATGACAGGCCATTGTCCACCGCCACACCCTCTAAGTAGATTTACAAGTATTGTGATAAAGTTGGTCATAAGACTGAGGAATGTTGGAGAAAGTTAGGAGCTTGTCTTCGATGTGGAAGCTGAGATCATTGAATTCCTAATTTCCCATTGAAGAATGAACAAGCCACTAAGGACGAGAAGCGTCCGACGAAGAAACAAGGCCGTCTGCAAGCTCTCCAAGAGATCGAACCAACAGAAGGCAGAATTGTGGAAGGTACACTAACTATTTGCTCTAAGACTGCTAAAGTTTTATTTGATACCGGAGCAACTCATTCATTTATTTCAAAGAAATTTGCTGCTGAATATTCTAAAAAGCCCTAATGGTTAGATTTAGTCATATCTACACCTCTTGGAAACGAGTCTGATATCATGCATCACTACCCAAATTGTGAGGTTATGGTTGAAGGAAACAATCTACCTGCCAATTTGATATGCCTTGACATGAAGGGTTATGATGTCATACTAGGTGCCGACTGGTTATCCACATACCAAACAATCGTAGATTGCCGGCATGGCAATGTAACTTTCATGGATTTCCCAGAGTTGGTTTACATTAGCCCTCGGGGTAGGTCACCTCTTATATCAGCCATCCGAGCTAGTAAACTTATAAGTAAAGGATGTGTGGCTTTTATAGCATTCGTGATTATCACGGAAGTCGAGGAGATTAGACTTGAAGACATCCGTGTAATTTGGGATTTTTTTGACATTTTTCTAGAAGAATTACCCGACATACCCCCGAAAGGGAAGTGTCGTTCACGATCGTCCTTTTCCCTAGTGATGGTCCTGTTTCCAAGGCACCATACAGAATGTCCCCTGCTGAGCTGAAAGAGCTAAAATAGCAGCTAATGTAGTTATTGAAAAAGGATTTCATCATGCCAAGTACTTCCCCATGGGGAGCGCCCGTGCTATTCATCAAAAAGAAGGACAGATCGATGAGACTATGCATCGATTATCGGCAGCTAAATCATCTTACAATCAAGAACAAGTACCCGCTGTCGAGAATTGATGAGATGTTCGATCAACTATCTGGAGCTACATACTTCTCCAAGATTGATCTTCGTTCTGGTTACCACCAACTGAAGATCAAAGAAGAAGACATTCATAAAACTGCATTTCGGAGCAAGTATGGGCATTTCGAATTTATTGTTATGCCTTTTGGACTAACGAATGCCCCCGCAACTTTTATGCAGTTAATGAACAACATATTCAGGCCTCACTTAGACCAGTTCATTATGGTCTTTATTGATGACATTTTGATTTATTCAAATTCTGAAGAAGACCATGAAGAACATCTCAAGAAGGTGTTGCAGATATTGAAGGAAAATAAATTATATGCCAAATTTAGCAAGTGCAAGTTCTGGCTCGAGGAAGTATCATTCTTGGGCCATATAATTTCGAAGAACGGAATTTCGTGGACCCATCAAAGGTCGAAGCCATGAAGAATTGGGAGCGACCAACAAATGCAATGGAGATTCGAAACTTCTTGGGTCTAGCTAGTTACTACCGGCGTTTTATCAAGGACTTCTCTAAGATTGGTGTTCCTCTGACCAAGTTAACCTGCAAGGAAGTGCCTTATGAGTGGAATGAAGACTGTGAAAAGAGTTTCCAAGCTTTGAAGGATCTCTTGACCACTACTCCAATCTTATCATTACCAATTGAAAGAGAGAAATACGAGGTATATACCGATGCTTCTGGTATTGGCCTCGGATGTGTATTGATGCAAAATGGAAGAGTCATTGCATACTCTTCCCGACAATTGAAGAAACATGAAGAGAACTACCTGGTGCATGACTTAGAGCTGGCCGCGGTGGTGTTTGCCTTGAAGATCTGGAGACACTATCTCTACGGAGAATAATTCACTGTATACTCCGATCACAAAAGGCACAAATATTTATTCTCCCAAAAGGAGCTAAACATGCGGCAAAGGCGTTGGCTCGAATATCTCAAGGATTTCGACTTAACTATACAATACCATCCTGGTAAGGGTAATTCCATAGCTGATGCCCTTAGTCGAAAGCCAAGAGTAATTTTGGCCAACTGTATGATGCAAGAATGGAAGTTACTAGAGAAATTCTCTTAGCTTAATATCATTACAGATGAGAAGAATGGGTGTATTATTCTATCTCATATGAGTCTACATCCAGATTTGCTACCTGAAATTAAGAAGCTTCAAGAAGAAGATCCCGCACTAGTGGAGATAAAAAGCAAGCTAGACAAGAGACTTGATTTCAAGCTGGCACCCGATGATAGATTGCTATTTCATGAACGGACATGTGTGCCCGACTGTCCCGAATTGAATAAGAAGATTCTTGAAGAAGGTCATTGATCAAGGTACACGATCCACCCTGGAGCCACTAAGATGTACCAAGACTTGAAGAGAACTTTCTGGTGGCCTAATATGAAACGAGAGATTGCGGACTTCGTATCTCGCTGCCTGACATGTCAACAAGTGAAGGAGGAATATCAGAAACCTGCCGAAAAATTACATCCGCTAGATATTCCCAAGTGGAAGTGGGAAGATATCGGCATGGACTTTATCATGGGTTTGCCCAAGTCTAAGGGTAGATATGATGGAATATGGGTAATCATAGATCATCTAACTAAATCGGCCTATTTCTTACACATTAAAAGTTGATGGTCAGTCGATGTACTTGCTGCCTTGTATATTAAGGAGATGGTTAGATTGCATGGAGTCCCGGTGTCAATTGTATTCGATCGAGACCCACGCTTTACGTCTCATTTCTGGAAAAGTTTACAACACTCTCTAGGGACGAAACTCAACTTCAGCACTACTTTCCATCCCCAGATAGATGGACAGATGGAAAGGACAAATCAAGTTGTTGAAGATATGTTAAGAGCATGCATTATAGATTTCGGCAGAAGCTGGCATAACCACTTACCCTTAGTCGAGTTTGCATATAATAACAGCTATCAAGCCAGTATACAAATGGCACCTTTTGAGGCATCGTATGGCAGGAGTTGTCGATCTCCAATATGCTGGGATGAAGTTGGTGAAAAATAAATTCTAGGCCCAGATATGGTAAGAGATTCTATCGAGAAGATACACCTCATTAGAGAAAAGTTAAAGATAGCATAGTCCAGGCAGAAATCTTATGATGACAACAGAAGAAGAGATCTAGAATTTCAAGTCAGAGATCATGTTTTTCTCAAGGTATCTCCCAGCCGAGGTATTAGAAGATTCGGTATTTAGGGCAAACTAACACCAAGGTTTATTGGTCCATTCAAAGTGCTGGAAAGAGTAGGGGAGGTGGCTTACCATATTGTCTTGCCTCCACAACTATCAGAAGTGCACAACGTATTCCATGTTTCTATGCTGAAGAAATACGTGCACGATCCTTTCCATGTCATTGACCACAATGACTTAGTGATACAGAAGGACCTTACCTATGAGCAAAAGCCAATGAAAATCCTCCACCGAGAAATTCGAGTTCTAAGGAACTAGACGATCCCTATGGTGAAAATCCAATGGAATCGATGCTTAGAACAAGATGCTACGTGGGAAACTGAAGAGTCTATAAAAAGAAGATTTTTGGAGTTATTCTAGTCTGTAAGTACTTCGCACCCTTCCTATTTCCACATATACAGTTGAATTTGGGGACCAAATTCTTTTAAGTGGGGGAGGGTGTAGCACCCCCGATAAAGCAATTGAGAAAATTTAAAACTTCTTCCTAAAGAATCCTACATGAAGGTCTTATATAAGAACCAAACATTATGAGGACTATTATATAAATGTACAACCCAACATCACTTTATGCCAACACATGGGTAGTACGTAGTGGGGTTTCCTCTTTTCCAACACCAAGGGAATGGACGCCCCTTACCAGGGCGCCATTCACCAAATTGAAGCCCCTTTGGTGAGTCGCCATTTACCTTCTTGGGCCCTCATCCAACACCATTATTATATGCACGTTAAGGGACTGTGCCTTCCCAAAAACCAAATGAATGGACGCCCCTTTGCCAGGGCACCATTCACCCAAAAGAAAGCCCTTATACAAGGTGTCATTTAACCTTGGGGCCACCATCCCACTATAGTATTAATATATATATATATCCACCATGAAGGCCAACACGTGAAGGTTACAGTTTTATCTAAAGCCATAAAGAATGGACGCCCTCATGCAGAGGTGTCATTTACATGAATAGGATCACCCAATTAATAAGCGACCCTTTACCAGGACACCATTTCCAAAATACTTCTAGAAGGTTGAGGCACGAACAACCTCATTTAGCTGGCAAAGAACCATCCTCTACCATAGACAACAATGATCTAGGATCTTGTTCCCCAACCGGACCCGCAAGGCAATAAACCAATGCTTTGGGTTGGCACCTAGATTTCCTATAACTAATTCCCTCCGTAGCACTGGCAGAGGCTACTGCCATCATCAATGCTGCTTGTAGAAGGGAATATTTCCCTTCTTTCCCTCGAAAGACGTGAAGGAGCGTCCTTCTTACACTCTACGTCTTGCTGTTGGAGCTTTACTGCGGCGGAGAACGTGTGGCTTCTTCCTGGGATTTCTTATTCTATCATCTGTACCACGTATACTCCTCCAAATGGTAGGATTTCTCAAGATCTAGCCCAACCTGTAGCTAAAATAGGATAACACAACATGCTAGTATACTTCGTATGTCATGCCATGCAGCCTATTACTATAGCATGTTACACGGGTTTTAAGTATAACATACTCTATAGCATGTTACACGGGTTTTACTTAAACCAACTATAGCTTGTTACATCAATTTTTACAGGCCTGTTACATAGTCTGTTATACTGATTTTACTGGATTTGAACATATCCTATTACACTAGTTTTTACAGCCTCAAATGATCATATTTCAGCCCTAGTATATAACCTATTCGACAAGAGATAGATATATTTTGTTAAAACCCATAAAGACCAACCCTCAGGTGAATAGCGCCCCCAGCCAGGTCGCCATTTCCAGAAGAGGCGTCACAAGCTAGGGCGTCATTTAATTGAAGACACTATGAAGTGTCGTCAATTCATTTTTCAGCAATTTATAGAAATTATTAATCAACACATTCAAAAATCTATATCTATTGAACTAAACCATAAGATTCTTGCATGAATATATTTCTGTGATCCTGATATTTTTCTCTTCCTGTCCATGTCCTTAATTCCTGATTTGTAGAAACTCTGAAAATATGAACAGTAACTTGTATCTCAGAATGTACCTCTCTGATGCGAAGCATGACTCACTTGAAAATGGCTCAATTGGTGACTCTTCGTGGTGACTTCAATTAATTGAAGACACTGTAGGGGGCGCCAATTACCAGAACCCTTTACATCAAATAGTGACACCCTGAGAAGACTTCAATTAAATGAAGTCACTCTGAGGGGGGGCCAATTCTATTTTTAGAGAAAATATAAACACCGTATTAGAAATTTTATATCTATGAAACTAAAACCCAATAATTTTGCATAAGCATGATTCTAAACTCTCGAGAATTTTCTCTACCTATTCATATCCTTGCTCTCTATTTTCGTGAAACTTTTATAGTATAAATAGTGTTTTGAGTCACAGAATGTACCTGTCGGGTGTAAACCACCCAAAATCAATTGGCGCCCCAAGCCAGGGCGCCAATTCTTCAAATAGCGACACCCCGAGGAGACTTCAATTAAATGAAGTCACCCGGAGGAGACTTCAATTAAATGAAGTCACTCTAGAGGGGCGCCAATTCCACTATATATATACATTTTCTGAAAAAATGAAATTTTTGAAAGATTAGCCAACCCCCAAGCACCAATTTCATGAAAGACCCCCTGTATCGGAGTCGCTAATTACCTGAAAGACTGGGTAACCCCCAGTCGCTAATTGCCTGAAAGATGGGGTGACCACCAGGCGCCAATTGACTGAAAGAGGGGCTACCCCTAGTGTGCCAATTACCTGAAAGCCTGCCTAACCCCCAGGCGCCAATTCAATATTAGCAGCTTCTGATTCCTGATCTGTCTCGTGATTTGTACCGGCACGGCCCTAATTCATTTTCTTACATATTATGAGTCCTTGAACTCCATTCCATGAAAATCTACCTTGTGTATATCCTACAATGGCAACCCCTTGAAATTCCATATTGGCTATAAATGAGAGTGGATGTCAAAAGTAATACATGAAATGCTGTGCATATAGGGCCCGGTCTGGTCCTGGGAGGAGCGCCCGAAGGTACTTGTGCCCATCGGAGTTTATTGACCACGGTGTTTAGCATTGCCCCGAAGTAATTTCTTGACTTGCTTGACTTGAGACACTCCACACATAGTCTCTCTACTTGCTTGACTTGACTTGCGTGACCCAGAGCGGGCGATACTTGACTTGCGTAGCCCGAAAAAGGGCGAAATACTTGCTTGATGGAAATAGCCAATTCTATTGACACGTATTGATATTACTTGCTTGTACATGAAATTTCACTTGTACATGAGTTCTTACTTGTACATGAGTTCCTGCTTGCCCGAAAAGTGGCATATATCCTGCTTGGTCAAATACTTGAAATCACACGATACTCTCTCTATACAGTTCTTGACTTCTTATTATTCATCATGCATAGATCTACCTGCATACCTGATTTTCTTACTTGCACATCATGCATAGCTATACTTGTAATACATGTAACCTGTAAATCACTTAAAGATTGCTCGAACTTGAGATGTAATTCTTACTGAGCGATTCGCTCATCCAGTTGCTCCCTAACATTTTTCAGGAAATTCGGATAGTGACATCCACATGAATGGGAATGAGATCGAGTGAAGAGTGCTAGAGTCACCGATTATCTACTGTCAGCTAGTCATGTCTTTTGATCTTCTTTAGTCTTTTTATGTATTTCTAGTTATATCAGTCTAGTTGATTGAAACTTGTTAAGGCTTGTAGCCCAGTATTTAGATTTGAATAAGGAATGTCATGGATTAGAATTATCACCATTTGGTTAACTGTAAGAATTGTCACCTTGGACATTGGTATTATTTGGGAATTTAATTTTAGCTATGATTTAGATAATTTGCGCACTCTATCTTTTGTTAAAAAAAAATATAAGTATATTGCTCTGATTGAATGGTTCTATATAAGCTTGCCACGACCCGGGTATCTTCCGCACTCGGGGCGTGACACTGGGGGTCTAGCTGCATATAGAAAGTCAAGGTGTCAGTGCATTAGAAGTCACCTAGAGGTTTAAGTATAGAGAGTCGTACCAGTCGTTGAGCGCCGTAGAAGACCTTGTCTTTGTATATCCTAGCGTAGGCCTTCAAGTAGGCCTCATTATTGGTAGCTCGGGCTCATACCACCCGACCTCTCCACGTCCAGTCTCGGATCTGGTCTATCACCTGGGTAACCTAATCGATCTCACCACTCAATCCCTTCGACGATCGTCCCACTTGCTCCTCGTCTCTCGCTGAGAACTCCACCTCTGGCTGGTGAACGCCCCTGGTCCTCATAACCAAGCCGTGGTGTAGTGGCTCAATGATGTTCATGCAATGAAGCCACACATCTCATCCCGCGTAGGCCTGGGCTGCCTCCACCTAGCACTGTCCCTCGTGACCCTCGTCACGGTACGGTGTCCAGCGCACCTGAAAAGGCAAGCATTAAGTCAAGCATCATAGGCATTTCAGAAGCATTTAGAAGTCTTAAGATTAGGATTTTACTGATGCATGAGGGAGTCTGTCAATGTCATCCTGGATCGCCCGCACTAAGCGTCGTAGTGACCCGGTGTCCCGTATCGCCATCCATCGCCTCGCGATGGGCACACGGTCCGGATGTACCTCCTTCCCTCTTCCTAGGCTGGGGAGGTACATGTAGCTCCATACCTGCATTTGTCAAGTGTCAGTATATAGCAGTCATAGGCATAATTACAATAGCATAAGCATTTTAAGTAGAGCATTTTACCTGAAGCAGAGGTGAGAAGCCGCATAGCATCGTCAGCCGGTCGGTGGTGCTGAGGGAGTCGAACAAAAACGCCAATGCTGCAGCGCCCCAAGCGTAGTCCCCGACTCCATATAAGTCTCTCAGTAGTGGGAGGAGCTTGCAGCTCACTCCATCCACCCTCGTCGCAAAGAGCAGTTTCCCGAACATCAACATCAGGAAACGGCAGAGGACTACGTCTCCCTCCGGGCCTGGTCCCGCCGCCACCCTCTGTTTGGCTCGGTCTGTCAGCCGCCCTAGGTGCTCCTCAGGTAGCTCTCCCATGGCTATCGCCGCTCCTCTCAACCCTAGGCTCTCCTAGAGGGTCGCTCGTGCCAGCATGAACGAGTGGTGTCCCGGCCTCGTCAGCTCCAACCCGAGGAACTCTCGCGCCAACTCCTGGTAGTCGGCGTAGGTCATCCCTGTCACTGGTGCTCCATGCACTCTCAAACCTGTGATCCTCGCCACATCCTCTAGCGTGGGGATCATATGTCCCCAAGGGAACAGGAACACCCTACTGACTGAATCCCACTGGTCGTGTAGCACATACAGGAGGGCGGTGTCTAGCCTCATCACCTCTATCCCGAGGAGCTCAGGGAACCCCATCGCAGCCAGCCTCTCTCTCCGGAAGTCCGACAGCGCCAGGTACACTACTCGGACCTACAGCCATAATATCCTGGTCCGTCTCTTTCCCTGCATACATTTAATGGTCAAAAGTCAATCATCCATATAGTTTATAATCATGCATTGCATTCAAAAGAAAATGAAAAACAAATCTATTTTTCCTCTCAGAACCCTAAACGGTCCCCTCTAGATCATTTCTCTGACCTTAGCGGCCTGGTGTAGACCGTTTGCCTCCCTAGAGGTCGCTGGGAGGATCGTAAGCTCCCGCCGTAACGGCAATTTTCTCCCCATTTTCCCAGGCTTGTGGAATGGTCTTGAAGGCCTCTATGTCATTTCAATGGGTCCCCTAACCCATTCCCTGGCTAATCTACCCCCATGCATGTGTGGGTGTAGAAAATGTGAAACACGGTGTCACAAGTCACATAAACAAGCATGTGTGCATAAGTGATAACATAATGTGCCAATCAAATAAATATCATAAACATGTGACTATGTGAACATTATAGCATGATCATACAACAAGAAAAAGGCATCAAAAGATATTGAAGAAACACCATGATCGCCAAAAAATGGGGGTGTTGATAGTTTTTTGGGTGTGATGTGATGAATGTGAATGTGAATGATGTGAATATAAGGAAGAAATATGTGAAAGTGTGTGAGCAAGTAATGAGCTAACTCAAACAATCACAAAAATCAAGAGCATGGGCATGTCATCAATGCTTATAAGGAGGAAAAATAAAAACACACACGTCGGGATGTGGAGCAAAGGAATAAAACAAAAACACACACCGTAGGTGTGGAGCAAATGAAATAAAAGAGAGCAAGGATGATGACAAAGATGAACAAATACCCAACTAAAGATGTGTGATCACCACCAAAGTAATTAAAGTAGTGAAAACCACAATAATACCTTGGAAAGAGCTGGTTGAAGTCACCCGCCCACGGGAGAGAGGGAACCAGGTGCACAGACGAAAAACTGTCTAGCAGACGACCGCTATTCGACAGAAAATGGTCCTACGATAGACCACCTTATAACTAAAAATGGCCTTCCAGATGACCGCTAGGGCACCCAGAGCAAGAGTTTGGAACTTGATCTACACCCCTCCTGGCCTGCCAGAAAGGTTAGGCCTCGTGCAATGAGTCCTGTAAACCTGCGAGAAAGTGTAGACAACAAGAAAAATAACCCAATTAGTTCTTCGGACAAGTGTAGTATCTATAACTCAACTAGACCAATATGCATAAAAGAAGGGTGAATACCTAGGAGGTTTGGTTTTTTAAACCCCTGTGGGGCGTGAAAAAAGATAGGAGGATGTTTTTAAAAACGTGATTGAATGTAAAGAACGTGGTGAAAAGAGGAGGAAAGATGCTATGTATGCTAGAGAATAATAGGCAAAACTAAAGACCAAATAACACAAACTAGACCAAAGAACTTTGTACTCCCTGAACTAGAAGCTTGGTGGACGTGGAAACATCTTCTCCTTGGTTGGAAGTGGCTCCAGAATGTAGCAGCACTTCGTGGCAAACTCCAAAAAATCTCCTCCTCAAGCCATGAACTCAAGGGTCCTATTTATAGACCCTCAAACCCTAGGTTCGAGTTGGAGGGATAATGACTCAAAAATAGACCTGAAACTAGATAATCCTTGAAGATAATACTCCCAAGAGTCCATATAAACAAACATAAGGTTCTAGGACTCTCTGGTGAGAGAGAAATCAAAGGATGAAGGACTCTAGTTCGTGCACGGCCGAGGAGAGGAAGAACAAGCAGAGGAGGACTCTCTGTCCACTAGCGGTCTTGCGATAGACCGCTAGCCCCAAGAAACGGTCGTGCAATAGACCGCTAGGCACATGCATCCAGAAGAAGATAAGATCAAAGAGACCCAGCAAGACTCTCTGCCCATTAGCGATCTAGAAATGGACCGCCAACGTCCTCCTTGCGGTCGTACGACAGACCGCTAGGGGAGAGGATGTGGCAAAAGAGATAAAGGCTAATAAATCCATAATGTAATCCACAAAATAATCCTCATTAGCCCTTATCTAGGCCCAATAAGGTGAAGTAATGAGAAATCAACGGAGCTAAGTCCAACCGAGGAGAATGACCCATAAAATTAGGCCCAAAAATTGACCAAAAAGGCCCAATAAGTAGTAAATAACTCAGGACATCATAAAAAAGATAAGGAGATGACCCAACTCATTGGTCATAAAACAGGTGTCAACAGATGCCCCTGCTTAACGTCCTCTTTGCGGCGGGTGAAGCGAAGGCGACATGGAACATGGAGGTAAAGTGAAAATGAAGCGGAGTGGACTGAAAAGTGGGCGTTAAGGTAAACTGACACCCGTCCTCAACCAACGAGCGATAGGAATCTTCCGAAAACTTTGAACCAATTACAAGGAATGGTAAAACCGAATGACGCATGCCTAGAGGAACTAACAACTAAAGGTCATAAAAGTCACGACCAACCTCCTCACTGGAACGCACAGCTAATAGGTGGTCGGAGCAAGCGAAAAAGTACAGATACGAGTAACTAAACTCCAGACAGGAATCCTCAGCAAACAAAACTGAGCAAAAGACCGAAGGAAACCTTCCAACTCAGAGTAGAATAGTTCTCCTTACTCAAAACCATGGAGACATAGCTATCCACCATTACTGAGACACTTCTAGACAGATGAGGGCACGTGAATGCTCAAAGATGCGCATGATGTATGCTGGGCTAAAATAAAAGAAATCATTAAAATGAATGCAAAGAAAGAAAAAATGGAAAGATACTCGAGAATAATATTGCTAGACCAGATAAATCGGGGTCAAGATACTATCTGCAACCACGGCGTACAAGATAGAACCATCGGCCCCCGATTTTTCCAACCCAACGGCCTATCCAACGATTAAACATGTGTACCTAGATCATCATCATTTTTGTTAAAGGGGAACATCAGATCCTGGAACACATAAATGACTAGCCGGTTCTCGAGGTAATATATCATAGATACCATATAGTAATGCATTAAGGGACTAGAGATCGAAATACTTACCTGACTTACCTGCTTGGCGAGATGTGATATGATGGCGTGACATGTGATGGGGTTTATGCTTTTGACAATGAAAGGGTTAACCATAAACAATTATATATAAGATAAGATAAGCATTAAGCATAAACAAGATATGAACCATGCCAAGAGTAAAATGTTTCAAATCATTTTAGCAATATCAGTAATAAAATGGTCTAAGAAAGGACCGTGAGCAGCTGAGTAACGTTCTAGGAATGGACCGCTAAACAAGGTGGTTCACATTCTTCGATAAAAATGGCTCAGACAAGAAAATGGTCTAGGAAATGATCGTTAAGGATTAGGTAGCAGTCTAGCGATAGATCGCTAATCTCTGAGAGATTTCAAAAATAGAAGACGCCCGTTCGCTCTCCCATTTCGCTCATTCACTCAAACCGAACCACCACACCATCCGACGAGGCCTTCACCGGTGACCACCGCAATCTCCACCCCCATACTCCCAGAGATGGTGAAATGAAGGGCAGTGAAACGCCTCCAACTACGTTTAGAGGAGGAAGGTTCCCCTCTGGCGGCGGCGAGCCCACCGGAGAGAGGCGAAGGGCCGCCGGCCCAAACGGGGGGAGGAGAAGCCCCCACGGCTGACGAAGGACCTGTTGACGGTGAAGATGGAGAGGGGGAGGCTCCCACGGCTGAGGAAGCTCCAGTGGCGGTGGCGATCGGGCGTTCATCGGAGGTAGGCCGTGAGCCCCAAATTTCAATTTTTATGTTAAAAAGTCCATGCATGTGTGTGAATGGGTGAAGATATGGGTCTGGGGACCCATTCAATCAATTTGTAGGCCCTTTGAGGCCATTTCAGAGCCTGGGGAAACGAGACAAACATTGCCTGTTCTCTGGGTTCCTAGTGGTCCTTCCAGTGACTGCTAGGGAATGTGGCGGTCTAGGGACGACCACTAAGGGGTAAGAAACGGTCTAAGGACGACCGCTAGGGAAACAGAGAGATTTTTGAGTTTTGATTTTAAAATGCAATGCAATGCTTGATGCATGAATTATATGAATGACTGACCCTAATGCTGTTTAAGTGAACACAGGGGAAGAGGAAGACCCACATCTCGTGGCTGCAAGTCCGAGTAGTCAATTTAGCACTATCAGATTGCCAGAGGGAGAGATTAGCATCAATGGGGTTCGAGGAACTCTTTAGCATAGAAGTGATGTGGATCGATACATCACTACTGTATGCACTCCACGAGAGATGGGACCTGATTAGCAGGGCATTCTTATTTCCATGGGGACATATGATCCTGACTTTAGAGGATGTCGCTCGGATCACGGGTTTGAGAGTTCATGGAGCGCTAGTAACCCGATGGACATATGCGGACTACCGGGATCAAGCATAGAAGCTTTTGGGATTGGAGCTGATGAGGCTGGGTCAACACTCTTCGATGCTGGCACAGGCAACTCTCCAGGAGAGTCTTGGATTGAGAGGATCACGGATCAGCATTGGCGAGTTGCCAGAGGAGCACTTAGGGAGATTGACTGATCGGGCACGAGAGAGAGTGTCCGCGGGACCGGGGCCAGAGGGGGACATCACCCTTCACCGCTTCCTGATACTGCTATTCGGGAAGCTCCTTTTTGCTACGAGGGTAGATGGAGTGAGCTAAGCTCCTCCCACTACTATAGGATCTGGACGGGGCTGGCGGATACGCATGGGGAGCTGCGATGTTGGCATTTTTGTTTGACTCCCTCAGCACGACCGACCGGCAGACCAAGCTAGGCGGGTTCACACCTCTACTCTAGGTAAATGCTAAACACTAAATGCTTATGATTATGAATATGCTTATGCTCATGATTGTGATATGCTGACATCTAACTCATGCATGCTTGGAGCTACATGTACCTCCCGGGCCTAGGGCGGGGCAAGGAGGTACATCTGGACCGGATCCCCATCGCGAGGTGGTGGATGGTGGTTCGGGACACAGGATCGCTGCGGCACCTAGCGCGGGCAATTCAAGATGACAAGGACACCTTCCCATATGCATCGGTGAGTTTCTAAACTTAATGCCCGTCTAAATGCAATTAAATGATCCTTATATGCTTATGAATACTGATATTGACTGTTGACTTTTCAGGTGCGCTGGACACCATACCGGGATGAGGACCATGACGGGCAGACTTGGGTAGAGGCGGCCCAGGCGTATGGAGGATGAGAGATCTGGCTGCACTACCTCAACATCGTTGAGCCTCTGCACTTCCAATTGATCATGAGGATGTGCGGCATTCACCAGCCCGAGGTAGAGTTCCCGGCCAGAGACGACGAGTGGATCAGGCGATCCTCTAGGGGCATGAGCAATGACATCAATTGGGTGATGAGAGCAGTGGACCAGGTTAGAGATTGGACCCGCCGAGGCAGAGAGGTCCGAGCCCAGGCGACGAGCGATGAGGCGTTCCTGAGGGCCTACGCCCGTAGGTACGACGATCAGGTGTTTCGCGGTGCCCGACGATCGGTAAGACTCTCTAAACCATGCTTCTTTAATTAATTCTAAATGCACTGACTCCTAAACTTTCTATATGCAGCTAGACCCGCAAGGGCGCATAGCCAAGCTCCAGGGTCTCCTCCACTCCACCGTCCAGCAGAGGGATGTGTTCAAGTGCACGCTGGAGCTACTGGTGAGTTCTAAACCTTAGACTTAATTATGCAATTGATTAAGAATGCGACTGTTTATGACTTCTAAAAATGCAGAGAGCTGAGGGAGCGCAGCGGGCGGGACTAGATGCTCCATCATCATCCTCACAGCCAGCGATAGACCGGGCCGAGAGGGACGCCGACTTTGCTCGGGCGGTTGTTCGGGCCGAGGAGGCCAAGGCGACACTCGCAGAGAGGGTAAGCAAACTAACTGAATTCCCTTTGACTTAAATGCTTATGATAATGCAAATGACTAACTAACCATGAATGAATGCTAATACCGGCCAGGGAGTTGACCACGGCACTGGGCGAGGCGGAGCATCTCCGAGTGGAGGTAGAGGGACTACGAGCAGAGGTTGCTCCCCTTCGCGCAGAGGTAGAGAGACTCTGAATTCGAGCGGCAGCGGTAGCATACTCACAGGCAGAGATGAGGGAGCTAAGGGCGGAGATCAGAGCGCTGGATAGAGCACTCCGGCTAGTGGGGGGACGATCCTCCCATAGCACGTCATAGAGCGGGGTGCGCAGCGTGCACAGGGATTATCTCACAGGTTCCTCCAGCCACTGGAGGAACGAGGAGGAGGAGTAGAGACGATGACACCGCGTGGAGGGGAGCACCTCCATGGCACCACTGGCGAAGAGGCGTGAGGGGACCGGGGACAGTGGCGGTCCAGGAGAGGGACCAGTCGGGGCATGAGTTGCATTGTACTTTTTTCTTTTGTTTTTTTGTTTATGCACACATGTACATGACTTTATGTTAGTGATATATGAGTTTTTTTCATTCTTTTTCTTTTTTCTGAGTGCAAATGTGTGGAATGTGTGGATGCTGACTCACTATCAAGGATTCCGAGGACTGACATAGAAATTGAGAGAGAGAGAGAGAGAGAGAGAGAGAGAGAGAGAGAATTTTGGTCAAAATAGGGAAAAGGTGAAAAATTGTCATATGGACGACCGCTAAGACAAAGAAATAGTCAAGACACAATCATTTGGGGATTGGGGAATAAGCCGGTGGAAGGTGGAAAATGGTCGCCTGAAGACCGCTCACGGGCGGTTAGCGGTCATGCGATAGACCACTAAGAAGAAAACCCAGTGAAGTCCGAACGGGACTCTCCGTGAGAGTCTGAATCTGGGGCAAAAGACACCTAATCTGGTCTAAGACCCATCCTAACTTAAATTGAGACTCACTAGCATCAATCCTAATGCATTATAACTAGAATTAGAGCCCTATAACTAGGATTACACCCAGAATTCGTAGCTCACAGATTTCTGCTCAAGAAAACCTTAAAAGCCTCCTTTAAAGCCATCCAAGTCACCATGAAGAGAAGCTTTGAGGCTAGTACTATGGGAGAGGTGGCCTACACCGGGCCAAAGCCAGCTAGAAGAGAACATGGGGAGCTGCAAAGGCTTACATTCATCCCCAAGCACTTGAGCACAAGCTCCTCAAGAGAGGTAGGTTCATATCAATTTCATGAATTCAAGCATTTCTTTAATTTTCCACTCATGACATTCCTTCTCTTCTTTTTCATAGCTCCTTCCTGGCCCAAGGTGTTACACTAACCTGAAGTGGGTGGCTCCCTTAATAAAAGAACTCCCTTTAGAAGTCACTTCCATCCTAAGGGCATGGCACCTACAACCTTTGTTAGTTTTGGTCAAGAATTTTCAAAAATTTTCATATGATTGGCCTAGCATTTCAGCCCTTGAGGAGTTGTGGCAGCCCCAAACACATACATTCATATTTCCATCCTTTGAAGTCACCATCCTTATAGAAGAGGTAGAGACGTACATAGCCCTTCCTAAGACTAAGGTGGGGGATGAAGACTTAGTGTGTCACACAGTTGAGCCTATAGAACCTTCTTTAATTCTAGGGGATTTCATCCACAACCCAAAGGATGTTAGGAAAATGATTAGCCCACGCCATATTCATTTGACACCCATGGCTCAATGGATAGTCTCCCATTGTAAGAATAAGTGGGGGAGATACGAAGCCATTGCCAAAGCTACCTCGGTTTGCTTGTGCAAGATTTTCCTCTTTTCTACCATGGACCACCTTTTAGATATCCAAAACCTTAGCGTCATTAGTGGCTTGTGGCGGGGTTTGTCCATTTCTCAGGCCATTCTTTCATACCTTTATGAGGGCCTTAGCTCAGCTTGTTTAGGAGGGCCTCTCTTCGGGTCCATGATTGTCCTTAAGTGATGGTTGGGAGTTAGATTGAAGTTCTTACCCAAGGAGAACGTCCCTTCAGCTAGCCGCATATTTGGGAGCCACCCACTCTTCTACATAGGAGGCACATTTGGGTTCTCTTCATAGGTTGAGTGCCGGACGGCGGATAAGAAAACAAGGGATGAATGGCGTCTCTTCCTAAACACATTTCCAATTTATAACTTCATGATGCGGCCCCAGCTTCTTCAAGGTGCTACTCTGAGACTACCCCGGTGACTAGGCCTAGACCTGCAGCTAGTGGGGAACACTACCTTGGCGATCTACAACCCGCACCGGTGCTACTTGCAAATCGGGCTACCTCGCACTAAGGTTCCAGCACTATCACACTACCCTCCCCTTCAAGATAGGAAGATCGGGACCGAGGAGGATGAGCGGGTAGTCCAGAGTGCTCTTACTATGTGGCAGATCAGTCACGTCCGTACCTTACCAGTAGAGGTGACAGAGAAGGAAGAGGAATACCGAACTTATGTGAAGGAGTTACGCAAGATCCGGCCTTGCGCAGATAAGAAATTGAATGTATTTTGATCTTTATGATGTGAACTTTGCATTTTTATTGATAGAATGATGTATGATGAACCTTGGATGAATAGATGAGAAGTTTGTTTGAAAAGATGTGCAATGGACTTGTATTTTAGCATGATTAATTGGATGAAGCAGAGTTTTCTATCTGGTAAACGGTCTGGCAAACGACTGCTAGGATATGAAAAATGGTCTAGCGATAGACCGCTAAGAATAGGCCTCAGAAAAACTCAGTTTTCTGGTTCTCGGGAATGGCTAGCGGTCGCCTTTAGATCGCCAGGAAAGGATAAACGGTCTATCGAAGGACCGCTAAGGAGGAGAAACATGTAAACCTGAGAATTTGGTCCTTGGGCGAGAATATTGGTCTTCTCCACGACCGCGAGTGTATGGTTAGAGGTCTAACAAAGGACCGCAAGGGACAAGAGATGGAGAAACTCGAGAGCTTCGAATCCTGGGGAATTAGACCTATATCTGCACACACTTAAAACAAGAAACAAGCTAGATCTGTTCTTAAGCTCAACCCCTTGCCTGCAACAAGTTAGAGAATGACCAATTCTTGGTATTTGGTCAAAGGGTGGAGCCTTATTAAATAGGTGGAAAATGAAATGAATATGAATGCGAATGCATGCTATGCAATGATGATGATATTTTTAGATTTTTAAAAACTTTTTGATTTTTGTGAGTTTTGAAATATCTGATTTTTTTAGATTTTTTTTTGAAATATTTAATTTTTTGGATTTTAGAATATATCATTTTTTTGGTTTTTAAAATATATGATTTTTCTTGATTTTGAAATATATGATTTTTCTAGATTTTGAAATATATAAATATTTTAAGATTTTGAAATATATGATTTTTTTGGATTTTGGGGGCAAATTCTGTCCCGGCAATAAGAGCCCTACCTATATCACTAGGAATCTCCTGAAGTCGGCGTGCTTTTGAGGTGACAATCCCTGGCCAGGGCCAATCTGTATGACGGTGCTTCTATCGAGGCCATACCCAGGGTACTGTCTGGTCCTAAAAGAAAAAAAAGAATTCAGGGGGTAAGCTTAGGCCAGGTGTAGAAGCTTTTAGGGCTTGAGTCCTTTTTATGACAACCCTTTCAGAGATTCGGTCTGTTGCGCCGGGGCTTTGTGTCCGTCATCGAACCCTTATCCACCCTAGGCACGCACACGACCGGGCTCATAACGTCCTGCGGGGAACTGTACTGCCACTCTTGCCATGCCTAGTTTCATATATTTTGGAGCTCTGATTTTGAAACTTTGAGCTTTTGAGATGAGCTTTTAATTTTGCTTTTGATTTGCTCCTTTTTCTTTTTCTTTGCTTTTCTGTTATGGATTCAGGTCATAACGGACTGCCCCTATTTGAGACCTCCTCTCATCAGGGTGTCTAGATTAGTCATCGCCCCCTTATTTGCCTCTTGCCGCTAGATTCAACCAAGGAGAGAAACTAACAAGGACCTTGACTTCCCCAAAGCATGGCCAAGGAGAAACGGTGTTTACATAACTGGGGAACCCGACCAGGGACGTCGTGAAATGTGTGATTTGCCAAACTCGGGATACTCTTTCGTGATCGGGGAAAGGAACAGTTTGCTACCGGGCCTTCATTAACCTGACTCTAAGGAAAGAAGCGCTTAAGATACAACCAATTCCAAGCATGAGACAGCTCCTCACCTTCCGCGTTGACTAAACGATATGCATTCCCTGGATAAGCCTCTCTAACGACAAACATATCTTCCCAGTTAGGTTGTAATTTAGACTTGGGACCTCCAGACCTAATGAATTTTCATTTCAAAACCATATCACCTACTTGAAATTTACGTTCAATTATCTTCTTTTGAAAATAACGCGAAACTTTCTTTTGATAAACGGACACGCGATCGGCCGCATTCATCCCCTTCTCATCCAAGAGTTCCAACTGGACGAGCAACGCCTCTCAACGTTCATCAAGATTAAGTTCATTATCGAGCTATACCCTTAGGGAAGGTATCAAGATCTCATACGGGAGCACCACCTCCATCCCGTATGTAAGGGCATATGGGGTTTGCCCTGTAGGAGTACGGACGGAGGTGCGGTAGGCCCATAGAGCTTCCACTAATCGTCCAGGCCAATCAGAAAATTTGTGAGATTCACATGTTTTCTTTATGATTTTAAGAAGGGTTTTATTAGTGGCCTCGACTTGGCCATTACCTTGAGGATAATATGGAGATGAATGATGCAATGCAATATTGAACTTCTTACATAGGTCCTAGAGCTCTTGAGAGATGAACTGGGGTCCATTGTCGGTGACGATGCTGTTTGGCACTCTGAACGGTGAGATGATATTCTTCATGATGAAGCGACACACCGTGGTTGCTTTGATCTCCGCGTACGCCTCCGCTTCGGCCCACTTGGTGAAATATTCAGTGGCGGTGAGGATGAAGGATTTCTGCTTAGTCTGAGAGTTGGGATCACCGAGTAGGCCAACAATGTCGAAAGCCCACATAGAGAATGGCCAAGGAGCAGAGAGAGGATGAAGAGATGAAGCTGGAGCATGGATTTTATCAGTGTGGAGTTGACATTTAAGACACCTCCGGACATAGAGCGGGCAATCTTCCTCCAAAGTGGGCCAATAATAACCCTGCCTAAGGATCTTCTTCCCTAGAGCCTGGCCATTAACATGACCTCCACACTCACTAGAATGGGCTGCTTCGGCCCCCTTCCAAGCTTCATCATCATCTAGGCATCTCATGAGCATTCCATTGAGGGAGCGCCTGTATAATTCTCTAGCAATGATAGTGTACCTTGAGACGGGTCTTCTAATGGCCTTACGCTACTCGGCATTTGCCCCTTCAGGGAATGATCCGTCTCTGCAATACAGCTCGATCTCATGATACCATGGCAATTCTTCTTCTTCTAGAATTTCCTGTAACTTAGTTAAAGATACTTTCTTCAGATCTTCCTTCTTCGCCCTAGCCTCCACAGTCTTCCTAAGGTTGTCATACCAAGGATCCTGAAGAGAGGGAGCGTCCAATCTCTAGACGACGATAGTCTCAGTGCTTCGACTGAGAGGGAAAGATAGGGAGGAAGCGAGCGATGCCAGCGCATCGGCAAGGATATTCTGAGATCGCGGAGTGTGGATGTAGATCAGCTTACGGAATTGCCTAGCCAATAGAGTGACCAAATCCTGATATGGCTTGAGCTTTGGGTCACAGGTGCGGTAAGTGGACAGAACTTGCCGCATGACAAGCTGAGAGTCTCCTATGATGTTCAAGTAGCGCGTGCCTAAGAGATAGGCGTGCTTCAATCTGGCCAGGAGAGCCTCATACTCAGCGATGTTGTTGGTGGCAGGAAAATGGAGCTGATAAGCAAAAGGAATCGTCACCCCTTCCGGAGTGAGGAGAACATCGCCTATCCCTCGGCCTTGAGAATTGAGCACATTGTCAAAGTGCAGAGACCAAAAGGGATGATGGGTAAGAACATAGAGATGCTCATGCGGGAAATCATCCTGAATAGAGTCTGTGCAGGGGATAGGAAGATGGGCAAGATGCTTAGCGATGGCATATCCTTTGATCACCTTCTGAACGACGAATGTGATATCGAACTGAGAGAGGAAGCTCTGCCAGCGAGCTAACCTACAAGAAAGGACGGGCTTTTCTAAGAGATAGCGGATCAGATCTATTCTAGAGATCAACCTAACCGGGTGGGCTAGAAAATAGTGTTTTAGTTTCTGAGCTACCCACACTAAGGTGGTACAAGTCTTGTCCATGGCAGTGTATTTGGTCTCTACCAGGTTAAATAACCTAGAGAGGTAATAAGCTGCCCGCTCTTTGCCTTCGTCATCTAGTTGTGCTAAGACCACACCTATGGAGTCCTCGATGATAGAAATGTATAGAATTAGGGGTTTCCCAGGGACAGGAGGTTGCAAAATCGGGGGATTGGTCAGATATTCCTTAAGGTCCTCATAGGCCTTTTGACAGTCTTGATTCCATTAAAATTTGAGCCCCGCCTTTAGCAATTCATAAAATGGTCGGCACCTCTAAGAATGCTGAGATATGAATCTTCTAATGAATTACAATCTACCAATCAGTCTTCAAAGTTCCGTGATAATCTTAGGCGGGGGCATGTCTATGACGACCTTTGCTTTGTTAGGATCGATCTGAATCTCCCGTTTACTAACTATGAAGCCTAGCAATTTCCCTGAAGAGACTCCAAAAATACATTTCTTTGGATTCATTTTTAATTGGTACTCTCTGGCTCTCTGGAGCACCTTAGCCAGAATGGCGAGGTGTTCTTCATTAGTCCTCGACTTCACCAAGATGTCATCCACGTAAGCTTCCATATAGATAAGCATCATATCGTGGAATATAGCCATCATCGCCCTTTGATAGGTGGCGCCCGCGTTCTTCAATCCAAACAGCATAACCACATAGCAATATGTACCCCATGGCGTTGTGAAGGAGATTTTCTCTTGATCTTCGGGAGCGAGACGGATTTGGTTATATCCTGAATAGCCATCCATGATTGACAATGCTTCGTACCCAGCGGTGTTGTCCACCAAGACATCTATGTGAGACAGCGGGAAATCATCTTTGGGACATGCTTTGTTAAGATCCCTGAAATCAATGTAAATACGCACCTTTCCATCCTTCTTGATGATAGGGACTATATTTGCCACCCACTGAGGATATAAGACAACTCTGATGAACTTGGCTTTGTACAATTTATCGACCTCTTCCTTAATCCTTAAGGTCATGTGGGCGTGAAATCTTCTTGATCTTTGTTTCACGGATGTTGCCCCTGGTTTAAGCACTAGTCGATGTTCCACCAAAGAGGGTCAAGACCCGGCATGTCCTCGTAAGACCAGGCGAAAGAATCGCTATACTCCATTAGAACCTTGATTAGATCTTCTACCCTTGGAGGGAGATTAGCGGAAATAATGATGGGCCTGGGGTCTTCTTCGGTTCCTAGATTTATTTCTTTTGTAGGTTCATCCACCGCCGATGATGGTTCATCGAATCTCTTTAATCCTTGTGCATACAGATCGGTGGTGTCGTCTACGTCACTGTCCTCATCAACAACCGGGTCTTTTTCATCTATGATTTCCTAAACACCTAATCCGTCATCGCTCCACACCCCTTCTTGCTCCTCATCTTCGTCTATCACAATCGTCGAAGCTATGAACTCCGGGCACTTCAGAAGAGCATGACATCGCTGAGCTAGATCCTGGAAGAACCGATCAGGAATGGATTGAGAATGACGCGCAAGCGGGCATGACTCAGATGAGGAAGGGTTGGACGACCTAGAACATGACTCTACTTCTCTAGACCTAACAGACTCTACTTCCCTAGACTCGACGGACCCTACGTGTAACCTAGGAGAAAGAAAATCTAATGGGAAGGAGGGAGCAGGAGCGTCATGCCCCTGGGAGGAGGATGGAGAGAAAATAGCATAATCTTCAACTGAAATCTTTGTTTCGAATTTGACGTTTTTTGGAGGGGATCAATGGAGATCATGCAACAAGATGAAGAGGAAGGCGGAGGAGGAAGCCTAACGGGATACTTGGAGGGACAGAAGATATCGAGGAAAGGATCAGAGGAGGAGAAGAATGGAGTAGACAGATCAATCGGAGGACAGCAAGTGCATGTCATGACGATGAAGAAATCAGTGGGGATTTGGAATAGCATCGGATCAATCATAATGGGAGGTGAACGGGGTAAAAAGTCTAGCTGCTGGAAGAGGGACATAAGACGGGAGGGAGACCAAGTAAAGATGACGGGTGAGCTCCCCCTTTCCAGTGGACGGTAAGCTGGCTTCTTTGGCTGATAACATATAAGCCGTACCTCCTGATCTTCCTGGCAACTTTCTTCTTCATAAAATAACCTTTTAAATGCATGGCTATAATCAATCATATCATCAACAAGCCCTTTGGCCAACAATGGTGGACCGGTAAATCTATGAGCTACATCTTCCTCTTTCTTAGGTTGACTCGGCTGTGCTTTTAACCTGCCGGGCTGGAGAGGGCCTTTGATAAAATGATGGCGGTAGTCCCATGTCAGGGGCCCAGAATCGCTCAAGATTGAGAATGAAGACTCTCGATAGCCGAGGCCCCTCCTATTCATCTTTCTTCCTTTGGGGGCCGGCTTGGTCCACCCTTGTAGCTGTGCGCCGAGACCTCTCCCCGGCTGATAACCCAATTTCAATATAATGTCCCACCCCTTGGAATCTAGAATTTGGGGCTTCACTTTAACATTCACTGCTGCAGAGATGGGCTTGTGTGGTGCATATGCCCATGGAAAATTCAAATCTAGCACTGAAATAACATGCCGATTGCTAGGCCATAGTGTTGGTAAGATCTTGTCGGAAATGGCCTTCACAGACTGGACCGTGGACATGCTTTTCACCTTATTCACCCTCCCTTGGAAAGGGAATTTGAGACATTGGTGGGCAGTAGATGGTACGTCATTGAGGTTGTCGATCCACGGACGACCCAAAATAGCCTTGAACATAGGGTCAATGTCCATAACATAAAATTCAATCGGCATGGTGAGAGGCCCGAGCTCGGCCTGAATAGTGACCACCCCATGACATGCCCTTCGGGAGTTGTCATATGCTGCTATAGTTGTAGGGGTCGGTCTTAACAGATCTTTTGATAAATTGCAGGCTCTCAAGGTGCTGAGAGGGCCGACATTAATAGATGCCCCAGTATCTACCAGTGTCGCATCTATGTTGACTTTTTTTAGAGTTATGGAAATGCATAGCGGCATTTATCTTGCTTCCAGGGGTGCTAGTTCAGTTTTATAAAATGTAATTGCTGGCCCTATAGAGATTGTAGCCAGAGCTGTCGGTAGGCTATCTACTGCCATATCTTCATTGACGATCACCTTCTGTAGAAAATTTCTGAGTGTGTCTTGATGAAGGGTGGATCTCTTTATCAACTCCAGCACGGAGATCTTTGCAGGTACTCTGTCAAGATGATGTAACAGATCATATTGTGTCCCTAGCAGCGGGTCTGTCTCCTCTTGATCAATAGCTTGTTGAGGAGACTAGGGATTGGGTGCGGGTGCACCAGTAGAAGGATAATTTCTATGAAACAAATGCCCGCTCTAAAGCGCTAGGTTGTGGGCCGGCACGGCGTTAGATGGGCTCAAAATAAGCGGCTTAACAGGCCCGATGGAGTGAATGAGTGGCGTGGGGGAAAGCGTAATGTGGGTAGTGGAGATGATGCGCGAGGTGTTTGATGAAGGCGGGGTGATGATTGGTGCGGGTATCGGTGACAGGGTAGAGGTAGATGGAAGGAGGATGATGGGTGAATGGTTGGCTAAAGGTGTGGTGGTAGCGAATGTAGGCGTTGGTGGTGGAGTACAGAGAGACGGGTTAATGGGGGAGACGGATGGTAGGATGAGGGGTTTAGTGGATGCAGAGGATGGTGGGGTTTGAGGGTTAAGTGGGAGGATGACGGAGGGAGAAAGGCTGTGGTGGTTATGGTCAACGGCCATGAGCCGTTGTACCGATGCGTCATCATCATAAGACCACCCGGCGTCGGGAGCCGGGGGTTGGACGAGGTTAACCTGAGCCGGTGCCGGGGGTTGTGGCTACGGAGCAGGAGGATGACTTGGCATGGGATTTTGATGGATCCCCAAGTCTTGAACAGGCTGTGGTTGCTGCCGCGGCTGCTGCTGTGGCGGCGGTACTTGTTGATGCTGCACTTGCTGCCTCGGTGACTGCCTTCTCTTTTCTTTTATTTCCATGATGGCCTTGTGCATCTCGGCCCAATCTATACGCTGCCCTTCATGAAGGTCATATACCAAATCTCTGAATTGAAAACATCCCTCAATAGTATGGCCAGGCTGCCTATGGAACATGCAATATTTTGTCTGATCGACAGCCGGGTTCTAATTAGGCCGTTCCAGAGGAAGTTGACTGGCATTAATTGACATGAGAGCCGAGAAAATGTCTGTGAGGGACTCGGGCAAAGGATGGTATTGGGCCCTCTTCGGAGCCGGGTGCTTATTGTTAGTGTAGCCGTTGGGTGGAGGGACATTATGGTATTGTGGAGGTTGTTGTGGAGCGGGGAACATGTTTTATGTAGTGGTGAAGGTAGGGTGAGAGTTTTGTGGAGTAGAGAAAGTGGGTTGGGCATTCTGTGGGGTGGAGAATTGGGGATTGCGGGGTTTTATGAAAAGCGAAATGACGCAGATTGGAAAGGGAATGCAACGGCTTGCACCTGCTCATTTGTTTGGACTCCCTTAGTGACAGGCCCCTGAGGCTTCTTGTGATATTTGGGCTTTTGGGATTCAAAAAGGCAGTGGATGGGGGAGTCCTTGAATTGTGTTTGTATGAATCTCGCCCGGCTGTATAGTTGGTGTATGTTTGAAATGTCATTCATGGCTAGGATGTTGCGGAAGGTAGGGGTAGCATTTGATATGAGCAACTTGACTTTCACTTCCTCTGGAATGTGACCTGGCACGCGGGCGGCCATCTGTCTCCACCTATCAGCATAGGTGGAGAAATCTTCATCTACTTTCATTTTCTCGGCCACCAGGTCCGTAAAAGAATACTCCGGGTTGACTTGATCTTGAAACCTCTGAATGAATTTTTCTTTCACGACTTTAAAGCTCTCGGCATCCTCGAGTGGTAGAGCATAGAACCACTCCAATGCAACTCCATCTAGAGACCGACGGATTAATACGCCATAAGGCGATCATCATATTGGAACTACACCGATTCATACATAAAGTCCCTCACATGAATGAAGGGATTGCTATTCCCGTCGTATTTACGGTATGTGGGGAGCTCGGACTGGGGAGGGAACCGGATGTTGTGGAAGCTAGGAATTGGAACATCCGCCAAAGATTGAGGGCCAACCCGCTTTTGAAGAAAATCAAGTTGTTGTTGCATGGCGACCCATTTATCAAGGAGCTCTTGTTCCCGAGATGGTGCAGGCAAAGCAAGAGGAGTGGGCTCAAAGCGGGGAGCCGAAGGATAGTCGACCGAAGGTGCAGGAGGCCCATAAGAAGGATATTGGGCTGAAGGATGACCCAAATTGGCATGGACTGTGGCTGCCCCTTGCTGAGGGCGAGAAAAATCGGATGGGCCGACAAGAATGTGAGGCACCGAAGGGATGGGCCTATAGGACTCGGCCTGGGTGAATGAGGGAAGAACATACTTCCCTTTGTCAAGAATTTGATGGGCCGAGCTAGAGGACAGGCCCACTTCTACATTGGAGAACTGGAGGGTCCTGGGCTGGACCGGGGTAAGATCAATTGGAATGGGTGAGACCTCGGGTCCAGAGATAGAGATATTGGACAAACCTTGTGCAATCATGGGAGATGGGGCATTGTACCCCTGCAAGGTCTGATAGAGGGTCTGAAGTTGGGCCGGATCCAATTGGGCCATCATCTGTAAGATCTGGCTAGTAGGATTGTTGGAAGCAAGGGAGGGCTAGGTGCCCTCCATGGAGATAGCAGATGGAGAGGGATGATCCCTTCTCCTGATTGAAATTGGGTGACCCTAGGTGGGTCCTCCAAGAGACCTTGAGGAAGGGATTCCTCATGAGAACGGGGCAGATCATAAGAAGACATGGTGGATTCAAAGAGAAGATTGGAATAAGAGGTGAAGAAGGAATTGCTCCTAGAAGATGAATCTAAGGACCGGAAGCAACTCCACATGCAATGGAATACCTTGACACAAAACAAACAACACAAAAAAACACAAATGAGACACTAAAGAAAAAAAGACTCCAAACTTATGAAGATAAAGAAAGGGATGAGAGGCACTCAAAATCAACCAATTTATAATGATGCACCAATTTTTATTTCTTTCCTCCTTTAGAACCTTAATGGTTTGAATTTAGATATTCTCTCTAAGAAGGTTCCTAATATGAAGGGTGTTTGGGACTTGGTTCACTCTAGGGGTGAAATCTCCCTCACTTATGTAACCTAGACACGGTGTGGTAATGGTACAACCGGCCCGGCGTCCTTGTGGAAATCCTCGGTTCGCGGGGACTTATGGATGGCCCTGATGTGGTCACCTAGTCGGCCCCAAGGAATATGGAGACGAGAGGTTCACACACCAAGGTAGGAAATGCAACTATGATATGAAATATGAATGACTCTATGTGCACCGGAGTGCATGCAATTTCTAGCCTAAAAACTAACAATCAATATGCAATCAATGATGTATAGATGAATAACAACAAAGGAGGAGAGCAGATAGCACCCAAGAATAATAATCACAGTCAAAAATTGCAGAAATATAAGCAACGTCGGTGTGCATACCTGTGACTGGAGAAACGGTCTTCCAGAAGACCGCTAAAAGATAAGATGGTGTATCGCTAGATCGCTTTTAAGCCAAAAATGGCCAGACAGGAGACCGCCAAGGAACCAGGGAGTAGAAAGAACAGGAAATAAAATAGAAAAATTGAGGAAATCACAAGGGCTACTGAGATAAACTAAAGCCAGCAGGTGAAACAAGAACTCAGCACGATTGGCACTAGATGTCCCACCGTGATCGCCAAAAAAACTGTGGGTGAAGAAAATGTGAAACGCGCCGTCACAAGTCACATAGACAAGCATGTGTGCATAAGTGATAACATAATATGCCAATCAAAATGAATATCATAAACATGTGACTATGTGAACATGATAGCATGATCATACAGCAAGAAAAAGGCGTCAAAAGATGTTGAAGAAATACCGTGATCGCCAAAAAATGGGGGTGTTGAAAGTTTTTTGGGTGTGATGCGATGAATGTGAATGTGAATGATGTGAATATAAGGAAGAAATATGTGAAAGTGTGTGAGCAAGTAATGACCTAACTCAAACAATCACAAAAATCAAGAGCATGGGCATGCCATCAATGCTTATAAGGAGGAAAAATAAAAACACACACGTCGGGGCGTGGAGCAAAGGAATAAAAAAAAACACACACCGTAGGTGTGGAGCAAATGAAATAAAAGATAGCAAGGATGATGACAAAGATGAACAAATACCCAACTAAAGATGTGTGATCGCCACCAAAGTAATTAAAGTAGTGAAAACCACAATAATACCTTGGAAAGAGCTGGTTGAAGTCACCCACCCACGGGAGAGAGAAAACTAGGCGCACAGACGAAAAATGGTCTTGCAGATGACCTCTATCTGGCAAAAAATGGTCTTACGATAGATTGCCTTATAACTAAAAATGGCCTTCCAGATGACCGCTAGGGTACCCATAGCAACAGTTTGGAACATGATCTCCACCGCTCCTGGCCGGCCAGAAAGGTTGGACCTCGTGCAATGGGTCATGTAAACCGACGAGAAAGTGTAGCCAACAAGAAAAATAACCTAATTAGCCCTTGGGACAAGTGTAGTATCTATAACTCAACTAGACCAATATGCATAAAAGAAGGGTGAATACCTGGGAGGTTTGGTTTTTTAAACCCCTGTGGGGCGTGAAAAAAGATAGGAGGATGTTTTTAAAAACGTGATTGAATGCAAAGAACGTGGAGAAAAGTGGAGGAAAGATGCTATGGATGCAAGAGAATAATAGACAAAACTAAAGACCAAAGAACACAAACTAGACCAAAGAACTTTGTACTCCCTGAACTAGAACCTTGGTGGACGTGGAAACAGCTTCTCCTTGGTTGGAAGTGGCTCCAGAATGCAGCAGCACTTTGTGGCAAACTCCAAAAATTCTCCTCCTCAAGCCATGAACTCAAGGGTCCTATTTATAGACCCTCAAACCCTAAGTTCGAGTTGGAGGGATAATGACTCAAAAATAGACCTGAAACTAAATAATCCTTGAAGATTATACTCCCAAGAGTCCATAGAACTAAACAGAAGATTCTAGGAGTCTATGGTGAGAGAGAAATTGAAGGCTGAAGGACTCTAGTTCATGCACGGTCGAGGAGAGGAAAAACAAGCAGAGGAGGACTCTTTGTCCACTAGCGGTCTTGCGATAGACCGCTAGCCCCAAGAAATGATCGTGCAATAGACCGCTAGGCACATGCGTCCAGAAGAAGATAAGATCAAAGAGACCCAACAGGACTCTCTGCCCATTAGCGGTCTAGAAATGGACCGCCAACGTCCTCCTTGCGGTCGTACGATAGACCGCTAGGGGAGAGGACGTGGCAAAAGAGATAAAGGCTAATAATTCCACAGCTTAATCCACAAAATAATCCTCATTAGCCCTTATCTAGGCCCAATAAGGTGAAGTGACGAGAAATTAACGGAGCTAAGTCCAACCAAGGAGAATGACTGATAAAATTAGGCCCAAAAATTGACCAAAAAAGGCCCAATAAGTGGTGAATAACTCGGAACATCATAAAAATAGATAAGGAGATGACCCAAGTCATTCGTCATAAAACGGGTGTCAACAGCATGGTCTAAAAAAATTGGGTTTTAGGTCTCGGCCTACCTCGGATGACCGGCGTCCGGCTGCGGTCCCCGGCACTTCCTCGGCCGTGTGTTCGCCCTCGTCATCTCCGACGCCTCCCTCAGGTACTGTAGCTACCGTCGAAGGTTATCTGATCTCCGGTTAGGCCGACGGTGGAGGCCTCTCCTCCGATTGATCCGCCGGAGCCGCAGTCGTAGTCTCCCTTGCTATACGGCGTTGGAACCACCATATCGCCCTCGTCTTCACCATCTTGGGGTGTGAGGGAGTGTGTGGGGTTTGCAATGGAATGAGAAGATTGTCACCGGTGGTAGTGGGTCACCGGTGAGGTTTCTTTGAATGGGTTTGAATGAGATGGGAGAGGGAGTGAATGGTCGTTCATGATTTTTGAAACCACCCAGAGCCTTGCGATCATGCGATGGAATGTTAGGCTGTCTTTGGCGGTCCTCTCTGGACCGTTTTTCCTCAGGGTTTTGCCCATTGGAGAATGTGAACCGCCTCAATGGTAGCGGTGATCTAATGGACCGTTAGGCTGCCCCTTGCGGTCTTTACATGACCGTTTCTGTGCTGCTGTGCTGAATGATGATATATTTGCCCTTATATGCCCTTTGCCCTATTTTACGCATCATGCTTATTTCTTTGGCTTTATTATTATTGATGGATAACCTCTTAATTGTCAAATTCATAAGAGCTATCAAGATGCGTCATTTCTCATCAGACAGGTAAGTCAGGTAAGTATCTCGATTCCTTAGTCCCTTAATGCATTACTATATGGTATTTATGATATATTGTCTCGAGAACCGGCTAGTCATTCATGTGTTCTGGGATCTGATGTTCCCCTTTAACAAAAATGATGATGGTCTAAGTGCACATGTGTTGACACCTAAAATATATAAATAAGAAGAAGAAGTCAAAGCAAGCTCAGGGCTTCGAAGAGCAATCAAGAGTGCAGCTCCTATGCCATCCCTGGAAGTTATGAGAATCAGAATAGAAGAAGATCCATTACACATGACACCATGTCTGGCTAAAGCCAATACTAGCCAAGCTGCTATCCAGCATGACTATCATTCGGATAGTTAGGCTGATTAAGACTACGTCAACCCTCGGGCAATCATCTACCTGCTGAAGAGGATCCTTAGAATATTCTGATGCTCGTAAAATGGGATTCACATAGCTTCGCACATGTCTGTTGATGACGGATGCTAAGTAAGTGACAAAGAGAACAAATGAGCACTTTAAGAAGCCCATATGGCCAGTGAAGAAGGCCCATTAGTTCAGAATCTCTGCTAATCGGCGCCAATGCACTGAATAGATGAAGACCTGTTAGTTCAAAATATGTGCTATCAGCGCCAATGCATTGAGTGGATGGGCCCGAGCCCATTACAGAAAGCCGCACCGAGATGCTCCACGTCCGAGCGCGCCGACTACACACCATGCCGGGAAGAGCCCGTGCCGATGGAAGAGGGCCAGCCCTCAATAAAATCCCTTGTCTTTGACAGAAGAAAGTGGGAAAAAGAAGAGATTGAAGGAAAAAAAAGCCAAAGTAGCTACTGAAAGGAAGAGAGCCTGAGAGCCTGCTGAGAAAGATCTGAAGAGAGAAAGAAAGAGTTGCAGAAGCCTGGGGAAGAAGATTCAAGGTGGGGTAGTCTCTCAAATGCCCTAAGGGGCTATATTCTCCCCTTCCCCATCTTTTATTTGAATCTATTTTCTTTCTTTTAGTCTGCTTCCGAACGCTGTTCTTTCGATGATATCAAATGCCAGTGTAGCCTGGTTGTCAAGGGGCATCATTTGTATTTAGATTCTCGCAGTCTAATTTTCCCTTCTGTGCTGAATGTATGTGTCCTCTATAATGAAATGAAACATGAGGTTCTGGAGTTATCTCCCTCTCTGCCTCTCTAAAGTCTACTGTATTTAATACCCGTTGTGACTAGATTTGGTTCTGCTGTATGCGCATCCCTCAGATTATCTAAGCGATTTCTATTGTATCGTCTCCGAATTCTCAACCTCACAATCACGATGAGAGCCTGAGACAGTCCATCTCATGGCTTCTCATTTGTGAGATGATGAGGGATATGTTCAAATCAAAGTTCATAGAATTCGATTAGTAACCTGACTCCCAGTGAGGCTCCAGAGTGAAAGCCCTCTTCTCCTTGGGGTGATTTCTTCCAGAACCATCCTCATTGGCCATCTCAAAGTCCGTGGATGAAACTTCTCAAAGCCCATGCATAAAGCCTCCCAAAACCTTGAATAAAACCTCTCAAGCCCTTGAATAAAACCTCCTAAAACCTTCATATAAAAACCCCAAAACCCTCAACCTCATAAAACCCTCGAAAACCCTCTTATCGATGCCCTAATTGCCTCCTGGCGTAGCTCTCCCTCGGCGCGGGTTCCGCGCCGAGTGATGAGCGTGCCGATCGACCACCCTTCCTCTAGCACGCTGAGACCCTCACAAATCCCCATTCTCGCGCCAGTTTATCTTCGTGCCGACCTCCCTCCAGGCTGACGCCTTCCTGTGTTCTCTGTCGCGCCGGTGCTAACCGCGTCGAGACACACTCATGCTGATACCCTCGTGAGCCCCCGAGCCTTATCACCCTTAGCATGAAATCCTATCATCCCGGGGAGGAGCAACAGTCTTTCACTCAAGCCCATGAGAGCTAAATCATTGGGGTTAACTGCCCTACATTTCGCTACCCCATTGGCCCATGGAGTTCTGCCACTACATGTTCTCCTATGGCCTCTTCAGGGGAACATTAATCTACACCACGATGAGTGGACACTATGCTGTCGGATTACGATCCTCTTGGATCTCGGGCTACGCCCATCTTTATTTTGGCTTCCATCTCGGCACTCCGTAGATGGATGTCCTATACTCCCCTTTTGGCATAGTCCAAAACAAGGGGAGATGACGCCGAAATGAACTCTGATCTTCGGTAGGCTACGTACACCAACTTCAAACCCCTTGGGATCCGATGGGCCCTACCTCTGCACGGTCTCTAGTGACTCCCTCCAGGGAATAGAAACATCTAATAAATGCCACGATGAGTGGACACTGTCCCGTCAGATTATGATCCTCTTGGATCTCGGGCTACGCCGATCTCTCTTTTTGGCTTCCATCTCGGCACCCCGTGGATGGATGTCCTATACTCTCCTTTTAGCATAGTCCAAAAAAAGGGGAGATGCTGCCGAAATGAACTCCGATTTTCGGTATGCTATATCAGCTTCAAACCCCTCTAGGATCCAAAGAGCCCTACCTCTGCATGGTTTCTAATGACTCCCTCTAGGGAATAGAAACATCAAACGCTTCTCGGATTAACCCGTCTTGGTTTGGTCCTACCTCGTGTTACTCGAGCATCGACATGTCCCGATCATCATGGTTTCAATCTCGCCTCTGCATAGATGGTGTCCTATTCCCACTTGGTATGATGCAAGATCAAGGGAAAATGATGCCGGATTCATTCTGTGATTCATATAGATGAGATTAAGGGATGGGTGTGCAGTGCCAAAACATTCTAATAAATCTCGTTGTTCTGTTAATGCTTGCCTAGTTTCATGATGAATAAACATATCTACTCATGCAGCATTCTCGACGTGATCAAATAAATCTAAAGTCATCCCCTTCTGTGCTCCTGGTATATCAAATAGTGTATGGTTGAAGGTCGGACTATACCCGATTGGAAGCCATCATTGTGCGTGAGAGTGGTTCTCGAACCTAAGTTCTCTGCCCCTGTACCCGAAAACAGGCAGATGAACCATAATAAAACTATCAAATCGCATGAGCATATGCATGCATTTCACATCCTGCAAATTAAGTCAGCATCGCAGTCTTATCTCATTTTGCCCTCAGTGCTCCTCTTACTTTGGCGATTAATCAAGGGTTGTCCTTCTTTGGAAGGGCGTAATTAATGTCATAGCCTTTATGGTATGACAGACTTCCGATCCCGACTCGGACTTCACAATCGACTGACCAATTTAGATCGAGCGCATAATAAATTGTCACCCCGGTGACTGGCATGCCTAACTAATAAACTGATTAATAAACCAATAAATCGATAAATAAACAATCAAATAAATAAATAACTAAAATAAATAAAATAAATAAATCCACTCCCACAAGCTGGCACGCCCGGTGGGACTAGGTCTCCCTTCATCTTTTCACCAAAGTAAGAGGCCTAGCGGCCTCCCCAAAAGTTCTGACTGTGTGTTAATCTTACTTGCAGGAATTCAAATGGAAACCGGACTAATTTCTGTCTAGTTTGGCCAGCAAGTCGTTGACAACCACATTCGTGATGGGTACCTGGCGGTGCCAATGATATTTGGATCCATGCCCCTGGCGGTAGGATTCCCAAATTGCTTGGGACTTGCATTCGTCGACCTGCTCCAGGTTGACGATAAAGATGAGAAGACTGCCGCAGTAGAACTCGCAAGTATGCCAGAGAAGAAGAAAACCCAAAAGACAGCTGTCTCATACACCGTTCTTTCGTGCTATGTCCACCATGTGGATAGAAGGACCACTGTCCCTACTTCTGCTGGCAGGAAGACGAAGAACTATCGGAGGAACAGGACTGTTGCACCCCAAGGATGTTTGTCAACATCAGGGAAGTCCATGCTGATAGGTGGAATGCGAGTGTACCTCAACGGTCGCCCGTCTGAAGCACTACCCGACCGCATCATTCCGACGGTCCCCAGCAACAACAAGTTCGAAGTGCTAGCCACCAGGAGGGCCAACATAGAGAAAGAAGAAAAGAAGCCACTGGCACCTAAGCTGGCCAGATTCAAACAAGTCTGGATGCCCAAGAGAGCACGGGGTCCAGCACCAGCCCCTGCAAAGATAGAAGCTGCTGTTATGCACCCGAGGAGAGGGGGCAGGAAGGTCTTGATGAGAAAAGAAGAAGAAGAAGAAGAAGTTGTTCCATTGCATGTTTCCCACATGTAGAGGGCCTGCACCTGACAGGCATATGTATTCCAGTATCCCTGGAAGATGTGTCAAGCTATACAGATAACAAGGCTGGCTTATCAGTCGAAGACACAAGAGCGACTGATGCCGCGAGCTGATCCGCAGAGCCATAGTCAAGAAGAAATGAGTAGAGTAGTCCAAGACTATTTCCACTGCCTAGGGAACTCATCCCTAGGGCATCAGAGATTGCTCCGCGCCATGGGCGCCGAAGAAGATGAAAGAGATCACAAAGAAGAAATAATGCCAGGAGTCTCGTGCTCAGACTCTAATGAGTTTGAATACGGCCAAAGGGCCGGATGTTCGAAGGATACCCTGCAACGGGGAGAAAAAAGAGAAAGGATATCTGTATGTGATCGGTTGACCTTCCCTGGTCATGTCCGAAGAAGAGTCTGGAGACAAAAAGGAAAACTGTAAGTCTTTGCCTGTAATATGGCGGGAGTTGCTGGAAGGTATGGTGCTCTACCCGACCAACTCGAAGAGATCATTCAGTTGGCCCGAAGGCCCAGACCTGTAACGAGGTGAGGCCAGGCGGAGAGAGAGAGGCTTGCAGCCTCTGATGCTTCACCAAAGATCACCACTTTAACTGTAAATGTGGTGACTTCAGAAGAAGAAGATGTGTCATTCATGAACCCGACTGAGGGGACGTCTGGCCAAATGACAGAAGATATCCCTATGGCTACATCTCTAGACCCAACCATCCTGATGATGTTCAGAAGATATCAACAAGAGATTGAGTCTCTTAAGAGGCAATTAAATGAGAAAAATAAACAAACTCCTGTTTCCAAGCATGCTGAACTGGCAAGAAAAGTCTCCAATTCTGGGGAGGTCGTAATACCTGCCGTCTCCCACCAAGCAACTCATGGGAAAGCTCCATGTCAGCCTTTCCCGCCACAGCCAACAGTGCAACCCTCTCCTTCAGGAGTGCAGCCGGGTTTACATGCCACTATCATGACAACTCCTTTCACACAACAACCTGCACACTTCTACCTAGAGCCTGTCGATCCTACTTTGGTGAACATGCTGATGGTTCAAAAAATGATATAAATGAAATTGTCCGAGAGGGCTAATGGTGATTATGGGGCTTTTGATGTCTACCGGGTACCATATCCTCTACAATATGCTACAAAGAGACTACCCCCAGGCATTAAAAAGCCGCCAAAGTTCAAAACATTTAATGGGCAAGGCTCCCCAAAGGAATATATTGCTTATTACACCACAGTCATGGGAGACTTGGCTGCTGATGAAGCTTATCTGCTGAAGTTTTTCGGCTCGTCCCTCATAGGCTTGGCCTTTGAGTGGTATTCTAACCTACCTACCAGCCGGGTCTGTAATTGATTGGCCCGATATGCAGTGAAAGTTTCGAGAAAGGTTCCATGTCACAGAAAGGGAGATTACAGTGGTAGAATTATACTCCACCAGATAGAGGCAGGATGAAACGGCCTTGGATTATGTCAAAAGATGGAGGAACGTGGCCATGAGATGCAAGCGGCCTCCGTACCAAGAAGACGTTATTCAAATATGCAAGCAAAATCTCAGGAGGGAAGTGCTTGAAAAGATGATTGGAACAGACATCAGGACATTTGAACGATGTGGTGGCAGAGGTCGAGACCTTCCTGTCCAGACGTCCTGCAAACAATATTCCTACTGCCCATAAAGGGAAAGCTGTTGAACGGTGATCGGCGCCGACTGAAGCAAACACTGTTAAATTCAATACCTTTGAACATCAAACAACAAAAGCCAAAGCAGCAGTTGCCCCTCCACTAGCAGGGGCAATCGAAAAGAAAGAAGGTGTCTCCTTGAGGAACAAAATGAAGAAGTTATATTCATTTCCCAAAGAAAAGACAGGGTGATGTGACACAACATGCAGCGGAGGACAATGATACCAATTTGATGTGATATGACTCCCTTGGACCTAGGATAGCAAGCAACACATGAGTTGGCAACGTCGCACTAGCGGACTCACTCGCGTAGGCACACTCGGGTCCGAAGGAGGACCGGCGATGATGGTGAGGGTCTGGGGTTGGACCTCAAGGTTCCAAGGGTTTGGCTAGCTCGGAAGGGACCCCAATGGGCCAGGGATGCCCGATTTCAAGGGCGGCCGGCACGCCGAGGGCGTGGGATGCAATGGCTCTCTCTCAACTTGCTCTGCGACGAACACACAAATTGATTGAATGGCGGGTCGATCGCTCGTCTCACTTCCGACGGGCAACAAAAAATCGATACTAAGCTAGCAATGGTAATAACCAGCAGCGAAGAGTGACCAGGAGCTCACCTGATCGGCGTGAAGACGCCGATCCCGGTCGGAGACGAGGGCGAGCGGGGAAGTGTGCTCCCCGCACACTGCGCCGGTGAAGCTTCAAAACCTGTTCAAGAGTACAATTACTACACCTCGCGCAGGAGGGTGATCTAGGGGGTGGGAATTGGTTAATTACAAACAAACACTACCCCCACATAGGGTGGGGCGGTAAGCCGGCCAGGCGGGGATGGGAGGACGGACCGAAATGGTAGAAAGGAAATCAATGTGGGTTCAGCTGCAATCTGGACGGCTGCACAGGGTGTTGTTGTTGGCTCTGTCCCGGGCTTGTCCGGACTCCAAATTGAGCGAAACTACCTCGCAATGCTTCCTGACTTGAAGCCGGTGTTGTCTGAATTTTGGGGCGGCCTTTGGAGTCAGGGACTGGCGGCACTGGCGACTGAACCAGGACAGTTGGTGTGGTCTCTGGCCGGACCTGTTCTGTAGAAGTAGGTTGCAGATGCTGTCACGGGCGCTCCCGAACTCCGATTGGCACGAAATCAGCGGTGTCGTCTCCGTGGTCGAGGTAGATTTCAGCTGGAGTTGGTGGGGCTGCGATCTGAGGCCGTGGACGGTCGGTGTGCCCTGAAGAGTAGGCACTGGTCTCTGTAGGCTGCTGGAGGCAGATCCGCGCGACAGAGGGAGAAAATTCGGAACTCTGGCCCTGGGATGCCGAATGAGGTTCTGTTTCTTGCTCCTGGTTGGGAACAGATGGAGGAAGAACTTTGATGAAGGGCTGTGGGTCTGAATCCTCCACGATTAGCCGTGGTGCAGCGACGAACCAGGCTACAGACTCTGGCCGCAGCGGCTACCAGATGCGAACAGTGGATTGCAGAAGTTGTCCCGGCTGATCCTGGATGCCGAATCACGAACCGTTGGAGTCGATGGAACCGTGGACAAAGCCTCTTCTCAGAAAAACTGACGGAAACACCTTCTGAGGTCGGGGTGGACAGGGGGACGCCGACGAGTGGGAAATGGTCACTGCAGACTGCAGGAGGCAGACCCGACCAGTCGAGGAAGAAAGACCAAAACTCTGAACTCCGGATGCTGAATGCACTTCCACTTCTTGATCCAGACAGAGGACTGGTGGAGGAAGATATTTGAAGAAGAGACTTCAGCCTGATTCCTTCGCCGTTGGTCGTGAAGCAGCTTCCAATCGGGCTCAGGCTTTCTGCAGGTGGTGTCTGGCGCAGTCGGGGTAGGACAGCTGTCACGGGTGGCCAAGAACTCGGAATTGCACGATTCCTTCTCGCCTGCGTAGGGGACTGGACGACCTTTCCAGAAACGTAAGATACGCCCTCAGATGTCGCCGTACGAACTCGGGGTAGCTTCTGCAAGATGGGCCTTCTTCAGCCACCTGCAGACTGATCAAAGGGGGGGAGAGGGGTGGAAGAGCTTGGTTGGCCAAAGGAAGAACAATGGGAAGGGGGGTTGGGGGCTGCGACCTAGGGAGGTGAGGGGGGCTGGGAATGAATGTGGTGCAGTCCCAAAGGGAGGAGAATTCGAATTTTAGCTTGGGAGGGGTGAGGGGGGGGTGCTTGGGGAAGTGAGGGGGTGTATGGGGAATGCCAAGGGGTGCCTTGGAAGAGGGGCTTCCACCTAGGGGTTGGAGGGGGATTAAATGGGAGGTATGGGGAAGGGGGAGGGGTCTTAATTAGGGGAGAATAGGGAGGAGAGAGAGTGAATTTCGAAATTTAGAGAGAGAGAGAGATAGAGAGAGAGGGAGAGAGATAGACTCAAGGGGATTCAAGTGGATTTCAAGGTTTCATTCATTCATCAATTACCCTCTTCAAGTGGGGGATTGGGGTCCTTATATAGGAAACCCACAATTTACAATAAGTCCTCACATTGTGGACAACTGACAGAAGACCAAAGGTTGGGGAAGGGGGCGCCCATGGGCCAGGCCCAATGAACAGGCCCAATAACCTACTAAGCTAGTTAATGAAACTTGGACTTAGGTAAATGACTAACTAACTTAGGTAATAGACTCAATAAAAGGCAAAATTACATGATAATGACTCAAGAAAATTGTGGAAATTATATAGCTAGACTCCAAAAATCATGGCGAGCAAAATGGCGAGTAGCAGGACCCTCGGAGGTATGTGAAGGAGTAAGCGATGTCCCCATCACAGGGGCCTTATTTAATTAGGCATATAAATACAACAAGATAACATTGCCTGAGCCCAAGAGACCCGATGATGCAGCTAAGAAGGATGATTCCCTATTTTGTCCGTATCATCGGGCACTGGGACATTCCACTGAGAATTGTTACGTCTTCAAGGACGTTATGGAAAGCATGATCAAGAAGGGCAAGCTCCAAATGGGAGAGCACCAGGTGGATCCCCCACGCCCTCACGAGCCCCCAGTAATGAGACCGACTGTCAATATGATTTCCCTATATCAACAATTGCCTGAAGAGGCTGCTGAAACTTGCACACAACATACATATAAAGCATGCTTTCTTACCCCCATCAAGGATCAGGTGGGATGGCAGACAGTACCAGCCAAGACCAAGAGACGGCCATTAGTCTATGAAGTGTCGGGGGGCCTCCATTCGGGGTGTCACTCCAAAGCAACCCCCGCCAGCAATGAACCCTGTGTGGCACACTACAGAGTCACCACCAGTTATCCGAATATTTACTCCCAACCGGAGGAAGCAGACTCCGCTGTCGACCCATGAGAAGGTAAGCCCCAAGGTGAGGCGCCTGCCGCAATACATCAACCAGCTTGATGAATATGAACAACCTGAGCTGAAACCGATATTGGTGAAAGACCACGTCCTCTAGGAATTGCTGGAGGGATTAGACATCAAAGAACAATCAGAAAAAGAGCAAAAGGAAGCTGAAGCCGACCTCTTCTGGGGGCACAAGCAGACCGAATTCGGGCACCGAAAGAAGAATAGACCAAGAAATAAGAAGAAAATAGTCACATTGTAGTGTAATACTCTATCAGCACTATTCTCCCTGCCAGGGGAAGAAGATGAAGGAGAGTCTTCCACTCTATCACTAGAAGCAAATCAAGCTTAGGCTTCGACCTCCATGCATGCTACCCGCTCTGGAAGAAGGTGGGGGCGTTTACCTCCAGCCAACCACAATATTATCTTCAGGGGTGAACAGCCCTATCAAATACCAGAGCCAGAAGTTCGGGGCATTGAAATCCCTCCCCCGTTAGGCCTCTATGCCAAAGCAAAAGGGAGTAATGAAACCCCGCCATTCCTTGAATTCCTATCCGTACAGGAAGGCAAGTAGTCGGCTCCAAATGCTACTATTGAAGATGAAAACCCTCAGCAACCATCTGTCGCATTGATCAAAGAGAAAGATGAAGCAAACATCAGTCCTCCTCCAATACCGGAGATAACTTCCCCAACGGAGACTCCCCGACAGTCCCCGCAAAAGAAGGAAACAAGAGAAGGGCAAGCCATGCCGCAAGCACCGCATGAGCCTCCGAGACCCCGCTATGTGGAGGAGATGCGACTGTCCAACGTCCGTGTGGGCAGCCGAATTATGAAAATGCTGAAGAAGCTCCCTATAAGGTTCTCTATATGGGAAATCCTCTCCTTGAGCAAAGAAGCTCGCCAAGCCATTATTGATGCTCTACAGTCGCCAGCTCAGAATGAAGCACTTCTGATAGAGGTTAACTCCAGGCCAACTGTTACATTCACGGAAGATGACATGTTAATTCCTGACCCCAATCATAATAGGCCTCTGTATATGAGGGGGCATCTCAACTGTCAGCCATTAAGCTAGATTCTGATAGATTCAGGAGCTGCTGTAAACATCTTGCCCTACCGCATCTACTAGAAGTACTACTTCGATTTGCACCTCACCAAGGTGAAAGACATAAGGATCGTTGGCTTCAATCAGAAGTGCGAAACTCCACTCGGAGTGGCAGAGTTCAACCTCACGTTCGGTGATTTTACCACCACCGTGTAATTCTATGTGATGAACTCAAATACCACATACAAGGCTTTGTTGGGACGGCCCTGGCCGCATAGATACCAGATAGTGCCCTCTACCTTGCACCAACGTATGAAGTACTGCCATAATGGCAAGGAAGAGAGAGTGTTTGCGAATTTGCATCCCTTCGAAGTGTATGAGTGTCACATGCTTGATGCACTGTTCTATACGGAAATCTCCAAAGAGGCACAGAAAAAAGATGCTCCGGTAGGCCAGAAGAAAACAATGTCAAAAGTAGATGAATGGTCTCCTCCACTACCCCAGGTTACGTGGAGCAACAGGAGGTCGCCCATGTCTCTCAGACCAGGGACATTGCCAGAATTGCACCACCAGCTACTTATCCTGTCAAAGTGGAAGATGCTGTGAAGGAAAAGCTCAACCTTTTTGAGATTCCGCCTGGACTGTTCAAGCCCATTCCAAGCTTGGAATGCCAACTAGTGCAACCACTGAAGACTATGGAGGTTCTCCGTTTCGGCGAACCCCCTATGATATTCTACCCTGGAGAACCTGTCGATGGGGATGATGAAGACTGTGTAATCCCGGAGGAGGCACCCAACATGATGGTACCGATATCGGGTCTAGATTACACTACCCAGCGGGTCTCCCAGATGTTTACCAAAATGCAAATGCCCTTGCTGCAGCCTGTCGGCCATAAGAAGTCATTCCAGAAGCTCTGGGATCTGCCCAACAACAACAAAGAATTATTGAAGATCACCCGGCATCCGGGGCTAGGCTACACTCTGCAGGAATATTATGAGATAGAGGTAGATGTTATTTCCACCTACTTCATCCACGAAGACCCCTGTGAGGCGGATTATTATGATTACCCACCGTATGGCGAAGAAGCAACACAACGCCTCGAAGATGGTACTGAAACCTATGGCAGTTATGAAAGCTCAGGGAGACAAGATGAAGTCACTCTATACCAGTATTGGAAGGAGCCCCTTCCCAGGGATGATCTATTCCAAGCTGAAGCCAGATTTGATAGGGGAACACCTCACGAAGATCAAGCCTCTGAAAAAGAAAGATAGCGCTTAGAATTTGAGCGCATACTGGAGGAAATCTGGGCCATGCAGGACCTAGCAGATCTGGCAGAAGAATTTTTACCCGCAGACCCTCAGGGGGCAGAAGGACCTATGTCAGGAACACAAGATGAGACATCAAAACCGCCAATCAGAGCTGACCAAAACCCAGTGGAGGGTCCAGTAGTTCAACAATGGAGCCAAGAAGTTGAAAGACAAGTTCCTCTAACCTTAGAGAGCCGGTCTGAAGAAAACCAACAATCACTAGCCGACTTCGAAGAGCCGAGGTCGACTTATACATCACTCGGGGAGCTGGAAGCCCTAGAAGCTGAAGAAGATTGCATCAACGGATGCTTTATAAACCTCGGAGAAGCCCTACCAGAAGTCAAAGATGGTGGTCAAGCTATCGTTGATGAGCTTATAGAAGTGAATCTGGGGAGTGAGGGGGACCTAAGACCCACCTTTCTCAGTGCACTGCTGTCGACAGAAGAACAAGAGCAGTATGTACAATTTCTGAGGGAGTTCCAGGACTATTTTGCCTGGACCTATAATGAGATGCCAGGGTTGAGCCCCGATGTAGCACAGCATCTGCTGTCTATTGATTCAAGAGCAGAGCCTGTAAAGTAGCCTCCCAGGCGGATGTGGCCCGAGCTGATTAATCAAATTAATGAGGAAGTCGACAAGCTCATTAATGTGGGGTTCGTCGAAGAAAATCAATATACAACATGGTTAGCAAATATAGTGCTTGTGAAAAAGAAGAATGGGTAGATAAGAATATGTGTTGACTTTTGGGACCTCAACAGAGTATGCCCAAAAGATGATTTTCTTGTGCCTATCACTGAGGTGATGATTGATGCCACCACAAGCCATGAAGCCCTCTCATTTATGGATGGATCGTCCGGATATAACCAGATTTGGATCGCTGAGCAAGACAAGGTCCATACTGCATTCCGTACCCCAAAGGGAGTATTTCATTACAAGAGGATGCCGTTTGACCTCAAGAATGTCGGTGCTACATATTAAAGAGCTATGATGAAGATATTCGATGACTTGCTCTACAAGAAGGTGGAGTGCTACATTGATGATTTGGTGGTGAAGACCGAGTGAAAAGAAGACCATCTGCAAGATTTGAGGGTGGTGTATTAAAGGCTACGCCAATATGAGCTAAAAATGAATCCCATGAAATGCGCCTTCGGCGTGTCCAGTGTGAAATTCCTTAGATTCATTGTCTGACATAGAGCCATTGAAATTGATGCATCAAAGATTAAAGCTAATCAAGAACTCCCTCCTCCGAAGAGTCTGTCAGAGCTACGGTCCTTGCAAGGCCAACTGGCGTATATTCGGTGATTTATTTCAAATCTGTCGGGTCGATGCCACCCTTTCCACAGGCTAATGATGAAGGACACGTCGTTCTTCTGGGATGAAGAATGCCAAGCAGCTTTTGAGAAGCTGAAGGAATATCTGAAGACCCCTCCGATGCTTGGAGCGCCGATTAAAGGAAGACCCCTAATTCTTTACATAGCAGCTACTCACTGTTCTCTGGGGGCAATGCTAGCTTAAATAAATGAAGAAGGAAAAGAGCAAGTCCTCTACTACCTTAGCAGAAGGTTAGTAAGGACTGAAGAAAACTACACTTTTATATAGAAGACATGTCTGGTGCTAGTCTTCGCTGTCAAGAAGCTCCGGCATTACATGCTGTCCCATGAAATCAGATTAATATCTGGAGCGGACCCGCTCAAGTACATATTATCTCAGCCGGCACTCAAGGGTCGACTCGACAAATGGGCCATGATCTTGATGGAGTTTGAAATCTCATACATACCTCAAAGTGCCATAAAAGGGCAAGCCATAGCCGACTTCTTTGCAGCACACCCTGCACCGGAGGATGTTCCATTAGAAGCTGAGCTCCCTGATCATGAAACACTGGAGGCATGTCAAGCCCAGCCGGTGATGTGGCACCTCTATTTTCATAGGGCATCAAAAACAGAAACTGCCTCAGCTGGACAGGTCAGAGCCCGAGCAGGAGTCGACATTGTCCTAAAGTCACCTGAAGGGGAAGTGGTATACACTTCATGCTCAATAAACAAGCCATGCACTAATAATGAAGCTGAGTATGCAGCTCTGATAATCGGCCTACAAATCGCACTCAGCATGGGAATCCATATGCTCCAAGTATTCTGTGACTCAATGCTGATAGTAAAATAGATGCAAGGGGAGTTTGAGGTGTGGAAGCCAGAACTAAACCCCTACTACCAAAAAGCCCTGCGTCTTATGGTGAACTTCCACCATATCAAGCTCAATCATGTGGGCCGGGGGCATAATGCTCAAGCTGATGCTTTGGCAAAGTTAGCCAATTCGCTAGCAGTCCCACCAGATGAAACACTCAACATTGTTGTGATAAACCGACGGCAGGTTCCTAATATGTTGGAGCCGTGTTCAGAAGAATATGAGGCCAATGCAACCGAAGAAGCACGGGAGCCCGACTGGAGACAGCATCTACTACAGTGGTTCCTTCACCAGCAGCTACCCAAAAATAAAGAAGAGAGAAGGTAACTCCTCCGGACTAAAGATTCCTACGAGCTCCGAAGCGGGACACTATTTCGAATCATAGCAGACGCTCGTAAGAAGATTCTGCTCCGCTGCCTATCTATCAATGAGGCTTGGCAAGTAATGAAATAAATACATGCCGGGACAGCCGGGGCACACCAAGCCGGACCAAAGATGAAGATCGAAATCAAGAAACCGGGCTATTACTGGCCTACTATGTTTGAAGACTACTGTCAGTTTGCAAAAACATGCGAGAAATGCCAAGAGCATGCTACTGTGCCCAGGAGGCCACCTATACCCCTATACCCGATAGTTCCCAGTTGCCCTTTTGCTCAATGGGGAACCGATGTAGTTGGACCTCTTCAAACATCCTCAGTTGGACACAAATACATCTTGGCTGTAACAGATTACTTCTCTAGATTGGCAGAAGCTATAGCACTCAGAGAAGTGGCTGGTGAGCTGGTCGCCAGATTCTTCAAACAAAAAATTATCTTTCGGTTTGGTCTTCCCAATCAAATAATTTTTGATACAAGAATCATAAAATATATCGGTTAGCCAAGTAGTACAAAATTGATTGGAGGACCTCCACTCCCTACAATTCGCAAGCAAATGGATTGGCTGAAGTATTTAATAAAACCCTATGCACACTCCTTGCTAAGACTGTCAGCTCCAGCAAGAAGGACTGGGGGGAAAGGATATACGAAGCATTATGGGCGTATCGTACTATCTACAAGACCCCTACAGGCTGTTCACCCTTCTCCTTAGTATACGGCTCCGAGGCAGTAGTCCCCATAGAGCTGGAAGTCCCATCACTCAGGGTTGCAATTCAATATGGATTAGCTCGCGATGAATAAGCAAATGCTGAAAGAAGATTCGAAGAATTGGCTGAGCTGGAAGGAAAACGCCTTCAGGCACAGAAGAATATCTAGGCATACCAAGCCGGCATGGCAAATGCCTTCAACAAGCTTGTCAAAGGGCGAGAGTTCAAGATAGGCGACCTGGTCATGGTCAAGAAAAAAGAAGTCATGGCTTCCAATCCAAAAGGCAAGCTGGCTGCAAATTGGCTGGGTCCATATGTGGTCCGAAAAGAGTACGAAGGTGGAGCCTACGTAGTTGTCAATCATAGAGGGGAAGTTTAGTTCCCGTCGCTCAATGGAAAGCATCTGAAGCTCTATCATGCTGTGCCGTTGCCCTTTGAAGGAGTGGCGAATGATTGAAGAAACAAACCAATGATGACGACGATGAGGATGGTTACTCCTTCCTTCATGTAAACATCAATCCGGACCTTCCATCTGGATGGATGATGAAACCTTATCTTCTTTGCGTTGGTGTAAACCCCACATCAACGATGAAACATATGTACATTCTAGGTGAACGGCTTCGGGCCTAAGCCTCCTTCATGTAAACATCAATCCGGACCTTCCATCTGGATGGATAATGAAACCTTATCTCCTTTGCGTTGATGTAAACCCCACATCAACGATGAAACATATGTGCATTCTAGGCGAACGGCTTTGGGCCTAAGCCTCCTTCATGTAAACATCAATCTGGACCTTCCGTCCGGGATGATGATGAAATATTATCTCATTTGCGTTGGTGTAAACCCCACATCAATGTTGAAACATACGCACATTCTCGGCGAACGGCTTCAGGCCTAAGCCTCCTTCATGCCAACATCGATTCAGACCTTCTGTCTGGGTAGACAATGAAACCCTATCTCCTTTGCGTTGATGTTAACGCCACATCAACGATGAAATCTTTTACGTAAACAAAGGTCACATTAAATGCTACAAAAAAAGAAAAAATATAAAAAAATATAAAAAAAATTGGGGCTTAAAATAGAGGTGCCCTGCCGGACTTGTTCAGACATCCTGAACAAGGGCAAAAAAGGCTATAACCCAGCTGTGGTGAAAACCCGAAAGGGCACTGTAGGTAAAATTGGGTACCCCACCACGTGAAAACCCGAAAGGGTGCGTGGGCAAAAGCAAGAGGGGGCTAGCTCCGGTGAAAACCTGAAAGGGCGCTTGAGTCAGTAATGTGGTTATTATAACATGAATATATAATAATTTATAAAATATAATAATTTTCAAAATATAATATATAATAATATATAATAATATAATAAAAATAAAATAATTATAATAAATTATAAATTTATAATATTTATAATTATAATAAATAATATATATATATATATATATATATATTATAATTATAATAATATAATAATATAAATAAATTAGTCAGTAATGTGGTTATTATAACATGAAAACACATGCTGTACCTCATGGCAACACTGTTATCAGTTGTCCCACCGATAATGAAATCTATACAGAATAGACCTTCCGTCTACTCTAATGAAACTTATCAACTTCCTTACATTGGCATAAACCCAATGTCAATAATGAAACCTTCTGTCGATCACAAGGCATCATTGCCTAGATCGATAATGAAATCTATATACAATAGACCTTCCGTCTACTCTGATGAAACTTATCAACTTCCTTGCATCGGCATAAACCTAATGTCGGTGATGAAACATTCTGTCGGTCACAAGGCATCATCGCCTAGATCGATAATGAAACCTATCCATGATAGACCTTCCGTCTATTCTGATGAGACTTATCCAACTCCTTGCATCGGTATAAACCCAATGTCGATGATGAAACCTTCTGTCGATCATAAGGCATCATTGCCTAGATCGATAATGAAATCTATATAGAATAGACCTTCCGTCTACTCTGATGAAACTTATCAACTTCCTTGCATCATCATAAACCCAATTTCGGTGATGAAACCTTATGTCGGTCACAAGGCATCATCGCCTAGATCGATAATGAAACCTATCTAGGATAGACCTTCTGTCTATTCTGATGAGACTTATCCAACTCCTTGCATCGACATAAACCCAATGTCGATGATGAAACCTTTTGTTGATCACAAGGCGTCATCGCCTAGATCGATAATAAAATCTATACATAATAGACCTTCCGTCTACTCTGATGAAACTTATCAACTTCCTTGCATCGGCATAAACCCAATGTCGATGATGAAACCTTCTATCGGTCACAAGGCATCGTCGCCTGGATCGATAATGAAACCTATCCAGAATAGACCTTCTATCTATTCTAATGAGACTCATCAACTCCTTGCATCGGCATAAACCCAATGTCGATGATGAAACCTTCTATCGGTTAAAAGGCATCATCGGCTGGATTGATAATGAAACCTATCCAAAATATGCCTTCTGTCTATTCTGATGAGACTGATCAACTCCTTGCATCGACATAACCCCAATGTCGATGATGAAACCTTCTGTCAGTCACAAGGCATCATCGCATGGATCGATAATGAAACCTATCCAGGATAGACCTTCCGTCTATTCTGATGAGACTCATCAACTCCCTTGCGTCAGCATAAACCCAATGTCGACGATGAAACCTTCTGTCGATCACAAGGCATCATCGCCTAGATCGATAATGAAACCTATCCGGAGTAAACCTTCCATCTACTCTGATGAAACTCATCCATTTTCTACTATCCTAAGTCCCCCCGACGATAAAACCCATATCGATCACAAGGCATCATCACCCGGATCGATAATGAGGCCTACCCGGAATAGACCTTTCGTCTATTCTGATGAAACACATCCATTTCCTTGCATCGACATAAACCCGATGTTGATGATGAAGCTTTTGATGATCATACGGCACTTCACCTTGATCAATGTTGAAACCCATCTGAGATGGTCCTTCTGTCTATTTCAATGAGACATATGGACCCTCCATACACACATCAGCAAGCATTCTTACATCCGGCACTTCTGGCTGATGAAACTTACACTTGTGCCGATTTGGCAACTCCTAGAATCTCGGTGCGCGGTGGAGCGACGCCCCCATCCTTTCCTTGAAAGGGTGGGCGCTCTCCTGCGGTACAGACACGTGTATGCTTCCATGAAAGTTGCCAAAATTACTACAAGATGTGACAGAATAAAGGTGTGGAAATGAGCACCGAAGACATCAAAAGAAAGATACATTCCATTGCAAAAAGGGAAGATGAAGACAATTGGGGCCCTTCAAGGGGGATGGATTACAAGAGAAAGATCGCCTAAGATCGCCTGAAAATATCTTCAAAGTCAAGAAGCCTGAAATGTGGAGCCGCTCCCAGTTCACGAAGTTGGACTTCCTCTTGAACACGAGTCATCTCGGTCTGCAAAGATGCAACCTGACCTTCCAGCAGTGTGGTCTCCCCAATACCCTGAGCTTCTACCACCTCCAGCAGTGATATCTCAGCTTCAACAGCATTCAATTCAGCCCGAAGCTCTTCCCGTCGGCCATGCAGGAATTCTGCGCGAGCAGTCGAAGCTTCAACCTGGGCCCTGTTCCGGTGAAGATCAGAGTTCAATGACTCCAGCTCCGTCTGATAATCGGCCTTCTGCAATTGAAGGGCCGTCAGCCGGTCATTCATTGTCCGCTCAAGAAAGTCTCGACGATTCATAAATTTCAGCAAAAATAGCACCCGGTGGGTCCATATGTCTAAGGGACAGCCTAGTGCCTGCAGGCCGACCATCAGTCGTTCAGCCACTTCCTTCAGTTGGAGATAAGATAATGCCAGCTGAGATTCTACTACTCAGCGCAACATCTCCAAGTGCTGCCAGACAAAATCCTCTAATGAAGTGAAGCCAAGGGAGTCTACTAGCTCCACATCAAAAGTAACTTCATTGTCTATGGATGCCCATAAGCCAGTGTCTACTTCAGAAGAAGAAGACGGAATAGCCACCAAAGCTGAAGGTGCAGGCACTTCGACGGTCTGCTTATGATCTGCTGGGCTCTTTGAAGATCTCTCTTCTACAAGTGATGGAGGCGGCAGAGGCTCCGACTCTATTACTTGCATAGATGGAGTTGCAAGGTCAGATGCAATGGTCATTATGGCTGCCGAAACGAAGGCAGAACCTCTTGATGGATCCGCTTCAGCCCTCAATTCTGTCACAGGGACTAGAGCAGAATTCTCTCCCAATGAACTCAACTCTTGTGATGATGCTTCAGCTATCAGTTGTATCCTCACTGGCACAGGGCGGAGTACAGTAACCGCCTCTGAAGAAGATATGGTGACAGGAGGCAGCATATCTAAAGCCTCCGATGAAATGATGATGAAATCTGAAGAAGGTACCAAGAGGTGATCGGCTGCAGCAGAGTCCTGGAACAAGGTTTCGATAAGCACCAAGATGACAAACAAAAATGAAGAAGTTATGCAGCTCGGCAAAGGAGAGGCAGAATTTACCATGGCCGCGGAGTCCATCTCCTCAAATATTTGTATAGAGGACGCTAATTCCGCAAATGAAGCAACAAAAGGAGAGGTTATCTCCACCTCCATGTCTATTTCAGAAAATTCCTCTGGCAACATTCCCTCAGATGATGATGCTCGTAGTCTTGGGGGACTAAATATTGAAGAACCACTCAACAGCATGGAGGGTGTCATTATCCCTTCGCTGGCTGCCTCAGATGCTTGTTCATCACCTTCTTAAGAGCCATAATCAACTTCTTCATCAGAAGGGGTGGTAGAGGTGCTGGAGGAAATATCTATACTCAGCTCGGTCTGGCTCGCCTCTTCTGTCGCCTTACGAGTTGCTGAGCGGGTGATTACACGCCGCAATGGGATGGCACCCTTCTTTAACAAAGTTTTGTGTCCTTCTTGCTGCAAAGGGGCATCCACAGCAGGCGTCTCAACCACAGCACTAACTGCTATTGCCACTACAGCACAAACACATGCATAAGGCAGGGTAAGAATATCACTAAGAAAAAAAGATTCAGAAGGATCACAGTCACTTGGCTCACCCTCAGTTTCACTGGCTAGCGTGGGAGAAGGGAGTCTGACACCCTCCTTAATAGTGGGGAGACCCTCCCCTATGGCTTCAACTGTCTCAGTTGCCTCTACCATGGCCACAGTAGAGGGTTCTACATCCTCCATCGCCTTGGCAATCTCTTCAGTACTCATAGTAGCGACAGCCGCTTCTTGAGCTAATACCCAACAAAGAAGGTGTGAGAGAATGAAGATGCCATGGAAAGAACATTCCTACAGGCTGCAAAGAAAGGTAATGCCACCTTCGGCTGCTTGCTGAGTGGCCTCCTGCTGAGTGGCGAACTGTTCAAATGATGGCACGTTGGGCAAAGGAGCCTCAATTACATCAGCCGATGACTACTTCAATAAATTTCTCCGAGCTTTCTTTGCCCGTCCCAAGGCAAACTTTAGCAAAGAAGCCGCTCTCTTTCTGCCAGGAGGTAGCGGAGTAGTGGTTGGCGCTGGTGCAGGAATGTCAAAATATTCAGGCTTCTGGGTTTGGGAAATGATTTTCCTATAAAGTCCCCGCTGCTTTATGTCTGGTCGATCTACCAAAGGAGATGCATGTCGTTATAAAGGAATTAAAAAACAAGCTAGGCGACATGTCGACTGAAGAAAATTTTACCTGCCGGGCCATTGTAAAAAGATGAGAGAGACAAGTACTGATAAGCCACCTCCTTGCTTCGGGATGCAGCCTCCCGAACAAGCCAGCAGATATCCCCAATTTTCTTACACTTCTCTACTAGATCAGCCAAGTCCACATGACCATGGGAAGCAATATAATGATACAAGCCGAGGTGGTCAAGACCCCAGCCGTCAGCATAATGAAAAGATACAAACAAGGGCTTGTCCAGGATACTTGCTATAGGATTGTCAAGGGCCAGTCCATGGACATTCATCAAAACAAATAGCCAAGATGTATGTTGATAATACGTCGGGGTTCTATCTTCTCTTCTAGTGAACGCCAGGTATGGGCAGAAGCGGTCGACCTCACACTTCCATGAAACTGCTTTGGGGAGCAGCTCCTCGATGGGAAAAGGATATTGTTGAAGCTCCAGGCGGGCATCAACAATCTGGCACAGATGTTCTAAACTCTTCATGAAAACATCTTCATCTATGTCAGCAAGCACATGCATCAGCTGTTTGGTTGCATCCTCCTTCACGGCTCTCCTACGTGCTATGTATGCATCTACCTCCTTTGGGTGCTGAGTGAATAGTCTCTTCAGATGGGTTTCGTCAATATCGAAAACTAGCCCAGGTTGTTGACTTAGGAAGGTGCGCTTGGCCACATCCCAGCATGTCGTCCTGGCATTGCGATAGAAGCCGGTATGGGCATTCCACCATTTTACATATTCTGGAGTGACCCGAGGAACACGGTTCGGCACCGGTATTCTGAAAGTGTCGGCATCCCGACAGTGGAAGTAATCCCACTAGGTGCGACCTTCACTTCCAACGTCTGAGCCATGCTTTGACTTGCTATCCAATGGAAACTGAGCAGTTGTAGGTGGAATGTGCTGATCATAGCCGAAATTTCAACCAAATTTGAACGGGTAATAGGGTTCTAGATGAACCACGCATCTGCAGGGTTTCTAATGGCTCGCTCTAGGGAATAGAAACATCAAACGCTTCTTGGATTAACCTGTCTCGATTTGGTCCTACCTCATGTTACTCGGGCATCGATATGTCCCGATCATCATGGGTTCAATCTCGCCTCTACGTGGATGGTGTCTTATTCCCACTTGGTATGAACCAAGATCAAGGGGACATGATGCCGGATTCATTCCGTGATTCATATAGATGAGATTAAGTGATAGGTGTGCAATGCTGAAACATTCTAATAAATCTCATTATTCTGTTAATGCTTGCCTAGTTTCATGATGAATAAACATGTCTATGTCATGCAGCATTCTCGACACGATCAAACAACTGTAAAGTCATCCCCTCCTGTGCTCTTGGTATATCAAAAAGTGTGTGGTTGAAGGTCGGACTATACCCGATTGGATGCCATCATTATGCGTAAGAGTGGTTCTCGAACCTAAGTTCTCTGCCCCTGTACCGAGAAACAGGCAGATGAACTATAATAAAACTATCAAATCACTTGAGCATATGCATGCATTTCACATCATGCAAATTAAGTCAGCATCGTAGTCTTATCTCGTTTTGCCCCCGGGGCCCCTCTTACTTTGGTGATTAATCAAGGGTTGTCCTTCTTTGGAAGGGCGTAATTAACGTCATAGCCTTTATGGTATGACGGACTTCCGGTCCTGACTCGGACTTCACAATCGACTGACCAAGTCAGATCGAGTGCATAATAAATTGTCACCCCGGTGACTGGCATGCCTAACTAATAAACTGATTAATAAACCAATAAATCGATAAATAAACAATCAAATAAATATATAAATAAAATAAATAAAATAAATAAATCCACTCCCACAACATGTTTAATCGTTGGATAGACCCTTAGGTTGGAAGAGTTGGGGGACGATAGTTCTATCTTGCACGCCGTGGTTGCAGATAGTGTCCTGACCCTAATTTGTCTGGTCTAGCAATACTATTATTGAGTATCTTCCTATTTTATCCTTTCTTTGCATTCGTTTTGATGATTTTTTTTATTTTAGCCCAGCATGTATCATATGCATCTTTTGAGCATTCATGTGCCCTCATCTGTCTAAAGTGTCTGAGTAATGGTGGATAGCTATGTATCCAAAGTCTTGAATGAGGAGAATCATTCCACTCTGAGTTGGAAGGTTTCCTTCGGTCTATTTGCTCTGCCTAGTTAGCTGAGGATTCCTATCTGGCGTATTAGTCGCTCGTCTTTTCCTTTTCGCTTGCTCCGACCACCTATCAGCTGTGTGTTCCAGTGAGGAGGTTGGTCGTGTTTTATTTTTTCTTAGTTGTTAGTTTCTCCAGGCATGCATCGGTTTGGCCATTCCTTCTGATTGGTTCAAAGTTTTTCGAAAGATTCCTATCGCTCGTTGGTTGGAGATGGGTGTCAGTTTACCTTAACACCCGCTTTTCAATTCGCTTCGCTGCATTTTCGCTTTATCTCCTTGTTCCATTTCACTTTCGCTTCACCTCCGCTCGCTCCCCTGCAAAGAGGACGTTAAGGAGGGGCATCTGTTGACACCCGTTTTATGACCAATGAGTTAGGTCATCTCCTTATCTATTTTTATGATGTCCCGAGTTGTTCACCGGTTATTGGACCATTTTTGGTAACTTTTGGACTTATTTTTATGGGTCACTCTCCCTGGTTGGGCTTGATTCCTTTTATCTTTCGACATTTGAGCGTATTGGGTCTGGATGAGGGCTAATAAGGGTTTTATTGTGGATTTATACAGAGATTTATTGGCCTTTATCTCTTTTGCCATGCCTATCAGACTTGCAGTCTATTGTACGACCGTTTAGTGACGATTGACGGTCCTTTACTAGACTGTTAGGCAGCAGAGAGTCCTATTGGGTTTCTTTGGTCTTATCTCTTTGTGGATGACTGAGCCTTGCGATCTATTGGTCGACCATTTTCAGAGCCTTGTGGTCTATCGCAAGACCATTAGGGGAGACAGAGAGTCCTACTCTGATTGATCTTCCTCTCTTCGGTCGTGGTCGAACTAGAGTCCATGATTTGATGTTTTCTCTCTGAGTAGTGATCCTCAGAAGCTTCTGTTTGTTTATATGGACTTTTGGGAGTATTATCTTTGTGATTTATCTAAGTTCAGGCCTATTTTTGTGTCATTATCTCTCCAACTCGACCAGAGGGTTTCGGGGTCTATAAAAGGAACCCTTGACTTCATGGCTTGAGGAAGAGATTCCTGGAGCTTGCAACGAAGTGCTGCTGCATTCTGGAGCGAGTACCAACCAGGGAGAAGTCATTTCTGCATCCTTAAGTCGTCTGGTCCAGGGAGTATCAAGTTCCATTAGTGTTCTTTGTGTCTTTTCCTCTTTTAGTCTTAGTCTTCCTTTGCATCATCTTAGCATCTTCCATCTTTTTCTTCCCCTTTCTTCTGCAGTCACATCACGTTTTTAAACATCCTCCTACTTTTCCACACCCCATAGGGGTTAAAAAACCACCAACCCCCAGGTATTCACCCTTCCTTTTATGCATCTTAGCTTAATTACACTATAGATACTGCATTTCTCCAAGCGCTAATTGGGTTGTTTTTTCTGTGTTTCTACACTCTTTTATAGGTTTACAGAGCTCACTACACGAGGTCCAACTCTTCTGGCCAGCCAGGAGGGGTGGAGATCCAAGTTCCACATCATTGTTCTGGGTGCGTCTAGCGGCCGTTTGTCAAACCATTTGGGGATCCTTGGCGGTCTATCGTTGGACCATTTCTGTTCGCCTAGCGGTCATCTAAAGACCGTTTATCTCCGCAGCACCTGGTTATTCTCTCCCGTGGGTGGGTGTGCATCACTCGACTCTTTCCAAGGTACGTAGTGTAGCTTCGCTGTATTATTTGCTTTGGTGGCGATCAGATCTTTCTTTACTTGGGTATTTATCATCATTTCTTCTATTTCTTCCTTTTGCTTTTTGTTGCTCCACACCCACGGTGTGTGTTTCCTTTTTGTTACTTTGCTCCACGCCCCATTGTGTGTTTAGTTTCCTCCTTGCTTTATCGTTGCACTATTAAGATGACATGCCCACATGCTCCATTATCGATGTTATTGATTGCTTGAGTTAGCACATCACCCACTCGCATCATATCTATATCTCACATATTACACTACCCTCACACACACACACAAAAATATCTACAACGACGACAAAGGCTCATCCAGGATCGTGCGGCTCAGGATCCAGCGTGCGATCACCCCTCTTCATCTAGCGTCGTCTGTGGGAACCGGACAAAGAGCTAACATGCTGCGAAAAAGTTCCAGTAGGAGAAACGCCAGCGACAAGGAAAAGGCACCGGCTTGTCGTCGGTGACCATGGAGGAGGAACATGCGCCCTCCCATTCTTCCACGGGCCCCCTCTCCAACAACCTAGCCAATGCCTTACTGTTGACAACCGTTTTTAGCCCACAAGTTACGTCATTTCTCTTATTCATCATTTTTGATGTCCCGAATTACCCATTATTTTGGAGCCTTCCTTGGACGGACTTCGATCCCATTTTCATTGTTCCCTTGCCTTTGAACTTTAGGGATCATAATTTCTTAGAGCCCTGGAGCTTATCTTATCAACTTCTGGCCTTCCAAGTTGACTTGCAGCCCATTTAGGCCCATTTCGATCAAGCATTCGGCCCCTTTCACTATGCAGTCCTGAACACAGCCCCTTTTCATCCTCTTATGTTCTTCTATTCAAAAAGTGTCATTCACTTAAGTTGTTTGCATTTTAAAGACCTACAATTCCTTCTTCTATGGCATTAGCCAGTTCTGCACCAATTTCAAGTTACTCGCATTTTTCCAGCGTGATGTTCACCTACATCCCAGAATTCTTTCTCTCTGTTTCTGCCCCATTTTCGCCATCTTCTGATCATCTTTGTATCTTGCTCTCTTCATAAAAGTTGTTCATATTTTTGTTATCTACGATTTCCTTTTCTACCACTTTTGCTATTTCTACACTGTTTGGAAGATACGATTTGATTTCCAAAGTCACGCAAACGGAATGCAAACGGTCATGCAAACAACCGTTTATTCCTTAGCGGTCAGTCGACCGACTGTTAAGCAAATCGCTAAGAGTCTAGCCTGCGCTAGACTCTGCCTTGATTCTGCTCGATGGGCCTATCTTGCGGCGGATGTAACTTCTAGAATATAACCTCGAATTGATCCCTGTTTGTTCCTATCTCTTGCCCTTTGGATTATCTCGAGTTTGATCTATAGAACTTGGATTTTCATTGGCTATATCTCTCAAAATCTTGGTCGAAAGATTTGGATTTAGGTGTCCTGGTTCAACTCAAACTCTATTTTTTGAGCGACGTTGCCTCCTTGCGGCGAGCATATATTCCAGAATCCTCCTCTAAATCGAGTCCCGTTTATTTCTATCTTTTATCCTTAGTATTATCTCGAGTTTGATCTATAGAACTCGATTTATTTAGGACTATATCTTCGAGAATCGTGATAAGAAGATGGGGCTTTTCTCTACAAACTCTATATAAACTGCCCAGTTCGTAGTGGCGACGGGGGGCTCTTTCTTGTTTCGGGGAGAAGCCATGCTGCACCGTCGACTCAATCCTTTGACCCTGACTTGAAGAGGGAAGTATTAGCTTTCCATTGCATCCTTTTGGGCATGATTTCGTTGTCTATACTCTTAGTTCTCTTCCTCTCAAAATCACCAATCATCACAAAACATTGAACTTTCTGCTACATATCCATTTTTCCCCGTTTTGCATCAACGTTTTCTCTCTATTCTCACCATCAAATTTCGTGATTTCAAATCCTATGCATGTACAACACATACACCTATCTTTTTCACACTTCCACAGGGGTTAAAAACCTCCCCCTAGTGAGTTTGCCCTCAATTTCTACCCCTATTTTATCACTGCGGGATTGATACTACACTTCAGTTTTCTAATGGGTTTTCTCTTGTCTTGTGGCTTTGTTTTGCAGGAGAGCATGATCACAACGTGAGGCCCTCTTCCTCTAGCTGATTGGAAGGAGAGGTGGTTTGAATCTATAAAGTCCCCCGCATCCGTCTCTTGAGCGCGGTCAAATCTTCTTTCCAAGGTACACGGCGCCGTTCTCATATCTTCATCTTTTGGCGTTGTTAAATACTTGGTGGCGATCACGGTTAGTTCATCTATTCATTACCCCCTTGTTCATACTTCCAAGATTGCTTCATATACATGCATTAGCATGTTAGTTTAAAAGGGGGCGGGGTAGAACTCATTAAATAAATCAACAATTTTTTGGCGATCACGGTGGGACACCAATGCCCATCATGCTTGTTTTCATGCTCTTTTGTAGGTTGGGTGTGTGTATATTCATGTTTGGGTAGTATTTCCTCCATTCTCCCACTGTTTTAGGTGTTTTAAGGCCTCTGGTTGCCTAGCGGTCGTTTGGTAGACCGCAAGGGGATAAAAAATGGCCATTTGGTAGACCGCAACGGGATTCTGGCTGTTCTACGTGCATGCTCATGGGGCCCTATTCGTCGAGGCATAACTTTTGATCCCGGTGTCCGATTGAGATGATTTTTGTTCCGTTGGATAGACCTTTGTATTGTCTTTCCATCCATATATTACTTGGATTATTTGGGTCACATTTGCATATTCTAATAATGTCCAACTTTTTAAGTTTTCTGCATAAGTTCTGCAGGCAGGTGCAGGGATAGGTTCACAGGTACATCTTTGCTTAGTGATTTGATTGCCTTCCTGACATCTGATTGCATTGATTTTTGTTGCATTGGATATTCCTTTGTATTAGCTTTCCATCCATAGCTTATTTGCATCATTTGGGTCTCATTTGCTTAGTTAAATATTGTCATCATTGTAGCTTTTTGTGCATAAAATCTGCATGCAGTCTGCGCACAGGCTCACGAGGGTAACTTTACTAAGTGATTTGATTGACCTCCCGGGATCAGATTGATATATTTTTAGGCTCATTGTGCAGACCTTTGTATTGTCTTTTCATCCATATACTATTTGCATCATTTGGGTCACGTTTGCATAATCAAATCTTATCTCCATTTTAGCATTTTGTGCATAAAATCTGCATGCAGGTTCAAGGGCAGACTCACAGGTACGTCTTGCATTGATCATCTCTTTGCCTTCTGGGTTCCGATTGAGTTGTTTCCTACTCCTGCCTTGTTGTCCTTTGTATTGTCTTCATTTTCATAGATAATTTGCATGCATTTGATCATGTTTGCATAGTTAAATCTTGCCTTCATTTTTCACTTTTATATTAGATTTTTGCATGCACTCCGGTGCACATAGGGCCATGCATTGCATATTATAGTTACATTCTCCCTTGGTAAGTGATCCTCTTGCTCCCATATTCCTTGGGTTCGACTATGTGATCTTATCTAGGACCTCCGTAAGTCCCCGCGAGCCGTAGATTCCCTTAAGGACGCCGGGCCGGTTGTACCTTTTCCACCCCTTAGGCTTTCATTTACATACGTGTGAGGGAGTAAACCATAGTCAAACCAAAGTTTGGCCCTTATTCTCATAGGATTCCTATCTTGAGGGAATTATTCTTAACTTAAATCATTAAAAGGTCCATTAAAAACCCTAAAATATTTCCCATCATATCAACTTATTTGACTTGGGTGAAAACTCTCACATTGCATTAATTGTGTTGATTGGGCTTGTCCATGCCCATTAGTGGTGTTTTGTGTCGCATTCGCATATTCTTTGTTGTTAGGCCCACTTAGGTTAGCTCATTTTGTATGTCCATTATCTAGTCCATTGTCCCTTGGTCCGTTGTCCATTGCTCCTTGCATTAGTGGGTCAGTCCCCCCTTTTATTCTCAAGCCCATTAAGCCATTGCGTCCCCACTTGTATTCTCCTTGATATCCTTGTATTAAGTCTCCATTTGCCCTCATGGAGCATCATTCCAACCCTATGTATCATTCTTTTTCCCAATCTTCTTCCTATTCCCGCGTGGAATCCTCTTCCCACGCGGGCCCATCTTCCCGTGGTCCTTCTGATCCATACGAGGAACAGGCTAATCTCATGGCCCGCTTATCAAGCCTTGTCCGTCAAATGGATCTGGCCCAGGCCCAACATCTCATTTCATCTCATCTTAATGGGCCTTCTTCTCATAATGGGCCCTCTTCCCATCATGGGCCTCTTTCTTCTCCTTCATATGCCGCTGGCCCAATTTCTAATGGGCCTTATTCTCTTAATGGGCCTCATTCTTCCACCCATGTTGCTGCTGGCCCATTCAACCCTTATGCTCATGATTCCTCCAGGCCCGCATATCTTTCCACTCCCGGATTGGGCCATTCTTCTTCTCAGCCCGGATCCCCTTATCCGGCCCATTACCATCATTCCGGTCCTAATTCACAACTTTTTGCTCAAGTTGGCCCACATTCTTCTCAATCTCTCCCTACTCAGGAGATGATTGCTCAAACCCAATGCTAGCTTGATGAACTCCAACGTCAAATCGATCCCAAGTCTTCCATAAGTATTCCATTCGCATTTCAAGGTCTTCGACTTCCGCCATCTTCACAAATTCTCGCATATCGCTGCTATGGTGGAGTCGGTGACCCGTATGTGCACATTAAGGAGTTCCTCTATGAATCGGCCCAGTTTTGACATGACCAATGCTTGATGGCTTACTTGTTTGGTCTGTCATTGGAAGGCCCGGCTCAAGATTGGTTCTTCTCTCTTCCGCAATAGCAAGTTGTAAGTTTTCAAGACGTTCAAGAGAAGTTTATTCAGCAGTATCAGGACCAGGTTGGGCCCAGGTATTCTATGGTGGATCTGGCCCACGAGAAGAAAAAGCCCGAAGACGATTTCTGCACCTTCGCCGACCGCTGGCGTCGCCTTTCCGCGCAAGTCCTGGGGCACATTCCGGGGCAAGAACAAATCAAGACGCTAATATCCAATGCAACGCCCGAGTATCAGTTTATCTTAGCCCTCAATGATATTACCTCCTGGCAACAACTTTATAGCCGAGTGTTGTCCCAAAGGTTCTCGTATGGACAATAAGGGGGGTTGAATTGTCCCCACCAAGCACGATGGTAATTTTTGAATTTAACGCAACAAATTAAATAACTACCAACGAAAATGATGAATGGACGAAATACGAGCTATGAAGAAATTAATTATCTCAAGCTTACCATTCTCACATGTTCAACAAAAATAATGTAAAAAAGTAAACCACAATGGGAGCCAGATTTTTAGGTGGTTCGGGACCACAACGGGCTCCCTACATCCACCCCTCATCAAAAGGGTGAGGATCCACTCGCTTCAAATGAAGCGCACGGAACTTCTGCTCCAAGAGACACGGAGACGTCGTCTCCTACACGATCCACCACGGATCTTACCACAAACACAAGCTGCAACATCGCAGCACAAAGAACCTCAACCGTTCACCGACGGTTCCACACACTAACAAAGTCAGAGTTCAAAAAATGATAGATCTGATCAATACACACTTGTAAACCAAAAGAAAATGACTCAAATAAGTGCAAACAAGATGTGTAAAAGAATCCCTTTGAGTAAATTGGGGTTGTAGAAATTTATCTCTGAGCTTCAAGTCAGAGGGTGGCCGGATGTCGACGCTGAGAACGTCCACGCGTTCCCCTTCTCGTTCCGCTCCTTTCTTTCTTCAGCCATGAGCTCCAAAAATGCTTGGATGCAGATCAAAACCTTCCTTCAAGAGCTCCTCCTTCTTTTCCCCCTTTTCTTCACCTACAAGATAGAAAACAAGCACATTAGGGTTCATCTCCCCCAAATTCGGAGTTCATATTCATATATATATATAGGAGTCGACAAAAGACACATAAAACCCTCCAAATACATGTTAGAAACCCCCTAATATGTTTAGGAACCAATGGGGGTTAGTTTCGTAAAGTTTAGAAGGGTTTTCATTTGGTTTAGGACGGTCCCGAAAATCCCGTTCCGGAAGGGGTCGACCCTCGGGCAACCAGAGGGCGGCCGGGGCTGAAAATAATTCCAACGCCCATGGGTCGACAACAAAAAATAGCTTCTGTTCTACCAGAAACTATAAGGGTCGACCCCAAGGGTCGACCCCTGCCAGAGAGGGTTATAAAAACACTTCAAACCTCCAAGAATTCATGGGAAAATAAATGATTAAATATTACCCTTATCCCATGATGATTAATCATGATTTTTTAACCTGAAACACATGATGAAACAAGCGATTAGATCATAATCAAAATATGAGCATCAAATATGGCACTTTGAGCTTGATCATTCAAATATACTATAATGAACCCACTTTTAACAAGAATTTGACTTCCATCCTCAACCAACAAACACATATTTGTCAAATACAAAGTCATGGAAGCTTTAATATGCAATTGGCATTCTTGAATCTCCCATATGCTCAATAATAAGAGACCTCAAGTGACGGATATTCATTTACACAAGAATGAGCACTTTCATTGAACGATAGATGCCATTCCAAAAACATGATTGTTCCATTAAAACTCATACACTCATACAATCAAATAAGATACATTATTCCATCACAATGTAACCAAATGCCATTACAGAACACATGCTCCTCTAAACCCACAATGTTTTAAATTCATTAAACCGCACATAATGTTTTGCTCCCACAAACTCGCAATATTTGTTATCATCAAAACCAACGTCAAAAATAATGTGAGAACACATACCCAACAATCTCCCCCTTTTTGATGATGACAAAACATTGTGGCAATCTAAACATTTTCTCCCCCTTTGACATAATAAAAAATGGGGAATACAAGAGCTGGAGCATTTTGCAAGAAAGCCAACCATATCGATGAAACTGGATATTTATGCACGCAAGCAAGCAAGCATGAGAGACAAGCATGCATGTACATATGTATATCTCCCCCTCAATGGGACTAAAGGATAGCAAAAGAGCATTTGATTCAAGTCATAGTGTAAAGCATGATGCATAATCAAAAAAGGTAGTGCATGCATATGTTGGAAGCACTGCATAAGCCATGATAAGAACAAATTCAAGCTATACAAACATCACAATAATACCCAAGTGAAATATGTGAAAATGAGCAATGAACTTCAAACATATATGGATATTGGCAGAAATTCTTGAAAACACTAGTGGGTTATTTCCTTTCTACAATTCTATTTAGATCCTCGACTTTTGGTAGTTTCACACAACCCCCTTATATATATATATTTTTTATTTTTATTGGATTTTACCATTCGGCGTGAGTCACCTCATGTGTCTCAATGGGATTTCTCCCGGCTACAAGGATTCATCACAATTTTGATTCTTGTGGATTTTAGCTTCACTTTTCGACGCGAGTTTCCTCATTTATTTCAGTGGAGATTCCCGACTACTCGGTTCCACATTCCACTTATTGAATGGGTTTGGCAGCTCTTTCCTCACGATTACTCTTCATTTCCATATAGAAATTTATTTCCCTTAAAGTGTTGAAAAGAAGTTCTTAAATCTTTATTAATTAAAGTCATATGCATCATCTTGTACAAAGTCTGTGGGTAATTGCTATGTATGTAGAAAATGAATTTTCCATAACATAGATATGACTCCCCCTAAATGTATGCACAAATGGAAACAAATCCTCCTCCTTTGTATATGTCACGTTCACAAATGATAAAAATCAAAGCATTTTATTTAACAAGGAGGTGAGGTCATAGAAGATTTTTCAAGAAATGGTCTTCTAGAAATATATATACATGCAAACAAGTAAGGATTTGAAAGTTAATTCATGCAATATGATTTTCGGTACGTGGCGGAGAACATAGGTCCAAAGACCACCATTACGCGTAGTGAAAGCTTCCGGCTAGACATAATCCAACCTTCTACAAACACCATTTTATATACCGAAGAATCATGGCATTCAAGCACAGTTACTCATTCAAACAACAAATTCCAAGTTCTCTTCTTATTTGAGTGAATTTTTCAGGAGTTAAGGGTTTTGTGAAAATATCTGCAAGTTGATTTTCTGTATTTACATGTACAAGATCAAAATGACCCTTACTCATATGATCTCGCAAGAAGTGATGTCTAATCTCTATGTGCTTTGTGCGAGAGTGCAAAATAGGATTTTTGGAAAGATTAATTGCAGAAGTGTTATCACAAAGAATGGGTGTGTCATTCAAAGAAATGTCAAAGTCAACTAATTGTTGTTGGATCCAAAGCACTTGGGCTGTACAACTACCTGCCGCCATGTACTCGGCTTCGACAGTTGACAATGCCATAATATTTTATTTCCTAGAGGCCCATGAGACCATGCAACCTCCAAGAAATTAACAGTACTTGCTCGTATTCTTACGATCCACTAAACACCCAGTATAATAGAAATCCGTGTAAGCTACCAAATTAAAAGTGCAGCTATGTGAAAATCAAAGACCAAAATCTGTGGTGCCTAGCAAATATCTGAAAATCCTTTTGACTGCTAACATGTGTGAGTTTCTAGGATCAGATTAGAATCTTGCACACATGCAAACACTAAACATGATATCTGGCCGACTAGCAGTCAAGTACAATAAGGAGCCAATCATTCCTCTAAAGATTTTTTGATCAACAGACTTATCTTCATCATCTTTATTCAATTTCACCGTTGTTGACATAGGTGTCTTGTGTGGCTTTGCATTGTCAAATTTGAACTTTTTGATGAGCTCTTTTGTGTATTTTATTTGATTGATGAAGATGCCATCTTTCAACTGCTTCACCTGCAAACCCAAAAAATATGTTAACTCTCCCATCAAACTCATCTCAAACTCCCCTTGCATCAATTTTACAAAATCATCGTTTAATGAATCCGAAGTGGCTCCAAAGATAATGTCATCAATATATACCTGAGCAATAAGCATGTGTTTATTGTTGCTCTTAATGAAAAGGGTTTGATCGATATTACCTCACTTGAAGCCATTTTCTGAAAGAAAAGTACTTAGCCTTTCATACCACGCACGGGGGGCTTGCTTCAGACCATACAATGCTTTATCAAGTTTGAACACATGGTCCGGATTCTTCTCGTCTTCAAATCTCGGTGGTTGCTTAACATAGACGTCTTCCTTCACTACACCTTTCAAAAAAGTGCTTTTAACGTCCATTTGAAAAGGTTTTATATTTCTAGAGCATGCAAATGCAAGTAATATTCTAACAGCCTCAAGCCCAGTCACGGGTGCAAATGACTCATCAAAATCAATTCCTAATTCTTTACTATAGCCTTGGGCTACAAGCCGGGCTTTATTCCTAATCATAACCCCTTGATCACTAAGTTTGTTTTGAAAAACCCACTTAGTTCCTATCACCAGGTGGTTCTTAGGTCTAGGCACAAGAAATCACACCTGATTCTTTTAGAATTGGTGTAATTCCTCCTGCATAGCCAAGATCCAGAAATTATCATTTAATGCTTTATTTACAGAATTGGGCTCAATATCGGAAAGAAATGCAAGATTATCAATTTCTTCAACTTCCCTGATTGAAGCCCTTGTTCTTACGCCTTGTTCCACTTCTCCTATGACATTGTCTAGTGGACGGTCCTTGTGGAATGTCCATTGCTTGGGGAGCTCTTCATTTTGGGTTGGAGCTTCATCATTCTTGTTGCTCGGCTCTGCTTGATCCACATCTTGATTTTCCTTGTCTTTCTTTTCTTCTCCATTTTCATGTCCTATATCAAGAAAATGATTATCTTTGTTAGTCATTCTTAAGGTGTATTTATCAATGATCACATGAGGGCTTTCCTCTACCACAAGAGTACATAGGTTATATACCCGATATGCTCTAGATGATGAAGAATAACCGAGAAATATACCTCTATCACTCTTTGCAGCAAATTTCTCCAAATAGTCTTTAGAATAATTCAAGATGAAACATGGAGAACCAAAAGGTTTAAGATATGCAATATTCAACTTCTTACCTTTATACAGCTCATATGCAGTTTTCTCGAGTATAAGTCTTACCATGGCTCGATTGATGATGTAACAGGCCATGCTTACCGCCTCGGCCCAGAAATACCTTGGTAAGCCATTTTCTACAAGCATTGTCCTCGCCATCTCCACGAGTGTCCTATTCTTTCTTTCCACGACTCTATTTTGTTGTGGGATTTGAGGTGCTGAAAAATTGTGTGTAAACCCCTGTTTCCTGCAAAAATCATCAAAGTCATGGTTATCAAACTCTCTCCCATGATCACTTCTAATTGCGTTAATTTGATACCCCTTATCAGTTTGTAAATTTCTGCAAAGATCTTTGAACTCCTGCAAAGCATTATTCTTATGGGTTAAAAATAATATCCAAGTGAATCTTGAGTAATCATCTACAATAACAAACCCATAAAGTTTCCCTCCAAGGTTGTGTATCCTAGTGGGACCAAATAAATCTAGGTGAAGGAGTTCAAGGGGTCTAGTGGTGATGACAATGTTTTTGGATTTAAAAGATACTCTGGTCTGTTTCCCCATAGCACATGCATCACAAATTTTATTTGCATCAAAATTCAGTTTTGGTAAGTCTCTTACCAAGTCTTTTCTAAACAATTTAGAAAGAACACTAAAGCTAGCATGACCAAGTCGTCGATGCCATAACCATGCATCATCCGACTTATTAGCAACCAAACAAAGATTTTCATTTTGAGAATTTTCAAGATCAACAGAGTAGATGTTTCCAACTCTAAGACCAATGAACGTTATTTCATGTGAAACTTTATCTAGAATGGAGCAGTGTGTGTTTTCAAAAATGACTTTGTCATCTTTGTCACAGGGTTGACTAATACTAAGTAAATTGTGATTCAAACCATTCACAAGCAAGACATCTTCAATGGATTGATTTGAATCCTTACATATTCGTCCAATTCCCACAATTTTGCCTTGGTCGTGTCCGCCAAACGTGACCAATCTGCCATCCTTTTTCTTCAGGTCTGAAAAGAGTTCCTTATTTCCCGGCATATGTCTGGAACATCCACTGTCCATGTACTATTTGTTCAAATTGGCTCTTAGACAGACCTACACAATCAAAACAACTCTCAAGTTGATTTAGGTACCCAATCAAGCTTGGGTCCCGAAGTGTTAGTCCTACCATGAGAGAAATGCATTCTATTTTTATTTTCAAAATATTCATCATCGACCCTCATCAAATCACAAACATACATTGAGTGGCCGAACATTCCACAATAGAAGCATGTGACATTTGGCTTTCTAAACCGACTCCTATGCATGTAAGATCTATCAACAAAAGAGTTCATGCATGAGTCAACATGATTAAAGCCATATGAATCAAATTATTTTTGAACTTTATTTTTCACAAATGAATTTCTCTTTGTGGGTGAACGTCCCACATCAATTTTCTCATTCCTAGAATTTTCATTGCTAGTCTCACCATGTTCAACCATTTTCTCTTTTCCTTTCAATTATCTTTGAACAACATCTTTCAAATCTTTTAATTCAACATGCATGGTTTCGAAGTTGGTTTCTAACTCTTCCTTTGATTTCTCACATTCACTCGGTCTCAATTTAAATTCATCCAACTCCTTAACCAATTGAGCATTCTCATTTTTTAATTTTTCAGCATTTTCATAAGCATGATGTTTTTCTGCCTCCAAGCACTCCAGTTCATCCATATACAAGGTTAGCTTAGATTGAAAGTCTTCTCTTTCATCCTTGAATTTTTCAATTTGCATTTCATAAAAGCTACACCTATCACATGGATTAGTGGAGCCAATCAAGTCACAAAATCTCTTCTTCAAGTTTTTGACATCATTTTTTGATTTCTTATACTTCTGAAACAAATCCGCATAAGCTACACGCCAATGTTCTGGAGTAAAATTTTCAGAATCGGAGGTTACCTCAGAATTATCCTCATCCTCCATAAGGCAAAGATTTTGGACAAGCTCGCCCAGTCCTCTCTTGTCACCTTCGGATTTTGAGCTATCCGAGTCCTCATCACTCCATGTTGCCTTCATCGCTTTCCCTTCTTGTTCTTGTTCAACTTATTTTGGAGCTGGGGACATTGACCTCTCATATGCCCAGCCTTCTTACACTCATAATAAATGATTTCTTCTTTCTTGCTCGACTCGCCTTTCTTGTTGAAGTTTCTCCCCATGAATCTTCTAGGAAGATTTCCATCTCTTCTAGCTCTTCAGAAGTATTTTCGAACATTCCTTGTTACAAGAGCCATCGGCTCTTGCTCATCACTATCCATAGATGTGCCTCCATCACTTTCCTCTGATGATCCTGGATAAGATTTAGTGCAATGGATTTCTTCTTCTTGCTTTCCTCCTCAGTTGGCTTCATGATGTTGATTTCATAAGTCATCAGCGATCCAATAAGTTGATCCACCGTGAGTGTGGTGAGATCCTTCGAATCTTCTATGACGGTCGCCTTTGTATGCCACGGAGGTGTGAGGGACCGCAGCACCTTTCTCACCAAATCTTGATTTGAATACTCCTTTCCCAAGGTCGTTAGGTTGTTTGTGATCTCGCTTAGCCTTGCATATATTTGCGTAATGTTCTCCTCGGGTTTCATTGCAAAAATCTCGTATTCTCGAACCAATAGATTTGCTTTTGTCTCCCGTACTTCTGAAGTACCTTCATAAATGGTCTTCAATTTGTTCCACATTTCCTGCGTAGATGAACACATTGAAATACATGAGTACTCATTAGGATGTATAGCGCATTGAATGATATTCATAGCTCTAAAGTTTGCACATGATTTCTTAATATGCTCTTCTTCACATCCATCCTCATTGGGAGGTAGCACATAAGGACCTTTGTTAATGACCTTCCAAGTATCATAGTACTGTGCTCGCATGAACACAGACATTCAGTTTTTCCAATAGGGATAGTTAGTCCCATCAAAGAAGGGCGGTCGGTGTATCGAATGTCCCTCGGGGATCATTCCCTTGTTTGCCATAGCAAAGGATCTTTGCTCTACAACCATGTGGTTGTCCTAAATTCAGAGACCCTCTCTGATACCAGATTGTTGTCCCAAAGGTTCTCGTATGGACAAGAAGGGGGGGTTGAATTGTCCCCGCCAAGCACGATGCTAATTTTTGAATTTAACGCTGCAAATTAAATAACTACCAACACCAATGATGAATGGACGAAATATAAGCTATGAAGAAATTAATTATCTCAAGCTTACCATACTCACATGTTCAACAAAAACAATGTAAACAAGCAAACCACAATGCGAGACAGATTTTTAGGTGGTTCGGGACCACGACGGGCTCCCTACATCCACCCCTCACCAAAACGGTGAGGATCCACTCGCTTCAAATGAAGCGCACAGAGCTTCTGCTCCAAGAGACACGAAGACGTCATCTCCTAAACGATCCACCACGGATCTAAGCACAAACACAAGCTGCAACACCGCAGCACAAAGAACCTCAACCGTTCACCGACGGTTCTACACACTCACAAAGTTGGAGTTCGGAAAATGATAGATCTGATAAATACACACTTGTAAACCAAAAGAAAATGACTCAAATAAGTGCAAACAAGATGTGTAAAAGAATCCCCACTAGTAGAAAGGGGTGGTAGAAATTCTTCTCAAAGCTTCAAGTCGAAGGGTGGCCGGATGTCGACGATGAGAACGTCCACGCGTTCCCCTTCTCGTTCCGCTCCTTTCTTTCTTGAGCCACGAGCTCCAAAAATACTTGGATGTAGATCAAAACCTTCCTTCAAGAGCTCCTCCTTCTTTTCCCCCTTTTCTTCACCTACAAGATAGAAAACAAGCACATTAGGGTTCATCTCCCCCAAATTCGGAGTTCACAATCACATATATAGAGGAGTCGACAAAAGACACATAAATCCTCCCAATACATGTTAGAAACCCCCTAATGTGTTTAGGAACCAATGGGGGGTAGTTTGGTAAAGTTTAGAAGGGTTTTCATTTGGTTTAGGACGCTCTCAAAAATCTCGTTCCAGAAGGGGTTGACCCCATGGGTCGACCCTCGGTCAACCAGAGGGCGGCCGGGGCTGAAAATAATTCCAACGCCCATGGGTCGACAACAAAAAATAGCTTCTGTTCTACTAGAAATTGTAAGGGTCGACCCCAAAGGTCGACCCCTACCAGAGAGGGTTATAAAAACACTTCAAACCTCCAAGAATTCAAGGGAAAACAAATGATTAAATATTACCATTATACCATGATGATTAACCATGATTTTTCAACCTGAAACACATGATGAAACAAGCGATTAGATCATAATCAAAATATGAGCATCAAATATGGCACTTTGAGCTTGATCATTCAAATATACTACAATGAACCCACTTTTAACATGAATTTTACTTCCATCCTCAACCAACAAACACATATTTGTCAAATACAAAGTCATGGTAGCTTTAATATGCAATTGGCATTCTTGAATCTCCCATATGCTCAATAACAAGAGACCTCAAGTGAGGGATATTTATTTACATAAGAATGAGCACTTTCATTGAACGATAGATGTGTTGGGTTCAGTGCAGTAGATTCAGAGGGGGGTGAATGAATCTCCCCTTAAAAATTTCACCCAATTAAAAATTCTTCCTAATACTAACAGAAGTCCAATAAGCAATTGCGGAATTCAGATTCACTAAGTCAAGTGAAATGCTTATAGATGAACTGACTAGTGACTTAGGAACAATGTTAAAGGACTCTCAAAGCTACAATCGAACACACAGTGTGCAATCAAACCATATCGTCCCTAAGCATTCATCTAGCGCCAATCAGATAAGAAAATTCAAACCACAGTGCACAAAGGATTTTTAGGTGGTTCGGTCCTCCAGACCTACATCCACCCCACACTCAAACCCGGGTGTGGATTCCGCTGACTCACAGCTTGAACAGCTGGGCATCACAGCTTGCCATACAACCGCTGGGCAACACAGCTTGCCATCTGCTGGGCAACACAGCTTGCCATCCGCTGGGGACTACAGCTTAACCCGTCCGAGGTATCCACCTCGCCGCTATGCATCACAGCTTGCACTGCTGACAGACAGCTTGAAGAAAGGTTTAAAAGGAAAGCAAAAACAAGAAACTACAGCAACAAAAACTGTAAACAATGAAGCACGAATGTGGCTCACAAGGAGCTGACTGGCCTGGATTTGATCCACGGTCCAGTGAAGGCAGATCTCTCTCGATCTCACTATCTTTCTTTCTCTTTTTCTTCTTCTGCTAATCACACTCTCTCTTTCTTTGCTCGAGCTCTCTAACTCTCTCTCTCTCTTCTTTCTCTTCTGCTCTTCTGCTCTTTCTCTTTTTCTTCCCTACTTCTTCTGCTTCTCTTTTCTTTCTCACAGGATCGTGCAGGCTATCCTTTGCTTCGGTCGATCTGCTTCTTCTGAAGGAAGAAACTCCATATATATACCAGCAGCAGGAAGGGCGTGTGCTCTCCACATCTCTCGCCCAACGGCTTGGACCACGTGGCAGCATCCAGCAGGCTTTCAATACACGTGTCACCATCTGGGCTCCTCGTCCTTCCTTGGATCACAAGCCATGTCATCAATCTCTGTAAAGAGTCCCTGTCAGACAGAGGATCGAATTATCAGTTTAAGTCTAAAGACCCTGTACAGACTTTGTAGGGTGTAATGCATTGTATAGACTCTGCAATGTATAGACTTCATATATGCAGTGCTATGGCATGTGCAGACTTCGTGGATGCAAAGCTAAGGTGTGTACAGACTTAGTGAATGCAACACTGAAGTATGTATGGACTTGCTGAATGAGAAGCTATGCCATGTACAGACTTTATATATGCAACGCTAGAGCATGTATAGACTTGCTGAGGCGTGATGCAGTGTGCACAAGATGAAGTATGTACAATAGAACTGACTGCATCAAGCAAAGTGTGTACACTGAAGATGAATGCAAATGCAGTGTGTAGACTTTGTGTTGCACTAAGTAAGAATGCATCAAGCAAGGTGTGTACATTACAATTGGATGTATAGACTTGAATGACAGACTCAACGTGCCACAATGTATAGACTTTGAATCCCAGTGAAAAATCCTGTTAGAATGTATAGACTTTCTACGGCATCAAGGCAACCATGATGATGTGCAATGTTCAGACTTGACAATATATGAAGAACATATGCTATACAGACTTCGAATCAATAGATGCACGATGTACAGACTTCAAGTCAAAGGATGCACAATGTATAGACTTGAATGTTATGCGATGTACAGACATGAATGAGCACATGCAACACGATGTATAGACTTGCTCATGACTGTCCAGACTCTGCATGCGTGCTACAGCAATGTGCAGACTTGCTGACAAGGCGTTGTGCAGACTCTGCGTGCCATGCATGAAGAACCAATGTATAGACTTAGACAGTCTTGCTAGCGTGGAATGTGCAGACTTCATGCATGAAGCAATGTGTAGACTTAAACAGACAACTGAACGATGTATGGACTTGCCAATTCAAGGGCTGTACAAACTTGAGCAAGGAATGTGCAGACTTGAAGCACTGCAATGCAAACGAATGTATAGACTTCACAATGTGTGGACTTGCCAAAGGAAAGGCTGTACAGACTTGAACAAGCATGATGTATAGACTTTGGCAAAGCAAGGGCTGTACAGACTTCAACTCAGCTGTAATGTATAGACTTCAGTGAGACGCTGAGTGAGACGACCGATGTACAGACTTTGAAAGACTATGCATGCACAAGCCACCGATGTACAGACTTAGTCTATGCAGTGCTGTATAGACTTCGTGTGTGTGCTACAGAACAATGTATAGACTTTGAAGGCTTGAACACGAACATTCTGCAAACAGTGCAATGTATAGACTTGGCCAATGCAGCGATGTATGGACTTGCATAGTTCTAGCTAAAGGATGTACAGACTTTACCTGATAGCCCGATGTACAGACTTTACTTCGTGCAATCTACAGTGCAATGTATAGACTTGGTGCAATGCCGAGGCTGTATAGACTTAGTGTGCAATGCAAAGGCTGTATAGACTTACTCATGAACAATGCACAGTCGGATGTATAGACTTGAATAGTGAGACACAAAGAGAGACACTGAATGAGACGCTGAAGTATGTATAGACTTTAACAGTGAGATAGTGTATAGACTTTCAGCAACACACGATGTACAGACTTTCTCAACTCTGTGGCGTGCAACTAATCAATGTGTAGACTTCAGAAAGGCATAGAGACGCACATAGGCTGTATAGACTTGAGGAAATGCTTCAAGTGGATGGCTGTACAGACTTGACCGATCTGGCTGTACAGACTTGATGTGTGTATGCTAGACAATGTATAGACATGCTGGTCATCAAGCTACGTGCAGACAGCAAACTCTGTACAGACTTCACGCGATGTATAGACTATGCACATGCATGAAGAGCCCTGACGATGTATAGACTTGATAATGCAATCTAGGGTGATGTATAGACTTGACCACTCGAACCTATAGTGGAATGTATAGACTTGATGAACTACAACATGAACATATCAGCAAAGAAGCAATGCACAGAACAGAAATCAAGCACAAAACAATTTATGCACTTAGTATGGAACACAGCATGACTTAGCATACACATGCATTCTCCACAGAATAGATCAGTCATATGCATTCATGTTGCTATCATTCAATGTGATGTTCTTAGCAAAACAATATGGTGACTCATTCATGTTGCTATCATTAAAACACCACATTATCATCAAAGCACAAGGGGCACAACAAGATGCCATTCCAAAAACATGATTGTTCCATTAAAACTCATACACTCATACAATCAAATAAGAAACATTATTCCATCACAATGCAACCAAATGCCATTACAGAACACATGCTCCTCCAAACACACAATGTTTTGAATTCATTAAACCGCACACAATGTTTTTCTCCCACAAACTCACAATATTTGTTATCATCAAAACCAAGGTCAAAAATAATGTGGGAACACATACCCAACATCGAGCCCACTTCATCCTCCAACAACTCCAAGATTCCCTTGACCCCGAGTCTTTTCCACCTTCTACATCTCCACACATCCCGCCATCTACATCTCCTTCCACATATCAACCTTCGCCTTCCACATACCAACCCTCCACGAGTCAGCCATACACCCCCACATATCAACCCCCCACATATCAACCCTCCACGAGTCAGCCCTCTGCCTCCACATACCCACATGTGTCTCTGCCTGTGTCTTCCCCTCTGGTCAAGGGAACATCACATCCCGAGCAGGTGGATGCCATCTACATACCTCCTATCTCCCTTCCCACTCCACATATGCCTCCACCGAGTCCTTTCACTAGCCACGCACCCTTGCCAACGCAACCACCACAACCATCTCCATCACATATCCCTCGGCACCCCCCCAGCCCGAAGCAGGCTCCTCCTCGCTCTCTGTTGCCGGAGTGTTTTAACGACATTTTTAGAGCTTTAATGGCCACTCACGTGTCGTCGCTCCCTCCGGTTGTGCCTTGCCGACCCACGGTCGGGAATATGCTTTAGTTCTATGATTTTCACCGTCAATAGGGGCATTTGGTCGAGGATTGCCCCGAGTTCTGGGATTATATTTATGATCTGGAAGATCAGAAGAGGATTGATTGGGCCTCCATTTGCATGGTCATTTTATATCTCTGCAATAAGCAGCAGCAGCAAGCGCCGCCTAGGAAGCCATCTCTGTCTCTACAAGGCCAGGGGCACCCCTGTGATCCCTCATCTAGCGTTGCACCCGCTCCATCACCTATTCCCTCACCTAAGCCGTCGCCTACCCCATTACCTTTGCCATCTCCTACCCCTCCACAAACCCAAGCCTCTGCTCAGGCCAGTGCCTCCCCTTCTTCTCTCGCCGCCACTTCCACTACTTCTCGACGCATTGTGTCAATACGTCAACGTTGGGCCCCACAGCTTTCCACTGCACCTTCACCCTCTCCACTGTCTCCACCACCAACATTGCCCCTATTGCCCGCATCAGCACCTCCATCACCAATACCATTACCCGCATCACCACCGCTGTCACATCCCGAGTGCGGAAGCTTACCCGCGATGCGATAGTTCTTTATATAGAACCAAAGTGAGCTAGCTATTTGATGGAGATCTTCCTTAGACAATTTAAGAGTGAGCAAATGACTAAGCAATTCACTAAGCTTAGACTTGAAACTAATAAAAATAGTTCGAGCTATCAATTATTACAACTAACTAAAATGACAATTACATACATTTCCCGGGGTCCGACTACTAGGCTTCAAGCCCTTATTACAGTTCTAATCAATTGGACTAATACAACTGACATAGTGAACTAATACAACTGACATCTGACGTAACTAGATACAAGTGACATAAGTGGGATTACAATAACACAATTAACATGACAATATGATAACTCAGTGCTAACACTCATCACTCAGTCTCATTCCCCTCCGAGTGTTGGTTGTCATCCAAATCACCTGAAAATGTTAGAACAACTGGATGAGCGAATCGCTCAGTAGGATTTACATCTCAAGATTTAACATACTTTAAGTGGTTTACAAGTTCAATTAATGTAGGTAAAGCTATTCATGTAGACAAGTAGATGTCAAGGATTGTAAAATCGACAAGAGCAGTAAATGAGTAACAAGTGAGAGTAGATAGATTCCAACTTCAATACAGCAGTAGCAAGAGATATCAAGCAAGTAATAACTGGAATTAATAACAGTTTTCCAAGAAGGTAAGAACTCATATCAAGCAAGTAATAATAAGCAATGTAATTTCAAACATGTATAACTGGAATTGGCTATTTATCAATTTCATTCAAGCAAATATTTTTACCCTTCTGCGGGCCTCAAGTCAATCAATCAAGTAATATCACGTGAATGAGTGGAGTGTCTAAAGTCTAGCAAGCAAGTACTCTGATGTAATGCCAAACACCATGGTCAATAAACTCCCATGGGCACAAGTACCTTCTGGTGCTCATCCCAGGACCAGACCGGGCCCTATATGCATAGCATTGGTCATGTTTTTCAACATCGACTCTCATTTATAGCCAATATGGAATTTCAAGTTTTGACCAGTAGGATATATAAGGCGGATTTATAGAATGGAATCCAAGGGCGAATTGATATGTAGGGATGAACTAGGAGTAAAACCAGCAACGTTTGATACACAGAAAAACTGGGTAAGATAGGTGCCTTATGAGCCACCTGACAAGTTCAGGAATGACACCCTCACTGTGGGGTGCCCTTACCGGGAACTATACTTGGTTTAGAGAACCCTGTCAAGAGTTAAATGGCACCTCTCAGGCTGCCATCTATCAGTGAATAGCGTCTTGAAACCAGGGTGCATCATTCAGGGGTTTACGGTCTCGGAAAAACCAAAACTCAGGGTCTGTTTAGTATGCGCATGGGTCACTGCCATTGTCTTGAAATTGGCGCCCAGGGGGCTACCATCTTCTTGAAATTGGCGCCCAGAGGGCAGCCACCTTCTTGAAATTGGCACCCATGGGTCAGCCACGTTCTAAAGGGTTCACAGGGCCATGTTTAATAGGCACCCATGGGTCTGCCATTTCCTTGAAATTGGCGCCCAGAGGGCTGCCATTTCTTAGAAAATGGCACCCTAGGGGCTGCCATGAATCACTGATAGGCGCCCAAGGGTCAGGCGCCTATCAAATATGCTGTCCAAGTTAACTAATGGCTAAGGCTTAATGGCTGAGGGTTAACTAGATGATTAACTGGTTAATAGAGGTTTAACTAACGTAGGTTTACTAATTGCCACAGAAGTTTTGCTAATGGCTGTTAGTTATCTGATTGCAACAGAAGTTTAACTAATGTTTGAGGGTTTTAAGCTCTGATTAAGCTAATTGACTGGGTTGACTACTTAAGTCAGTGGTTTAACTAATCTATGTTTAACTAGTAGCAATAGAGGTTTAACCCATCAAGGTCTAACTAATGGCTAACAGAAGACGCCCATACCCTTGCCACCTTCTAAAACTTGGCGCCCCAGGGGCTGCCACCATTCAATGGGAGGCGCCCCTGGTCCAGACTCCTATTAGTAAGAGGTGCCCCTGCCTTGGGCGCCTATCAGACTGAGACCTGAAGGTTAACTACGCGATTAAGTGGTTTAACTAATGGTTTAACTAATGACAATAGGGGTTTAACTAGATGATTTATTGGTTAAACAGAGATTTTACAAATCTAGGTTTAACTAATGACAGAGGTTATTAAGCACTGGTTAAGCTAAGTAGCTAGGGTTTAACTTAACTGTTGAATTAACTGTAGATCAATAGAAGGCGTCTCAGGGGCTGCCACCTATCAGAAGAAGGTGCCTCAGGGGCTGCCACCTTCTAGTAGAAGGCGCCCTAGGGGCTGCACCCCTGGTTTGGGCGCCCCTTTAAAGGGGTCATTTTGTCCCTTTTTTAAGCCCGTTTCGACCAGAATAACGACGTCTGTTCGGTCGTTGTTCAGTGAATGCCGTCTGGGTCATGGCCGCCCTTCAATTTAGGCCGATTTATGTAAAATTGATGACATGGACAGATAGAGAATATTGTGAGGATTACAAATCTGTATTTATACATTCGTTTCATGCTTTAACTTCTCTAATATCAAATTTTTGACATGTTGTAGTTATTTAGTATAAAACAGTTCGTTACATGGAGAACAGGTTGACTAACATAACATGTAACATGGAGATCTACTTTAATTAACCTATTCTAATCATGGAGATCTACTTTAGTTAACATGTTCTAACCATGGAGATCTACTTTAATTAACTTAGGTAAACTAACATGTGCTAGCAGGTTGGCTAACAGACTTAGTTATAGATTACTAAAACATGATAGATCTATGCAAAATACGATAAAATAAGATATATAAACACTAATATCGAATGGAGATGATACTAATCACTAATTTTTACATGTTAATATAACCTAGATTAGCTATGGTTTGGTTAAAGCTCGAGATCACCTACCTCTTGGGATGATAACTAGGTACAGGAAGAAGAAAAGACAGCTTCTTCCTTCCTCTGCAACCTCTGCAACTCTTCAGAGAATACCCCATCCTCTCCTCTGCAATAGCTTCTAACTAACAGAATAGGAGGGGAATAGAGGGTGTATTATAGGATTTGGGTCGACAGGTAAGAGGACAAGATTTGTGATAATAGGATCTTTGGTGGGATGATAGCTTATACAGGCTGTTGTGATAACAGGTTTGCAAAAGTTGTCGGGTAAGAAATGGCGTCTTAGGATCTGCCATCTTTATTTAATAGGCGACTTGGGGTCAGACTCCTTCTTTTAATACGCGCCCATGACTCAAACTCCTATTAAAAAGTGGCACCCATGACCCCGCCGTGATTTTTACCTGAATTAAACTTCCTACTTACCTTCCATGATTTTTATCTTTATAATTTGATGGAGTTAGTGTGTGGAATTTTCATGGGTGAGATCCTTACATTTTTCTCTATTTTTACATATAAAATATTTTGAAAAATTCTTTTAAAATAAAAAGTTGCGCTATTCATGGCACTATTCACGTTTAGGAAATAACCTAAGTCGTTATTTGTGAATAACGACCATACATTGGCCGTGATTCAATTGGAGCATTTTTCCATCCCCCTCAAAGGACCGAAATTGTAGATATGCCCCTTTCCACCTTGTGTATTTACTTTATTTGAATAACGATACCTTACATGTCGTTATTTCATAAGTAACGACTTAACAACGGTCGTTATTTTGAACAGAGATTTTTGTATTCACCCTATACTTAACCGAAATTATCTATATACTCTTTCTTCTTCCTGAATTAGGTTTATCCTTTAACACTTCATCTATATATCCTTATTTCTTCAAAACAATGCTGTAATGTAAAAGTTGGAATATGAAATTTTTTAAATTATGAAATTATGATTTGGCATCTTGTAAAATTGATGTTTATCCTTTAAAACCCTATCTATATAACCTGTTTCCTATTTCTTTAGAATAGTGTAATAAGATATGTTATTAATTCCTCAAGTGAATATAATTATAATTTGGCATTTCCTAAAATATAATTTGGCCTCTTCTAAAGTATCTATTGGTTTTTGAATTATTACTTAAATGTTTTAAATGGTTACTCAATTAGAATTGGAGTATGAGTTTAATAGTTTAAATATGTATATATATATTTTTAATTCGTACATTTCTATTTTAAAATTCCTAGGTGTTACAACCACCACCATCTCCATCACCTCCATTGCCTTTGCCGTCTCCGCCCTCTCCTCCATCTTTCTTGCCGCCCGAGCTTGAGCAAGCTCCACTTTCACCTTCACCTTCGCCCGAGCCAGTCATCGCCGCTATCCTTCCACCGCTTGAGGCCTCTACATCTTCTAAGCCTTCACCTCCACTACTTATCAAACCTCTTACCACCACTTCTCTACCTACTTCCACCCTATGGAGCGGGTGCGCACTACCTTTGGTGCCCCTTGGGTCTGGTCCCCATGGAGACAATGAGCCGAGTCAGGATGATGCTTCGCCGGTTATACCTTTCAAGTTCCAAGATTTCATCTGCCGGATGCCAATCCGTGTCCTGATTCTTGGCTATTTTGGTGATGATGAGCCTCAACTTCCAATGACGGTTGCCAAGAAGAGTTCCTTCTCTTTGGTGCCAGTTTCTTCTCAAGTGAGACCGGTGGCAGTCTCCTTGCCCGCCGGGGGTCTTACCATTGATGTTGTTATTTCTTCTCGCTCCATCGCAGTTCAGATTATTGGCCAAGGAGGGTTCTCCACCCGTATCGTGTTAACTCATATAGCCGCCAAGCAGATTATGAATTCCATGTTCAAGGGGCAATTGGCCATATTCTCAAGATTTTTCAAGGACATTCTGAACTTGTTATGCAATCTCCCTTGGTTCATTAGCAAGCCGGTCACGTCAACGCCGCGCATTGATCTCCCTCAGTTCAGTCCTTTGCTTCTATCAAGGAAGTTGTGCTTGACGCCCGATTGCCGAGTGGAAATGCCGAATCTCATGCTGCTAGTGCCAAGTGACAGATTTCTGTGGTTTTCTGATATTCATTCATTTTAGGGGTCAGCTGTTCAAGAATGTCCACATATGGTTAGTACCGGGTATCTAGGGAAACTGCCCTAAGGAGGATGCATGTTCATAATCGCGCCAGGCCGTCTGCTAGATGGGCTCGTACTTTGAGAAGAAATTTCAAGTCGAGAGGTCCAAAGGTCCAAGTCTGTGCCAGGCAGGACCATTACAAGCCAGTTTTAGCTAAAAAGAGGTGACAGCGTCGGTTCAAGGGCCACAAGTTGTGCACTCCGGGGTCTGTTGGACTTTTGTGACTTCCCTAGTGTTTTGATGATGAGCATCACTATGTTAAATATTGTTATTTTAATCAGATATCTTGAGTAATGTTATGCATTTGAAATTTCCATGATTAACAGGAAAACTACCATGAGATAATACCCTGCATGTCCGTAATGTTCCCTTCATACTTCGTGTTGTTTGTGTTCACTACACTCCGTGTTGTCCTTTTGTATGTCGTGTTGTTCCAACTATGTTTGTTGGCTATCTTCGTGTCGCTCCATCTGTGTCACCCCTATGTCTTCGTGTCTTATGTTCTAGCCAAGTCTATACAGCCTCATCCTTATCTTCATCCCAAGCCAAAGTCTACACATTGTCTTAGCGTCATGCATCAGTCTTCAAAGTCCATACAAATGCACTCTAGCTTGTTCGAAGCTAAGTCCATACACTGGTTTAAGTTTCCAAGTCTATTCTTTGGCCGCTGAACTTTGAAGTCTATACATTGGTATTCTCTTCAAGTATGTACAGCCATTGTCTTGCCAAAGTATATACGTTGTGAACCCTCAAGTCTGTACAGACTTTGCCTTGTTCAAAGTCTGTACATCGTCCAGTTCTTTGGAAAGTCTATACCTTGTGAAAGTCCATACATTCGATTGTGTTGCCTTGAAGCCGTTCGAAGTCTATACATCCAGTTGAACGCAAAGTCTTCACATCGCCTCACATCATATGAAGGCTATACGTTGCAAGTGTCTTTCTTGCTTTGTGACCACTTCGTGTCAGTTTCTGTGTTCGTCTTCGAGTTGGTTTCAGTCTGTGTCGTTTCGTGTCATCCTCGACTTCGAGTCGTTCGTTAGTTCGAGCAATCTTGTATTCGAGTCGTGTTTTATGTCTTCGTGTTATCTTCTGTGTTTGTGTCTTAATGTTGTTTTTATGTCTTCGTGTTGCTTCCTTCTATCCTTGTCCAGGTTTCCTCTGATCGCGTGTTTTACTACCGTTTTACTCCGTGTCATTTCCTTCTCACCTCGTGCTGTTCTCATCTGACTTCGTGTAATTTTCTTTGTAGTGTTAGCTTTATTATTGTGTATCTCATGTCGTTCTCTTCGTAGTGTTTATTTTGTTACAGTGATACTTCGTGTCGTTTTCTTTGTAGTGTTAGCTTTATTAGTGTGTATCTCGTGTCGTTCTCTTTTTACCTCGTGCTGTTTTCATCTGACCTCGTGTCATTCTCTCTACATTTCGTACTGTAGTAATCTTGTGTATCTCGTGTCATTCTCAGTACAGTGCATCTCATATTGCTATCACATACCTCATGCAGTTTTAGTTTTTTTGTGGCCCTGAGTTTTAATCGTTTTAATTCTTTACAGGAGAAGAAGAAAAACAAAAAGAAGAAGGTGGTCCGAGGAAGAACATTCACCGGTGTCTGGGCTGCACGTGATCTGATACTAAAGGAACCAATGCTATAAGGGCACGTGGCAAGAAGGTTCTGGATCGAGCGCGGGAAGCACACGCCTTGCATGCACCCTCCTGATCGCTTATAAAAGCACAGCCTCACCATCTACGAAGGCAGAGGAGCTCCGAGGTTACAGTGAAGAAATTTGAGTGAGAGCAGAAGAGAAAGAGCCTCCCTGAGAAACTAGAGTGTTCCAGTTGAGAGAGAAGAGAGAGCAGAAGAGTGATCAGAAGATGGGTATTGACTTACGGATCAAATCCGAAGTCTGCTGCTCAGTTTGAGCTACATTGTTTCCAGTTTCTAAGTTTTGGATTCCTTCTTTCTTGTTTTCACTTTTATCTGTTTTTCTTTCTTGATTGAGAGTTCTCTGTGTTTCCTCCTGGTGTTCAGGGGAAGAGAGAGACGTATTCTCTCTGGTTCACTTGCAACAGAGGTTGCAGTATTGTTCCCTCTCGAAGAAGAGGTGTTCCCTCTAGGCTTCAGAGGAAGAGAGACCTTGGTCTCTGGTTCTAGTGACTGCAGATCACTAGTGTTCCCTCCGGTTGGAGGAAGAGGAAATTGTTTCCTGTTTCTAGGGACTTGGCGTCCTTAGGGTTCCCTCCGGGTGTGGAGGAAGAGGGGAGGGTGTTCCCCTGTGAAGCTGTGAATCAGCCGTTGTTGCAGACTGAGTCTGCTTGGCTAGCAGGTGCTAGTGGAAATCTCACTTCGATTTGAAGTGAGGGGTGGACGTAGGCAGACTGGAGGTCTAACCGAACCACCTTAAAAACCTCTGAGTACTCGTGTGATTATCTGTGGTGATTGTGTGGTGTGCCTTCTATCCACTCGAGCTATTGTCCGCACTGCGTGTTTGTGGGTTCAACTCCGAGATTGCTTGTTTTAAGTGAATCATTCTTCAGTAATTTTTTTTAATCGGTTGAAAATAGTGATCTATTCATCCCCTCCCCTTCTAGATCACTTCATATTTCTTGTATCAGGGTCCACTCCTTCTTCTTCTTCCTCTCGTTCATCATTTCTCCTGCTCAGCTCCCACCCTTGGGTGGTGTATCTTCCCACTTGAGATCCTGTTTCAAACAATTTCTCCTCTCTTCCTCAATCCGCAAACCCCCATTCCTCTTCTTCCCATCCAGAGTCTCTGGATTTTCCCTCCTCTTACAACCCTCGGCCTCGGCCTATGCCCTCTTATTATCCCGATCTCGGGACATCTCCTGATTCGTCTCCCCCGGTATGTCTGGATTTTGCTTCTAATTCGCCCCTGACCTTGTCGGGTGATTGCCATTCTCGTTCCCCGACCATGTCGGGTGATTACCCTTCCCTTTCCCCGACTCTATCGGGTGTTTCTCATTCTCCTTATCTGACCCTGTTGGATGATTCCCATTCCCCTTCTCCGACCATGTCGTGTAATGCCCTGGATCCTTCATAGGTCTTGTTGGATCTTTCGGATCGGTTTCGGTGAGTTTCGGTTCACTTTTGTGGCTTCCGAGTTGAGCTTTATGATCCGTGTGGGTTTTTCTCTCGTACTAGCTACGGAACCCTACGGTGAGTTTACTTGTCAGTTCATCAACTCGCGGATGCTACAGCGACGATGTACTCTTCTATCCGGTCGTTTTGACTATTTTTACGTATTTTTCTGAGATCGGGCCAAAAATAGGATTTTTCAGAAATTAGGAAAATTCCTAATTTCTTTTCCTTTTTGTTTTCTTTCCTCTCTCCTCCCTTCTCATTTCGTCGCCGCTGTCTCTCTCGCCCGTTTCTCTCCCGTTTCACCTTCCTCGGCTCCGGCTGCAGACGGAGGACCTAGGAGCGAGTGCTGGGGATGCTGTGGAGCTGGTTGGGTGTGCGACGGGGCGAAGATGGAGTGGTTTTGGAGTGATCCCGACGGTGGATTCAAAGCCGGTGTTTGAGCTTGAGGCACGGTTTTTGGCGCGGTTTAGTCCCTTCGGGGCATGGTTTCTTCGGTGGAGGTAGGGTGACGGATCACCACTTCTCCCTATCCATTTTCCCTGCCATTGCACGTTGTTCGGCGTGGAAACGGCTGAGTTTGGGCTTGTTTAGCCTAAACCATGATTTTCGGGTTTTGTAGGGTTTGCCGGAAAATGGCAACCATTTGCGGCGTGTTTAGTGTCCAATTGACCGCTGGGATGTCTGGATCCCATTCATGTTAGTTTCGTGTCGATCGGTTGTCATTCGAGGCCGGTAGGAGTCCAGGAACCTCGATGACTCATTTTTGGTTGATTTGTCTAAATCGCCCCGATCTTGCGTTTTAATGCATGCATGTGGGCTTTTTAGCCCCCAGATGTTGTTTTCCATGGTGTGGCTTTGTTTCCCCTGCACTTCGGCGTGAATGGGGCATGGAACAGGCCGATTTGGCGTTTCCACCTTTTTCCCACCGTGGCCGGTGTAGCGGTCGTTCCAGGGACCGTCACAGTCTCTGACGGCCCTACGATAGACCGCCACAGCGTCTGTTCGTTTTAATTTTTTCGTGGCTGTGGGAGTGTGACGGTCCAGGTGGGATGCGTCACAGCCCTCTGACGCGTCCAGGCGTATGCGTCACAGCTATTTTGTCTTCTTGCGATTTGGTTAAGTCGGTTCCTCTGACGCGCCTTCCCTGGTGCGTCAGGCTTGAGTAACGCACCTGCTCTAGGCCGTTATGTTCTGTTTGACCGGGTTTGACCATTTAAGTCGGTTCGTGTAGCGGCTGTGCCCCTGTGCGTCACAGCTGTGTAACGCGCCTGCCCCAGGCCGTTACACTCAGTTTTGGCTGTGTTGGGTGGCAGTGTCTGTTGGCTCTAATGGCTGTGCCCCCAGGCGTCACGGTGTTGTAACGCGTCCGTCGTGGACCATTACATGCTGTTTGTCTGAGTTTTCAGATTTGGGTCTGTTGGCGTAACGCGCCTGTTCCCGGGCGTTAGGTTGGCGTAACGCGCCTGCTCTCGTGCATTAGGCCGCTGTAATGCGCCTACCCTGGTGCGTTATGTGGTTCACGTTTTATTTTTAAGTATGTTGGCTCTGACGCGCCTGCCCTGGTGCGTCAGGCTCGTGTAACGCGCCTGTGGTGGTGCGTTACAGCCCTGTTGTGGTCGTGATGGCCGTTGGGTGTTCGGTGTTCACCCGTGCGTTGGGCAGTCGTTGGTTTGTGTTCTAGGGCTGTGTTTGTGTGGCAGTGGTCTTCTGGATCGGTCGGGTTAGGTGACTGAGTGTGGTCTTTTCCCTGACTACGATAGTTCCCTAATGACGCAATCCAGAATTGCCAATGCCCTTGTCTCTGGTTGTGTGGCGGCTGTTCCTCGACTGCTGGGTTTGCCTAGTGGTTGAATGACGGTCCGTTCCACCAGAGTGTTGTTTTTACCGTTTCGGTTTCTGTTTCTCTTGGCTTGGTCTCATGGTTTGCCCGTGACCGTGGGTGTCTGTTGATATCCTATGAGGGCAGTAACCATGATGGGACAGCCAGGAGTGCTGGTGCATGCTATGTTTTTTTGTCAGTGTTGTCTAGCTCTGGTCAACTGGGGGTTACCCAGGGGTTGACAGGTGGCTTCGTGTGTCCCGGTAGTTCTGTCCAGCTCAAGACATTGGTTCTGGATACCTCGAGGTGTCGTCTTGCCTCGATCCGTGTGTCCAGGCATGTTGAGGGTCCTCGGTGTTCCCCCAGGTCTCCGTGAGTCGTTTCTGCGGAGCGTCGTTTTCCCGTGGCTTAGGATTAGACCGATTGGCGTCTTGTTCTACTGTTAGTGACGATCTTGCCTTTGAGTCGTCCGACTCAAGGATCGTTACGTGGTAGGTCTAATTGCCTTGTCCTGAGTTTGTCGGCAGTGGCTGTGCTGCCATTGGTGCTTCGAAGTACATGTCATAGGGCGTTCTTGCCTGCCTGTACTTCAGCACTCGTGTTTTGAGTCTCTGTGTCTTGTGAGTCTCCACTTGTTGTTGCCTGTCGATGCACGTGTTCCAGTGTGTTGACCCACCTCGGAGCGGTGGAAAGGGCAGTTCTCGAGATGCGGTTTGTAAGCTAGTTCCGTGGGCTCCCAGCCAACGGTAGCGTCCTACCGAGGGAGAAAACTAGCTAGAGAACCTGGCTTAGGCTAGAGCCAGTGTGTGCACATGTGGTCAGGGGATGAGGACTTACGTCGACGGGCGTAGCCCTAACTAGTTACTTGTTGTTGTTGTTCCTGTTTGGTTCAGCGCGTGTCTGCGACTCTGCCGTGGTTTCAGCGGTACCGTAGGCGAGACACTTGTGGTGCAGCATAAGACGTCAGTGGACGCAGCTGGCTGTTCTTCTTGTGAGGAGGTGCTTCCGTGACGTGATACGTGACTATCAGCGTTTCTTGTGCGTCGTGACCTTCCCGAGTTAGCCTTTCTGTGGCTGTGCTCGAGGTTAGTGTTGTGCCGTGTGTACGACTTTCTAGTCGTGTGTGTGCCGTCGTCTGTCTAGGTCTTTCCTAGACTTTTGTCTGTCAGTGCAGGTCTTCGTCTTAGGCCTGGCGTCGTGTCGGCAGATCGGTAACTCCTGACTGTGTCAGATCAGAGTCGCCCTTTTATCGTTGCTTGGAGTAGCTTTGGGTGCCGAGTTCTTCTCAGTGGCCGTATTCCGAGTTTTACGGTCTCGCTTTTCCCTTTTCTTTTAGCTTCCCTTGCTCTTAGCCTGTTCCCTACTCCTACTGTTCCCGTTCTTTTTACAGCTTTGTAGTGTAGTTTCCTGCTTTGCTACACCTGCTGTTTCTACCGTTGCTTCATGTTCCGTGTTCTGTGTGTTTTTCAGCGGGGATTCGCGTGACCCCTACTGAGCCTCTGTTTGAAGACTCACCCCTGCTTTTCAGGTGGGCGTCGTCTCTATTCGTTGTTCCTGGTGTAGCGTGTTCATAGCTGCCAGCGGTACTTGCGTCAGGTTTCCCCCGACCTCAGTCTACGTTCTTTTCCTGTGGCCTGTACTTGTCTTTAATTTCTTGGACTGGACTCTTGTATAATTGTTAAATTGAAACTGTTAATTAAAAAGTAATTTTATTTCTGCTACTTTAGCAAAACGATCTAATGAAATTTAATTGCTTACTGTTCTATCTCTGTGGCTTCAATGTACTGTACATATGCCTTTTTCCCTTCGGAGCTTTACCGCTCTTGGGAGGCCTCGCGGGTTCCATGTGGTATCACGTGTATTCGGTAGTCCTACTGGGTATACCTGGTATCTGGGATCCGGGTCGCCACAGGATGGTATCATAGTAGTATTCTGAGATGTTCAGAGTTCTTTTCTGAGCTATCAAAGCATTGTTGTGTGAAGTACATGGGAATCTGAGATATTGCAGTATCCAGAGTCCTTGAAGTCTAGTACAGGCTTTTGCTGGCTTAGGTGTTGCGATGATTTGTCGCGTTGTTTTCCGTATGTGGTCTTGTGTGTGCTATTCTGGCACTGCGCAAGGTTATTTTTTGCTCTCGTCAGGATGTGATGAGACGCTTCTTTCTATCGTGGTGTTTGTCTCGATCTTGTCGTGCGTGGCAGTGTATGCCGGAAGGCTTTAATCTATAGTTCGTTGTTCGAGGTTTTCTCCGTGTGTTGTCCAGGTTGCTGTTGACATTTGGCCTTGGTCTGATGACCGTACACGTTCTCACGTTGTTTTGGTCATTCCGGTTTAAGTTTTTTCAACTCCTGATGTGTCTCGCTTCTGTTGAAGTGCTCGATTTGATTTCGTGTTTGAGAAGTTGCTCAGGCAATCTAGGATTTTCCCTTCCTGGTGAGCTTTCGTGGTTGAGCTTATTGTTTCTCGTCCCTTCTGGTGGAATCTTTTTGAGGTTTACCTTGGAATTGCTATCTTGGTGATGCCTTTGTCCTGTGTCTACTTAAGTGTGGGCAGTGTTTATTCTGAGCCTGATCTGCTATTTGTTATACGATTGCTTGGCTTTAGACTCCATTATGGTGTTAAGAGCTGTTGTGCACCGTGTTTGTCGTGCCGTGTCCAATGGTCGATGTATTGTGAAGGCTCATTTACCATTTTCAAGATGTAAAAGTAAGCTGAGATTAGCCTTTTCCTTGGGCTTTGTGCTGAAGCTGGTACTCATCTTCTTTGCACTTAGGCTTCCTGTGATCAGTTATTCGCCAGATCGGTACTCTTGGCGTGTTGCGTTACGATTTTCAGGAGTTGCGATGGCACCGAGTGTGTGCTGAGATGCGGATACCAAGGTCTTTTCTGGTGCCTGCGTGCATTGTTGAGTGTGCAGCGGAAGCGTGTGGGTTGGCTACCCACTGGTCGAGGATCTTTTTGTAAGGTTCTGGCCGGTCGAGAGGTTTGCTCCTTCTCGATGCGACTTCATCTTGGCTTCATGTGCCTTGATGTTGCCTGTTGCCGTGCTGTTGCTAGAATCATTCTGGTGCTAGCATTGGCATTTAGGAGTACTAGGAAATCTGTCGGCATTCCTTGCTGATTGAGTACCCTCTGTTCCGCATTCCTTCTCTTGGGTGTTGTGCTCTCGAGGCGTGATCGTGGTCCTTGAGGTGCGATCCCTGAGATTGTCGTTTCTCATTGTTGTGGGTCCTTTCTTGGTGAGCAGTCTGATGCGTGACCCGTCCTTTGTGGTCGTGTGTTCAGCTATTCTTGTGCCTTGATGTGATCCTGCTTGCAGTTGTGTTCCATGGTTCTGTGTTCTGTACGGAGCCGAAATCCTGCAAGTGCTGTTTGTTGTCATTTTATCACTATTTCTCTATGATTTTGTGTCTCTGCCGTGGACCGTGACCTTGTCAGTTAGCATGTTGTGCTCCCTTTCTCTGGTATAGTTAGCTTGCGACTCGATCAGACGTAATATCTGAGTGAGTGCTGACTTGATCGTGTTTGTGGTCCGGTGCTGTTGTCGTTGGCGTCCTTTGTGCCATGTGTTCTCTGCCACCTTTGGCACTGGAGCCAATGATGTGGTCGAGCTGTCAGCTGAGAGGACTGTGTCTCCTTGTGTAAGCTGCTGCTTGCCATGTAGTCGTTGTGTTTCTCTGTATCGGTTGTCTGTTGTTGTGGCAGTCGTGTCTCCATTTCTAGTGAGACGTAAGTGGCGTTACCTTGTTTCGGAGGTATCAGGCTTGTGTTCACTTGTGTTGTGCTCGATCCAGAGCGTGTGCTCGTGATTATAGTCTGACGATGTTCCTCTGAGCCGTGTTTCTCAAGATTTATGTCATTTTCATTGTTGTATTGTCGGGTTGTTCTTCCCTGCTTACCCTTGCTAGTCCTTAAATTTTGAGGATGAAATTTCTTAAAGGAGGGGAGGATGTAATGCCCTGGATCCTTAATAGGTCTTGTTGGATCTTTATTGGATCTTTCGGATCGATTTCGGTGAGTTTCGGTTCGCTTTTGTGGCTTCCGGTTGAGCTTTACGATGAGTGTGGGTTTTTCTCTCGTACTAGCTACGGAACCCTACGGTGAGTATACTTGTCAGTTCATCAACTCACGGATGCTACAACGACGATGTACTCCTCGAGCCTGTCGTTTTGACTATTTTTACGTATTTTTCTGAGATCGGGCCAAAAATCAGATTTTTCAGAAATTAGGAAAATTCCTAATTTCTTTTCCTTTTTCTTTTCTTTCCTCTCTCCTCCCTTCTCATTTCATCGCCGCCGTCTCTCTCTCCTGTTTCTCTCCCGTTTCGCCTTCCTCGACTCCGGCTGCAGATGGAGGACCTAGGAGCGAGTGCTGGGGATGCTGTGGAGCTGGTTGGGTGCGCGACGGGGCGAAGATGGAGTGGTTTTGGCGCGATCCCGAATGGTGGATTCAAAGCCGGCGTTTGAGCTCACGGCGCGGTTTTCGACGTGGTTTAGTCCCTTCGGGGCACGGTTTCTTCGGTGGAGGTAGGGGACGGATCACCACTTCTCACTATCCGTTTTCCCTACCATTGCACGTTGTTCGATGCGGAAATGGTTGAGTTTGGGCTTGTTTAGCCTAAACTGTGATTTTCGGGTTTTGTAGGGTTTGCCGAAAAACGGTAACCATTTGCGGCGTATTTAGTGTCCAATTGACCGCTGGGATGTCTAGATCCCATTCATGTTAGTTTCGTGTCGATCGGTTGTCATTCGAGGCCGGTAGGAGTCTGGGAACCTCAGTGACTCGTTTTGGGTCGATTTGTCTAAATCACCCCGATCTTGCATTTTAATGCATGCATGTGGGCTTTTTAGCCCCCAAATGTTGTTTTCCATGGTGTGGCTTTGTTTCCCCTGCGCTTCGGCGTGAATAGGGCGTGGAACGGGCTGATTTGGCATTTCCACCTTTTTCCCGCCGTGGCCGGTGTAGCGGTCGTTCCAGGGACCGTCACAGTCTCTGACGGCCCTACGATAGACCGCCATAGCGTCTGTTCATTTTAATTTTTTCGTGGCTGTGGGAGTGTGACGGTCCAGGTGGGATGCGTCATAGCCCTCTGACGCGTCCAGGCATATGCGTCACAACTATTTTGTCTTATTGCGATTTGGTTAAGTCGGTTCCTCTAACGCGCCTTCCCTGGTGCGTCAGGCTTGAGTAACGCGCATGCTCTAGGCCGTTCCGTTCTGTTTGACCGGGTTTGACCGTTGAAGTCGGTTCGTGTAGCGACTGTGCCCCTGTGCGTCACAGCTGTGTAACGCACCTGCCCCAGGCCGTTACACTCTATTTTGGCTGTGTTGGGTGGCTGTGTCTGTTGGCTCTAATGGCTGTGCCCCCATGCGTCACGGTGTTGTAACGCGTCCGTCGTGGACCATTACATGCTGTTTGTCTGAGTTTTCAGATTTGGGTCTGTTGGTGTAACGCGCCTGTTCCCGTGTGTTAGGTTGGCGTAACGCGCCTGCTCTCGTGCGTTAGGCCGCTGTAACGCGCCTGCCCTGGTGCGTTATGTGGTTCACATTTTGTTTTTGAGTCTGTTGGCTCTGACGCGCCTGCCCTGGTGCGTCAGGCTCGTGTAACGCGCCTGTGGTGGTGCGTTATAGCCCTGTTGTGGTCGTGATGGCCGTTGGGTGTTCGGTGTTTGCCCGTGCGTTGGGCAGTCGTAGGTTTGTTTTCTAGGGCTGTGTTTGTGTGGCAGTGGTCTTCTGGATCGGTCGGGTTAGGTGACTGGGTGTGGTCTTTTCCGTGACTACGACAGTTCCCTAACGACGCAATCCAGAATTCCCAATGCTCTTGTCTCTGGTTGTGTGGCAGCTATTCCTTGACTGTTGGGTTTGCCTAGTGGTTGAATGACGGTCTATTCTGCCAGAGTATTGTTTTTACAGTTTTGGTTTCTGTTTGTCTTGCCTTGGTCTCGTCGTTTGCCCGTGACCGTGGGTGTCTATTGACGTCCTATGAGGGCAGTAACCATGATGGGACAGCCAGGAGTGCTTGTGCATGCCGTGTTTTCTGTCGGTGTTGTCTGGCTCCGGTCAACCGGGGGTTACCCAGGGGTTGACAGGTGGCTTCGTGTGTCTCGGCAGTTCTGTCCAGCTCGAGACATTGGTTCTAGATACCTTGAGGTGTCATCTTGCCTCGGTCCGTGTGTCCAGGCGTGTTGAGGGTCCTCGGTGTTCCCTCAGGTCTCCGTGAGTCGTTTCTGCGGAGTGTCGTTTTCCCGTGGCTTAGGATTAGACCGATTGGCGTCTTGTTCTGCTGTCAGTGATGATCTTGCCTTTGAGTCGTTCGACTCAAGGATCGTTACGTGGTAGGTCTAGTTGCCTTGTCCTGAGTTTGTCGGCAGTGGCTATGCTGCCATTGGTGCTTCGAAGTACATGTCGTAGGGCGTTCTTGCCTACCTGTACTTCAACACTCGTGTTTTGAGTCTCTGTGTCTTGTGAGCCTCCGCTTGTTGTTGCATGTCGATGCACGTGTTCCAGTGTGTTGACCCACCTCGGAGCGGTGGAAAGGGCAGTTCCTGAGATGCGGTTTGTAAGCTAGTTCGTGGGCTCCCAGCCATCGGTAGCGTCCTACCGAGGGAGAAAACTAGCTAGAGAACCTGGGTTAGGCTAGAGCCAGTGTGTGCACACGTGGTCAGGGGATGAGGACTTACGTCGACGGGCGTAGCCCTGACTAGTTACTTGTTGTTGTTGTTCCTGTTTGGTTCAGCGTGTGTCTGCGACTCTGCCGTGGTTTCAGCGGTACCGTAGGCGAGACACTTGTGGCGCATCATAAGATGTCAATGGATGCAGCTGGCTGTTCTTCTTGTGAGGAGGTGCTTCCGTCACATGATACGTGACTCTCGGTGTTTCTTGTGCGTCGTGACCTTCCCGAGTTAGCCTTTCTGTGGCTGTGCTCAAGGTCAGTGTTGTGTCGTGTGCACGACGTTCTAGTCGTGTATGTGCCATCGTCTGTCTAGGTCTTTCCTAGACTTTTGTCTGTCCGTGCAGGTCTTCGTCTTAGGCCTGGCATTGTGTCGGCAGATCGGTAACTCCTGACTGTGTCAGATCAGAGTCGCCCTTCTGTCGTTGCTTGGAGTAGCTTTGGGTGCCGAGTTCTTCTCGGTAGCCGTATTCCGAGTTTTACGGCCTCGCTTTTCCCTTTTCTTTTAGCTTCCCTTACTCTTAGCCTATTCCCTACTCCTGCTGTTCCCGTTCTTTTTACAGCTTTGTAGTGTAGTTTCCTGCTTTGCTACACCTGTTGTTTCTACTGTTGCTTCATGTTCCGTGTTCTGCGTGTTTTTCAGTGGGGATTCGTGTGACCCCTATTGAGCATCTGTTTGGAGACTCACCCCTGCTTTTCAGGTGGGCGTCGTCTCTGTTCGTGGTTCCTGGTGTGGCGTGTTTGTTACTGCCAGCGGTACCTGCGTCGGGTTTCCCCCGACCTCAGTGTACGTTCTTTTCCTGTGGCCTGTACTTGTCTTTAATTTCCTAGACTGGACTCTGGTATAATTGTTAAATTGAAACTGTTAATTAAAAAGTAATTTTATTTCTGCTACTTTAGCAAACCGATCTAATGAAATTTAATTGCTTACTGTTCTATCATTGTGGCTTCAATGTACTCTACACATGCCTTTTTCCCTTCGGAGCTTTACCGCTCTTGGGAGGCCTCGCGGGTTCCATGTGATATCACGTGTATTCAGTAGTCTTACCCGGTATACCTGGTATCCGGGATCCGGGTCACCACATGTCGGATGATTCTTCTTCTCATCTTTCTACTCATTCCTCCTCACCCTTTTGGGGTCATCACCATTTTTCTTACTATTTTCGAGGCTTTAGTCCGCCTTGATCTCAGTGGATCTGTTTATTATGTATCTGGTTCATTGTTATCAGGGTCTCTGTGCCTTAACGAGGGAGTTCTAGCCCTCATCTCTCTTCCTTTTTATCCTTCTTCGTCTAGTTTGGTGTCTTCCGCTCCTCCGTATAGAGGAATCTTTAATCCTTGTTATCCTCCTGTGGACGTCAAAAAATGACGGTGACGATCATTTGGCATTCGCGTCCGCACGCGAGTCGAAGACGAGAGGGCCAAACAGATCCATACCTCGCCCTATCAGGACGAGAACGTGCCTGGTGGTCCGCCATTCGTTATGGAAGCCCCGGGAAGAAGATACGACCATAATTCTATGACCGGCCATGCCGAGAGTCGAATCAAAGAAAATCTGAGAACTCCGGCACAGTCTCGGCATATGCCGAAAGTCACGCAAAGCCTCGAATCGAGCCCCAGAAGCTGCGAACGGGACATTGCGGAGGCCATGTATCAGAACTAAAACATTCCGAAAGTGCCAACGTTCATATAAACGGCCGCAACTTCGAAAAGAATCCGGTTGGTGCTTAAAATGGCGCAGAAGGGCCTTAAAGCAGCATGCCTTAAAACGGCACCCCCCTTGCTTAAACGCGCGCCCCCATTTCATGATCTAATACGAGATCCCTTTGCATTGCATTAAGACGGCGCCACCCCATGATTGGTTTAAAACGGCGCCACCTCCTTGCTTCGGTTATCCGGCGCGCACCTGTTGAAGGGGCCATTCCCCTTTGATGCTTAAAAAGGCGCTGCACTTGCCTAAAAGCTAAACCGGCGCGCCAATTGCACTTGGGTTTAAACCTGCGCGGGCACTGTTCCACCGTTCCGTTTTAACCTCATTCTATCCCATCTCTGGCACGATACTCTGTTCGGTATAAATGTGATGCGCAGGGGATATTCAATGCCCGACGTTCTGTCTCCGCCTCCGTTCGATAGCACAGGAGCGGCAGCGGCGGAGCAACCCCTACAAACCTGCGACCATCTCATCCTCGGATGAACAACAGTGTACGGCACGAACCGGCATCGTCCAGCGCATCGAGTCAACTCCCAACGTCGTTCCGGACGACGTGGAAGTGGAATGAACGCTCCCAGGATGGCCATTCTATAAAATGGGGGCATCATTGTGAAGAAAAAGAGGTCTCGAGAGTGTCTCGGCTGTGTGCAGGAAGAGAAGAAAGAAGGGAGGGGAGGGAGCTTCTGAGTGAAGGAGAGCCCGCCCGAGGAGTGTATCAAGCATGTCCTCACGTCGGGAAGGTGAAGAGAGGGGAGAGTGAGAGGTGAGCGGGACGAAAGAGCGATCTGTATTCTCCTTTTCCTTCTCGTCAATATCTTCCTCCCCCTCCCTCTCGCAATGTATTCTATTTTCTTCTCAGGATGAATTCCCTCTGTTAAGAAATCTCTTCTCCCGTTGTGTGGATGAATAAAAGAAGAAAAGTCCCCTTTTTTGTTACAACTTTAGCAACTCCCACCTCTGTCTCTGCTCCTTTTGCTCATTCTCCGATCATCCCGGGCCCTTGAGAGCTGCCCTCCCATGGCATGACCCTCAAAGGTACCCACCGCCGGATGAACATCTATGGCCCTTGTGGCAAACACTTGTCCCATTTGGAGGGTTCCTCGCCCGTGAGCCGTGGTCGTTCTTGTAGGCTGGCCCTCGAACGTTCCATACTCACATTTGGGTTCGGACCGCCGTGAGGCCACTCTGATTTTTGAGAGTCTACCCCGGAGCAATCCGATTGGTGACTTTCCTTTATCTCTGGCAAGTCCCGGTCCAGGGGAGGTGCTGCCCGATTTTTGCCAAGGCTAAGAATGCCCAACAACAAGTGAACGAGTTGAACTAATGAAGAATAAAATGAGGCCTCTGTGAGCAAACTGCTTGAGTAAAATGCTTAGACGTTCATGTTGTTTCACCTTAATAAACGATTAAAACTCTTAAAACCTCCTCATTACCAGCTTAATCTATCAACAGAACGAGCAAATCAACCCTTGAATCAACCTACAGGTGAAAGAAAAAGAAAACGCAGTAAACAGAGCTTCGAAACAACCCCATATAGCTATCTCGACGCGAGTTAAAATAGTGCGGCCACTGTTCCACCGCGCCGCTTCAACCCTCCTCACAAAATCCCCCTATCTCTTTCTTTAAATGCTAAAACGGCGTGCCCCCCCTTGCCCTCCATATCCGGCGAGCCCCTCTCCCCTTGCATGGCCTTAATACGGCGTGCCACCCTCCATCTTTCCCTTAAAACGGTGCGCCCCGTGTTCAACTCTTAAAACGGCGCCCCTATACCCGGCGCCCCCCCCCCCTTGTCTATCCTGTAAAGCCCCAAATCTGGCGCGCCCATCTCCATCTTGTTGCCCCAAATCCAGCGTGCCTAAAAGAGAAAGAAACTGATTAACCAAAAGAAAATATCTGAAGCTAATGAATAAAACTAATCAAAAGTTTCCTCCTCGCTACAATCCAAATTTTGTTCCAGGGGCGCTGCCCCCGGAAACCCCCGCAGGGAGCGCTGCCCCCTTGACTCCCGCGACCTGACCGCGTAAATTCATGTAAAGATCTTCGAACTCCTACAAAGCATCATTCTTATGAGTTAAAAATAATACCCAAGTGAACCTTGAGTAGTCATCTACAATGACAAACCCATAAAGTTTCCCTCCATGACTGTGAGTCCTAGTGGGACCAAATAAGTCTAGATGAAGGAGTTCAAGGGGTCTAGAGGTGGTGACAACATTTTTGGATTTGAAAGACACCCTGGTCTGTTTCCCCATAGCACATGCATCACAGATTTTATTTACAGTAAAATTCAGTTTTGGTAACCCTCTTACCAAGTCTTTTCTATATAGTTTAGAAAGAATGCTAAAGCTAGCATGTCCAAGTCGCCGATGCCACAACCATGCATCATCCGACTTATTAGCAACTAGACAAAAATTATCGTTATGAGAACTTTCAAAATCAACAGAATAGATATTTCCATCTCTAATACCAAAAAAATTTATTTCATAATAAACTTTATCTACAATAGAGCAGTGTGTGTTTTTAAAAATGACTTCGTGACCTTTGTCACAAAGTTGACTAATGCTAAGCAAATTATGATTCAAACCATCTACAAGTAAGACTTCTTCAATGGATTGGTTCAAATCCTTACCTATTCGTCCAATTCCCACAATTTTACCTTTGTCGTTCCCGCCAAAGGTGACCAATCCGCCATCCTTTTCCTTCAGGTCTGAAAAGAGTTCCTTATTGCCTGTCATATGTCTGGAGCATCCACTATCCAGATATCATTTGTTCCACTTGACTATTTTTCTTTTCAAAATATTCATCATCGGCCCTCATCAAATCACAAACATACATTGAGTGGCCGAACATTCCACAATAAAAGCATGTAACATTTGACTTTCTAAACCGACTCCTATACATGTATGATCTATCAACAAAAGAGTTCATGCATGAGTCAACATGATTATAGCCATATGAATTAAATGATTTTTGAAATCTATTTTTCACAAATGAAATTTTCTTAGTGGGTGAGTGTCCCACACCTCTCCTCTCATTCCTAGCATTTTCATTGCTAGATTCACCACTTTCAAACATTTTCTCTTTTCTTTTCAACTCTTTTTGAACAACATCTTTCAGATTCTTTAGTTCATTTTGCATGGTATTGAAGTTGGTTTGAATATCCTTCTTGGATTTTTCACATTCACTCAACTTAGCTTTAAGCTCATCCAACTCCATAACCAATTGAGCATTCTCATTTTTCAATTTTTCAGCATTTTCATACGCATGTTGTTTTTCTACTTCTAGACACTCTAGTTCATCCACATACAAGGATAGCTTGGATTCAAAATCTTCTTTTTCATCCTTGAATTTCTCAATTTGCATTTCATAAAAGCTGCATCTATCACATGGATTAGTAGATCTGATCAAATCACAAAATTTCGTTTTTAGATTTTTGACATCCGATTTAGACCTCTTATATTTCTGATATAAGTCTGCATACGCTTCATGCCATTGCTCAACAGTAAAATTCTCAGAGTCAGAATTTACCTCAGAGTTATCCTCATCTGCCATCAAGCAAAGATTCTGAACTAGTTCGTCCAGTCCATTCTTCTCACCTTCGGACTTTGAGCTATCCGAATCCTCATCACTCCATGTTGCCTTCATTGATTTTCCTTTCTTTGGCTTTTTCTTGTTCAGCTTTTTCTATAGCTCGGGGCATTGACCCCTCATATGGTCGGGCTTCTTACACTCATAGCAAATAATTTCTTCCTTCTTGCTCGGCTCGGCTTTCTTGTTGAAATTTCTCCTCATGAATCTTCTAGGAAGATTTCCATCTCTTCTAGCTCTTCTGAAATATTTTCTGACATTCCTTGTTACAAGAGTCATCAACTCTTCCTCATCACTATCCATAGATGAGTCTTTATCACTTTCATCAGACGATCCTGGATTAGCTTTCAATGCTATCGTCTTCTTCTTTTTGCTTTCATCCTCAGCAGACTTCATGAAGTTGATTTCGTAAGTCATCAATGATCCAATCAGTTGATCCACCGTGAGTGTGGTAAGATCCTCTGAATCTTCTATAACGGTTGCCTTTGTGTGCCACGGAGGTGTGAGGGACCGCAGCACCTTTCTGACCAAGTCTTGATTTGAATATTCTTTACCCAAGGCCTTCAAGTTGTTTGTGATCTCGCTCAGCCTTGCATACATTTGAATTATATTCTCCTTGGGTTTCATTGCAAAAAGTTCATACTCTCGAACCTACAGATTTGCTTTAGTCTCCCGTACTTCTGAAGTACCTTCATAGATCGTCTTCAGTTTGTTCCACATTTCCTGCGCAGATGAACACATAGAAATACGTGAGTATTCATTAGGGTGTATCGCGCACTGAATAATATTCATAGCTTTAAAGTTCGCACATGATTTCTTGATATGCTCTTCTTCCCATCCATCCTCATTAGAAGGTAAAACGCAAGGACCTTTGTTTATAACCTTCCATGTGTCATAGTCCTATGCTCGCATGAACACAGTCATTCTGTTTTCCCAATTAGGATAGTTAGTCCCATCAAAGAAGGGTGGTCTATGAATCGAATGTCCCTCGGGGACCATTCCCTTGTTGGCCATACTAAGAGATCTTTTCTCTACAACCGTGAGGTTGTCCTAAAATCAAAGACCAGCTCTAATACCATATTGTTGTCCCTAGGTTCTCGTATGGACAAGAAGGAGGGTTGAATTGTTCCCGCCAAACGCAATGGTAGTTTTTAAATTTTAACACAGCGAGTTGAAATAACTACCAACGCGGAAAATGATTGCACGAAATATAAGCTATAAAGAAATTAATTCTCTCAAGCTTATCGTTCTCACACGATCAACAAGAGTAATATATATATATATATAAAGGCAAACCACGGTCACACAGATGTGAGATAGATTTTTTAGGTGGTTCGGGACCACGACGGGCTCCCTACGTCCACCCCTCACCAAACCGGTGAGGATCTACTCGCTTCAATGAAGTGCACGGAGCTTTCACTCCAAGAGACACGGAGACAACGTCTCCTACACGATCCTACCACGGATCAACAGTCACACACACTTGTCGCAACACCCACGGCACAAGAGTACCACAACCGTTCACAGACGGTCAACAGACTTACAGAGTTGAAATTTGGAAAGACAAGATGTGTTTAATACAAGCATACAAACTTGAAGCTAATGACTCCACTAAGCACAAGCAAGATGTAGAATGAAATCTCCATGGAAAGAAAGTGCTATAGAATGTCTTCTCTAAGCCTCAGGTCGAAGGGTAGCCGGATGTCGAAGATGAGAACGTCCTCGCGTTCTCCTTCTCGTTCCGCTCCTTTTCTTCTTCAATCACAAACTCTAGAAATGATCGGAAGTAGATGAAAACCCAGAGTCTTTGCTCAGCTCCTCTCCTTCTCCCCTTTCTTCTCCTGCAAGAAAGATAGAACGTTAGAACTTGTGTGATGGAGGCATCACCCACGACTCCCTTTGGCTCGGGTCCACTTCTTCACACTCGGGAGCTGGTTGAGTTTGGGCCTCACTCTATAAAGGCCCCTTATCCATTTTGTAGCTTTCCTTTGAGTCATTTTGATGTATTTCCATTTTATTTGAGTCATTTCCCTTGGTCTAGCACTTATTTTTCTATGTTCTTGTATCATCATGCTGTCTAATGTGGCTATTGGGCCCCATTCGTTGGGCTAGGCCCATTAGCACTCCCACCCCCCCCTTGGTTATTTGTAGTTGTTTATTTTGTCAGGGACTTATTGTAAAGAGTGGGTTGCCTATATATAGGACCCCACTCCCCTCATTTGAAGTTAATGAATGAATGAATCCTTTGAGTTAAACTTGCCATTTGAGTTCAAATTGGAGTGATTCCTCTAGTTTTTGGGTGAGAGACCCTAGGGGAGAGATTCCCCACCCATTCCCCTCTTAATCTCTCTATTTCACCCCTCTTTCTCTCTCCTCCAACCCCAATTTCGAATTTTCTTCTCTCTCCTCCCCTCCCAACCACCTCCACTAGCTACCCACCTCATTTAATACCCCTCCACTTCCCCAAGTTGCCATTACTCCACTCCCATAGTCCCTAGGTGGCATCTTCCCCATTCCAACACCTTTCTCCACCTTCCCACCAAATCTACCCCATTCCAATACAAACTCTCCACTTCCCCACATAATCACCCACCTTCCAAGGCCATTTCAAATTTGAAATTCACACTCCCTCCACCCACTTGTTCCCCCTCACCTTCCCCCCTCTCCCTCCAAGCCCCAAATTCGTAGCTCCTCTCTCACCCACAGAAAACACCCCCTTCCAGCTCCCATTCTATCCCTCCCTCACCTTGAAACACCCCATCCTAGACCCCCTCACAGCCCGGGCTTTCCCCACACTCATCCACCCCCATTTCCTCTCCCATATACCCCATTTCCCCCCCATCATCTTCAACCTACCGTTTCAGCTGACAACCTGCAGAAGTGTACCATCTTACAGCGGCGACCACGGCTTCCTCCCGACGAGTTTGAAGACCCAAGAGGCATCCACGGAAGCGGCTACCTGTCCTCTTCGCAACGATCGAGGTCTCATCCCCATCGGAGATCGGTGCTGCTGTGGAGGTCCGTTCTTCCCCGACCGCGCAGTTCTGCTCCGGCTGAGGATCTGAACCGGACTAAAAGCTCAGCCACGACAAACCTTGGACGAACCAGCCCCGAAGCTCTTCTACAAATATCTTCCTCCTCCAGTCTTCGTTCAGGATCAAGAAACGGAACCTCATTCGGCTGCCGGAGGAAGGAGTTACAAATTTTCTCCCCCGAGCTCTCCAGTCTTGTCTCCTGCAGTCTGCTCCGACCAGTGCCCACTCTTTAGGGTACACCGACTGCCCTCGACCTCTGATTGCAGCCCCGTCACCTCTGGCTGAAAGCTACTTCGACCACGAAGACGTCGCCGCCAGTTTTGTGCTGATCGGAGTTCGGGAGGGTGCGTGGCGTCCTCTGCAACCTGCTGCCAGAAGTCTGCAACTGCGAGTCAGAAAACCTGATGTCCTGTTCCAACCTCTGCCCCAGTCAACAACGGTCTCAGAAGAAATTTAAGAAAATCTGAAGCGTTCCTGTCCCTGTTACGAAGCTTTTGCCGCCGGTCTCGCCATCGGAAAAATTCGTGAGAAGGATCTACAGCAACCACACCAACACACTGTCCCTGTTCGTAGACAACCGGCAGATTCGGCAACCTCGCTTAATCGTCGTTCTTTACCTTACTTTCCCCACCCCGCTTGGCCGGCTGAAGGCCCCTCCCTGCGGGAGGTAGTATTGTTGTATTCACATTAACCCCCACCCCAAGATCCCCCTCCTGCGAGAGGCGTAGTTTTGTACATGGTTTGAGCAGGTCAAGCTTCACCGCCGCGGCGTGTGGGGAACCACCGCCTCCCCGCTCGCCCTCGTCTCCGACCGGGACCGGTTTCTTCAAACCGGTCGAGTAAGTGCCTCATCCTAGCTCATTAGTGTTGCTCTTTCAATATTTACCTCATGCGCCGCTGAATTTGCGAGGGAGCGCCCGATCCTCAAGTCCATGACTTAAGAGTGATCGCCGTGGGATAGTGTGAACCGGTGCCCTTGTGCACTTTGTCGGCCCCAATTGAATTGGGCATCCAACCTTGGGAGTCAAACCTTGGCCTTGCTGGCCCTCTACCAGCAAGGGCCCTTTCCCATACTCACACTTGGCATCGCCAAGTCACTCCGGGTATAGAGTGCGACGGGAGAGCGGTGGCCCTTAAGGCCCATTTGAATGCTTAATTGTGCTTGTTTGCCTAAGTCCGAGGTCGTGTCACATCAAGTGGTATCAGAGCAAGTCTTTGACTTGTCTCTATCAAGTCAAGTCCTAGGGCATTCTTGCATTAGAGTCATCATCAATCCGACCCTTGCATTGATCCCCCCGATCATCATGGCCAACTACTTAGCCTACTCACCAACCTTGAATTTCATTCTAGATGGGGACATTACCTTTGACGGATCACATTCTAGTGATTATCTTAGGTGGGAAACTACCATGGAAAGATATTTTGAACGGACTTGGGTATATGGACCCGCGAGAGTCCGCAAGGCCAAGGGACGATTTCGGGGTCAAGCCAAGAGTAAATGGGCAAACATAGAGGGATTAAGAAGGGTTAGGAGGCAAGAGCCCATTTCTTCGTGGGATGATATGAAGAAGGAACTTAGGAAGATCTACATCCCAAAATATTCCCAACCCTCCTACTCGAACACCCCAAGCCCGAGGAGCACTACCACTCCTCCATCCTCACCCGACCAATTTGAGACCGACCTTTGGTCTCCACCCCCACCAATCCCAACAAATCACCTCTCAACCATCATAACTACACTTCGCAACGAAGTCCTCTCCCTTAAGACCCTAATAAACCAAACATCCACCTCTCCACCTAACCCCATGAGGGCCCCCATACCCCAACCAAAACCCCCTTCCCTAACCTACGCTAGTCAAGCCCCTTTAGCTCCCACTTCCACCCCAAACGATCCTAAGGGCAAGAGACCCCTAATCGACCCAATCCCCTCCATGATGACCACCACTCAACCAACCCTCACCATTCAAAACCAAGTGGACACCGTGTCCACCCCTCCACCTAGGCCCATGATTGTCACCACCCTCCAATCCAGAAGCTCCCACCAAACCCCTACCCCACAAAACCCCTTGGTCCCCACCACCACCCCTCCCTTGTCCCCGAAAAAGGACATTCCCCCCAAAACCAATCAACCCAAGCCACCCCAACCAACCCATCTCCCACTCCCTACCCAAAAGTCCAAAGTCCTAGGCTTCCACTACTTCCCCTCCCTATCCAAGCCAAAGTTTCCCATCACCCACCACCCCGGGTACACCATGCACCAACCATCATCACCCCACCCCCAATAGACCTTCCCATTCCCTTGAGAAAGGAGACCACAACCATCCACATGGGAGTAGATGAACCCATCCCCATCATTGAGGAAACCCAAGTTCATATCCGTGGTAAGGAAGAATCACAAATGTCCCCTAGCTTGGACCCCCAAGAGCCACAAGCCTTCACAAATAGCACCATAATCATAGATGGGCCCCTAGCTAGATGGCTAAAGGAGAGACCACTTCACCCCATCGTGTCCTATGTTTACCCACCCATGGAGAAAAACCTTCCCATTGCACCCATTAACTCCTATCACACCATAATCCAAACATCCTACCAAGTGGAAACCTTAGAGGATCTTCTTAAGGGCGTAGCATGGCAAATTGAGTTCACTAGCATGTTGACCCCTATGGCCAAACCACCTAGGAGCCTTGGCCTCCTACACCTATGCATAGGGTCTATCACCTCGATTTGCACCATTGGTTGCTACACTAGTGACCTCCTTCTATTCCTCCCTACACCCGATGAGCCCAACCTTCTCCTCGATTTAGAGCTTCTTATCTCGGGTAGAAAGCCTAGTCCTCCATTCATGGCCGACCATCCCACCAAAAACTTTGGCCCGATCACTTTACTAGAGGAGGAGAATCCACCATCAAGGGGTTGTGAGGACCAAAAGGACCTAGGGTTCCTCTCCTTAGGTGACCCTTACCATGACCCCTTCGATCCCTTCCTATACCCACCCATTAAGATCCCAAACACTTTGTTCGGCCAACCCACTAGAAAACTTGGCCCACTTACCTTGGAGGAGGATGACTCACAATTTGGGAACCTTGAAGACATAGAGTGCCTCCCTCTAGGAAGACCTTTCTACGACCCCTTTGATCCCTTCCTATGGGAGTCTAGTTCCCCATGTAACCCAACCATCTTACCCACCACCCACCCTTTCCTACCCTCACCCATCATATTGGGTCAAACCAATCTCATCCATGACCCGGGTTACACCTTGGGAGCCAAGAGCTTGGGCCACATATCCCTAGGTAATAAGGTTGTGCCCCACCCCATGATGACCACCTTCTTAGATCCATTCGATCCGTTCCAATGGGAATTCAAAGGTTGTCCCACCCCTATACACATGGAAGTCACTTTTGGGAAAAGTATGCATGTGTCTAGGCTTTCCACACCCCTTGGCATGAACACTGTGTTGGGTCCATTCATTCGTATCACCCACATGTCAAGTAGAAAGCATGAGTGGTCCAAATTTGGATGTAGTGGTCCACCTTCATTCATCATGGGTCTTAAGCATATCAAAGGCATCTACGGATGTCCGGGTCCCCCGACATGCATCACCACTTTGCATGATAGATTCACATATGGTTGTCCCGGTCCACCTAAGTCCACCAAAGTCTACATGACAACATTGCATGATAAGTCCACATATGGTTGCCCCGGCCCACCAAGGCTCATCAAGGTCCATATGGCATCATGGCATAAATGGTCTATATATGGTTGTCCAGGTCCACCCATAACCACTAGAAGGTCAGCACTCACAAAATTGCATGAGGAAATCCGCAAGCACATTAGCATAAAAAATGAGGCTTATAAAAGGTTGGCTGACTCTCACCGGCGTCACTTAGAGTTCCAAGAGGGTGACTTTGTGATGGTAAGGACGGAGAGGCTCTCCCCAGGAGCCAACTCCAAGTTGAGGCCACGTGGGACTGGTCCCTTCCAGGTTTTGAGGCGCATTGATGCAAATGCTTATTGGTTAGATCTCCCTGAGGACTATGGGGTAAGTCCAACATTCAATGTCGCCGACTTAGTGCCATACAAGGGCCCCACGGTGAGACCTAGTGAGGAGATTGAGCCTACTTCTTCCCTTGAGAGAGCACCCACCTGTGAGAAGAGTCCACTAGCCAAGAGAGCTCAGCGCGATCGCATTGAACGAATATTGGATGAGCAAATCACTACCACCCGGAGCAAGGTATATGAGCGCTATCTCGTCAGGTGGAAGGATCGGCCTCCGTCGAACGACTCATGGGTGAGTCGGGAGGACCTCCAGCGATTGGATCCGGACCTCCTCGAGCGGTACCTTAGTCGGATGGACCCTTACTCGACGGAGTCGAGCTCTTCGCAGCCCAGGGGATTTGATGGAGGCATCACCCACGACTCCCTTTGGCTCGGGTCCACTTCTTCACACTCGGGAGCTGGTTGAGTTTGGGCCTCACTCTATAAAGGCCCCTTATCCATTTTGTAGCTTTCCTTTGAGTCATTTTGATGTATTTCCATTTTATTTGAGTCATTTCCCTTGGTCTAGCACTTATTTTTCTATGTTCTTGTATCATCATGCTGTCTAATGTGGCTATTGGGCCCCATTCGTTGGGCTAGGCCCATTAGCACTCCCACCCCCCCCTTGGTTATTTGTAGTTGTTTATTTTGTCAGGGACTTATTGTAAAGAGTGGGTTGCCTATATATAGGACCCCACTCCCCTCATTTGAGGTTAATGAATGAATGAATCCTTTTGAGTTAAACTTGTCATTTGAGTTCAAATTGGAGTGATTCCTCTAGTTTTTTGGGTGAGAGACCCTAGGGGAGAGATTCCCCACCCATTCCCCTTTTAATCTCTCTATTTCACCCCTCTTTCTCTCTCCTCCAACCCCAATTTCGAATTTTCTTCTCTCTCCTCCCCTCCCAACCACCTCCACTAGCTACCCACCTCATTTAATACCCCTCCACTTCCCCAAGTTGCCATTACTCCACTCCCATAGTCCCTAGGTGGCATCTTCCCCATTCCAACACCTTTCTCCACCTTCCCACCAAATCTACCCCATTCCAATACAAACTCTCCACTTCCCCACATAATCACCCACCTTCTAAGGCCATTTCAAATTTGAAATTCACACTCCCTCCACCCACTTGTTCCCCCTCACCTTCCCCCCTCTCCCTCCAAGCCCCAAATTCGTAGCTCCTCTCTCACCCACAGAAAATATCCCCTTCCAGCTCCCATTCTATCCCTCCCTCACCTTGAAACACCCCATCCTAGACCCCCTCACAGCCCGGGCTTTCCCCACACTCATCCACCCCCATTTCCTCTCCCATATACCCCATTTCCCCCCCATCATCTTCAACCTTTCAGCTGACAACCTGCAGAAGTGTACTATCTTACAGCGGCGACCACGGCTTCCTCCCGACGAGTTTGAAGACCCAAGAGGCATCCACGGAAGCGGCTACCTGTCCTCTTCGCAACGATCGAGGTCTCATCCCCATCGGAGATCGGTGCTGCTGTGGAGGTCCGTTCTTCCCCGACCGCGCAGTTCTGCTCCGGCTGAGGATCTGAACCGGACTAAAAGCTCGGCCACGACAAACCTTGGATGAACCAGCCCCGAAGCTATTCTACAAATATCTTCCTCCTCCAGTCTTCGTTCAGGATCAAGAAACAGAACCTCATTCGGCTGCCGGAGGAAGGAGTTACAAATTTTCTCCCCCGAGCTCTCCAGTCTTGTCTCCTACAGTCTGCTCCGACCAGTGCCCACTCTTTAGGGTACACCGACTGCCCTCGACCTCTGATTGCAGCCCCGTCACCTCTGGCTGAAAGATACTTCGACGACGAAGACGTCGCCGCCAGTTTTGTGCTGATCGGAGTTCGGGAGGGTGCGTATCGTCCTCTGCAACCTGCTGCCAAAAGTCTGCAACTGCGAGTCAGAAAACCTGATGTCCTGTTCCAACCTCTGCCCCAGTCAACAACGGTCTCAGAAGAAATTTAAGAAAATCTGAAGCGTTCCTGTCCCTGTTACGAAGTTTTTGCCGCTGGTCTCGCCATCGGAAAAATTCGTGAGAAGGATCTACAGCAACCACACCAACACACTGTCCCTGTTCGTAGACAACCGGCAGATTCGGCAACCTCGCTTAATCGTCGTTCTTTACCTTACTTTCCCCACCCCGCTTGGCCGGCTGAAGGCCCCTCCCTGCGGGAGGTAGTATTGTTGTATTCACATTAACCCCCACCCCAAGATCCCCCTCCTGCGAGAGGCGTAGTTTTGTACATGGTTTGAGCAGGTCAAGCTTCACCGCCGCGGCGTGTGGGGAACCACCGCCTCCCCGCTCGCCCTCGTCTCCGACCGGGACCGGTTTCTTCAAACCGGTCGAGTAAGTGCCTCATCCTAGCTCATTAGTGTTGCTCTTTCAATATTTACCTCATGCGCCGCTGAATTTGCGAGGGAGCGCCCGATCCTCAAGTCCATGACTTAAGAGTGATCGCCGTGGGATAGTGTGAACCGGTGCCCATGTGCACTTTGTCGGCCCCAATTGAATTGGGCATCCACCCTTGGGGAGTCGATCCTTGGCCTTGCTGGCCCTCTAACAGCAAGGGCCCATTCCCATAATTCACTCTTGGCATCGCCAAGTCACTCCGGGTATAGAGTGCGACGGGAGAGCGGTGGCCCATTAAGGCCCATTTGAATGCTTAATTGTGCTTGTTTGCCTAAGTCCAAGGTCGTGTCACATCATTGTGTGTTTTCTTGTTGTTTTCGAAGACCACATTATGAATATATATATCAGCATACAAGGTTCAAAAGACCACAAAGCCCTTGTAAAACCCTAACCAAACCCTTCTAAGATACTCAACTATACCCTAAGGGTAATGGGGTAAAAAGGCAAGACAATCGGATCAGGAAATGGGGTGTTCGAAATCAATCCGGAAAACATGATCCGGACACACCAAAGAAAGTGTCGACTCTTAGAGTCGACACTCTTTTCAGGGTGTTCTGTCCCGAACACAAAATAGCACCCAAGATAAAAAGTGTCGACTCTTAGAGTCGACACATTTTGTTAGGCGTTCTGCCAGCAGACAAAAATCCAACTCACAGGTGAAAGTGTCGACTCTTAGAGTCGACACATTTTGCCAACCATTCTGTCCGCATGAAAAACTGCCCCCAGACACCAAGTGTCGACTCTTGCAGAGTTAAACCAGAGAAACACTTTATGCAGTAAATTAAACCCCAAAACTTTAAATATGCATCAATACTAATTTAGCAACATTGAAAAACCCAATTCAATGTAATGTCAGTGAACATTAAGCTTAGATTCTTACCATTGATCCATTTGTTGTAAGGAAGCTTACCATCATACCATGGACCCCAATGAATCAATAGCAAAATGCAACCTGCACATTCTGGTAATTCAGATTTATGTAAATCTTAAATCAATGCATTTGAAATTCTAGCAAGCAACTCAAGGGTTCCAGTTCAGTCCAGAAATGTTAAGATCAATTCATTGATATTCTATGCATTTAATGCCCAAGTCTAAGCATATGAAGACTAAGGTCAGTGCATCTTCAACATAGGTCGATGCACATTGTGTAAACCACACAAGCAAAGTCGGTGAACATGTATAAAACACCAAGAGTCTGTGCACATTCAAAAAATCTTCAAAGACAGGTCAGTGCATGTTCTTTAAAGAAATAAGGAACAAGGTCTGTGCATGTAGCATAGAGTCTGTGCATAGCACAGGGTCTGTGCATATGTAGCACAGAGTCTGTGCATAGCAAAGGGTCTGTGCATCAAGGTCATGTTTAAAAAATAAGGTCGGTGCATTATGAAAAACCCAAAGAACAGGGTCGGTGCATATATGCACAAGGTCTGTGCATAGTATGCACAAGGTCCGTGCATAGTTTGCACAAGGTCAGTGCACGGTTGTTAAACACCAACGCAGGTCGGTGCAAGTTATGAAAATGCCAAGGACGGTCGATGCATGTTTTAAAACAAATGCTAAGACAGTCGGTGCATGCAAGGGCAAGTCGGTGCAATGATGATGCAAACCAAAGAGTGTCGACACTGAGTGTCGACACTTACTCCCCACTTACCCAGAAATTCACTTAGATGATTTTCTGAAAATAAAGCCTTACCAATGGACGGACTGTGAACATGAATGGAATCTTTGAACCTATTTTGTGTTGTGGGTGACAAGGTACTTGATTTGTCAATCTATTTTAGTCCAGAATTATATTCACCATAACTGTCAGTCCTGCAAAGCAAGGTTATCATGTCTTGTATTAGATCCTTGATCATCATTCAATCTTCAATGGATATTTTCCATACCTCATGCACACAAGCATGCACACAAGTTTTGTCAACATTAAAACTAAATCATCAAGCTCACCAAGCGGTCCAACAACCTTCTACGCCCACTTACACCCCGTCATCTACATCTACCTCCACCTCCATATATCAACCTTCACCCTCCACAAGCTAACCCTACGCTCCCATGAGCCAGCCTTCCATGAGTCAGCCTTACGCCACATCCACCTCCGCATATCAACCTTCCACAAGTCAGCTGTCCGCTTATTCGTACCCTCATGTGTCTTCATCGCCACCCCGGTCAAGGGAATACCATACCCCGAGCAGGTGGATGCCGTCTATATACCCCCTCATCCTGCTCCACATATGCCTTCACCAAATCCGTGCGTCGCCGGCTAAGCACAATTGCCTACGCAACCTCCGCTTCTGTCTCTGCAACCTTCTCCACCCTTATCCCATCCGCCTTGCCTGAAACGGGCTCCTCCTCCTCCATTGCCGGAGTGTTTTACTGATATTTTTTGGGCTTTGATGGCCACTCATGCATTGCCGCTCCCTCTAGTTGTGCCTTGCCGACTTGCGGTCGGGGATATGCTTCAGTTCTGCGATTTCCACCGCCAGTAGGGGCATTTGGTCGAGGATTGCCCTGAGTTCTGGGAGTTTGTTTATGACTTGGAATCCAATAAAAGGATTGATTGGGCCGCCATTCGTATGGTTGTTCTACATCTTCACAGCAAGCAATAGCAGTAGCAGGCGCCGCCCAGGCAACCGTCTCCATCACTACAAGGCGAGGGGCACCCCTGTGATTCTTCATCTGGCACTGTGCCCGCTCCGTCATCTATTCCATCACCCGTTCTCTCACCTAGGCCATTACCTACCCTATCGTCTCCACCTATTTCCTTACCTATCTCGTTACCTTCACCATCTCCCACCACATCTTCACAACCTCCACCAACCCGAGCTCTTGCTCAGGCCGGTACCACCGCTTCCGCCACTTCCCCCAGCATTACTCTTACCCCCAATGCCGCTCGTCGCGTGGTGCTGATACGTCAAAGGTGGGCACCACGCCCTCCCTCTTTACCCTCTCCATCTCCATCTCCACTACCCACATTGCCCGCATTGCCTAATCCATTACCACCAGTGCCTCCATCACCTCCACCATCTCCACTGCCTTTGCTGTCCCCTTCCCCACCGTTGCCCAAGCCTGAGCAAGCCACGCCGTTACCTTTGCCTTCGCCACCACCCGAGCCTGTCATCACCTCTAACCCTCAGCCCTCCACACCATTTGAACCTATTCCCTCCACTTCTACTTCCACCCCGCGGAGCAGGTGTGCATTGCCATTGGTGCACTTTGGGTTTGGTACCCAGGGAGACGATGAGCCGAGTCAGGACGATTCATTGCCGGTTATTCATTTCAAAGTTCAGAATTTCATCTTCCTCATGCCAATCCGAGTCCCGGTCTCTGTCTACTTTGGGGCCAATGAACCTATGTTTCAAGGAGCAGTTGTCAAGAAGAGCCCCTTCGCATTGTTGCCAGTTTCTTCCTGAGCGAGGCCGGTGGCAATCTCTTTGCTCGCCAGAGAGTTAACCGTTGATGCTATTATTTCTCCTCACTCTGTTGCCATTCAGGTGACAGGCCAAGAAGGACTCTCTACCCGAATTGTGTTAACTCATACGACCGCCAAACATATTATGCACTCTATGTTCAAGGGGTAGTTTGTCGTATCTTCAGCATTCTCCAAGGACATTCTGCACATTCTATGCAATCTCCCTTGGTTTATTAGCAAGTCGGCCATGTCAACGCCATGTATTACCCTCCCTCGGTTTCGTCCTGTCCTTCTATCAACGGAGTTGTGCTTCAAGGCTGAGTTCCGAGTGGAGTTGCCGAATCTCATGCTTGTAGTGTCGAGAGACAAAACCCCATGGGTTTGTGATGTTCATCATTCTAAGGAGTTACTTGTTCAAGAATGTCCACCTACTGTTGTTAGCACCGGATGTCTAGGGGCAACCGCCCCGGTAAGGCAGCATGTTCATAGTCGGGTCAGGCCGTCTGCTAGATGGGCTCACTATCTAATAAGATATTGCAAGGCAAGGTACCCAAGGATTCGAGCCCGCGCCAGGCGGGTCCATTACAAGCCAGTTTCCGCTAAGAAGAGGCGGTGGCACAGGTTCAAGAGCGGCCAGTTGTGCATTCAGGGGTCCACCTCTTCCTCCCCTTCTTTTCATTCATCCTTTCTCTTGCTTAGCTCTCACCCTTGGGTGGTGTATCTTCACACTTCAGATCCTATTTCAATCATCTTCTCCTCTCTTCCCCAGTCCGCAAACCCCCATTCCTCTTCTTCCCATCCAGAGTCTCCAGATTTTCCCTCCTCTCACAATTCTAGGCCTTGGCCTGTGCCCTCTCATCATCCCGATCCTTGGACATCTTCTGATTCCTCTCCTCCGGTATCTCCGAGTTCTAATTTTCCTTCCCCGACCGTGTCGGGTGATTCCCATTCCCCTTCTCCGACTGCGTCGGATGATTCTTCTTCTCATCTTTCTACTCATTCTTCCTCACCCTTTCGGGGGCGTTGCCCTTTTTCTTACTATTTTCGAGGCTTTAGTCCGCCTTGATCCCGGTGGATCTTTGTTTCTTCTGTATCTGGTTCCTTGTTATCAAGGTCTCTGTGCCTTAACGAGGGAGTTCTAGCCCTCGTCTCTCTTCCTTTTTATCCTTCTTCGTTCAGTTTGGTGTCTGCCGCTCCTCCGTGTAGAGGAATCTACAACCCCTTGTTATCTTCTCCCTTTTGTCCTGACAAGCAAGGAATACAAAGCTCGTGCTGCTCAAAAGTCACGCTTCAGGATGCTACTTCCACGCTATGGATTTGCAAGGTATCTTTGTTTTATGCAGGAATATGTTATTATTGTCATTACTTATTGTTATTCCTGCACATGCTTATAATGCTATTCCTCAACATGTTTGAGTGACTTTTAGAAATCTACTTAGTTAAGCTTAGTCAAGACAAGTTCGCTTCTGCCGCATTCTTAGGCTGGTGATAGCTCCGTGCTGGGAATCTAGTTTCTTTCCCCGATCGTTGAGGGTGACCATTGAGTATGGATTTTTCACACACTACACGGCGAGCCATAGCTGATTCCTCTGAGGCACATCATTGCTGCTTTGGCCATACTTTGGGTATGCACAAAGGTCTTTTCTCTGCTCGACCAAGTGCAGGGGCAAGGGGCTGATGGATGAGATGACCAACATAGGTGCTCCCTAATACGAGAGAGGTCTCAAATAAGGACAGTGTTGACCCTCAAAAGTGAGCTTTCATGTAAAATCTAGCCAATAAGGGATGTCAAAAAAGAAAATCAATGATCTGATCAATGTAAAATTATGAAAATCAAAGGCATGGTAAGAGTGACAGTACAGTTCCCCGCGGGACGTCATGAGCCCGGTCGCATGCGTGCCTGATAAATATGGGTCTCAAAATCAAAGACACAAAGCCTCGGCGCAACAGGCTATCTCTTTGAGGGTTAGTGCCCTGGAAGGAATTCAAGTCCTGATGTCTCCCATCCTGCATAAAGCTTATCCCCATTTTTCTTCTGCTTCTCCCTCTTAGGCTGGGTTGTATCCCGGGTATGGCCTTAGTAGGGACACCATTCTTTAGAGACGGTTGGTTGTGGTGAGCCACTCTCAAATGCACGCCTTGCTCAAGAGAAATCTTTAACGAAAGGGGGAGGAATGACGATCCTTGGCCAGTAGTTTGAGCTCGTCTGGGTGTTGCGGATTGCAATTTCAAAAAAAAAAATCCAAAAAAATCAGATACTTCAACATTAAAAAAAATGAGATATTGTCAAAAAAATCTAAAAAAATCAGATAACATGAAAATTACAAAAAATGAGATATTGTTCAAAAAACAAAAAAAAATCAAATATTGTTGAAAATCCAAAAAAATCAAGAAAATTGAAAAATCTAAAAATATTTATTTTTTTGTTCCTTTCTATCTATTTGTTTTGAGGATAGGTATGATCTATTTGCTCAGTGTACAGGTTGCAAGTTGCAGGTGTGCAAGTTTCCTTGCTCTTCTATCTGGTTCATGTTCACATCTTTCGGATATGTTCTCTCCTTCTTCAATCTATATCTCTCGATCTGTTCTGAAGCTCATGTCCTTCTCAACTCTCAACTTATTAAAAATGATCATATCTCCATGAGAAGGCATTGTCTCACGATTGTGAACCCGTCGGTTCTGCTTCATCTGATCTTGGGCTTTGATTGAAGAGCGTATTTGTCATGTCTTTTGTCCCGCCATGTCCTTGTCACGTGTTTATGTCCCTCCGTGTCGTCCCATGCATGTTGTTTTGTCCCTCACCGCGTGTTGTTAGTTGTCTTGCATATGTTATTAGTCATCCCTCTGTGTCCCGTGTGTTATCCCAACCGTGTGGTCATCCCTCATATTCTTGTCCCAACCAAGTGTTGTCCCACTGCGTTGTTCTCTTGTCCCACCATGTTCATCGTGCATACATGTGGTTTGTTCATGCCATTGCATATGTGCTTGATTGTCGTGTTGTATTGTTTTCCATTCATTTGATCGTTATGTTATGTTGTGTTGTCTGTCGTTCAGTTGATCGTTATGTTCTCTTCGTTATGTTCATGCTTGTTTGCTCATGTTTTTGTTGTCTTATATAAGAAAATTCAGAAAAATAAAAAAAATGCCATTTCACTTGGCAGGTAAGTCAGGTATGGCTCTCTATCCCTGCTCTTTGTTACATTACTATATGTTATATACATTATTATAGCCTCTCAAGGACCGGCTGGTTGTCCGTGTGTTCTAGGATCTGATGTTCCCCTTTAACAAAAATGATGATGATCTAGGAGCATATGGTTAATCGTTGGATAGGCCGCTCGGTTGAGTCGGGTGGGGGACGATGGACTCTTTCTCGCACGTTGTGGTTACGGATGACTCTTGACCCCGTCATGGCTCGGTCTAGCAATAGTATCCATGAGTACTTTCTATTTTATCTTTCTTTACATCCGTTTTGATGATTTCTTTATTTTAGCCCAGCATGCATCAAGTCATTTTGATCATTTACGCCTCGTGATCCGTTCAAGATTTTCTCCTCAACGATGGTTGATTGCACTTCAATTCTCTTGGATAAGAGATTATCATTCCACTCCGAATTTGAACGTTTTCTCTGATCTGCATGCTCGGTCTAGTTGGCTAGCGTGATTCCTGTCTGGATTTTATCTCTATCTTATTCTCCTTTTCAGCTTTTCAGCTGTGTTCCTTCTGATCCCCTCATTGTCCGTGGATTGTGTCCCCGGTGAGGTTGGTCGTGTTTCCTTTCCTTTAGTTAGTTTAGTTCTCCAGACATGTCTCATCCGCGTTAGCTGTTCCGGGTGGCTAGTTTGGCATTTTCGGGAGAATTCCTGTCACTTGTTGGTTGTGAAGGGTGTCTTTTGCCTTGATGCCCGCTTATCAGTTCTCTCCACTTCATCTCTACTTCATCTCCATTTCTCGTCACTGTCACTTTCGCTCCATCTCCTTTCCATTCCACCTCTGCGCCGCTTTCGTTCGTTCCCTTGCAAAGCGGACATCAACGAGGGGCATTTGTTGACACCCATTTTTGGCCAATAAGTCGCATTATTTCTCTTATTCGTCATTTTGATGTCTCGAATTATCCATTATTTTGGAGCCTTAGATGGATTCCGAGCCCATTTCATTGTTCCATAGCCTTTTGGACTTCGGAGATCATGATTTCAGAGAGCCCTGGAACTTATCTTATCAACTTTCGGCCTTCCAAGTTGACTTGCGGCCCATTTCGATCAACTTTCCATCAAGCATTTGGCCCTTTTCGCTACACAGTCTTGAAAATAGCCCTTTTTCATCCTCTTCTAGTCCTCAATTCATAAAGTGTCCTTCCCCAAAGTTGTTCATGTTTTAAAGCCCTATAATTTCTTCTTTTACGCCATTGGCCACTTCTCCACCGATTTCAAGTTATTCATGCTTTTCTGGCATGCTACGGTGTTCACCTACGTCCCAGAATTCTTTCTCTCTGTTCTCGCCCCATTTTATTCCTCTTCCACTCATGTTCTCATCTTGCTCTCTTCATGAAAGTTGTTCATCTTTCCGTATTCTACAATTTATTCTTCTACCACTTTCCCTAACTCTACACCGTTTTTGAGATATGATCCTATTTCCAAAGTCGCACAAAGTCTGCCCAAAAATTTTCCTCCAGCATCCTAGCGGTCATTTGCTAGACCGCTAGGGAACAAAAAATCGTCATTCACTAGACCGTTTTCTAGAAACTTGCCCGAAATCATCCCGTTTCACCCATGGAGCCTTGCATTCACCCCCTAGACCATTTGCCATCCCCTTGCGGCCCTGCGATAGATCGCTAGGCTAGCCCAAGAGTCCAGCCTGCGCTGGACTCTATCTCAAAATCCATCCGACGTGCCTATCTTTCGGTGGCCATATCTTCTGGAATACAACTCCAAATTGATCCTCGTTTGTTGCTATCTCTTTCCCTTTGTATTGTCTTGAGTTTGATCTATAGAACTTGAATTTTCATTGGATATATCTCTCAGAATCATGGTCAAAAGTTCAGGATTTGTGTGTCCTAGTACAAGTCAAACTCTTATTTTCTATGCGATGGGCCTATCTTCCGGCGAGCATTTCTAGAATCCTCCTCCAAATAGAGTCCCACCTTTTCCTATCTCTTCTCCTTAGTATTATCTCGAGTTTGATCCATCGAACTCAATTTATCTTGGACTATATCTCCGAGAATCGTGAGAGGAAGATAAGGATTTCCTATAAAACTCTATATAAACTGCCCAGTTCGTAGTCGTGATAGGATCCGTGTGATGGATTCAGAGGGGGGTGAATGAATCCCACCCTTAAAAAATTTTCGCTCAATAAAAATCTAGAACACTATCAAGGCAAAATAGACAATCTGAAGAACAAGTTAAATTCTCTTTTAAATCAATGAGCAAATATATAAGGCGCGCCTAAACAATCAACTAGCGGAAGCAAAGAAAGTAATCAACCCACTGCACAGATAGAAACAAGAATGCTCAAGGCAACCTGTGAAGGAGGTAGAAGACAAGGAGCAAACACACAAGCCCAACCACACTGCACAGAAGATTTTTTAGGTGGTTCGGTCACCAAGACCTACGTCCACCCCTCACTCCAAACCGGAGTGAGGCTTCCACTAGCTAACGCTAGAACAACAGACTCAGTCTGCAACAGGTGTTGCTTAACAGCTTGACCAAGGGAACAACCTCCCCTTTTCCTCCAAACTAGAGGGAACCACTAGTGACACCCAGTCACTAGCAAACAAGAGACCGAAGTCTCTCTTCCTCTAGACCAGGAGGGAACACCTAGACTTGCAACCCACAAGACCAGAACCAGAGACGAATCTCCCTTCCTCCAAACCGAAGGGGAACCCACAAGTGACACCCAGCCACTTGCAAACCAGAGGTCACGGACCTCTCTTCCTCCACACCAGAGGGAACCCCGATCTCAAACCAGAGAATCGGAAAACATAGTTACCAAATGAAAAGGAAAAATAAGAAATGAAAAATACACAGTGATCAGAAAGCTAGAAGGAGAAGTGGTTTGATTCAACAAGTTCCCCGCGTCCCATTCTTAAGCGTGATCAATTCTTCATATTTCCAAGGTTCACGACGCCCTTTCCTTTATCTCTTCATCCCTTTGGCATTGTTGCAACTTTGGTGGCGATCACGGTACGTTTCCATGTCTATTTACCCCCCTTTTGTTCATACTTTCATGCCGATTCATGCTTGTTCATGTGCATACACACATAGTTAGTTTAAAGGGGCGGGGTTGAACCATTAAACAATCTACAGGTGCTAGTTGAGTAATGTATTGGGGTCGAAGCCCATTAAGAAATCTTCTCGCCTTCATTTTCTCGGTACACACCAAGTGGGGTGCATACCTTGACAGATAGGAAAATTGGGCCTCGTACTCGGCCATAGATAAGGTCCTTTGCTTGTGGGCGGCGAATTCCATGGCCTTCTTTTCTTGAATATGGTCCGAGAAGTATTTGTTGTTGAAATACTCTATGAACTCGCCCCACGTAACTTGTTCATGGGGGTAAAGTAGCCTCTATTGATTCCTACCAAAAATGAGTGTCCCGCTCTAGTTGGAACGTCGCTAATAAGACTTTTTCTTCATCCGTGCATTGCATGACACGGAATATCCTTTCTGTCTTCTTGATCTAGTGTTCGGCATCATCGGGGTCGGATGATCCGGTAAACTTTGGTGGATTCATATTACGGAAGCTTCTGTGGAGATCTCTCGCTCCACGGTGTGCTCTGCCCTGTGCCACTTGTTGTAGCGCCTAGGTAAGACCTTGGACAGTGCGTTGCATGTCGTGCCATTGAGCACGTTCGGTGGCCATGATCCTATAATAATTAAGTAACTGTATTAATATAAGATTAATCCAAGGGCCTAAGTTCCTTAGTTAACTTAACCCATGGCTCTACCCAGTCCCACCGGGTAAAGGTATAAACCTATCCTTGGACTTGGTTTCCTAGAAATTGAATATCCTAGGTTGTGATACCACAAAAACTATCATGCCTCGAGCGCGGAAGGAACCTGGTACGCGTGATAAGTTTATATCATTCATGTCAATCAGAGCATAAGGAATTCGACCTTATAGACAGAGATGCGCAAATTGTAAAACAACCAAATCCAATTTATTCATAATAACCATTAAGGTAACTCCATTACATAACCTCTTTTTGGAAGAGAGTACTAAAGAACATTCTAGACTCAATAAAGAAAATTATAATGATCGACTCAAGAAAAAGGAAAAGACACAACTAGATAACGGCATTGATAGTTAGAACGGCTCTAAGCTCTTCACTCATGTCCATTCCCATCCGAATGAGCTTCGTCATCGGAGTTACCTAAAAATATGGGAAAACACTAGGTGAGCAAATGCTTAGTAGGAATTATATCTCAAGTACAAGCTTTGATTTAAGTAAATTACAAGTTACATGAATGCAAGTCTAGCTATGCATTTACGCATGACAATGTCGAGAGCGGAATAACAGGAAGTAATGTCGGTGGACTAACAAGATTTTAAGATAATCATGTGATGTATACCAAGATAGTCAAGCATGTAATAACAAGTCATGAGAATTGGCTATTATAATATCAAGCAACTAAGTACCCATTCCGGGCCACACAAGTCATGTCATGTCAAGTCAAGCACGAGTCGTGGAATGTCAAATCTAACAAGTCATGCACTTTGGTACAATGCCACACCGTGATCAATCAACTCCCATGGCCATAAGTACTTTCGGGTGCTCCTCCCAGGACCAGATCGGGTCCTATATGCACAAGCATTGAGTCATGTATATTTTAGACATCCACTATAGTTATAGCCAATATAGAGTTCCAAAGGAATAAACCATTATAGGATGATAAGATTGATTTCACGAATGAAGGAGTTCAAGGGCAGAACTTGAACAAGTATGACACATCGTTAAATCACATGAAAACCAAGAGATGTCGTGAAACTGGGTAATTGGTGCCCACTCAGTTGCCATCAATTTCAGAAAATAGCGCCCACTGTCTGGTCGCTATTTCCTCTGAACAGTGCAGGTAAGGATAATTTGCGTCCATTAACATGGTCGCTCATTAAAGAATTGGCGACACCTATCAGGTCGAAGGTTTAGTAAATAACGACGACTGTCGGGTCGCTAATTCAATTAGCGCCCAGATGGCTGTCGCTATTTCAAGACAAAAGGCATAACTTCTCATAAAGGCCACAACAGCACTCTGTGAGGGCTAGACCACCATGTTTCTTCAGAGTGACATGGCTAAAAGGGGTTCCAGGGTTTTTGAGGGTACAACCTACTCGGCTGCCTTGAGAGAATCCAAGGCTAGCGTAGACTTACGGAGGTCTCCATGATTAAATCATTACTTCGAAGGAAGGAACATCCCGCGTAGGGTTCAAACATCACTGAGAGTTAGTGTGTAATCGATAGAATCAAAAATAGGAACTCCATCTACGGATGTGAGATGAGAGTGCCCAGTAAACCCGCGATATGGGTTAAGAAGCGTGATAAAATTGAGAGAAAAGAATTGGCGCCTGATCAAAGGTCGCTATATCTTGAAATAACGGCTTTCTGAAAGGACGCTCAATCTTATATTTGTAATATTCCAATTTAAATTATTAAGAATTAGCAACTCTACGAACTGGCACTAATTCTTGTAATTTTCCAGAATCACATAATTTTAATTTTAATTGGCGACCGTTCACAATGGCGCACAATCTTTAAATAACGTCTACTGTCATGTCGCAGAGTCAAATTTCCATATATTTCATTTTTACTAATTATTTTACAAAACAACGCCACCATATAGAGGCGCTCATTCTTTAAATAGCGACGATGTGACTTTCGCTCATTCTTTGTTTCATGCTACTCATCGGACAGGTACAATCTTAGACACATATCACTGTTCACAAACTAGGAGTTCACATAATCATGAAAGTAAAGACATGGATAGACAGAGAAAAATATCAAGATTCCAGGAACATGCTCATGCAATAATTTTAACTTCAGGTTACATAGATATTTAGCTTTTAAGCATGTGGTATTTATTAAATACACTTGAGAATTAGCGGATTGGGAAAAGGTCGCTCGTTAAACTGCACCATGGCCACTGTCGCTATTTCATAAGAATTGGTGACAGCTCGCGCGGCCGTTCATTCAATTGGCACCCTTGAGCTGGCCGCTATTTACTGAAACTCAGTAAAGCTTCTTAAAACTCAAATAGTCATGGAATCACTACTATATGACCTATATGCATGAATTTACTTTGATCATCATGTTGGGCTTCGTATCTTGAGAACACCCACCTCTTTGGTTAATTGAGATGACGAACGAAGAGAATATTCACGAAACATAAGAGAAGAATATCTACTGCAGCAATAGCAGCAACGACAGGACGATGAGGCTTGATCCTTCATGCAGCAGCAACCGTGGTAGCAGAGGAAATCCCGGGGCTTCCACAGCAACAAAAGGAAGATGCAGCAGGGAGAAGCAGCAATCGAGGAAGAGAAACTTCTTCATGGCAACTATTGTAGGATACGATGGAAGAAGAAAGGAGAACGCTTCTCCTCACATTCATGAACGGCAGTACCTATAGCAAAGGCGGAAGAGGAAGAAGCGATTGCTTCTTCAGGTACTATCGAGGAGAGCAGCTATCCTCCTTCTCGTACGATAGCATGAGGGAGACGACGAGGATGACGTCAACGTAAAGGAACCAATACGAGCAGCAGCAGTAGCCAGAGCTTGCCGATGGGAGGTTTAATTTATAGAAGACGGGAATCCCACGGGGTAGATTCCTAATGGAAGATAAGCTTCCTACTTAAGAATCCTATGAGGTTTAAACCTTCCCATGTTAATCTATTACTGCCATATTCACAGTCGTCTTCCTTTTTTGACTTAAAACCCTAACTCCATGCATGTCCAATTCCCAAGTTCGAACACCCAATTGGGCTTTAGGCCCATCCTAATTATTTGTGGATTTATTATATATATATATAGCCTGTAAGGCCCATATATAGGTTGGGCTTCATCTTTTGTTTTGAATTGGGCCATAATTAATTATTTAAGGCTTATTTATGGTAGACTTTTATTCCTTTATGAATTATATAGTAATTTTTACAATTTATCGGGGTCCTACGTACCAGTACCTGCTAAAGACCTAGAGAGACTTGGCTTTGGCTAGGAGAGAGAGGGCCGCACAGACTCCCTGGGTGCCGCTGAAGGTGTGAGTTCGTCACTTCTACAACGGGCCCTTCTACTTCTACCAGGAGTTTGTGAGAGACCAGACTCCTTGGGAGGACTATATAGAGGTGGAGTTGAGATTTAGGACCTACTCCAGGTACTTATACGCACCACGAGAGGGGTGGAACCCCCATGGGTTGCCAGACGTAACGCACTTGGCGGCGTACTTAGCTTACTGGCTGGTGACATCCATGGTCCCGCACGGGGAGGACAGTTTGCTGAGGGTTGAGCTATTGTGGCCCGCATGACTACTGGAAGAGGTGCGAAGGCTGGCGTTAGCTCCTGCGGAGCTGGCCAACATCTACCAGGGGCTGGGCGTGTTGGCGGTGCATCCTACGCCATGTGAGCGGAGCTTGCTTCTACCGACCCACTACCTTAGCGTGTGTGTCACTTTACTGTTTCCTGGACTGGTGACGCGGGGGACGGTGGCGAACTCGGCGGTGCCCTTACTATTCAGTTTCACTGGCCAGTCAGACGGGGACGCGGTTGCGCAGCTGGAGGGGGCTTGCAGGGCCCTGTCCTACCTACCTGGCAGGGGCGAGCACGGACCCCCTTTCGATAGTGCTATGAGGGATTCCCGTTTGATTCTGGTACCTTTGAGCGGTGGGGTGTCCTGCGCCCTTCCTTACCAACGAGAGCCAGATGCAACACTATACACAGAGTGGCACCCGACCGGCGGTGTTGGCGCTACACCGGTCTACCATGAGTTTTTTGGAGCCGTACTACTGTGGACATATAAAATTATACGTCCATAGGTCCTACCTAGGTCCCGCATTGGCGTCAAAGCTAAAGAGAGAAGACTCGGAGAAACTGGATACCCAAGGCTCCAAAGAATACTACCGTCCAGTAAATCCTAACATTTGCACAAGCACATTAAATGACAAAGAAGACACAGAATACCCTCCTGAATTTATACACTGCTATGAATCCAACTTCGGGTCCCCAGCGATGAAGGATGTCCCAAAGAAATTCACAGTTCTGAGTTCTTGAAAAAGAGATCAACGCCTTCCACGGCACACACCCTGAAGTGCTGCTAACAGCACACTCTCAAGTGCCCCAATGGCACACCCTGAAGTGCCTCTAACGGCACACTCGTTAAAGCCTTCAACGGTACACCTGAAGTGCCCCCAGTGGCACACTTCTTAAAAAAGGGGCCCCCGTCGGCACACTCTTGAAGTGCCCCAGCAGTACACCCCTGTTGGACACCCTCCAGCGACAAACCCTGCTAAGTCCCCCGCACCCGGTGCAGCGTTGCCTTCTCCGCACCCAGTATAGCGTTACGACCTTCAGACTAGTACAAACCGGCGGCAGACACAACGGTCACTGTGTGGGACCCTTGGCGCGCAGCTCGGCCACCTCAGAGCCAGCTAACACCTTGCCGCGGTGTCGCCCTTTGGTTCGAGCAGGCTGGCCTCCACCTGAAGAGAACGCGACCGGGGTCAACCTCAGATAGAGTCATCATCATGAGGCCTCTGTCAACGTCAGAGGTATAAAAACCTCTCACGAAGAAGACAACGGGGGTGAACACACAGTGAACAACAGACAGAGGGACAAAGACGCACAGCAAGAGAAGAAGAAGAAGAGAAGAAGAAGGTAGAAGAGAGTTGAGAGAAAGGGAGAGAGTGGGCTGAATGTAGTAAGAGGGGAAGGGATAGAGAAAGGAGATTTTACCCTTCCTTGCCCCGGCCCTTTCTTCAGATTGTTTTCTTCGCTCTTTCTTTTGTTTTCTTTTCTTGTTTTCTCCTTCCCTGCTATCTTTGATGTACCACGTTGCGTTTGTCCCCTGGCCGTTATCTTTTGTCATCGTGTCCTCTATGAATGAAATATCTTTTCTTTTTTTTTGCTTCTTGTTGTTCTTGTTAAACTACACTCCTCGCGATGCATTTGGTGATTCATTCTTATCTTTCTCTCATCCCCCCCGTAGCGGGGTCAGTCTCTATGCTTCCTTCCGTGGGCTGCATCCCAAGCCCTTACTTGGCCCGGTGGAAGACCTCTCCTAAGCGTCGTTCGTCCCTTTAATAAACCCAGCCCTTCATACTCAATCCTGGCCTTTCCCTTGATATCGCCGTTATGGGGACTGATGTTTCCACTCAGCATCCCTGTACTTCTCCTTCCTGCCAGTATATCCCCTGTCCGAGCCCAGTCCAGTGCACTTGCTCTTTCTTTTCCTCCATTGGCACACCTAGCTCCCATGCCTGGTGCACTCTTGACACGTCCAGCCCGGCACACCGCCCAGGCTCCCACCGGTACACCCTCAGCCATGCCTTCAACCGGCGCACCCCCAACCGTGCCCTATCCGGCACACTCCAACCGTGCCTTGCCGGGGACACCCCAGTGGTGTCCAACCCGGCACACTCCTGGCCATTCCAACCCGGTACACCCTAGTCATTTCTTACCCGGTGCACCCGCAACCTGTGTCAGCCCAGTGTCTCTCGTTCGCTATTTTTTCCTGAGTTTTTCAAAGCTTTCTTAAAGGTATTATTGCCTTGGCACGTACCTCGAGTTGTTGGGTCACGCCACTCCTTGTGGGCGTGTTCCCCTTACACCTCCCTTAGCATCCGGGTCAAGGGGAGATGCTGCCGAATTTTTGCCAAAAATGACAACACATTAAAAGATAAAAAGGAAGCAACAAACAAATGAAACAAGCAATAATAAAACACTCCAACTAAGACAATGGGACCGTGGAAGACTTGAGGAACCGGACTAAACACTACCATGGCAAACTAATGAATATGAATGCGGACTTAATCGCATAACGAAGGGAATTGAAGCTTGCCATTTAAGGCCCTCCACCTGAATTTCATGAACAAGGGGACCTCCTCTCAAACCTTACTCCACCTACATGGACCTTGCCCTAGCTACATTGACCCTTCAACCCACTCTAGCCCGGCACACCCCTGGCTTGCCTTGACTGGCACGCTCTAACCGGTGCACCTTCAACCCACTCTAGCCGGGCACACCTCTGGCTTACCTTGACCGGCACACTCCTGGCTTGCCCTGACCGGCACACTTCAGCCCACTCTAGCCCAGCACACTCTGGGTCTACCATGTCCAGCACACCCTATTTGTGCTTTGCCCCTTATACATTCCCAACGTGCATAAGCCCTGCCGTTCACACATCTCCCACGTGCACTGACCTTATCCCTGTGTGCACTGACCTTAGTTCCCATGTGCACCGACCATGATTTCAACGTGCACCGACTTGGCTCAGCCTTTGTTATGAACGTGCACTGACCTTATCCCTGCATGCACTAACCTTAGTTCCCATGTGCACCGACCTTGCTTTCAACGTGCACCGACTTGGCTCAGCCAATGTTCTGAACGTGCACTGACCTTATCCATGTGTGCACTGACCATGTTTTCCATGTGCACCCACCTTGCCCAGCCTTTGTTCTGAATGTGCACTGACCTTATCCTTATGTGCACTGACCTTTATTTCAACGTGCACCAACCTTGCCCAACCTTCATTCTGAACGTGCACTGACCCTATCCCTGTATGCACCAACCTTGCCCAAACCTGCACTGACCTTGCCCAAACCTGCACTGACCTTGGCCCTCTTGCACTGACCTCGCTGAAGAAATCTTGCATATGCACTGACCTCAGTCTTCATGTGCACCAGCCCTGTCCTCCATGTGCACAGACCCTGCCGGTCCCTTCCTGCCCAGTGCACCCTCTAACACCCTAGCTCGACACACTCTACCCTCTGCCAGCCCGGCACACTTCAGCCCATCCTAGCCCGGCACGCCCTTGGCTCGCCTCCAGCGGCACACTCTCCAGCCCTTTGATAAGTGTCCATTTCTTATGATAATTCATCGCATGTACACCATTTTATGTGCATATAATTAGGCAATTATGTATATTTCATAGTTAACCTCACCTCTGCATTTAAATTAGAACTTTCATGCAAATTAATTAATTTGGTGATATTATTTAATAATAAATTAAATTTGAGGAACATGAGCATTAATTCTCCATTACATAACCATGAGCATTTGAGATTTATGTGCACATTGTGGTAATTTTTATGGACTAAATTGTAATTATATGTGTGCATGACATTGAAAGTAATTGTAAGAAACTTCGGGGGTAAAACTGTCATCACCACTTTGACCAAGTCAAAAGCACATATTTTGGTTGGAGGGAAAATGAATTTCAAAACTTTAAAATCAAGGAAAAGATACACATATTTTGGATGGAGGAAAAATTGAATTCAAAGTTTGAAATAAAGGAGAGACGTGATGAGCCTTGGGAAATGGGGTGTCCAAAGTCCAAGAAATGGGGTGCCCACCTCCTTTTCCTTTTCTCCATACATCATCTTCTACCTAAATCCTAGCCATCCATCTCCTTTTGATACAATCTCCACCCTCCATTAACCCAACTTTCCTTATAAATAGCCCATGACAAGGAGGAGAAGGGGAGTTCTTCTTTTGGGCAATCTTTCACTCTTTCTCTCTCAAACTTAGGTCGCCGGTTTCTCCCACATAAGTTCATTTTCTCCTCTTTCGGTCTTCATCAAAGTTCTTCATTTTTTTATGTTCTACAACTGCTTCTTCTACATTGTCTTCGAATTCTCTCTGCGTTTTAAGTTATTTCATGTTTTTCACTGTGATGTCCTATTCATCTGCGAACTAGTATTTCTCTCTGTTCTTCCCCTTATTTCACCCCCTTCTCTTCCTCTTCTCTTCTTGATGTCTTCATAAAAAAATATTTTTAAGTGCTCTCCCACTTTGTATTCTTCGTCAGTTTCTAATTCTCCTTAGTTTTCATGCTATCTTCTAATTTTTAAGGTTTGTCTTCCACATTTACTGTTCACTCGAACCTATGTCCCCCTGTTCTTCTCTAGTTTTCTCCCTTTTGTGATTTTTCTCTCTCTCTGCTTTATTCACAAAAGTTGTAGATCTTTCAAAGTTCTTCAAATATCTCTTCTTCCTCTTTCTCCAATTCTTCTCCATTTTCACGTTATTCTCAAATTTATAAGTTTCTATTCTGCACTTTTTATTGTTCATCTGTATTTTTCCCACGGTCTCCTTCTTCCTCCGATTTCACCCTCTTCCTAAAGTTTTCTCTCTCTACCCCCGTCATCAAAGTTCTTCCTCCTCTTCAACTTCTTCTTCTTTGCCATCCTCTGATTCTTCTTGGTTTCAAAGTTAATTTAATTTTATTCTTACTCTATTTTTAGTATTTATATTTTACTCTCTCATTTCCTTCCTTCTTCATCTCCACACAAACCCTTCCATATTCCTCTCTATATTTCTCTCCAAAGTTTGTCCTCCAAAACTCTTCTTTCATGGCGACGTGTACATCAAGATGGACGTTCCAAGGCTCATGACGTGGATGATGACGGCTTCTTCATCCACCTCTTTTCACAGCGATCTCCTTCAAGGGGGAGCGATCCTCTCCAACGCTCGGCGAAGAGGAGACGACTGTGTTCATCATCCTCTCATGGCTCTAGTTTCGTCACTTATTTCATAGTTTATATTGGTTGTAATCTCAATTTTCATAGATTGTAATTTTCATGTCTTTAACAATAAAATTTATTTTGGCAAATTGTGTTCCCTTTTCTCTCTCCCTTTTCCAAATTTCTCCTCTCAATCCCTCTCATATTCTTTAGATAGATTTATTTCCATGCACTATTTTCTTTAAGCAAAGTAAAATCACAAGTGTTTTCCATAGGACTCCAATATTTTTAACTCTAAAAATCACTTCTTCCCTGAGGATTCGACCCTTCTCGGCACCATATTACCTCTTTCTTTCATCTAGTGCGAGTCGAAATTTTTAAGATTGATACGCGTATTTTAAACGACGAACTTTCGCGTTATCAATTTTTGGCGCCGTTGTCGGGGAAGAATGATGATTTTTGACTTAAGAACTTTGTTTTCCTTATGTTTATAGTATACTAATAAAGTTCTCTTTTCTTATTTTTATAGGAAAAAAAGAAAATAAAGCAACTTAAAAATTTTTTAAAAAAAATCAGAGGTAAGTTCTCCACCTTTTCCTTAGTCTTTTTGTCATTCATTTCAAAAAAAAGAATGGGGGAACGCTTTTCAAGTAAGTATCAAAACTTTTCCTCCTTAATTTTAATTTCATTTCTCTAAATTTCATATCTTGTGGTTAGATAGGTTCACTAAATAAAAAAAAAACTCTTCACTTGAACCAAATAAAAATTCTCATTCCAAGAGTAGAAACCACACTTTCATGCTTTAGGTCATGCATCATGTAGGATAGAAGTCCTTCCTTCCTTATTGTTTAATTTGTGTTAATTTCATTTTGGAAGATTGCGAGGGGCAAGGTGAGTTCTTTTCTAATCCTTTTCTCAAATCACATGCCCATGCATACTTGCATAGAACTCCTTGTTTGAATTTGGTTTGTTGCATATCATTTCTAAAATATTCTAAGGGCAACACCTATAAGCAAGATAAGGTGGGGATTTCATCACCCTTCCTTAGCCCACAAACCATAATTCTCTTGCATCTTTACATCACCTAGACCTTAAATAAAATCCAGTAGACGTTGGCCCTATGTTCACACTATGGTTCTTGTGTTATTTGGGCTTACACTCTTGTGAAAATCGGTGCCTCAGGTAAGATGGTCGGACGGCAAACGCCTTAAGCGGGCTAGTGGTTTTTAATTAGGACCTTGTGAAAGCAAGGGCAGCCTCCCACTACCCCACCCCTTACCTGGCCGGTGAAAATATTGAGGGTGAACTCAAGTTACACTTTAGTCATTTTATGAAACCTAATTTGTAGGTCTAGGTCACAGTTAGGTCATTAGGTAATTTGTGTGACAATTTGTTTGTATTTGCATACAAAAAAATAAAAATAAAAATAAAATAAAATAAAAAAATATCCTCTTTTTTCTCTTCGTCCTAATTTGAGTCAATACAAAAAAATATAAAAATATATAAAGTATCATAAAACAATTTTCTCATCTCTCATCTTTAACCTTGGTTTATGCAAGGGAGAAGATCTCAACATTCTGACTTAATTGAGCCCATTAGAGAGATTGAGCGATTCATTTTTAATCAGGCCCAAAATCATATCCAACCCATGGCTGAACAACACCAACTAGGGATGCCCAAACAAATGAAGGAATATTTCATTCCTTCGAATTATCAGCCATCAACTTGTATCCAACTGCCTAATGTCCCTACTTTGCACTGTGAGATCTAATCTAGCACCATTCAGATGCTCCCATCCTTTTATGGGAAGACCAATGAAGATCCCTATAAACATCTGGATGAATTTCTAAAAATTTGTTCCACTATGCAAATTCAAAATTTTACAGATGATGCTCTCCGCCTGACCTTATTCCCTTTCTCACTTAAGGACAAAGCCAAATACTGGCTAGGGACCTTAGGGAAACCTATTGGCACATGGGTAGATATGCAGCATTAGTTCCTTAAGAAGTTCTATCCCATTGGTAGAACCAACACCATGAGACGCGTAATCACAGGATTCGCGCAACTCCTGAATGAACAAATATACGAATCATGGGAGAGATTAAAGGAACTCCTCAGAAAATGCCCACATCATGGACTTACCAAATGGCAAATAGTGTAAGCTTTCTATGAGGGCTTAGATGATCAAGTTAGGCAGATTGTAGATGCATCATGTGGCAGGGCCCTTATGAGTAAGAGTGAGGATGAGGCCTATGCCTTATTTGAAATGTTGAGTGAGAATTCAATCAACCATGCTTCCTTATCCTCATATGAGTGAACCATTGGGCCCTCTAAACGGGCTGGGATGTATCATGTGGAATCTGAAGCTAGAGTGGATGTGGATTTCATCCATCAAAAATTGGACAAGGTGGATATCATGGCCCAAAAGTTAGAACAGGTTGATATGCTGGCCCACAAGTTAGACCAGCACCTGACCCAAAACAAACAAGAAACCACCATCTCACCTATGTCTAACCCATACCCAGACCCAACACACCATGAGGTGTGTGCTTTATGTGCTAGCCCGGACCATCATGTGTCCGACTGCCCAACAGTAGCCCAGTTACCACCTTTTATACAGGAGCAAGTCCAAGTAGCCCAGGGGTTCTCTAAGGCCAACTATGACCCATTTTCTAACACCTATAATGCGGGCTGGAGGAATCACCCCAATTTTAATTAGAGAAATCAACAATCTCCCAATCAGCCCACCATCCCCTCTCCGTCTCAAACTCATAAACCACCCATCCAACACCAATTCCAAGCACATCCATCATTTAAAGGGAATACTTATGGTCGGGGACCGCAAGCCCAACAACCACTTCCCCGATTTAACCAGGGTCAGGTCTCATACCAACCTCCTCAGGCCAATTACGGGCAATCTTCCAATTCCTAACAAATCTATCAACCTCCTCTGCAACACCATCAGGACTCCCAAACTGATGATAGATTCCATCAATTACAATTACTAATTCTGTCCCAAAATCAATCCTTCCAACAAACCATGCAAGCCCAAAGTCAATCTTTCCAACATACTCTCCATACCCACCAACAAACTATTTCTAAGTTGGAAACCCAATTGGGCTAATTGGCTGAAGCCACCATGAGAAGGGAAATGGGCCAATTACTAAGTAAGGCCATTGCCAACCCCCGCAATCAACAACCTCCAGGCTTCCCTCTAAGAGCTCCCATTCTTCTTCAACCCAATCAACCTCAGCCGCCCCCTCCTGTAGATCCTCAGTTTGAGAATGCCAAAGCCATCTCTACCCTTAAGAGCGGAAAAATTCTTAATGATCCTTATCAGGCTAAGGATGTGGGTAGTAGTTCGGGCCAAGATGCCCATGTGGAGAGTGATAGTGAGGATGAGGAGCCTGTGATTATGCAAGAGAAAAAAAAGGCAGAGGGTGGAGAGAACAAGTGGGATAAAGGAAAAGCAAAGGTTGATGAAGAAAGCCCTCAAGAGTATGTTCCTAAGATCCCTAGAGAGGGGGATTTCTATAGCCTAATTAAGAGCTGCCAAACTAGGCCAATCAGGACCGAATGAGGCTCAGCTCATCCAAGTGATAGCCCTCTAGGGCCCACTTCGGCAAAAAAGCTCAATAAAGATCACTCGGGATCCCATCCTTCCTCGGCGGCCCTTAGGCTCGGAAGGCCCGAGCGTCAGAACGGAGGAAGACCCAAGCCCGAGTTATCCCTCCATCGGGATAAGGGCGAACGCTATGTGCCCACTCCGACCTGCCTATATCCGAGCTATGCCTATCGCCCGGACAGGGCTGGCACCTTTTACGCTCGACCGACTGACAAGCGCTTATCCACGCAGCCGTTGAGAGCCCTTTTATGAGCAGGAGTTGATGAGGATAAAGGATCCATGATCCCTCAAGGCCATGAAGATCCCACGATGAGGACATAACAATCCCATGATGAGGACGTAACTCCCACCTGAAACTCCTCAGCTTACGGGACTCATAAGGTGAGCACACTATATAAACCCGGGACTCCCTCCAGTGAAAGGTAAGGCCAAGATACGCCTAAAGCTTCCTGAGCAAGAACCACTTCACCACTTTGGTGTTGGGGGATCTCAAGCACCTCTCTCTATCTCCCTCAAATACCTTCCACCATTGCTCTACTGACTTAAGCTTCGGAGGGTTTTCCCCAGGGAACCATTGTGGACATGCAAAATTACACTCCCGTACGCCCCAACTAGTCCAGCATTAATAACAACGTCAACTGAAGAGACTACGTGGAAGAGGGCCATCCGGACTCCCTGAACATATATACACTGTCGTGAAGCTATCTCCAGAGTCTCGACAATGAAGAGAAATCAACCGCCGGGAGCCCCACAATCTATGGGCCTTGGAGAAAATCAAAGGGCCCACAACTCGCGCTCACAACGGGCTCAGAACCACCCATTTAGCCCTTCAGTGGCACGCCCCCAATGGCCTTCAGCGGCATGCCCTTGGGGCTTCAGCGGCACACCCTCTGCCCTGTTCAACGGCATGCCCCTTGCCCTGCTCAGCGGCACACCCTTCAGCGGCACAGCCCCTGGCCTTCAGCGGCACGCCCATTTGCGGCTCCAGCGGCACGCCCATTTGGGGCTTCAGCGGGACGCCCCCTTTGGCCCTTAGGGGCACGCCTTTTGCACCCTTCAACGGCACGCTTGGGCAGCCCTTCAGCGGCACGGCCTTTGGCCCTCCCAGCGGCACACTTCTTGAGCCCGCTAGCGGCACAGCGTTAAGGCATTTCAACGGCCGAACGACGTGATGCCCATGCCCTATGGATCTTCGGCACGCAGTGAGCTGTCCGAGGTGTCAACCGGAGGTTGGGCCACGTAGGCTACTCCCCTGACACCCAGGACGGGGGAAGTCAAACCCCATCATGACCAGCCGCTTCCCGCCTCTGACTGCCGTGTACGAGGGCTCACGCTGCTGGGTTTATAAAACCACTCCCACCCCGGCGAAGAGAAGACACACCCACACACGGAGAAGAGACCCACAGACAGAGAAGAACAGACACAGAGCCACCTACGAGAAGAAGGAAAAGAGAGAGGAAAAGGGAGAGGGCTCCGGCATGGAGTCTTCCGACGACCACCAGGCAAAGAAAAGAGTGTAAGAGAGAGAGAGAGAGCTTGATGTAGTAGGAGAAGGTGGGGGAAAGAGCAGTGGACAGTCGTCCCTGCTTCGATCCCCAACACTTCCTCTTCTTTTGTTCCTTTTTCTCCCTCTCCGTTCTTTTGTTCTTTAGTTTTCTTCCGTGCATGTAGCCTTAGCTCGGGCATGCTTTGTAATGTATACGGACGGCTACGACCCTTTGTTCCCCATGAATGAAGATCAACCCCTCAGTGGGTTTCCTCTTTGTCTCGGTGTTTTGGGCCACAGTGCGTTTGATCGTATTTCCCTTCATTTTCCGGTGTTTGTGTTCATCCCTCATGCCGACGGTTTCCTCCGGATGTGGCATCATCTTGAATGGTTTGAGGTCGCGAACCTCCTCCTGCAAAGCCCAGTGCCTTCATCTGTGCCTGCCCCCTTGAACCTTTTTTCCTCTTGCCGGAAGTCCCTGTGGGTTCGATTGGTCTAACACCCCGCCCCCAATTAGCAGGTCAACCCTTTTGGGAGCCTTGGCTAACCCCCCCTCTCCAGTACACCCTGTCCAGTCTTTGAGGTCTTCGGCTCGTTGTTTTCCCCGTGTTTTCCGAGGTTTTATTAAGGTGTTGCCGCCCTCAGGCGCCCACCTCCAGTTGTCGGGTTCCGCCACTCCATGTGGGCGCGTTCCCTTTATCTCCCTTATGCTCGGGTCAAGGGGAGATGCTGCCGAATTTTTGTTAGAAAATAACAAGACGTTAAAAGGCAAAAGGATGCAACAAACAAATGGGATAATAAATATATATCAAAAGATAACAAAAGCAACAAATAAATAGGGCAATAATAGATTGCAAGAAGAAGGTGAAAAGATTTGTATAAAACTACGCAAAAATCAAAGAAAAGAAGAAAAGAAAAGCCTTAAAAACAAGTAATAGAGGAGTGGGCTTTCATCGGCACGTCTGTCCCAGCCTTTGCCGGTACGCCCTCCACCCTCGTTGGCCGACTGATGGGAATCGATGCCGAGCATGTACATTTTATTTTACATTTATGTCATTTAGTTTATTTGTATATCCACGGGAAAGTATATATGCAATTGTATGGCTTTATAAGCCAATGCGTCATTCCCACGGATTGTTTGGGTTTCTTTGTAATTTGTCAGTAGGACCAGCAAGGGGGCCCTCAGCCCTTTCCCATTGGTCCATGTCACTCATGTGGGGCTGGTCAACCATCCTAGGTGGCCATCTAGAAGGGTTGAATGTCAAATGCCACATGGGTAGACAAGTGGTTAAATTGGTCCAAGGTAGGTCACCTACCTTCACCTACCCCATTCAACCCATTAACCTTGGTCAAGGGGGCGCCCCTCTCCCCTTATTATTGTATTAATTTTTGTGTGTGTTTCACACTTAATCCCAGTCCTTCAATCCCCACCCCTAGATCCAAGGGTTCACATTGCATTTGATGTGAATCATATAAAAGATTGTATTTTCATATGAATATTAGTGAAAAATCAGAAAATTGTGTTGAAGCTTGGAGCATATTGCGCCCCCTTCCTCTCTCCTGGTGTTCTTCCTTCTCCAACCTCTAGTTCTAGAGTGTATCCACCTTCTATCTTCCCCTCTCAACCTCTGATCTTCATATGTGCCGCCGCCGCCGCCGTTCGTGCCGCCTTCGAGCCGCCGCGGAGCCGTCTTCAAGTTTCTGTCATGCTGGACAGAGGTGTAGTTCGTGAATTCTTGCTGCCAGCCACGAGCTTAGATGGATTTGAAATTTTGAGGGTGTGTTCTTACCTTGAATCCCCACCTCCACCTAACTTTTCACGTCCAAACTCCACCATTTAGTAATTTTCTATTTTCGTTCATTTGTCATTCCCAGATCTGTTTTGTCTCTATCTATAGTGACAACAGCTATTCCCACCTCCGACCACCTTTTTGATTTTTCCAAACTCTCCCAATTTCACTGAGAGTTCTTTCCATAATCCCCTACATCCAAGAATTTTCTTAATTTTTGATCAGCCTTCCATCTATTTTTAAAAATTCGTGTTCTTCCTCAGCTACAGTGTTGTCAGCCAGATTCCATATCCGACCCACTGCTAGTACAAAAATCATACAAATTTGTAGCCTTTCCGAAATCCAGATCCAAAAATAGTCCTGCTTTCCTAGCTTGATTTTCAACAACTTTGCTGAAGACCATAACCTCCGATTCGGACGTTCACATATCGGTCAAAGGTAACTCTCAGGAAAGTTCCCTGCTAGTCTGAGAGTTCAGGCACTGTACAAAAGTAACCTTCAAAATTCGCCAATTGGAAGTGCAGGATTTGTTATTTTTCTATAATCACAGAGAGTTGAAGCCCTTCGAAGCAGCTTTCCAACGGCGCCAGTTTCGTCGCATTCTGACGCCGGGGCTGATCGCAGGGTCCGTTCTCGCCGGAGCGCGTGCCGAAAAATAGAACCGGCAGATCCGTGGCCGGTCATCCCGACCGGTGCCGAACGGAGCCGCCTGGCGTCCGGACGGTGAACCAGCGTGCCGCCAGCCCAGGGAACACTTCCACAAGTGTCCCCACCAAAGTTTTGACATCGGGTCCCGCACGGTCCCTCCGGATAGCGCGTGGGCCCCACAGCCACAAGTTCAGGTGCTGCCGAAGAGACGCGAGAAGCCGCCTGTCAACCCGAATTCGGTCCTCCCGGGCCCAGTTGTGTAGCCCTTTACCTCCCTGCGTGGAGTGGGCGATATTTCATTGCTGTCATCATTGTGTAATATTTATCCCGGGAGTACGAGTTTCGGCCGGGTCCGTCTTCCCCACGCCGAGCGCGTGGAGGTATCACATTCGCTCCCTTACTTGCCATTTTGCTTACTTCATATATATATGTTTATGCCGCTGCTAGAGAGCATGTGTAGGGATATCTAGCTCGCTTTATCTATTCATTACCGCTGCTGCGAGAGAGTGCGAGACCGTCCCGTGACCCGATCCGGGCACACGAGAGAGCCGATCACCCTAGCTCACTGCCGGTTTCTCAACCGCGCACGTCCGACGCTTCCCTCGTTATGGGACAGTCACGAGCTTGTCGTGTCCATGGTCTCGTCCCGCATCAATTTGGTATCAGAGCGAGTTGAGTCTAGGGTGTCCAAAACAAAAAAAAAGAGTGTCATTTAAGTCTAAGTGTCTAAGTCGGTCTTAGGAGTTGCATTTGCATACCATTAATTGGTATATAAAAAGGTGTTGTCCGAACGTTAGGCTACGCCTATCGGGAAGGCCGCACACTTACGCGAGTGATCTTCGGATCGATTAACTCCGCCACGTACCGAGTCTTGGTGTCTTGTCCTTAGTGTGCATGCATCCCAAACCGTGCATAGTCGGTCTAGTGTCTTGTCTAAATGGCCTTGCATACCCATTCCTAGGGATCCATTCCCACCTTTTCGGCACCAATGGCCAACCTATGTCGACCCATCCAAGGTGATAGGTCCGTGTCCGAGTACATCCGGGACTATGATAAGTACAGGTTCGAATATGGATTGGGAGAGGAGAGCACCACGACCGCATTTCAGTTCCGGAGAGGTTTACGGTTTCACTTCCAACTTGAATGTCTTGTCCGTGACGCGTTCTCGCTGGTGCAATCTTATAAGGTCGCTCTAGAGGTTGAGCCCTTTGAGTCTCATTTTTCTCGCTCTAGAGGTCGAACCCTTTGGCAAACATCTACCTCCCAACCGAGTCCCGAGCCGATCGGACTACCTAACCCAATTCCTTCACCACCCGAGAGTGCTCCATTGTCACCCTCACCTTCCGATCTTAATTCGGAACTATTATGCTTGGAGCCATCTCACCCCGAGCCACCCGTGTTTCTTACGGGAACGCTATACATCGCCGAGTCACTTTTTAGTTGGCTCAAGGATGGCTTGGTCCCACCTCCCTTTCCATCCATGGACCCCATCCTCCCTTTACTGCCGGTCAACTCCTTCCATACCACATTTCGATCTAGTCACTATGTTGACACATTGGACGATCTTGTCATGGGATTAGATTCAAAATGGAAGTTGACACATCTTTTGGCGCGAGGCTTTGACCAACCCGCTAGTCTTAGCTTCACCCATCCGGCCTTCGGGTCCATTACCTCTGAGTGCACCATGGGTTGTGTCACCACGGAGGTTCTTCTACTTCTTCCGCTACCGGCCGAGCCCGAATTCATACCCTTTTGTCCGAGGGAGGAATCATACTTCTTGCCTACAATCCCCATCCCACCCGTCACAATTCAAGAAGGTGACTATCCACACCTTCAAAACTTCTACACATGGGACTGTGACTTGTGGGAACCCACCATAAGGGGTCATACCTTCTTTGGTCCCTTTGACCCACTCCCTAGTGGATCCTTAGACCCTTCATATTCCCTTCACTTCTTCGGGGAAGTCCATGGTGAGGACACGCGTCACACTTTACGACGGAGTACACGGATCTCGCCGGCATCCCTTTGGCTCGGCGACCAGTTGACAGATTAGCGGAGCTATCATCACTTATTTTATGCTTTGGGCCATGTTGGGCCTTGGTTTAGTCCGTGTGTGGACAATTTTCTTTCAGTCATGGACCTTTTTTGAGGCCAATTAGGTTTTATTTGTGTTTTGTAGGCTTGCTAGAGGCTAGGGAGGTTAATGGGCCACCTTGGTTCACTCTTCAAGCCCATTTGGGCTGGGCGCCTAGGAGAAAGCCCATACTGGGCCTTTTCCTCCTTGCTCCACTACCCAGGCCTGTTATCTGGGGATCCATTAGGGTTGGAGAAGGAGGAGGGCGCACCCACCCTTCCCACCTCATGGGAGGTGCGCCCCCCACCTTCCCTCCTTTCTTTTAGGAGGCAAGTGCGCCCCCTCCCCTATTGTGTAGGATTTCAAATTAAATAGGCTCTTTTTGTATTTTTATTTTAGGAAACTAATTAGGGTTTCCCCTCCCACATATAATATGTTGTATTTTCTCTTTTGGAAATCAATCAATGAAGAATTAAGTTTGAAAAGCCTTGTGCGCAGCCACCATCTTGAAAGGGGCGATCCCTTCCTCTTCCTCCTCCTTGAGGGTGCGACGCCCTCACCCCCTCTCCAGTCCTTGGGTGAGACGCCCAGGGGTAGGAGATCTCCTCCAAGGATCCCAACGCCAGCAACCTTCTTCCAACATTCACGGCGACGAGTTCGGTGAAGCGACGGCGCACGCGGGATCTTCATCCTCTTCCCCGGGCGTCCCTGTGCTGACAGCAGATCGGGTGTCCAAAGTTCGGTCTGGTGCGTCTACTTCCCGGCGGCGTCTCTCTCAAAGGTCTTCACGACTTTTGTACCCCTTCCTGTCACCGTTCCAACCCCACCGGTTTCGTCTCAAAACTCCACCCACAGAGAAAGTTCCCTTCATACCTACTTTTGGTGCGCTGGCTGTCACCCTGACAGTCTCGCCTGAACCAGAGCCTTCTTGTCCGCCCGTTAACGCCACCTTGCCACCGTTTCTAGCCCTATTTTCCTTCATAAGAGTTGTTCCTCTGCCGGTTACAAATCCAACCTAAGTAGTCTCGCCTCAAAACTCCATCGGGGCTGAAAGTTGTCTTCAAGCACACTTTTAGTGCGCAATCCTGCGCTACAGTACCCGAGCGGGACTGCCAGCAACGGGCCTCCAAAGGAGGTACCCTCTCCCGTCCACGGATCAATCTGAAAATTGGTAGGCCGACTCCTTACATCCCAGTCCACCTCCAGTGTCCGCCCCGGGCCTGGATCCCCACCGCAACCTCGCACCGTTGTCGCTCCCATCCAAGGTCACAGGTCTGACTACCCCGTAGGCAGACTGTTTCTCCCTGTTTACAGTGCCCTTCGCACCCCAAATCTCCCACAGCACCCCATCGGCCACCACTGCCCCTTGAAAGCCACCCCTGTCAGCCTTCCACCAGAGAAGACGCCGCCCCAAACGCTGTCCGGACGTCCACGTACCAGCATCAGCTCCGCCGGCTGTCACTGCGACCAGTCAGCAGCCGTTCGCCGGGTCGACTTCCTTCGGCGCCGTAGCAGCAGCCCGTGGATTCCCCTTCCGGCTCGACATCCCTACAGCGTCTCGTGGTGACGTGGACCACCTCACCACCCACTACAGGGACGAGCGATCGTGCGAGGGTCGGCTTCCGGCGTCATTCTCATCACCGGCTGCTGCCCGTCAGCCCGTGCACCGGCCGCCCCATGGACTTTGTGATTGTAGCCTTTTACCTCCCTGCGAGGAGTGGGCCGTGTTTGTAATTGTATCCGTCTATCCACGTGTATCGGGGTGGTTGGACTCGGCCGGGGTTCCTTCCCCACGCCTAGGCGTGGAGGTACGTGTCTCGCTCCCTCCTTTGTTACTTGCTTATTCCGTATGCGATTGAATGTGCCGCGCGAGTGAGTGTAGGGCCTAGCTAGACTGTATTTATCACTGCTGGTTGAGTGACGAGAGTTCCCACCTCCCTTGGCCCTAGTCGAGCACCGAGCTCGGACTAGACTCCCATGTCGTCCAGCGGCTTCTCGCCCGTTGTGATCCCGTCGCGCCTCCCTCCTTGGGACGGCCGTGGTTCGGAGTTATGTTGAGAGACGCCTCCACCCGGAGGGAGTTCACGTTAGTCGGTCACACCGGCTTGCCTTGTCACGTGCGCGTGCTGGTCGCGTTCTTTAGCGTCCTAGGCTAGCTAGCGAGTCAGTCGGTCCCGCATCAAATTTTGGTATCAGAGCTTAGGGAACCAGTTTGTTCTAACAAATTGGGGTCTTAGGTCATTTGAGGCCTTAGAGTTGTCTAGGTTGCATTGAGTCTCTTAGTTCATCTAGGTAATCTACCATTGCATTGTCTTTTTAGGTTTATGTCTAGTTAGAGTTATCCTTGTCTCGTTGAGTCTTGCATGTGTTTTGAGTTCCCAGTGCATCTCGATGGCTAGTTCTTATTATTCAGTTCCATACCACCGACCCAACCTTAGTAGGGTGCATCAGGTAGAGGGAGCCCCGAGTAGTCCTGTCCAAGGCAACAGGTTTGTGTCCGAGTATATTAAGGAGTTTGATGAGCACCTAATGCGATATGGGACTCAGGAGGATGAAATCAGGACTGTAGCTCATTTCCGTCGGGGTCTGCGCGAGCACCTCCGGATTGAGTTATCCCGCCGCCATGTGCAGACCCTGGGGGAAGCTTACCAGGTTGCTCGTGAACAGGAGCAGTTTGAGCTCGAGTTTGCTCCGGTCCAGCACCCCACACCCACATACTCTCGTGGGTCGTATTCTCGAGCTACCCCTAGACCATACCCTCGGGGACCCGTGGCCCGTCCACAGGAGTCGGCTCGTCAGGACTCCTTTACCTCTAGACCTCACTATTCCCATCCGAGGGACTATCACCCTCGATCCACGGCTACAGCCTCTGCCCCTCAGCTTCAGCAACCTACTGTCTCTACCCACCCTCCGAGGGCTTGTCCACTACCCGCCACCACCTTGGCCGCTCCCCGAGACCTGAGGTCCGATATGCCATCCGTGAAGGCTGACTTCCAAGCTTCCTTTGATCGATACCTGACCCGCGTAACCCCTTATAGTGAGCTCATATCCGTCGGTTATGAGGCTGATCCGGGTCTTGAGGCGGAGTATTTGGATGAGTCGATAGAGGACCAAGATCCCATCCAGTATATAGAGGACCCCGTTCCCTCACTGGGGGTAGATGCTTCATCCTTCGACCCACATCTCGAGCCATTACTACCTCTCAAGGGTGAGCTTGTCATTGGGGAGTTTTTAGCTAGCTGGTTAAGGGAGGGTCCACATCTAGATGTCTCGATCACCTACTACCCCTCCATGGAGCCAACTCTCCCAGTCATACCCCTTAACTCCTTTCACACCACTTTTCGGTCCTTCAGCTTTATAGAGAATGTGAGGGAGTTTCTTAAGAGTTTGGATTGTCAGTGGGAGTTGACATACATGTTGGCCTTAGGGTCTGACCAACCCTATAGTCATAGCTTCCTACTCCCAGCTTTGGGGTCTATTACCTCGGTGTACACCATAGGTCCTATCACTTCCGAGGTCCTTCTATTCTTTCCCATACTCGATGAGGTTGCCTTTCCCCCATCTTATGGCATTACTACGCCGAGGGAGGAACCTTGTCTCCCTGGCCCTTATGGTTCCCTTGCCCCATCATTCATAGTGCCTAAAGGTGACCATTTGCACCTTGGCGAATATCCGACATGGGCAAGTATAGTGAAGGGGCATGTTAGGAAAAGTCTCCATTTCTTTGACCCTTTTGATCCTTTTCCTATTAAACCTCCCGATCCATATTTCTTCACCCCTTGTGACGAGGAGGTCCATTATCACTCTCCTTCCATGCATGGACCCACACCCCAGAGTTTGGCTAGGAGGGAGCCCCAGATGGTCCATTATCACTCTCCTTTCACTCCTTTATCTCTCTTTCATGCATCATCCCGTCCACAATCATATAGGGGTTACATGGTGAGTGAGTCTATTCATATTGGTCCCCCAAAGTCTAGCACACTTGGTAGGACACACATGCATGATAGATACAACTTTGGTTGTCCAGGACCTCCCCGTGTTGTCCAATCATATAGGAGTCATAAGCATGCTAGGTCCATGTTTGGATGTCCAGGACCACCTCTGCATTCACATAGGTATGAGTCTACATATCTTATTCGGAGTCTGCATCATCACCACCTCGAGGCCAGCAACGCACGTTATATGGAATTAGCTGATGCGCATCGACACACCCGTGAGTTCCGCGAGGGAGAGTATGTCATGATCAGGGTCAGACCTGAACGGTTCCCTTCGGGGGCCGTAAAGAAACTCCAGGACCGCGGTGCAGGACCCTTCCGAGTTCTGAGGCGGATTGGGTCTAACGCGTATGAGATTGAGCTGCCAGATGATTATGGGATCAGTTCGACGTTCAACGTCTCTGATCTAGTGGCCTATCGGGATCCAGCAGTGATTCCCAGTGAGCTTCTTGGGCCTCCCCTTCCTGTTGTGAGCGATACACCTTCTGAGAGTCCACCTCCTCCAGCCCCATTACAGAGACGCGAGCACATCGATTGTATACTGGATGAGCAGGTGACCACCACCAGGAGCGGGGCCTACCAGCGCTTCCTAGTACGTTGGAGAGGGCGCCCTGAGACAGACGACACCTGGATCACGTGGGGAGAGCTGGAGCGGATTGATCCGGACTTGCTGGAGCGTTACCTGAGCGACCGTGACCCTTACTCGACGGGGTCGAGTTCTTCCCACCCGGGGAGAATTGGTGAGGACACGCGTCACACTTTACGACGGAGTACACGGATCTCGCCGGCATCCCTTTGGCTCGGCGACCAGTTGACAGATTAGCGGAGCTATCATCACTTATTTTATGCTTTGGGCCATGTTGGGCCTTGGTTTAGTCCGTGTGTGGACAATTTTCTTTCAGTCATGGACCTTTTTTGAGGCCAATTAGGTTTTATTTGTGTTTTGTAGGCTTGCTAGAGGCTAGGGAGGTTAATGGGCCACCTTGGTTCACTCTTCAAGCCCATTTGGGCTGGGCGCCTAGGAGAAAGCCCATACTGGGCCTTTTCCTCCTTGCTCCACTACCCAGGCCTGTTATCTGGGGATCCATTAGGGTTGGAGAAGGAGGAGGGCGCACCCACCCTTCCCACCTCATGGGAGGTGCGCCCCCCACCTTCCCTCCTTTCTTTTAGGAGGCAAGTGCGCCCCCTCCCCTATTGTGTAGGATTTCAAATTAAATAGGCTCTTTTTGTATTTTTATTTTAGGAAACTAATTAGGGTTTCCCCTCCCACATATAATATGTTGTATTTTCTCTTTTGGAAATCAATCAATGAAGAATTAAGTTTGAAAAGCCTTGTGCGCAGCCACCATCTTGAAAGGGGCGATCCCTTCCTCTTCCTCCTCCTTGAGGGTGCGACGCCCTCACCCCCTCTCCAGTCCTTGGGTGAGACGCCCAGGGGTAGGAGATCTCCTCCAAGGATCCCAATGCCAGCAACCTTCTTCCAACATTCACGGCGACGAGTTCGGTGAAGCGACGGCGCACGCGGGATCTTCATCCTCTTCCCCGGGCGTCCCTGTGCTGACAGCAGATCGGGTGTCCAAAGTTCGGTCTGGTGCGTCTACTTCCCGGCGGCGTCTCTCTCAAAGGTCTTCACGACTTTTGTACCCCTTCCTGTCACCGTTCCAACCCCACCGGTTTCGTCTCAAAACTCCACCCACAGAGAAAGTTCCCTTCATACCTACTTTTGGTGCGCTGGCTGTCACCCTGACAGTCTCGCCTGAACCAGAGCCTTCTTGTCCGCCCGTTAACGCCACCTTGCCACCGTTTCTAGCCCTATTTCCCTTCATAAGAGTTGTTCCTCTGCCGGTTACAAATCCAACCTAAGTAGTCTCGCCTCAAAACTCCATCGGGGCTGAAAGTTGTCTTCAAGCACACTTTTAGTGCGCAATCCTGCGCTACAGTACCCGAGCGGGACTGCCAGCAACGGGCCTCCAAAGGAGGTACCCTCTCCCGTCCACGGATCAATCTGAAAATTGGTAGGCCGACTCCTTACATCCCAGTCCACCTCCAGTGTCCGTCCCGGGCCTGGATCCCCACCGCAACCTCGCACCGTTGTCGCTCCCATCCAAGGTCACAGGTCTGACTACCCCGTAGGCAGACTGTTTCTCCCTGTTTACAGTGCCCTTCGCACCCCAAATCTCCCACAGCACCCCATCGGCCACCACTGCCCCTTGAAAGCCACCCCTGTCAGCCTTCCACCAGAGAAGACGCCGCCCCAAACGCTGTCCGGACGTCCACGTACCAGCATCAGCTCCGCCGGCTGTCACTGCGACCAGTCAGCAGCCGTTCGCCGGGTCGACTTCCTTCGGCGCCGTAGCAGCAGCCCGTGGATTCCCCTTCCGGCTCGACATCCCTACAGTGTCTCGTGGTGACGTGGACCACCTCACCACCCACTACAGGGACGAGCGATCGTGCGAGGGTCGGCTTCCGGCGTCATTCTCATCACCGGCTGCTGCCCGTCAGCCCGTGCACCGGCCGCCCCATGGACTTTGTGATTGTAGCCTTTTACCTCCCTGCGAGGAGTGGGCCGTGTTTGTAATTGTATCCGTCTATCCACGTGTATCGGGGTGGTTGGACTCGGCCGGGGTTCCTTCCCCACGCCTAGGCGTGGAGGTACGTGTCTCGCTCCCTCCTTTGTTACTTGCTTATTCCGTATGCGATTGAATGTGCCGCGCGAGTGAGTGTAGGGCCTAGCTAGACTGTATTTATCACTGCTGGTTGAGTGACGAGAGTTCCCACCTCCCTTGGCCCTAGTCGAGCACCGAGCTCGGACTAGACTCCCATGTCGTCCAGCGGCTTCTCGCCCGTTGTGATCCCGTCGCGCCTCCCTCCTTGGGACGGCCGTGGTTCGGAGTTATGTTGAGAGACGCCTCCACCCGGAGGGAGTTCACGTTAGTCGGTCACACCGGCTTGCCTTGTCACGTGCGCGTGCTGGTCGCGTTCTTTAGCGTCCTAGGCTAGCTAGCGAGTCAGTCGGTCCCGCATCAGTCCACCTTCATACCCCTTTCCTACGGGTCGGGTCCACCATACCCACCAAGCCCGTCCACGATACACCTACACCCGGCTCTTCCACACCCGGCTTTCCTAGCACACTCAAGTCTCCTAAATCTAAAGGGCCGTCCATGCATGACTGGGTCATACTTGAACATTTAGGTGTACCCCAAGCCATCAATTCCCAGTTGCACAACATGCATGCCTGGCACATATTCGGGTGTCCTGGTCCGCCGTCGCCCATGTACGGGTCGGACTAACATTAGGTGTGTCTAGGGTCATAGATGAGTCCGTGTGTTTTTCTTGTGTGATTTGTTTGCATGGTTTGTGTGTCGTTTGTTTGTCTGCATGTGTCTTGTGCAAGCTCGTTGTCGTTCTATTATGAGTAAGAGGCGAGTGGACTCATTCGATGAGTATGGGATCGGTTCTACATCTACACCCGGATCAGTCACCTACAGGGACTCAACGGTGATTCCTAGTGAGTCTTCGAGCTGCTTCCTTCCCTTTGTGAGTGCCCCACCCGAAGTGTCCACCTCTAGCCCATGGCAGCTTGTGCATATCGAGTATATATGGAATGAGCAGGTGCCAATCACTTGGAGTGGAGCATACCCGCGCTACTTGGCACGGTGACGGATCCGCCAGAGTACTCGAGCATCCATACCCCTACTCGACGGGGTCGAGTTCCTCCCACCCGGGGAGAGTTGATGGGAATCGACGCCGAGCATGTACATTTAATTTTGCATTTATGTCCTTTAGTTTATTTGTATATCCACGGGAAATTATATACGTAATTGTACGGCTTTATAAGCCAATGCGTCATTCCCACGGATTGTTTGGGTTTCTTTGTAATTTGTTAGTAGGACCAGCAAGGGGGCCCTCAGCCATTTCCCATTGGTCCATGTCACTCATGTGGGGCTGGTCAACCATCCTAGGTGGCCATCTAGAAGGGTTGAATGTCAAATGCCACATGGGTAGACAAGTGGTTAAATTGGTCCAAGGTAGGTCACCTACCTTCACCTACCCCATTCAACCCATTAACCTTGGTCAAGGGGGCGCCCCTCTCCCCTTATTAATGTATTAATTTTTGTGTGTGTTTCACACTTAATCCCAGCCCTTCAATCCCCACCCCTAGATCCAAGGGTTCACATTGCATTTGATGTGAATCATATAAAAGATTGTATTTTCATATGAATATTAGTGAAAAATCAGAAAATTGTGTTGACGCTTGGAGCATATTGCGCCCCCTTCCTCTCTCCTGGTGTTCTTCCTTCTCCAACCTCTAGTTCTAGAGTGTATCCACCTTCTATCTTCCCCTCTCAACCTCTAATCTTCATCTGTGCTGTCGCCGCCGCCGTTCGTGCCGCCATCGAGCCGCCGCGGAGCCGTCTTCAAGTTTCTGTCCTACTGGATAGAGGTGTAGTTCGTGAATTCTTGCTGCCAGCCACGAGCTCAGATGGATTTAAAATTTTGAGGGTGTGTTCTTGCCTTGAATCCCCACCTCCACCTAACTTTTCACGTCCAAACTCCTCCATTTAGTAATTTTCCATTTTCGTTCATTTGTCATTCCCAAATCTATTTTATCTCTGTCTACAGTGACAACAGCTCTTCCCACCTCCGACCACCATTTTGATTTTTACAAACTCTCCCAATTTCACTGGGAGTTCCGTCCATAATCCCCTACATCCAAGAATTTTCTTAATTTTTGATCAGCCTTCCATCTATTTTTAAAAATTCGTGTTCTTCCTCAGCTACAGTGTTGTCAGCCAGATTCTAAATCCGACCCACTGCTAGTGCAAAAATCATAGAAATTCGTAGCCTTTCTTAAATCCAGATCCAAAAAAAGTCCCGATTTCTTAGTTTGATTTCCAACAACTTTTCTGAAGACCATAACCTCATATTCGGACATTCACATATCGGTCAAAGGTAACTCTCAGGAAAGTTCCCTGCTAGACTGAGAGTTCAGGCACTGTACAACAACAATCTTCAAAATTCGCCAATTGAAAGTGCAGGCTTTGTTATTTTTATGTAATCATAGAGAGTTGAATCCCTTCGAAGCAGCTTTCCAACAGCGCCCGTTTCGTCGCATTCCGACGTCGGGGCTGATCGCAGCGTCCGTTCTCGCCGGAGCGCGCGTCAGAAAACAGAACCGGCAGATCCGTGGCCGATCATCCCGACCGGTGCCGAACGGAGCCGCTTGGCGTCCGGACGGTGAACCAGCGTGCCGCCAGCCCAGGAAACACTTCCACAAGTGTCCCCACCATAGTTTTGACATCGGGTCCCGCACGGTCCCTCCGGATAGCGCGTGGGCCCCATAGCCACAAGTTCAGGTGCTGGCGAAGAGACGCGAGAAGCCGCCCGTCAACCCGAATTCGGTCCTCCCGGGCCCAGTTGTGTAGCCCTTTACCTCCCTGCATGGAGTGGGCGATATTTCATTGCTGTCATCATTGTGTAATATTTATCCCGGGAGTACGAGTTTCGGTCGGGTCCGTCTTCCCCATGCCGAGCGTGTGGAGGTATCGCATTCGCTCCCTTACTTGGCATTTTGCTTACTTCATATATATAAGTTTATGTCGCTGCTAGAGAGCATGTGTAGGGATATCTAGCTCACTTTATCTATTCATTACCGCTGTTGCGAGAGAGTGCGAGACCATCCCGTGACCCGATCCGGGCACACGAGAGAGCCGATCACCCTAGCTCACTGCCGATTTCTCAACCGCGCATGTCCAACGCTTCCCTCGTTAAGGGACAGTCACGAGCTTGTCGTGTACGTGGTCTCGTCCCGCATCACCGATACACCTCTAACCTTCCTTCAGCGGTACGCTCTAACAGCCCTTCAACGACACACCTTCTCGGCCCTTCAGCGGCACACTCCTCTCACCGTCTCACTTCTTCTTCCACCGTCTCTCCAAAGTAGAACACAATGTATAGACTTGGCAGATTGATGCAGGAACACAGCAACAAGCAATATATAGACTTTCAGCTGCAGCCAATGGACAACGTACAGACTTTGAGCTGGCCAATGTATAGACTTTGAGCGGCAGCAAATGGACATTGTACAGACTTTTAGCTGGCCGATGTATAGACTTTGAGCTGCAGCCAATGGACAACGTACAGACTTTGAGCTGGCCAATGTATAGATTTTGAGTTACAGCAAATATACAACGTACAGACTTTGAGCTGAAGGATGTATAGGCTTTGTGTGCTGGTTGCATAGCCAATGTACAGACTTGGAGCTGAGGGATGTATAGACTTTGCGCGTTGGTCGCATAGACAATGTACAGACTTTGAGCTGATGGACGTACAGACTTTGTGTGCATGCGACCATCCGATGTACAGGCTTGATGCTGCAGCAACTAGCCAGTGTATAGACTTTGGGCTGATGAATGTACAGACTTTGTATTGCAGTGACCAGCCAATGTATAGACTGTGAGCTGATAAATGCAGCCAATGTATAGACTTTGAGCTGAGGAATGCAGCCAATGTATAGACTTTGGGCTAATGAATGTACAGACTTTGTGTCGCGGTGACCAGCCAATGTATAGACTTTGAGCTGATGAATGCAACCAGTGTATAGACTTTGGGCTGAGGAATGTACAGACTTTGCGTGTGTGCTAGCAGCCAATGCACAAACTTCGAGTCGTAGCAAATGGATAATGTGCAAACTCTAGCAGACGATGTACAGACTTTGAGTTAGCCCGGCACGCTCCTCTCCTCCCTTCACCGGCGCTCTTTGGAATGTCTTCATCAGCATGCCACCCCCCTTTCTTCACAGGTACACTATCTCTGGGCTTCCCCGGCATGCTCCAAGCTACCCTCGCCGGCACGCTACCTGGTATCCTCGCCGGCACACTCCTTCAGCCCCGCTTAACCCCCCCAACGGCCCACTTTTCCTTCCAAAATAAATATATATAAACATATATAAATATGTCATGATAATGATAATAAATTAATAAAAAAATTATGATAAATAAATAAACCTGAATATACATATATGAGAAATAAACAAAAAAATGTGAAATAATAATAATAATAGTAAGAAAAAGGAATGGGAAAATATAATAGTAATAATAATAAACAAAATAGAGAAATCATCCAGAATAAATACATAAAAGGGAAATAAGCAATAAAATATATATATGCACATAATTTAAAACCCATATAAAAAAATGGTAAAATCCACTCTGCAGCCTCGTCTGTCTCGTGATCTGGTGCTGAAGGAACAACAATGTCGCCCTTCCAGGTTGGGCCTGAGTCTTGGAAATTATCCCGAAATGGCCATGGCCCGACCTCGCCTTGGGCTGACATTCCGATTAAACCGGACTCATTTCTCAGGCCGGATCCTTTCCGAGCCACTACTAAAATTGTCGCACGCTCGGCAGACATTTGAACGGGTTCACCTCGATTTTCACCGCATTTCTATTACGGACCTGTGTCTGAACATGAAAAGACCCGTGAGCAACCAATATGGCCGATGGCTCACTCCCCGACATGGTCGTGAGCCGGCATTGCTCCGGGCCGATAGCCCATTAAATCGGATTCATTCTAATGGGATTCGTTCCCGTTCTTTCATTGAAACTGCCGTAAACTCGGCATACATTTGTACGGGATCGTTTCCATCCACGTCGTACTTTCAATATGGGCCCTTGCCCGAACCTGAAAAGGTCCGTGAGTGACCGACAAAATTGGAATAGAACGAGACGGTCCTCGCCACCCCTGGACCCCTTCCATGGGAATATCAATAAGACCTCCGTGGGCCACGCTTAGACCTCGGGTCCATCCCAATCGTGGTCGCCGTTCGGCTCATATCCTCGATCTACAGCCCGCCCCCTTCGAACACGTTTTCAGTTTTGGAGTCTAGTCCTGGGACTCTCCCCCGTTGCCCTCCGGCACCGGAAATATTAATGATGCCCGCGCAAGTCTCGTTCGGACCACGGGAGGCGCCCCCGGTATAGTCTTGACTCGATCTCGCACCGGGCCAATAGATTTACCGGTTTCCTGCTACACTAACCGAGATTTAACTGAATGTTTTTGGTGTCCCAGAATAATAAACTTGCCGTATCCCGGCATGCATATGTTCCAGGTCCTCCCGCGATGATTACAATATTCTCAAGCCGGACTCCTGTCCGAATATTAAACGGTCTCCCGGATGACCGACACGTTTCGAACGTCCGCTTCCCTAGACACAGGACTTTTCAGCCGATTCAAGGGATTTTTTTCTCGTTGCCCCTGCGCTCCGGAAATATTAATGACGCTCATGCAAGTCTTGTTTCGACCGCGGGGGGGCCCACCGCAGTATGGTCGCAGCTTGCTCTTGCACCGGGCCAACAGATTTACTGGTTTCTGACCGATCTGACCGAGGTTTAGCAGAACATTTTCTGTCCTTCTGAACAATAAATTGCCATATCCTGGCATACATATGCTTCAGTTTTCCCGCGACGATCGCACTTTTCCCGAGCCGGACATTCGTCCGAATATTAAATGGTCAACACATGACCGACATGACCGCGAATGTTTTCTTCTCACCCTCATGCGAGGATTTCAATACCTCGTAATAGACCTTCCATGCAATCGATTCCCTGGCCATGAGGCCCTAATTCTCGGCGATTAATCAACGGTGTTCCCTCGTATGGGGGATGTAAATGACGTCGTGACCTTTATGGCGCGGCGGGTTTTGGTCCCGACACGAACCACACAATCATCTGACCGAGTCAGATCGAGTGCACCATGGGCTCTTCGGAGCCCGAATAAAATGTCACTTCGTGACTGGCACGCCCACGCACTTAATAAACTAATAAACGAATGCACCAACGATTTAAGCAAAAAGTGCGTCCACAAGTCTGGCGTGCCCGGTGGGACCTAAACCACCCTTCATCTCTTCGTCGGGATTTAGGGCCTCATGGCCTCCTAATTAACGATGTTTGCATGCTTTGATGAATGGCAGGTGCTGTCTTCGCCAGTCCTATGGGGAGAAAAGCCAAACTCGGTGCAGCTGCCTTCGTGGCCTCGAGGACACTGCTTCGAAGCATATGCAACTTCTAAGAATCATGGGGGCTGTTATAAAAAAAAGGGGAGAAGAGAAAGAGAAGAGAAGGGATGGGAAATCTAACCCCCCTTTTCCTCAAAAAGAAAAAGAAGAAAAGAAGAAAAGAAGAAAAGAAGAAGAGAAGAAGAGAAGAAAAAAGAAAAGAAGAAAAAGAGAAAAGAAAGAAGCCAAAAAAAGAGAAAGAATTGGCAAGAGAGGGTTGTACGGCCACGTCCGTCGAGACCCGTGCTGAACAAATATTATCATTGTGGGGTTGATGGGGTGGAGCGAACCACTCATCCCCTCCCTGAGGGGGTGAGCGCTCTCCTGCACCTCCACCCTGGTCAATCATACAAGAAGAAGAGAAGAGAAAAAAAAGAAAAAAAAAGAGAAAAAAAAAGAGAGAAAGAGAGAAGAAAGGAAGAAAAGTTGGCCAGCATCGCCGACTAAAAGAGCAAGAAGAAACCTGGCATCCCGCCCGACTCTAGGAGGCTCCGAGTCTGCGGTGCAATGACCCCGCTCGTTCCTCCTTCCTACTGCCTCCATCCGGCATAAGACGGCCCCTCGAGTTGTTGTTAAAAGACCCAGCGAGCCACAATTGTAGCTTGGTGAATGGCTGCCCGCTGTGGGGAATGCTTTATAGTAATGAGGCCAAGCACGGCCACCACTCCCGAAGAGAGCATGCAAAAGCTACACCCCGACTTCGGGGCATTTGAAGAAGAATCCGCCCTGACCTGGGGACATAAGAAGAAATAGAGTTGCACCCCGGCTTAGGGGCATTTGAAGAAGAAAAATACACCCCGATATGGGGGCACATGAAGCAAAAGACATACCCCGCCATGGGGGCGTAAGAAGAAAAGAATTCACCCCGGCCTGGGGACACACAAAAAGAGAAACTCACCCTGGCTTAGGGGTATTTGAAGAAGAAATATACCCCACCTGGGGGCATAGAAGCCATAAAGAATACGCCCCGGCTTAGGAGTATTTGAAGATGAAAGATACCCCGCCTCGGGGGACATTGCAAGCAGCGATATACCCTGCTTGGGTGCATAGGAAGAGACCACACCCCACTCCTATGGACACATGAAGAGAGTACACCCCACTCCTAGGAACACATGAAGAGAATTCACCCCGACTCGGGGGTACATGAAGAGACAAAGAATACACCCCGCCTTAGGGGAATTTGAAGAAGAAGCATACACCCCACCAACGGGGGCACAGGAGCCATCAAGAACACACCCCACTTTCGAGGCACAAGAAGCAAACATTCCCCGGTGTGTCGGGGCAAAAGAAGAAGAATCCCTCTCGGGGGAATAAAAAGCAAAGATACACCCTCGTGCCGGGGGCACATGAAGAGAATACACTCCATCCCAGGGTCATGAGAAGCAGAAGGCGCATCCCACCCTCGGGGCATATGAAGCGAACAGAATACACCCTGGCTTAGGGGAATACAAAGAGAAGTATACCCCACTCTGGGGCAGAGGAAGCGGGAGAATCACACCCCCGTCTTGGGGGTATTGGAAGAAGAAGTATACCTCGCCTCGAGGGCCTAGAAGCTATAAAGAACACGCCCTGGCTTAGGGGCATTTGAATAAGCTACATCCCGCTTCGGGAGCATAAGAAAGAGAAGAGTACACCCTGTCTCAGGGACAATTGAAAAAGAAACATACCCCGCATGGGGGCATAAAAGCCATAAACAATACGCCCCGGCTTAGGGGCATTTGAAGAAGCTACATCCCGTCTTGGGAGCGTAAGGAGAGAAGAATACACCCCGACTTAGGGGCATTTGAAGAAGGAATACATCCCAGCCCCGGGGTCCGTGAAGCAACATATATCCCCCCCCCCCCCCCCCCCCCGGGGGGGGGCATTTGAAGCAGAACAAATAACATTCCCCAGCTTAGGGGAGCATATGAAGAAAGGAACACACCCCGATATGGGAGCACATAAGCAAAGAAGAAGAGTTCACCCCGCCTCGGGGGCATAAGAAGCAAGAATTACACCCCGCCCTGGGGGCATATAAACCAACATACACCCCACCTGGGGGCATAGAAGCCATAGAGGAGACTCCCCGGCAAGGGGGCATCAGAAGAAGAAGCACGCCCCACCTGGGGGCACAGAAGCCTTGAAAAATACGCCCCGCCTGGTGGCACAGAGGCAAAGAGGCAAAACACACCCCTCAGGGGGATGCATACCAAATAAAGCTACACCCCAACCTGGGGGCACGTTAAGAGAAATACACTCTAGCGTGGAAGCATTAATGAGAAAAGAAGAGCAGAATAAAGAAAAAGACACGCATGAGGCAGACGTGGTCTTCGAGCCCACCTTATCACACAAAAGAAGAGAAGAAAAGAAAGAATACACATGAGGCAGACGTGGTCTTCGAGCCCGCCTCATCACGCAAAAGAAGAGAAGAAAAGGAAGAAGAGACACATGAGGCAGGCTTGGTTCCTGAACCCGCCTCTTCACACAAAACAAGAAGAGCATAACCAAAAGAAGACACATGAGGCAGACGTGGTCCTCGAGCCCGTCTCATCACGCAAAAGAAGAGAAGAAAAGGAGGAAGAGACACATAAGGCAGACGTGGTCCTTGAACCCGCCTCTCCACAAAAGAAGAAAAGAAAGAACAGTCACGAGGCAAACATGGTCTTTGCGCCTGTCTCTCCACAAAAGAAGAAGAGAAGAAGAGAAAGAGCAGTCACGGGGCGAACATGGTCTCTGCACCTGCCTCTCTACAAAAGAAGAATAGAAGAGAAAAAGGAGACATGAGGCGAACATGGTCCTTGCACCTGTCTCTCCATAAAAGAAGAAGATAAGAAGAGAAAGAGCAGTCACGGGGCGAACATGGTCTCTGCACCTGCCTCTCTACAAAAGAAGAAGAGAAGAGGAAAAAGAGACATGAGGCGAACATGGTCCATGCACCTGCCTCTCCATAAAAGAAGAAGAGAAGAAGAGAAAGAACAGTCACGAGGCGAACATGGTCTCTGCACCTGCCTCTTCATGAAAGAAGAAGAGAAAGAACAGTCACGGGGTGAACACGGTCCTTGAACCCGCCTCTTCACACAAAAGAAGAGAAGAAAAGAAAGAAATGACCATGAGGCAAGCATGATCTTTGCACCGCTTCTCCATAACAGAAGAAGAGAAGAAGAGAAAGAAGAGTCACGAGGCAGACATGGTCTTTGCACCTGTCTCCCCACACAAAAGAAGAAGAAAAAAAAGAGACATGAGACAAACGTGGTCTTCGAACCCGCCGCTTCACAAACCCTTCTCCTCGGCTCACGTATCCTACTACCCGACGCCCTTTGGCTCAGTCATTCCGGCCAAGGCCCACTGTCATGATTAATCACCCCGTCCCACCGCACTCTCTGATATCTTTTCGGCTTTATAGCCTACTCCTAACATCTCTCGGCTTGTCAGCCTGCTCCCAATATCCCTTGGCTTTTTAGCCTACTTCCCAATATCTTCGGCTCTTCCAGCCTGCTTCCCAGAATTCGGCCGTCACGGCCTGTTTCCCAGAATTTGGCCTTCACGGCTCGCTTCCCATAATTTTGGCTCCTGCAGCCCGCTTCCCAATATCTTTGGCTCTCGCAGCCTGCTTCTCAGAATTCGGCCTTTACGGCCTGCTTCTCAGAATTCGGCCTTTACGGCCCGCTTCCCAGAATTCAGCCTTCATGGCCCGCTTCCCAATTTCAACTTTTGCAGCCCGCTTCCCAATATCATTGGCTCTCGCAGCTTGCTTCCCAGAATTCGGCCTTTACGGCCTGCTTCCTAGAATTCGACCTTCACGTCCCGCTTCCCAATTTTGGCTTTTACAGTCCGCTTCCCAATATCTTTGGCTCTCGCAGCCTGCTTCCTAGAATTCGGCCCTTGCGGCCTGCTTCCCAGAATTCGGCCTTCACGGCCCGCTTCCCAATTTCGGCTTCTGCAGCCCGCTTCCCAATATCTTTGGCTCTCGCAGCCTGCTTCCTAGAATTCGGCCTTTACGGCCTACTTCCCAGAATTCGACCTTCACGGCCCGCTTCCCGTAACTTCGGCCCCTACAGCTCGCTTCCCAACTTCGGCTCCTGCGGCATGCTTCCCATAATTTGGCTCTCGCAGCCCGCTCTCCTCAATTTTTGGCTATTGTGGCCTACTTCCAATATCAACTTCGGCCTTCACGGCCCGCTTCCCTAATGTCCTTTTAGCCGTTCGTGGTCTGCTTCCCTAATACCTTTACTACCACTACACTTATACGTAACAGTAATATTTTGTTGTACAAAAAAAAAAAAAAACAACAACAAAACGAACACAAAAAAAAGAAAGAGAAAAGAAAGAAGAGAATGCATGATTGCCCTGCTTGCATGGTTGCTTAATATAGAATAATACACCTCCTTGGAATTTTCTAGGACCGTGCTTCCTTGCTAAATAATATCGCCCCGATTCCGGATGCACGGGCGTCACGGCGCATGCTCAAAGGGAACCCAATTATGGTGGGTGCACACGTCAAGGGGAAGAGTCATGGCTGAATCGCTAAGCCCAACTCACAAAATAAACCTGAGGTAACGCTCCTACACTTAGCACTTGTGTTCAATAGCCTTCGACTATAGGGATTGCCCGAATTTCTTCTTAGCACTCTACGAAGACTTGAATTCCTGCACTCGCGTGAAAGGTAATCGTGAGGAAAAAGTTGCCTACCCCCACTTTAAAAAAAAGAAAAAAAGAAGAGAAAAAAAGAGAGAAAAAAAAAGAAAAGAGAGAGAAACGCGGAGCCGAGTAGTCGGGAATCCCCACTGAAACAAATGAGGAGACTCGCGTGAAATGGTGAAGCGAATCACAATAAGGATGATTCTTAGTAGCCGGGAATCCCCATCGAGACACATGAGGAGCCTCACGCCGAACGGCGAAATCCGCTACCAAAATAAACAGATGGGGGCTGTGTGAAGCTACCAAAAGTCGAAAGCCTGGAACTAATGTGTAGGCGCTAGAGTGATCCTCGAGTGTCACCAGAAAAATCTGCATATCCCTATGATTAGGGCTCTTTGTTCACACATTTACACTGCCACACCATAGAGAATTGCTTCGGGTGAAATGCATGAATTTAGGCTATGCATGTAAGACATGCGATATCCTCTTGACGGGTGCACCACCCCTCAATTGTGCCTCGCGGACCCCACCGCATCTACGAATTACGGGCGATGTCCCTATCCTATCCCCTATAGAGGGAGCTTCCATACTTATATCTATGTTATGCCTGCTAATGAATGCTTGCATGCTTGAATAAAAAAATAAAAAAATAATAATAAAAAATATATATAATAATAATAAATAATAAAAATGTGTGTATACAATAAACTCAATTTCGGCTATCGAAGCCTACTTTCCCAGCGCTGGCTCGTAGAGCCCAATCTTGGCCCCCATGGCCTACCTCTTGCCCTTGCGGCTCGTTAATCTCCCAACTCCGGCTTCTGTAGCTCGCTTCCCCGATTTGGGCTTCTACATCTTGCACCCCAATTTCAGCTTTTGAAGCCCGCTTCCAGCCTCGGCTATTTCAGCTTTCACTTATCGGCCCCTGAGCCGACAGCTTTCACTTATCGGCCCCTAAGCCGACAGCTTTCAATCATCGGCCCCTGAGCCGACAGCTTTCAAATCATCGGCCCCTGAGCCGACAGCTTTCAATCATCGGCCCCTGAGCCGACAGCTTTATATCATCGGTAGCCACGCCGATGGCTGTCCGGGGTTCTTCAAACGAAGGGGAAGAGAAAAGAGAAAGGAACAGAAATAAGCGAGAAAAGAGAGAAGAGAGAAAAGAAAAGAAAAGAAAGGAAACACCCTATGAAGGCAGGGGAATATAGAAGAGGAGAAAAGAGAAGAGAAGGTGAAAAGAAGAAAAGGAAACACTCTTGAAGTGCTCTAATGATGCAGTAGCCTGCAAGCCTTCCAGCGGCACACTGCTAAGTGTCCTCAGCGGCACACTCGTTGTGAAGCCTCCAACGACACGCCCTGCGACTTCTTCAGCAGCACACACCCGTGCCCCTTCAGCGGCACGCTTTAGTGCCCCTTCAACGGTACGCTTGCTAGCATGCTCCGCTCAGCGGCACGCCCGCTCCGCGGCGCATCCACAGGCGCCCAGCGGCATACTCGCCAAGCGGCACGCCCGCTCGCTCAGCGGCACGTCCCGCTCAGCGGCACGCTTCCCTGTCCAGGCCCCTCAGCGGCACGCTCCTACGCCCGTTCAGCGGCACACTCCCCTGGCGCGCTCCAGCGGCACGCTTCGGCCAGCCCTTCAGCGGCGCGCCACCCCCGCCATCCTTTATACGTCGAGCAAAAAAAAGGAGGAAAGACGGTAAAAGAGGAAGAGAATAAAAAAAAATGGGAAGAGAAGGGGGGATTTCGACAAAAAAAGAGAAAAAAAGAGAGAGAAGAAAATAAAAAAAGGGAGAAGAAGAGAAAAAAAAGAGAGAGAAAGAAAGAGAAAGAAGAGAAAATAATAATAATAATATATATATATACATATATATATATCTGTATATACATATGGCTCCCGTCCGCACGCCCCTATGTATCGACGGGCATCCGCACGGGTAAAGACGGCTCCACCCCTGCGTTGGTGCTAGCTCCTTGCCGACAAATAAGTCCTTTTCTGGCGTAAAGCTTCGTGCCCTAGCCACCTTCTCCCGTGCAAAACCGCCGTTGTGGGCCTTACGCCCGGATCGGCAAAATCTCTATCCTTGCGCTAGCATTAGTCCCTTGCCAATGAATAAGTCCTTTTCCGGTGCAAGGCTTCGTGCCCTAGCCACCCACTCCATACAATATCGCCATTACAGACCTTACTTCCGAATCGACAGAAAATCCCCCGTTGCGTTGGTATTGTCTCCTTGCCAACGAATAAACCTCATCTTTCGGCGCAAGGCTTTGGGCCCTAGCCAACAATTACATATCACCCGCCGGTCAAAAAAAAAGAGAGAGAGAAAGGGGCTTAAAATAGAGGTGCTCCGCCGGACTTGCCCCTGCACATGGACAAGGGCAAGAATGGCAACAACCCAGCTGCGGCGAAAACCCGAAAGGGTGCTGCAGGCAAAATCAGGTACCCCGCCATGTGAAAACCCGAGAGGGCATATGGGCAAAAGCAAGAGGGGGCTAGTACCGGTGAAAACCCGAAAGGGCACTTGTACAGGTAATGTGGTTCAGAAAAAAAGAGGACCAACAAATCATGTCAGCTCCCGGCACCCTGTCGGCACTGACGAAGAAAAAAAAAGAGACCAACAAGTCATGTCAGTTCCCGACACCCCGTCGGCACTGACGAAAAAAAAAGGGACCAACAAACCATGTCAGCTCCCGGCACCCTGTCGGCACTGACGAAAAAAAGAGAAACCAACAAGCCATGCCAGTTCCCGACACCCCGTCGACATTGACGAAGAGAAGAAGAGACAAACAAGTCATGTCAGCTCCCGACACCCCGTCGGCACTGATGAAGAGACAAAGAGACCAACATGCTGCTTCAGTTCCTGGCACCCTGTCGGCACTGATGAAGAGACCAACATACTGCTTCAGTCCCCGGCACCCCGCCAGCACTGATGAAGAGACAAAGAGACCAACACACTGCTTCAGTTCCCGGCATCCCGTCGGCGCTGATGAAGAGGCAAAGAGATCGACATACTGCTTCAGTTCCCGGCATCCCGTCGGCACTGATGAAGAGACAAAGAGACCAATATGCTGCTTCAGATCTCGGCATCCCATCGGCACTGATGAAGAGATAAAGAGACCAACACGCCATGTCAGCCCCCGACACCCCGTCGGCACTGACGAAGAGAAGAAGAGACCAACATGCCACGCCAACTCCCAACACACCGTCGGCATCGACGAAGAAAAAAGAGACAAGTACACCCACGGGCACTGCCCGGCTCATCCTTCGCCTGCGCTACCCGTGGGTGGGGGGCATTTGTAGACATGCAAAATTGCACTCCCTTACGCCCCAACTAGTCCAGCATTAACAACAACGTCACCTGAAGAGACTACATGGAAGAGGGCCATCCGGACTCCCCGAACATATATACACTGTCGTAAAGCTATCTCCGGAGTCTCGACAGTGAAGAGAAATCAACCGCCGGGAGCCCTACAATCTATGGGCCTCGGAGAAAATCAAAGGGGCCACAACTCGTGCTCACAACGGGCTCAGAACTGCCCATTTAGCCCTTCAGTGGCACGCCCCCAATGGCCTTCAGCGGCATGCCCTTGGGGCTTCAGCGGCACACTCTCTACCCTGTTCAACGGCACACCCTCTGCCCTGTTCAACGGCACGCCCCATGCCCTACTCAGCGGCACACCCTTCAGCGGCACAGCCCCTGGCCTTCAGCGGCACGCCCATTTGGGGCTCCAGCGGCACGCCCATTTGGGGCTTCAGTGGCACGCCCCCTTTAGCCCTCAGCGGCACGCCTTTTGCCCCCTTCAACGGCACGCTTGGGCAGCCCTTCAGCGGCACGACCTTTGGCCCTCCCAGCGGCACACTTCTTGAGCCCGCCAGCGGCACAGCGTTAAGGCATTTCAACGGCTGAACGACGTGATGTCCATGCCCTACGGATCTTCGGCGTGCAGTGAGCTATCCGAGGTGTCAACCGGAGGTTGGGCCACGCAGGCTACTCCCCTGACACCCAGGACGGGGGAAGTCAAACCCCATCATGACCAGCCGCTTCCCACCTGCGACTGCCGTGTTCGAGGGCTCCCGCTGCTGGGGGTATAAAACCACTCCCACCCCGGCGAAGAGAAGACACACCCATACACGGAGAAGAGACCCACAGACAGAGAAGAATAGACACAGACCCACCTACGAGAAGAAGGAAAAGAGAGAGGAAAAGGGAGAGGGCTCCGGCGTGGAGTCTTCCGACGACCACCAGGCAAAAAAAAGAGTGTAAGAGAGAGAGAGAGAGCTTGATGTAGTAGGAGAAGGTGGGGGAAAGAGCAGTGGACGGTCGTCCTTGCTTCGATCCCCAACACTTCCTCTTCTTTTGTTCCTTTTTCTCCCTCTCCGTTCTTTTGTTCTTTAGTTTTCTTCCTTGCCTGTAGCCTTAGCTCGGGCATGCTTTGTAATGTATACGGACGACTACGACCCTTTGTGATGTGAAACGGGCTTGAGGGTCTTCTTCCTTCTGATCAAGGTCGCGCTATAGCCTCCTAGCGCGTTCTTGAAGAATGTGCTATATCATCCTAGCGCATTCTCAGACAGCAGCAGAACGATAATCTTCAGTTTTGGGACGCCCGTGGATGTCTTCGGGGGAGTACATTACAGGGGGAAACAAATTGTAGGGTGGGTAATACATGAGGGATCTTAAACAAACACATGAGGGATCCTAAACATAGATTAAACTAACCTAATACTAGCTAGGATAACTTGGTGAAGGTGGAAGCGGGGGTGGGCGACGAGGGAGAAAGGGACGTGGCAGGGCGTGCTAGGACCATGAGGGGGCTTGGCTGGGGCCTCTCACCCGATCCCATCGTAGGACCGGTGCAACCGAGCTTCCTCTTGACCATAGCAGCGTCGTTGGCGATGGTGGAGGGCGGCGTTCGTCGGTGGAGGAAGAACGAAGCCCCGGATGGGGCCTCACACCCGATCCCATCGCAGGACCGGTGCATCCAGAACCTCGGTCATCCTCCAGAGAAGGTGAAAGGTAGAGGATCAGAAGAAGAGCATGGGCATCGCACCCAGAGAGGGGAGGAGGGAGGGGATTCCAAAGATTGGGGGCAAGATAGCCATGCTATACTCAAACTCTTTCAAACATTCATTTTTTTCTCTATATTGCTTAATCAAACAAGATGGGGTACATATATAGGGGGAAGGGGAAGACAAAACGACACTAAAACATTAATTACACTCATGGAAAATGGTGCACATTGAAGACTTTGGGAGTTCCAAGCGCTGGATAGTTGGACTGTCAGCAACTGCATTCTGTCTGAGATCGCGCTAGGGGAACCTAGCGCTTTCTTCAGGTCGCGCTACCCAAAGGTAGCACGTTCATCAACGGCCCAGCAGCTTCCACGATCAGCTTTGGCCTGGCAGCATGCTTTGATTTCCATCAAACCCCTCCACTTTGGAAGGTTCATCCTCGAACCTAGTAGCTCAAGATCCCAGTATGTGAGAACATGCCGGTTCCCTATGCTCTGATACCATTTGATGTGAAACGGGCTTGAGGGTCTTCTTCCTTCTGATCAAGGTCGCGCTATAGCCTCCTAGCGCATTCTTGAAGAACGCACTATATCATCCTAGCGCGTTCTCAGACAGCAGTAGAACGACAATCTTCGGTTTTGGGACACCCGTGGATGTCTTCGGGGGAGTGAATTATAGGGGGAAACACATTGTAGGGTGGGTAATACACGAGGGATCTTAAACAAACACATGAGGGGTCCTAAACATAGATTAAACTAACCTAATACTAGCTAGGATAACTTGGTGAAGGTGGAAGCGGGGGTGGGCGACGAGGGAGAAAGGGACGTGGCAGGGCGTGCTAGGACCATGAGGGGGCTTGGCTGGGGCCTCTCACCCGATCCCATCACAGGACCCGTGCAACCGAGCTTCCTCTTGACCATAGCAGCGTCGTTGGCGATGGTGGAGGGTGGCGTTCGTCGGTGGAGGAAGAACGAAGCCCCGGATGGGGCCTCACACCCGATCCCATCGCAGGACCGGTGCATCCAGAACCTCGGTCATCCTCCAGAGAAGGTGAAAGGTAGAGGATCAGAAGAAGAGCATGGGCATCGCACCCAGAGAGGGGAGGAGGGAGGGGATTCCAAAGATTGGGGGTGAGATAGCCATGCTATACTCAAACTCTTTCAAACATTCATTTTTTTCTCTATATTGCTTAATCAAACAAGATGGGGTACATATATAGGGGGAAGGGGAAGACAAAACGACACTAAAACATTAATTACACTCATGGAAAATGGTGCACATTGAAGACTTTGGGAGTTCCAAGCGCTGGATAGTTGGACCGTCAGCAACTGCATTCTATCTGAGATCGCGCTAGGGGAACCTAGCGCTTTCTTTAGGTCGCGCTACCCAAAGGTAGCGCGTTCATCAACGGCCCAGCAGCTTCCACGATCAGCTTTGGCCTGGCAGCATGCTTTGATTTTCATCACTTTGTTCCCCATGAATGAAGATCATCCCCCTCAGTGGGTTTCCTCTTTGTCTCGGTGTTTTGGGCCACAGTGCGTTTGATCGTCTTTCCCTTCATCTTCTGGTGTTTGTGTTCATCCCTCATGCCGACGGTTTCCTCTGGATGTGGCATCATCTTGAATGGTTTGAGGTCGTGAACCTCCTCCTGTAAAGCCCAGTGCCTTCATCTGTGCCTGCCCCCTTGAACCTTTTTCCCTCTTGCAGGAAGTCCCTGTGGGTTCGATCGGTCTAACACCCCGCCCCCAATTAGCAGGTCAACCCTTTTGGGAGCCTTGGCTAACCCCCCCTCTCCAGTACACCCTGTCCAGGCTTAGAGGTCTTCGGCTCGTTATTTTCCCTGTGTTTTCTGAGGTTTTATTAAGGTGTTTCCGCCCTCGGGCGCCCACCTCCAGTTGTCGGGTTCCGCCACTCCATGTGGGTGCGTTCCCTTTATCTCCCTTACGCTCGGGTCAAGGGGAGATGCTGCCGAATTTTTGTTAGAAAATAACAAGACGTTAAAAGGCAAAAGGATGCAACAAACAAATGGGATAATAAATACATATCAAAAGATAACAAAAGCAACAAATAAATAGGGCAACAACAGATTGTAAGAAGAAGGAGAAAAGATTTGTATAAAACTACGTAAAAATCAAAGAAAAGAAGAAAAGAAAAGCCTTAAAAATAAGTAACAGAGGAGTGGGCCTTCATCGGCACGTCTGTCCCAGCCTTCGCCGGTACGCCCTCCACCCTCGTTGGCCGGTACACCTCTAACCTTCCTTCAGCGGTACGCTCTAACAACCCTTCAACGACACACCTTCTCTGCTCTTCAGCGGCAAACTCCTCTCACCATCTCACTTCTTCTTCCACCGTCTCTCCGAAGTAGAACACAGTGTATAGACTTGGCAGATTGATGCACGAACACAGCAACAAGCAATGTATAGACTTTGAGCTGCAGCCAATGGACAACGTACAGATTTTGAGCTGGCCAATGTATAGACTTTGAGCGGCAGCAAATGCACAATGTACAGACTTTTAGCTGGCCGATGTATAGACTTTGAGCTACAGCCAATGGACAACGTATAGACTTTGAGCTGGCAAATGTATAGACTTTGAGCTACAGCCAATGGACAACGTACAGACTTTGAGCTGGCCAATGCATAGACTTTGAGTGGCAGCAAATGGACAATGTACAGACTTTGAGCTGGCCAATGTATAGACTTTGAGTTACAGCAAATAGACAACGTACAGACTTTGAGCTCAAGGATGTATAGGCTTTGTGTGCTGGTTGCATAGCCAATGTACAGACTTGGAGCTGAGGGATGTATAGACATTGCGCGTTGGTCGCATAGATAATGTACAGACTTTGAGCTGATGGACGTACAGACTTTGTGTGCATGCGACCATCCGATGTACAGGCTTGATGCTGCAGCAACCAGCCAGTGTATAGACTTTGGGCTGATGAATGTACAGACTTTGTATTGCGGTGACCAGCCAATGTATAGACTGTGAGCTGATAAATGCAGCCAATGTATAGACTTTGAGCTGAGGAATGCAGCCACTGTATAGACTTTGGGCTAATGAATGTACAGACTTTGTGTCGCGGTGACCAGCCAATGTATAGACTTTGAGCTGATGAATGCATCCAGTGTATAGACTTTGGGCTGAGGAATGTACAGACTCTGCGTCTGTGCTAGCAGCCAATGCACAGACTTCGAGTCGTAGCAAATGGATAATGTGCAGACTCTAGCAGACGATGTACAGACTTTGAGTTAGCCCGGCACGCTCCTCTCCTCCCTTCACCGGCGCTCTTTGGAATGTCTTCATCAGCATGCCACCCCCCTTTCTTCACTGGTACACTATCTCTGGGCTTCCCCGGCACGCTCCAAGCTACCCTCGCCGGCACGCTACCTGCTGTCCTCGCCGGCACACTCCTTCAGCCCCGCTTAACCCCCCCAACGGTCCTAAACAAATATAAATATGTCATGATAATGATAATAAATTAATAAAAAAATTATGATAAATAAATAAACCTGAATATACATATATGAGAAATAAACAAAAAAATGTGAAATAATAATAATAATAGTAAAAAAGGAAAGGGAAATATAATAGTAATAATAATAAACAAAATAGAGAAATCATCCAGAATAAATACATAAAAGGGAAATAAGCAATAAAATATATAAATGCACATAATTTAAAACCCAGATAAAAAAATGGTAAAATCCACTCTGCAGCCCCGTCTCTCTCGTGATCCGGTGCTGAAGGAACAACAATGTCACCCTTCCAGGTTGGGCCTGAGTCTTGGGAATTATCCCAAAATGGCCATGGCCCGACCTCGCCTCGGGCTGACATTCCAATTAAACCAGACTCGTTTCTCAGGCCGGATCCTTTCCAAGCCACTACTAAAATTGCCGCACGCTCGGCAGACATTTGAACGGGTTCACCTCGATTTTCGCTGTGTTTCTATTACGGACCTGTGTCTGAACATGAAAAGACCAGTGAGCAACCAATATGGTCGACGGCTCCCTCCCCGACATGGTCGTGAGCCGGCATTGCTCCGGGCCGATAGCCCGTTAAATCAGATTCATTATAATGGGATTCGTTCCCGTTCTTTCATTGAAACTGCCGTAAACTCGGCATACATTTGTACGGGAATGTTTCCATCCACGTCGTACTTTCAATATGGGCCCTTGCCCGAACCTGAAAAGGTCCGTGAGTGACCGACAAAATCGGAATAGAACGAGACGGTCCTCGCCACCCCTGGACCCCTTCCATGGGAATATCAATAAGACCTCCGTGGGCCACGCTTAGACCTTGGGTCCGTCCCAATCATGGTCGCCGTTCGGCTCATATCCTTGGTCTACAGCCCGCTCCCTTCGAACACGTTTTCGGTTTTGGAGTCTAGTCCTGGGACTCTCCCCCGTTGGCCTCCGGCACCAGAAATATTAATGATGCCCGCACAAGCCTCATTCGGACCACGGGAGGCGCCCCCGGTATGGTCTTGACTCGATCTCGCACCGGGCCAATAGAATTACCGGTTTCCTGGTACACTAACCGAGATTTAACCGAATGTTTTCGGTGTCCCAGAATAATAAACTTGCCATATCCCGGCATGCATATGTTCCAAGTCCTCCCGCGACGATTACAATATTCTCAAGCCGGACTCCCGTCCAAATATTAAACGGTCTCCCGAATGACCGACACGTTTCGAATGTCCGCTTCCCTAGACACATGGCATTTTAGTCGATTCAAGGGATATTCCCTCGTTGCCCCTTGGCACTGGAAATATTAATGACGCTCATGCAAGTCTTGTTTCGACCGCGGGGGGCCCACCGCAGTATGGTCGCAGCTTGCTCTTGCACCGAGCCAACAGATTTACTGGTTTCTGACCGCTCTGTCCGAGGTTTAGCCGAACGTTTTCTGTCCTTCTGAACAATAAATTACCATATCCTGGCATACATATGCTCCGATTTTCCCGTGACCATCGCACTTTTCCCGAGCCGGACATTTATCCAAATATTAAATGGTCAGCACATGACCGACATGACCGCGAATGCTTTCTTCTCACCCTCATGCGAGGATTTCAATACCTCGTAATAGACCTTCCATGCAATCGATTCCCTGGCCATGAGGCCCTGATTCTCGGCAATTAATCAAGGGTGTTCCCTCGTATGGGGGATGTAAATGACGTCGTGACCTTTATGGCGCGGCGGGTTTTGGTCCCGACACGAACCACACAATCATCTGACCTAGTCAGATCGAGCGCACCATGGGCTCTTTGGAGCCCGAATAAAATGTCACTTCGTGACTGGCACGCCCACGCACTTAATAAACCAATAAACGAATGCACCAACGATTTAAGCAAAAAGTGCGTCCGCAACCATCCCTGGGCCTCCTGATTCGTTTCCCTTTCTTTGTAGTTCACTACTAGGTGATCATCCTCTCAGCTCAGGACAAGTGCGAGATCACGCCCCTTCATCTGGCGCCGTCTGTGGGAAACGACCAAAGAGCCAGTATGGTGAGAAGAAGCTCAGGGAGGAGGTCCGACGGCGATAGGGGAAAGGCCGTGGTGGTGGCGCGGGAAGGCCCCTCACAAGCCTCCCAAAACCCCCCCTCCGGTGCCAGCAGTCCCGCCGACGGACCACCCCCTCTCCCTGCGGTAGGGCTGCTGCCCCCTCCTCCCACGGCGGTAGGGCTATCACTCAACGGCGGCGCCGACGCCTTCCAAGCCCTCAACGTAAAACTGGATGTCCTCGTGGAACTCATGAGGACCCAGGCGGCTAGGGATGGAAGGTTACGCGCCCCTCCGGAGAGCCCTCCCTAGGGCTGCCGCCCCCTCCTCCCACGGCGGTAGGGCTACCGCTCAACGGCGGCGCCGACGCCTTCCAAGCCCTCAACGTAAAACTGGATGTCCTCGTGGAACTCATGAGGACCCAGGCGGCCAGGGATGGAAGGTCACGCGCCCCTTCAGAGAGCCTTCCCTACGAAAATGTGTTCCAGCACACCACCGGAGGCCGCTTCACCCTCCGAGGGAAGCAGCTCATCCGCAACAAAGCAGGAGGACCCTCGCAAGCCCCCTCTCTGGAGCAAGAGGCTTCCTCTACGTCGAAGCGGGGCAGGCATGGGGCACGTTGTCCCCTCCCGGAGATCGAAGTCCCCAGGGAGCGCCATGATAGCTTGCCTTCACGGCCCCCCAGCCCCACGGCGCAGCGGCAGCCGGAGCTATCCATCCGGCTGTGAGAATTTGAGAGGCGTTTCGCAGAGCTGGAGCGCGCCCTGCGAGCCCTACAGAAGACCTCTCCACCAGAGGACGAGGAGAGATCCCCATTCTCCGACCATATCTTAAAGGTAGAGGTATCTCCAAGAGCCTCCATCCCGACCTTCAAGCCCTACGACGGCCAGGGTGACCCGACCGACCACTTCGACAACTTCGACGCCCTAATGACCCTTCACGGAGCGTCCGAAGCCATCAAGTGCCGAGCCTTTGCGACCACCTTGGTCCAAGGCGCCCGAGCATGGTTCCGAGCCCTCGCCCCTGGATCCATCCGAGACTTCAAGCAATTCGGGTGAGTATTCAAGGAGAGTTTCGCCGGCAGCGGTCCCCCAAGGTCGGTAGCAGGGCTTTTGGCCCTCAAACAGGCGCAAGGGGAGAAACTTTGGGCCTACATTCTCCGATTCAAATCGGAAGCCCTGAGGATCCCCCGCCTGGACGTCGCCTCAGCCATAACCGCACTGACCGGGGGCACCCGCTACGAGAACCTCCGCCGTGAGCTTATCCTCCACCCTCCCTCGACCCTTGCTGTGCTAATGACTCTGGCATTACGCCACGCCGAGTGCGAAGAAGTGCTCAGTGCATGCCGAGAGGCAACCGGCTCGGGTCGAGAGGGGGACAAGAAGCGGGCACCCGAGCCAAGCTCGGGCCAAGGAAAGAGGCGGAACCGAGATGGGGAACGCAAGGAACCGTCACTGAAGTATGAGCGGTACACTCCCCTGACCGCTCCAGTGTATGAGATTTATGAAGACATCAAAGGCTCGGGCCTCCTCCGCCAACCCGAGCCATTGAAGTCGAAGAACCGCAGTCGCAGCAAGCATTGCCTGTTCCACAGCGACCACGGGCATCACACCGGCGACTGCCATCAGCTCCAGGATGAGATCGAGCGTATCGTTCATCAAGGGCACGTCTCCCGGTTCATAGCCGGGCACCAGGAAGACCGTGGTGCCCCAGAGGAGATTGAGAACGCCCCCCGGGAGTCCACATCAACGTCATCGCCGGAGAAGCTGCATCAGGAGGAGACAGTGGCCGAGGAAGGAAGCGTCATGCTGAGCGGGCGAGCCGAGCCATCGAGCCTCCCAGGGCCCCGCCGAGTGAGCCCCAGGTCATAGTCTTCTCCGACCAAGACCTGGAGTGTAATGCCCCGTATTTTTTGGATCCTTGTTCGTGGGTCTCGGATCTCGTTTCTTGGAGTGTTCGACTCCGTTGTATTTGAAATTTTGTTTCGGGCATCTTTTGTGTTCGGATCGGCGCGATCCGGAGTTGTTTCGGAGGCCTAGAAGCATTCCGCGGCTTTTCCGCATGTGTTTTCCGATTCCCGGTGTGTGTTTCGGTAATTCCTTCGGAACCTCATTGCGGGTGAACCGGGCCGTTCACCTAGGCGAGTGTGGTACCGTTACGATCGGTGCGATCCGAGGATCATAGAAACGTGATTTTATATTTTTTGGTATTTTCTGGAATTTTCAGATTTCTCTCTCTCCCCTCTCATTTTCCCTCTTCTCTCCCTCTCTCTTCTCATGCTCTCTCCTCTCTCCCTCCCTCTTCGACGACCGACGGGGTGGAGCGTGGGCGAGTTGGGGATGGCGCGGGCGAGGCACGGGTGAGGATGGATGAGGATCGAGGTGGTGGAGGCGTGGTGAAGCTCGGCCATGGGTTCGTGGAACGGCGAGGCTTCAACGGCGTTTTCTTCGTGGATCGCCGTCCACGGTGCGTCCATTCTTCGGTGGAGGTAGGGAGATGGACCCTCAACTCGTGTACTTCATTTCTCGCAAGTTTTGTAGGTCGTGGTGAGCTGAGTGGGTCGTTTGGGGTGTTTTGAGGAAAGTGTATGTTTTGGGTGTGTGAGCCGAATCTTACATTTTGATCGTATTTTTGGGGTTTAAATGGGTCCTCTCGGTGCTAGAGAGGTTGGGGAATGGTTTCCCCTTTGTTTCCCCTTCACCTGGGGGTGGATGGGGTTTGGAATGGATTTCCCGCCATTTTCCTGTTCTTCCGGTTTCGGACTGAGAATGTGCTAGTCTCGGGTAGCGCGTTCTTGAGGGTCGCGCCGCCCCGATAGGGCGCGTTCATTGGAGAAGATGAACAGTTAGGCGGTTCCTGTCGCGCTATAGGGTCCCAGCGCATTCTAAAATGTCGCGCTATAGGATCATAGCGCGACCTGGTCCGGTCACGCTATGGACATGTAGCGCGTTCAGGATGAACGCGCTAGGCATGGATGGCGCGTTCTGGTTGAACGCGCTATGCAAGGATAGCGTGTTCCTGCGGTGGCCTGCCGGGCTGCCCGGGGTGGGCAGTCTGCGGCAGATCGTGCTCCCCGTGGGCCGTGTGTGTCCCGGACATCCCGTGGAGTTCTGTGACCGTGTCTTTGGGTGTCCGGAGGTTCCATTTACCTCGATTAGCGTTCCCGTGGGTTTAAGGGTCCAAGTGACCTTCTAGCGTTCCGATTATGTTATGTTGGTCTTCGGTCGACCCGGTTGTGACCCAGTGGTCGAGCTATGGCCTCGTGAGTGTCCCGGACACCCCATGGGTTTCGTTACCATGTTTTGGGATGTCTGGGGGTACCATGTTACCTCGATAAGCGTGCCCATGGGCTTGGCTGGTCCGGGTGACCCCAGGTGTTCCGGGCTTCCGTGTTCTTGTTAGATCGAGTCACCATGTGTCGGTGGTGGTGCTGTGGGGTCTCCCCCGCATGTCGTGAGTTTTCCTGGAAGATGAATCCTGTGTGGGCCATGTGTGTGTGGCCTTGGACCGCGAGTCTAGTTGTCCAGCCTAGAGCTGGAGGGTTCCCGCTTTTCCCTGAGAATGGGATTTGGTTTGGCAGCCTGTGAGCTGCAATGGGAACCATGTTTCCACGTTTCTGTGCGACCGAGCGTACGGCCCATGGACTGTGAGTCTCGTTTCTTCTCTAACTGTGGTCACCGTGCGACGGTGCTGGTACGTGGGACGGTCCCCGTACGTCGTCGGGTTCGGACGTTACTTTCCATTGACTTGAGAGTCTACTCTCTCAGTGACCCTCCACTAGTCGTAGCTTCCTGCGCACGCGGGTGCGGACCCACCTGGGAGTGGTGGAGAGCGAGACCCGGTGAGAGGTGATTTGTAGGCTGGTTACCGTAGGGCCCCTTGCCTTTGCCACCAGAGTCCGGTGGGGGGGGAAAACCAGCTAGAGGACCTGACCTAGAGCAGATGGTCTGTGTGTGCACACGTAGTTGGGGGCTTCGGACACGCGCTGATGAGCGTGACCCAGCTAGTCCTTGTTGTGGTACTTGTTGCTTGTCTGAGTCTCACGCCCGGGGTGTTGTAGCTAGACACTTGTGACGTGGTGTAAGACGTCAGGGGACGCTTCCGGTCGTTCTTCTAGTGGGAGGTACTCCTGTTCTGGACGGAGAGTGGCAGACTGTCATTTTCCGTGACTTCAACCTTCAGGTTTCGTGTCAGGTTGACCGCTGAGTTTCGGTTGTTTCACCGTGGCCCGTGTGTCGGTTTTCACGTCGCGAGACTAGTGCTAGTGGCTTTACCAAGGTTGCGTCTTGTTGTGCGGTACCCGTGACTAGGTGTCGCGGTTGCACTTTGGATAGTGTGTCCAGGTTGGCCGTGTTCTGGGAGACAGGCCTCTACGGCATGGTTGCCGTGGGTTTTTACTTCGGTAAGTGGTACTAGTGTAGTTCGGTAGCCCCCGACCGTGTGATCGGGGTGTGTTTCTGGTACAGTAGGAGTAGCTGTAGTGCCGAGTTTTGACCGGCCACCGGTTCGCTGTTCCTGCTATAGTTGTAGCTCTTCCTTCCGCCACCGCCGTTGTTTCCGGTTGGGGTTCCGTGGGATCCCTGCTGAGTCTCCGCTTTGGAGACTCATTCCCTACTTTTCAGGTGTGGTGGTTCTTCCTCGTGGTTCGAGGGTGCTGTGCGGAGGTTCTCAGTTGCCAGCTCGCCGGGCCGAGTGTTCACTCAGCATGTGGTTCTTTTTTACTGCTTTAGACTGTACTTTCTTTTGGACTGGACTCTGTTGTAGCTGTAGTTATTTATTTATTTCTTTTAATTGTTGAGTTATCCTGCTTTACTTCCTATTTCTTTGTGTCTCCACACTCCTTTTAGCCCTTCCGAGCCCTCCCGGCTCGTGGGCGGCAGTTCGAGTCTCGGGTTATCGGGCCTTCCTAGTAATCGGATTCTTGGTTCGTTACAGCTGGTATCAGAGCCGAGGTTATGGACGTGCATAGGAATTCAAAATATTGCAGTGATCAGAGTCCATAATGTCCAGTACAGTTGGCAGCTGGCTTAGGGTTTTGTGCTTGTTTTTCTGCCTTGTTTCTCGCTTGAGAGCTTGAGTGCGCTGTATGGCGCTGTGAAGGTGGTTGATGTCTGCAGCTTTCGTGCCAGCATGGGGCCTAAGGATCGAGGTCGAGAGTCTTCTCCCTCATCGGTGGTGGCCCTGGTTGTGCTGCATTGGGCAGAGGTTGCTGGCAGGCGTGAGCTCGCGGTGCTGCTTTCTAGGAGTCTGCAGCGTGGTCAGGTGGCTGGAGAGGATTGTTCATGGTTAAGTGGCCGTGAGCGGGCTTCGAGGGAGCTGCTGTCGGTTTTGGCCACTCCAACTTGAGGTTTATCTAGCTCCTGTGGTGTTCTGATCGAGAAGTGTGCTCGGGTGAGCGGAGGAGCTTCTCGGTGAGCTGCTGTTTCGTCGAGCCTGATGTTCTTATCGTGCTCTGTGGCGTCAGAATGACGTGTCGGTCCCGATTGTTCTATGGATTTCGAGGCAGGATTGGGCTGTGGTGTCCCAGTAAGTCTTTCTCCTGCGCTCTTGTGTGTGGATGGGTTGTGTTTGCCCTGGAGTTGGCTTGATATGTGAAGGCTCCACGACGAGTTCGGGACTCGAGGATGAGCATCGGCGGTTATCGTTATGGCTTGTGTTGCGGCTCTTGGCGTGGTGTGTTGCAGTTAAAGGAATTGCAGCGGTGGTGCATCGAAAGATGCTGTGATCGTGGTCTGACGGGACACTCGCTGAGTGTGTCGGAGGCACTGACCCGACGTGGTGATGGTTTTCTCGGTGCTGGAAGGTGCTGTTTCTAGCGTGCGCGAGGTTCGAGATCAGGTCGAGCGTGGAGTTCTTCCGTTGGTCAGAAGTGTATTGAGTTCTTCCCTTGGTTGGAGGAGATCACGGTTGGTTAAGGTTCGTCATCTTGCATTGTGCGTCCGGATTGGTTGGTCTTTATGTGCTATGAAATCCGTGTGAGACTCGTTCCGTGTTTTTGGCAAGGTGGTTGCCTGTGAGATGCTGTGCCCATCGCCTTGTCGTGTGAGGGTGTGCTGGCGCTGTTCTGGAAGGACGAGTGCTGGTTGGGTGATGTTCCTGAGAATTTGTGGCTGTGCGCGTGGATCAGAGTGCGCAGCGGAAGTGTGGTGGGCTTGTGACCCACTGGCTCAGGATCGTAGCGTTGGTTGCTACGGGCGGATTCCTGAGTTTACGTTGAGCATTGGAGGATTGGTTCCTCTGTGTGAAGCGTGTTGTTACCGTGCCGTTGCTCGAGGTATTATGGTTCTTGGCACTGGCAGGATGGAGTGTTGGGAGATGTGCTGGCTAGTGCACCGCATGAGTACCCTGTTCATGTGATGGAAGCCGTGTCAGGCCTCGGTGTTGGACTTGGATGAGGTTGTTGAGGATGTCACCTGACGATGGTCGAGGACGTGTTGGTTAGAGTCGGTGGCTTGGTGCCTGACTTGTGTTCCCAGTCGTGTCCTCGGATGAGATCATTTTTGGAGAAGTGATCTTTGGCAGGCTGTGGGTTCCTGTTGGTAGCTGTGAGTGACTGGTGAGGCTAGTCTCGTAGCCGACCACGGTGAGATGTATGTTGCTTGGAGACCCGTGAGCATTGCTCAGGTGGTATCCCGTGGCTCTGTGGTAAGGGCGGAATCGGGATTGGCAGGTGTCCACTTGGATTAATTGAGACGAAGGCTTTGATGAGACCAGACAGAAGAGTGACACCAGTGCGTGGAGGTCCTTGACGGGATGTTGGTGTCTCAATGGTTATCCCTGGTTTGGCGACCAGCATGGGATGGTTCCCCTGTGAGCCTGAGTCGAGTGAGGTGATGACTGAGGACACCAGGATCCTGTCATCTGGTTTCGTCGTGCTCCCCGAGAGGGTCGAGTTGGTGCGATGTTCGAGCTCGGATACGGATTCCGAGAGGAGTGTAGCTCGAGATGTGGCATCGGTCTGTGTGTGAGTCAGCGGATGACCTGCTGTGGGGCTGGATCATGCCCGTTGGGCAGGTGGAGGATTCCCGTTGACGTGTGTCTGGCGACCAGTAAATGGTCTTTTCACAGACAGAAGATGCTGTTGGTTGTGCATCGTGAGCGGTGAGAGCCATGTATCGGTGAGACCTTTGGTGGTTGTTTCCGTGATGTGCTTTCCCCGATTGGATCTGGGCTCTATCGAAGTTTGTCTTCTGGGCTCTGGCAGAGTTGGCATAGTGATATGTCTGGCTTTCAGCTTGCTAGGTGTGAGGTGACCCTTGATGTTAAGCCGATGAGCTGGTTGCGGTCTATTGAGATGGCTGCGTGAGCCGATGGAGGCTCTGTCTTTGTTGTTCCCTTGAGAAGGGTGTGCGACCAGTCAACTGGTTGTGAAGCTGTGTGTGTTTTGTCTGCTGACCACTGGATGGATCGGTAGCGGTTACTCATGTCGGGGGTTGTGTCTCCTTGGTGAGCGAGATGGTGGCAGCGGTGCCATGAGTGGTTTTCATTGTGACTGAGGTGACGCCAGGCTGCGTTGTTGGTGTACCTGCTCTGATAGCCGGTGTACACGGCGCGCAGAGCGAGGTGTTGTTTTTGATTGTAAGTCTGGCTGTGTCCCTCATGATCGGTGTTTTCATGAGAATCGAGGTTTTCTGTGCTGGGGCCCTGACAGCGTCGTCAGTTGGTTCAGTGTTCTTCCCCTGTGACTTCGTGCGAGGTCCTGAATTTCGAGGATGAAATTCCTTTAAGGGGGGAGGGTTGTAATACCTCGGACTTTTCGGATCCTTGTTCGTGGGTCTCGGATCTGGTTTCTCGGAGTGTCCGAGTCCGTTGTGTCTAAAATTTCGTTTCGAGCATCTTTCGTGTTCGGATCGGCGCAATCTGGAGTTGTTTCGGAGGCCCGGAAGCGTTCCACGGCTTTTCCGCGTGTGTTTTCCGATTCCCGATGTGTGTTTCGGTAATTCCTTCGGAACCTCGTTGCTGGTGAATCGGGCCGTTCACCTAGGCGAGTGTGGTACCATTGCGATCGGTGCGTTCCGAGGATCGCGAAAACATGATTTTCTATTTTTTGGTATTTTTCGAAATTTTTGGATTTTCCTATATTAACCTCCTTTTTCTCTCTCTCCCCTCTAATTTCTCTCTTCTCTCCGTCTCTCTTCTCACGCTCTCTCCTCTCTCCCTCTCTCTCCGACGGTCGACGGGGTGGAGCGTGGGCCGCGGGCGAGGCACGGGTGAGGATGGATGAGGATCGAGGCAGTGGAGGCGTGGTGAAGCTCGGCCGTGGGTTCGTGGAACGGCGAGGCTTCAACGACATTTTCTTTGTGGATCGGCGTCCACGGCGCGTCGTTTCTTCGGTGGAGGTAGGGAGATGGACCCTCAACTCGTGTACTTTATTTCCCGCAAGTTTTGTAGGCCGTGCTGAGCCGAGCGGGTCGTTTGGGGTGTTTTGGGGAAAATGTATGTTTTTGGGTGTGTGAGCCGAATCTTGCATTTTGATCGCGTTTTTGGGGTTTAAATGGGTCCTCTCGGTGCTAGAGAGGTTGGGGAATGGTTTCCCCTTTGTTTCCCCTTCACTTGGGGGTGGATGGGGCGTGGAATGGATTTCCTGCCATTTTCCTGTTCTTCCGGTTTCGGACTGAGAACGCGCTAGTCTTGGGTAGCGCGTTCTTGAGGGTCGCACCGCCCCGACGGGGCGCGTTCATCGGAGAAGATGAACAGTTAGGCGGTTCCTGTCACGCTATAGGGTCCCAGCGCGTTCTGAATTGTCGCCTGATAGGATCATAGCGTGACCTGGTCCGGTCGCGCTATGGACATGTAGCGCGTTCAGGATGAACGCGCTAGGCATGGATGGCGCGTTCTGGTTGAACGCGCTATGCAAGGATAGTGCGTTCCTAGGGTGGCATGTCGGGCTGCCCGGGGCGGGCAGTCTGCGGCTGATCGTGCTCCCCTTGGGCTGTGTGTGTCCCAGACATCCCGTGGAGTTCCGTGACTGTGTCTTTGGGTGTCCGGAGGTTCCGTTTACCTCGATTAGCATTCCCGTGGGTTTAAGGGTCCGAGTGACCTTCTAGCGTTCCGATTGTGTTGTGTTGGTCTCCGGTCAACCCGGTTGTGACCCAGTGGTCGACCTATGGCCTCGTGAGTGTCTTGGACATCCCGTGGGTTTCTTTACCGTGTTTTGGGGTGTCTGGAGGTACCGTGTTACCTCGATAAGTGTGCCCGTGGGCTTGGTGGGTCCGGGTGACCCCAGGTGTTCCGGGCTTCCGTGTTCTTGTTAGATCGAGTCACCGTGTGTCGGTGGGGGTGCGGTGGGGTCTCCCCCGCATGTCGTGAGTTTTCCTGGAAGATGATTCCCGTGTGGGCCATGTGTGTGTGGCCTTGGACCGCGAGTCTAGTTGTCCAGTCTAGAGATGGAGGGTTCCCGCTTTTCCCTGAGAAGGGGATTTGGTTTGGCGGCCTATGAGCTACCTTGGGAACCGTGTTTTTGCATTTCTGTGTGGCCAGGCGTGCGGCCCATGGATTGTGAGTCTCGTTTCTTCTCTGACTGTGGTCACCGTGCGACGGTGCCGGTACGTGGGACGGTCCCCATACTTCGTCGGGTTCGGACGTTACTTTCCGTTGACTCTCAGTGACCCTCCACTAGTCGTAGCTTCCTGTGCACGCGGGTGCGTACCCACCTGGGAGTGGTGGAGAGCGAGACCCAGTGAGAGGCGGTTTGTAGGCTGGTTACCGTAGGGCCCCTTGCCTTTGCCACCAGAGTCCGGTGGGGGGGAAAACCAGCTAGAGGACCCGACCTAGAGCAGATGGTCTGTGTGTGCACACGTAGTTGGGGGCTTAGGACACTCGCTAACGAGCGTGACCCCAGCTAGTCCTTGTTGTGGTACTTTTTACGTGTCTGAGTCTCACGCACGGGGCATTGTAGCTAGACACTTGTGACGCGGTGTAAGACGTCAGGTGATGCTTCCTGTCGTTCTTCTAGTGGGTGGTACTCCTGCTCTGGACGGAGAGTGGCAGACTGTCAGTTTCCGTGACTTCGACCTTCAGGTTTCGTGTCGGGTTGACCGCTGAGTTTCGGTTGTTTCACCGTGGCCCGTGTGTCGGTTTTCACGTCGCGAGACTAGTGCTAGTGGCTTTACCAAGGTTGCGTCTTGTTGTGCGGTACCCGTGACTAGGCGTCGCGGTTGCACTTTGGATAGCGTGTCCAGGTTGGCCGTGTTCTGGGAGACAGGCCTCTACGGCATGGTTGCCGTGGGTTTTCACTTCGGTAAGTGGTACTAGTGTTGTTCGGTAGCCCTCGACCATGTGATCGGGGTGTGTTTCTGGTACAGTAGGAGTAGTTGTAGTGCCGAGTTTTGACCGGCCACCGGTTCGCTGTTCCTGCTATAGTTGTAGCTCTTCCTTCCGCTACCGCCGTTGTTTCCGGTTGGGGTTCCGTGGGATCCCTGCTGAGTCTCCGCTTTGGAGACTCATTCCCTACTTTTCAGGTGTGGCGGTTCTTCCTCGTGGTTCGAGGGTGCTGTGCGGAGGTTCTCAGTTGCCAGCTCGCCGGGCCGAGTGTTCACTCGGCATGTGGTACGTTTTTACTGCTTTAGACTGTACTTTCTTTTAGACTGGACTCTGTTGTAGCTGTAGTTGTTTATATATTTCTTTTAATTGTTGAGTTGTCCTACTTTACTTCCTATTTCTTTGTGCCTCCACACTCCTTTTAGCCCTTCCGAGCCCTCCCGGCTCGTGGGCGGCGGTTCGAGTCTCGAGTTATTGGACCTTCCCGGTAATCAGATTCTCGGGTCGTTACATGGAGGGGCTGAGTACCCCGCATGACGACGCCCTAGTGATATCGGCCACAATAAACCATTGTAATGTAGATAGGATCCTAGTTGACAATGGAAGTGCCCCTGATGTATTATCCTATGAATGTTTTCTTAAGATGGGGGAGGATACGTCTAAACTCCGCCCGATCCGAACCCCCCTGTGTGGGTTCAATGGCCAGGCCACTTATCTCGAGGGAGCCCTAAGCCTGCCGGTTACTCTTGGCACCCCACCCAAAATCGTTACGGTCATGGTGGACTTCATTGTGATCAAAGGTATGATAGCATACAGCACAATTTTCGGCAGAGGAATCCTCAGCCGGACGAAAGCGGTGCCTTCTACCTATCACCAAAAGATGAAGTTCCCCACCAAAAATGGGTTGGGGGAAGTCCGAGGCAACCAGGCCATGGCCAGGAGGTGCTATAATATCTCGGTTGAAGCCACAAGGCCGGACGGGAAGAACAAGGGCCCCCGGGAAGTCGGGGAAAAATTCGCAACCGCCGAGCCTGGAGGCGAATTGCTAGCGATTTTCCTAAACGATGACCCGACCCTAGGAGTAATGATCAGAGCCGACCTAACATCTAAGGTTCAACAGCAATACGAAGAGTTTCTTTCCGCGTACATCCGGGTCTTTGCATGGTCTGATGGTCAACTCCCCGAGATACCGGAAGAAACGGTGGTGCATAAGCTCAACCTCGACCCAACCATGAAGCCCGTGCAACAACGCAGAAGGAAGCACGCGCCAGAGAAGCAGGCGATTATCAAGGAGAAAGTCACCAAGGGGCAAAAGACTGACCTTTTTAGACCGGTCCTGTATCCGACGTGGCTGGCCAACGTCGTCATGGTGCCAAAAGCTTCGAGAAAGTGACGGATGTGCGTGGACTTCACCGACTTGAACAAGGCTACTCCGAACGACTGCTATCCCTTACCGAGCATCGACCAACTGGTTGATTCAACCTCGGGCAATGAGATACTCAGCTTCCTGGATGCCTATTCAGGTTACCACCAGATCAAAATGCACCCCGAAGACATCGAGAAGACCGCCTTTATCACTGACTTTGGCGTGCACTGCTACACCCGGATGCCTTTCGGGTTGAAGAACGCTGGAGACACGTACCAGAGGCTGGTCAACCATATGTTCGAGGGATAGCTCGGTCGGAACGTCGAGGCCTATATTGACGACATGCTCGTGAAGACCCCCAAGGTCGAAGATCACTTCGCCGACCTGGCGGAAACCTTCGACACCCTCCTGAAGCACAACATGAAGCTCAATCCTGCCACGTGCGCCTTCAGAGTAAGGTCTGGAAAATTCCTGGGTTTCTTAGTTACCCAGCGTGGGATCGAGGCCAACCCCGACAAGGTCCGGGACATCCTGGACATGCGCCCGCCCACCTGCATCAAAGATGTTCAGCGCCTTACCGGGCGCGTTGCTGCGCTCAGCAGATTCCTGTCCCGCGCGGCTGAACGATGCCTACCCTTCTTCAAACTATTGAGGGGGCCCAAAATGGCATCTGTTACATTCGCGTGGGACGAGGAATGCCAAAGAGCATTCACCGAGCTTAAAGAGTTCTTAACTTCACCCCATGTGCTTTCCAAGCCCCTCCTAGGTGAAGCCTTGCATCTCTATCTCTCGATGACTCCGTCTACCGTTAGCTCGGTCCTAGTCAGAAATGACTTGGGAATCGAGAGACCGGTCTACTACACCAGCAAGGTGCTCAATGAGGCTGAGAGAAGGTACCCTGCAATCGAGAAACTCATGCTAGCATTGGTTACCTCGGCCAAGCGCCTCCAACCCTATTTCCAAGGGCACTCCATCACCGTATTGACCGGCGAACCATTGAAGAGGATCCTCGCTCACCCTGAAGCCTCAGGATGCCTCGTCAAGTGGGCCACCATGCTCAGGGCCTACGATATATCGTACCGGCCTCGCTCGGCTATCAAAGGCCGGGCGCTCGCTGACTTCATCGTCGAGAGCACCATCCTGACTAAAGAAAGATCTCCGTCCGCACCCGGGCCGACCTGGGACTTGTTTGTCGATGGATCTTCCAACTCAACCGGAAGCGGCGCCGGCATCCTCCTGAAGTCCCCCAAAAGAGCAGAGCTACAGTACGCCCTGAAGTTCAACTTCCAAGCATCCAACAACGCTTCCGAGTATGAGGCCCTCATATCGGGAGCCCGCATGGCCCGACGCTTAGGGGCTGAGCGAGTCAGGATTCACACTGACTCCCAACTGGTCGCTAGCCAGCTCAACGGTGATTATGAAGCTCGGGAAGCACCGATGATCAAATACCTCCAACTGGTCAAGACTGTGGCATAATAGTTCGAGAGTTTTGAGGTAGTCCGAATAGCTCGGGAGGAAAACTCTCGAGCGGACGCCCTCTCTCGGCTGGCCTCCTCTCTTGACCCAGAGGGTACTCGATCGGTCTTTCTCGAAGAGCTAGAGCGGCCGAGCATCGATTCAGAGCTCCTAGCTGTTGACTCAGCCTCCCCAAGCGACTGGTGTACCCCTACCTGTGGTGGCTTCAAGACTCCCAGGAACTTCCGAACCCTCAGGAAGCCCGGAGATTGAAGTACCAAGCTCGGCGATTCATCACTCTCGATGGCGCTCTCTACCGGAGATCCTTCTCCGGCCCTCTCTTGAAGTACCTCAGCGCCGACGAAGCCAACTGAGCGATCTAAGAAGTTCATGAAGGTCTGTGTGGAGCGTATTTAGGGGGAAGGTCGCTCGCTAGGATCTTGCTACGGCAAGGTTATTGGTGGCCCACCCTGCAGCGCGACTGCTCGGCCTACACACAACGTTGTGACTGTTGCCAGCGATTCGACCACTTGGTCCATCAGCCAGCAACGGAGCTTATCACCCTAGCCGAGCCTTATCCGTTCGCTCGCTGGGGAATCGACAACCTCGGGCCATTCCCCACGGCCCAAGCCCAGAAGAAGTTCATTATCATCGCCATGGACTACTTCACTAAGTGGATCGAAGCCGAAGCCACTGCAAGGATCACCGAGACAATCGTCTGGAATTTTGTCTGGAAGTCGATCATCTGTCGCTACGGCATCCCCCGGGTGATAGTGAGCGTTAATGGTCGGCAATTTGATTCTCGGTATTTCTGAGACAGATGCGCCGACCTCAGCATTCGCAATCACTTCACTTCGGTCGCCCACCCTCAGGCTAACAGGCTGGTCAAAAATGACAATAAGACTATCTTAAAAGGCATCAAGACTAGGCTCAACAAAGCCAAGGGCAGCTGGCTCGAGGAATTGCCGAACGTACTTTGGTCACACAGAACGACTCCCATAACGGCAACCGGTGAAAGCCCATTTCAGCTGGTGTACGGTACCGAGGCCGTGATCCCATTGGAGGTTGGCAACCCCTCCCTCCGAGTCATCTGCTTCTCGTCTGAAGTAAACGACCAGAAACTGCTCGAAAACCTCGACCAAGCATATGAAGTCTGAGAGATTGCCAGCATCAGAGCAACGGAATATCGACGCCGCCTCACCCGATACTACAACGCCAAAGTCTAAGACAGACACTTCCAGCTGGGAGACTTTGTCCTCAGGAAAGCCGAAGCCTCTCGACCACTTGAGGCGGCGGGCAAGCTATCCCCTAACTGGGAAGGCCCCTACCGAGTGGTTGAGACGCTCGGAAAAGGAGCATACCATCTATCTACGATGGAAGGAGAGCTCATCCCTCGGACCTGGAACGCAACTACATTACACAAGTTCTACTTCTGAACGCTGAACATTGTGCAAACGACATGAGATAAAGCAAAAAGCTCTTTTCTTTTATTCAAACAACCCGTTTGTACATCAGGAAGGCCGAAGCCAAGAAAATACATGTCAAAAAAGCAAAAAATCCATCCTGGCACCGCCATATGATCCCATCGCTCGGCTGACTCGTTCGACCGTCCTGCGTCCAGCCACTAACTCTGCCTCGTGTAGAAACTGGCTCGGATAAAGGGTAATCAACCCCGTTGGCTCGGGCAACTCGTGACAAAGGTGACAGAGGGAGAAGGCTACCTTCCAAGTTGAACTTGGAAGAGAAGGGGGGAGGGAATCCATATGAAAGCATCCCCCCCACCAAACTTCCAACTCTTTGGAAGAAAGAGAGGGCAGTCACCCTCCGAAGAGTGAAAGAAAGGAGGAGCAAGAGCAGAAGAGGGAAAAAGAGGCTGCGAGGAAGAAAAAGAAACCAGCAGAGCTGGACAAGGAGGCAGGGGAAGGCCCGGAGGGAGGGAGCTTGGTAGGCTTCCTCCTCCCATCCGCGAAGCGAGCAGGAAGGGACGAGCGGCGGGGAGGCCTGATGCCCCCATCCGTCCTCTATATCGCCCCCCCTGCAAGCGCCGCCATAACTGATAGAGGGAAGATGACGTGCCTCCACATGTCGAACCCTCTTCAAGTTCATTCAACGGCCGTCGAACCCTCTTCAAATCCGAAGCAGCAGGAACTCTCTGCCCCCCGTCGTCGGCAGGCTCATCTTCCGGAACTTCCTCCATGCTCCGAATACAACGGCACAACGCTACGTGAAGATGAAATGAGGAAAGACTGTTAGGGAAAACCCTAAGCGGTGGAGAGGAAGGGACGCCCTTCAGTTCTTTTATAGGCAAAGGGAGGCTACTCGCCTTAAATGATTCTCTCCTCGAAAACATGCCAAAGGGATTTCTCCCTACGAACGATCGCCTCGAACTTCTCATCTTCCGCCCCAGTGGGATACACGAAGCGTCCAGGCATTCAAAGCATGAGAAAATGGAAAGACACCATGTCAGAGGATCACCCAACCATTATGCGAGATTCACGCGGAAAGTATCGGCTCTTTCCAACTACTGCAGATACGTTGAACGAAATACGGCAATGATGATATGGAACAGATAAGTCTTCATCATAACACCACTACCTCATTTATTTCCACACAAAAAAGGAAGTTTTTTCCTTCAAAAAGGAAAAAGGCATACAAAGAGAAGAAGCGAAATAGATACATCAGGCCTCTGGCCCACCTTGAAGACCGGAAGTAGAGGGCTCGAGCGGTCTGCCCCCGACAGCCTCGGCGACGGCCGACCCTGGTACCGACCCCACCGGCGTGGGAACTACCTCGGTTGCGTGCCCTCCCGAGGCACCCGGAGTTGGTGACCCCTCGGACGATGAGCCCTCGGGATCCTCTTCATCCTGCACCGAAGCAGAGGAACTGGAGGATGACAAGTCCGAGTCATAACATTGACCGGACGGTAAGTCAACCACTCCAAACCCCTGCTCCTCGGCGTAAGAGATGGCCCGGTTGTAGCCCTGTTGGAACCCCTTGTGCATGCCCCGGCGAAGTCCTAGCTCATAGTAGGGGAGGGCAGCCTCCTTAAGGTTGACCCGGTAAGCCGCTGAGCTCTTGTATTGCTCGAGGGCCTCCGCCCCGGCCGATCCCACCCTACCTATGAGCTCGGCCTCCCTCTGCTCCGCCTCGGCTGCCTTCCGCTCGGCCTCAGCGGTCCGCCCTTCGGCCACTGCCACCTGCTTCTCCGCCTCTACTCGATCAGCCTCGGCCTCCCGCTGAAGACGCTCGGCTACCTCCGCGCGGTCTACCAGCTCGGCACGCTCATTCTCCCACTGGCCATCTAGCTCAGTGCGTGCAAGATGCTCCTCTTTGAGAAGCTTGTTCTTCCTCTCGAGCGATCCGCGAGCCTTGGCCAGCTGCTCGGTTAGCGCCCGGGTCTCCATCTGGCACGACCGCATCAGCCCTTTGACTAAGGAGAGTTCCCACCGAAGCCCGTCGCGCTCCTCAGCGAGCCGAGCCAACCTCCTGCCCGACCCACCAAGACTCCAGGCCAGGTTCGCTCGCTCCCATTCCGATCGAGCGTATGCTTCCGCCAGAGTAGCCCCCATCTGGGCCAGGGCCAGGCCGCCCTCCATAACCCCGGTGAGAGCCGTGGACGAGGAGTACTGCCTATCTCCCCCCCTCACCTTCGCGGATATACCACGGCATACCTAGTGCAAGGGGCCCGAGATACCCAGCCTCTCCAAGGTCGCCGGAACGGAGAACCCACCATCGCCCGGTGCCCCACCATATGGCCCGGATCGAGCCCCAGCCTCGGCCGCCCCTCGCGCCCCGGCAGGATTTTCCTGTGGCCTCTCAACCTGGACCGGCTCGACACTTGCATCACCACCTGAGGTGCCAGCCTCGGCTGCGATCACAGCATCCCCAACTTCAGCCACGGCCCCCTCGGCTCCGGCCGAGGGGAGAGCCGGGTCGGCCCCGCTGCCAATTGCAGGAGCATCCTCGGCCCCCTCGGTCCCGGCCGAAGGAAGAACCGAGCCCGCATCATCGCCGCCCACAGGGGCAGCCCTGACCTCCTCGGTCCCCTCTAGCTCGACTGGTGGGAGAGCCCGCCCGGTAGGGTCGGCCCCATCATGCTCGGCGAAGGGGCTAGCCGCGATAGGGTCACCTCCGACTGCGGGTACGGCCCCGGCCTTCTTGGTCCGTTTCCTGGCCCTCGCAGCGGCTCGGATCATACCCTCCACAGGGTCCTTGCGCTTGGGTCCCCGCGGTCTGGAGGATTCACCCTGGGCCGCTCCCTTTCCCTTGTCTTTGGTTCGGGAGTGACCCACGGGGGCAGCCAGTTCATCAGCAGCCGAGTCATCTCCAAGCTCGATCACCTCTGCGGTATCCTTTAGAGGTTCCCGCCTGGTGTCTGCACAAAGAAGAAGACATATTCAGGAAAAGAAAGATGATCCACACATTCAAAGGAGAATCTAATTTGTGGCACCTGAACCCGACAGATGCAGCCACGTAAGAAGACACCTTTCGATATTCTCCGGCGTCACCAGCTCTTCGGTGGATTGGCGATGCTTCAGCAAGAGGGTTGCGTATTTCTCCACGTGTGGGGGGAACTCATCCAGCCTAGGAGGGATATTCGGGTGGAAATTGGGGATTACTAGGCACCTCCAGGTCTCCTCCACCAAGTTAATCCCCACCCAGAAGAATTGAGTCTTCCACCCCTTATGCGAAGAATCCTTCACCGCCAGGGAGATGCAACTCCTATTCCGCCTCGCCTGGATGAAGTAAAAGCCCTTCCCGGCCGAAGGATGTGCTTTCAACTCAAAAATAATAATGAAAGAGGTCCATGGAAGGAGGAACCCCACACTGGCGGCAGAGAATGCGGAAGGCGGAAAGAAGAAGATACAAATTGGCTACCAACTGAATGGGCGCCAGCCGAAAGAAATCAAGAAGCTGAAGAACAAAAGGTTCGAAAGGAAGGCGGAATCCACCCTTCCACGACAGAAGAAACATACAGATGTGGCCTGTACAAGAGTCCAGGCTCGTCTCGTATGGAGCAGCAGCGGCAAAACTGAACTTGTAAGGTAGGCGATACTGGTGCTCCAGCCTATTCACATCTGCCTCCCCCAGTTCGCTGCAGTTTGGGACCGACGCCCTCGCCACCGGCTCGTCCTCCCACTCCCCAACCTCTGAGCACTGGTCCGCCATGGAATAAGGAGAAGACTCTGAGGGAAGGCGATCTCGAGACACTGAAGATTCAGGGGGAGGAGGAAGCTGCCGGACGGCCTCCACGGTTATATCCGCCAACTCCTCAAACACCGCTGTAAGCCTCTGGTCCTCCGTTGCATCCTCACGGTGCATCGAAGAGCCCCAAATGCAAGAACGAAGGAAAGCCAAAACCCTAAAGACGGAGGGAGTCTGGAATGACAACAAGCGCCCAACACCTGTAAACCCACACGGAAGGCGGCGCGTCGTTCCGACCTCCGAGAAAAGGGGGGCCCCTTCAGTTCAAATCCATCAGGATCATCATTAACACGGGCCCAGGTGACCACGACACGTGGTTTCATGACACCGCCAGATCTCCACCCACCTGAGCCACGCTGGTCCGAAACCCCAAACAGCTACTCTTCCGAGCTTACTAAAGCTCAGGAGTAGGAGGGGGACAAGTGGAGAGGGGGATTTCTGTAGCCCAATTAAGAGTAGCCAAACTAGGCCCATCAGGACCGAACGAGGCTCAGCTCATCCAAGTGACAGCCCTCTAGGGCCCACTTCGGCAAAAAAGCCCAATAAAGATCACTTGGGATCCCATCCTTCCTCGGCGGCCCTTAGGCTCGGAAGGCCCGAGCGTCAGAACGGAGGAAGACCCAAGCCCGAGTTATCCCTCCATCGGGATAGGGGCGAGCGCTCTGCACCCACTTCGACCTGCCTATATCCAAGCTATGCCTATCGCCCGGATAGGGCTGGCACCTTTTACGCTCGACCGACTGACAAGCGCTTATCCACGCAGCCGTTGAGAGCCCTTTCATGAGCAGGAGTTGATGAGGATAAAGAATCCATGATCCCTCAAGGCCATGAAGATACCATGATGAGGACGTAATGATCCCATGATGAGGACGTAACTCCCGCCTGAAACTCCTCAGCTTACGGGACTCATAAGGTGAGCACACTATATAAACATGGGACTCCCTCCAGTGAACGGTAAGGCCAAGATACGCCTAAAGCTTCCTGAGCAAGAACCACTTCACCACTTTGGTGTTGGGGGATCTCGCGCACCTCTCTCTACCTCCCTCAAATACCTTCCACCATTGCTCTACTGACTTAAGCTTCGGAGGGTTTTCCCCAGGGAACCATCCCTAGGCCTCCTAATTCATTTCCCTTTCTTTACAGTTCACTACTAGGTGATCATCCTCTCAGCTTAGGACAAGCGCGAGATCACGCCCCTTCAATCCCTTTTCCCGATGCTTTAAAATTTAAGGCTCAAAAGAAAAAGTCGATCCACCAAGAAGAGCTAGTGGAATTATTTAAACAAGTGAATATCAATATTCCACTTTTGGACGCGATCAAACATGTGCCGGCATATGCAAAGTTTCTGAAAGAGCTGTGCACTCCAAAAAGGGAACCCAATGCGATAACTCAAAAGATCCGCCGATCTGAAGATGTGAGTGATGTTTTGATGAATCATTTGCCCAAAAAATTGAAGGACCCCGGAGCCCCGTTAATCTCATGTGATATAGGTGGGGTCACTTTTGATCGAGCATTGCTAGACTTAGGTGCTAGCGTGAATCTTTTGCCCACCTTCATTTACGAGCATTTTGATCTGGGAGAGTTAAAACCCACATCAATAATCCTTCAACTAGCGGATCGTTCGGTTAATACTCCAAGGGGTTTGTTGGAGGATGTCATTGTTAAGGTGCATGAATGCTATTTTCCCGTGGATTTGTTAATTTTGGATATGACCTCATCTCAAGAATTGAAACATACCCCTATTATTTTGGGACGTCCTTTTCTAGCAACTACTAAGGCCAACATCAACTGTGCCACGAGAATGATGGATATTTCTTTTGGAGGTGAGAAAGTTTCTCTAAATGTGTTTAAGGCATCTCAATATCCGGATCAAGGAGAGGAATGCAATGTCATTGATATCTTTGAAGATGTGATTCCGGATAACATTGAGGACACCCTAGAAGAGAGTAACATGCTTCAAGATTCTCCTCTCTCTTCTGCACCTTGGTCTAGGGTAGAACCACCTCCTGCACTTCAACTTGAACCAATCATGTCATCTCTAGAACATCCTCCCGCTCTGGAACTCAAGCCTCTCCCGGGCGCCCTTAAATATGCATATTTAGGACCTAACCACACTCTACCTGTCATCATTACCTCCAACCTCACTACTGCACAGGAAGCCCAACTCTTAACTGTTCTTAAAGAGTATAGGGCGGCAATAGGTTGGTCGGTGGCCTATCTCAAGGGGATCAGTCCGGATGTTTGTATGCACCATATTTATTTAGAGGACAATGCCAAGCCGAGCAGGGAGATGCAACGTCGGCTAAATCTGAACATGAAAGAAGTGGTTAAGCAGGAGGTGGTGAAGTGGTTAGATGCTGGGATCATATATCACATCTCTGATAGTAAGTGGGTCAGCCCTACACAAGTTGTTCCAAAGAAATCCGGGCTGACTGTGATTCAAAATGAGAAGGGTGAAGAGGTGCCAATGAGACTACAAACGGTGTGGAGAGTCTGTATTAATTATAGAAAATTGAACTCAATGACAAGGAAAGATCATTTCCCTCTCCCATTTGTGGATCAAATTTTGGAAAAATTGGCTGGGCAAAGATATTTTTGCTTTTTGGATGGATACTCCGGGTACAATCAGGTTGCTATCTACCTGGAAGATCAGGAAAATACTACATTCATGTGTCCGTATGGCACGTTTGCATTTAGAAGAATGCCGTTTGGGCTTTGTAAGGCCCCTGCCACCTTTCAGCGGTGTATGATGGCAATCTTTTCTGAAATGGTGGGAGATTTTTTAGAAATTTTCATGGATGACTTCTCAATTTTCGGTGACTCATTTGATTGCTGTTTGGAGAATTTGCAGAAAGTGCTGGCACGATGCATTAAATCCAACCTTGTGTTAAGCTGGGAGAAAAGCCACTTCATGGTAAGAGAAGGCATTGTGTTAGGCCATGTTATTTCTGAAAGGGGAATAGAGGTAGACAAGGCTAAGGTCGATCTGATTTCTAATCTTCCCCCCCCCCTTCGTCTGTCAAGCAAATCCGCTCTTTTCTTGGCCATGCGGGTTTTTATAGAAGATTTATTCAGAACTTCTCTACCATTACTCGTCCGCTCACTAAGCTCCTACCCAAGGACACTCCATTCCAGCTAGATGAGTCTTGTCTTGAGGCTTTTCACTCTCTTAAAGCGGCCCTCACTCAAGCCCCAATCCTACAGTCTCCTGATTGGTCACTCCCATTTGAAATCACGTGTGATGCCTCTGACTATGCCATAGGAGCTGTCTTGGGCCAGAGAATTGATAAAAAATCTGTGGTAATTTATTTTGCGAGTCGCACCCTTACCGATGCTCAATTGAATTATACCACCACAGAGAAAGAACTTCTGGCTATTGTGTTTGCCCTAGAAAATTTTCGCTCATATCTTTTGGGGGCCAAAGTCATTATTTATTCAGATCACGCTGCCTTGAAATACCTGCTCACCAAGAAGGATGCTAAACCCCGTTTGATTAGATGGATTCTCTTGCTACAAGAATTTGATCTTGAGATCAAGGATAAGAAGGGGTTAGAGAATGTTGTAGCTGATCACTTGTCTAGGATTGTGATTCCTGAAAGTGGTCCTATGGTTGATTCCTTCCCTGATGAGAAAATTCTTTCCATCTCTCACAACTCAACCCCCTGGTACGCTCACATAGTCAATTACCTGGCGGTAAGATAGATTCCAAGAGGGTGGTCTAGGCAGGAGAAGGATCGATTCTTTTCAAAGGTTAAGCAATACTTTTGGTAGGACCCCGAATTGTTCCATGTGGGTCCGGATCTAATAATTAGGAGGTGTGTCCCCGAGGAGGAACACCAAAGTGTTCTGAACTTTTGTCACACTCTAGCTTGTGAGGGACATTTCTTGGGAAAGAAAACGGCTACCAAAGTGTTGCAAAGTGGATTTTTCTTGCCACTCTCTTCAAAGATGCCTATGAAATTAGCAAGACTTGTTTAGGTGTCAAGCTGTGGGGAACATAAGCAAACGAGATATAATGCCACTTAACCCCATTCTAATGGTTGAAATCATTAATGTTTGGGGAATTGATTTTATGGGGCCCTTTTCTCCATCATTTGGACATGAGTACATTCTTGTGGCGGTCGACTATGCGTCTAAGTGGATTGAAGCCATTGCCACCCGGACCAATGATCACAAAGTTGTCATGAAGTTTGTCCGAAAGAATATATTTTCAAGGTTCGGGTGTCCGAGGGCGATCATTAGTGATGGAGGTTCTCATTTCACTCATGCCTAAATCCGAGCTCTTCTCGGGAAATATGGGATCACTCATAAGATTGCCACCCCCTACCATCCCCAAACAAGTGGCCAAGTGGAGATATCCAATAGGGAGATCAAAAATATCATGCAGAAATCTGTTAGGCCCGATAAGAAAGATTGGTCTGAAAGATTGGATGATGCTCTTTGGGCCTATCGGACAGCATACAAAACTCCCATTGGCATGTCTCCATATAGGTTAATCTTTGGGAAAGTTTGTCACCTACCTGTTGAGCTTGAGCATAGGGCCTATTGGGCTATTAAGCAATTCAATTTTGACTTTTCCCAAGCCGGATCTCATAGGGCCCTACAACTAAATGAGTTGGAGGAGTTGAGGAATGAAGCCTATGAAAATGTCAAGATTTACAAAGCCAAGACCAAAGCTTTCCATGATAAACACATTGTGAGAAAATCATTTCAACCTGATCAAAAGGTTTGGCTTTTTAATTCTAGGCTGCGCTTGTTCCCTGGTAAGCTCAAATCTAGATGGGACGGACCATTTGTAGTTGTTAAGGCTTTTGACCATGGTGCCATCAAAATTTTGAATCCTAAAAATGGTCACATTTTCACTATCAATGGTCAAAGACTGAAACATTATTTGGAAAATGATTAGCTGCAAAAAGAATCCATTGTTCTAAGTGGTCTAGAATAAAATCTTCATGAGCTCTCATGCATCTGGCTGAAGACGGAAAACTTAGCGCTTCTGGGAGGCAAGCTAAGGTTTTTGATGTTTGACGTTTTTGTTTGAGTGTGTTTTAGTAGCCAGGTCAAGGCCATGGAGAGGAAGTCATCACCGTCTGTGACATTGAGGGAGGTTTCATCCCGCCTATCCGGTTCTCTTTCTTACTCGGAAGTATTTTTTGATACATTATTCTATTGCGTTCAATTCTTTATGCCATTGAGGTCAATGTGATTCAAGTTGGGGGGAGAGAAAAATTTTCATGATGCATATAGTACAACCTGATAGGAGTTTGTCTTGCATATCATCAAAGTAGACAGATGTAAACCCCATTTTGAGTTGCATGATTCAGGCTTAAATTAAAAGTAATTCTGGAATAGAAAAGAATAGGAGAAGGATGATGAAAAATTTAGTCAATCTAGCCATGGAAAACTGATATAAGAATCCCTTTAAAGTTCATGTGCACTTTAGAATAAAGAAATTCACATTGCACACTAATGAAACAAGCAAGACAAGTCCCCTGCCATTTTAGGTATGATGTCTGATATTTTACACTTCTTAAGAAAAGAGATATTTTTACAAATCTTTCTGCCAAACTATTCATCAAATAACTGCAATGGCACTATGAAAAAAAGAAAAAAAAGAAAAAAAATAACATGAAAAATGCCCCTAGTCTTAGTAACCGAGCCTACTTCACCTAAGACGTGTTGAGATTTGCGTAAAACGGAAAAGGGAATCCGGATCTGCGAAACTGGGCATACTTCTCCTAAGGCAAGAGTCGAGATTCACGTTAAGCAGTGAAGGGTAGTGCGGCATCATGTGTGGTATAAAAGATCCCAAAGGGACAAAGTAATAAGGCAGACAAAAAGCTAATATACTTAATGCTCTGATCTAAGAGGTGCAGGGTTGAAAGGTATTTGCTTGGAATAGCGAATGTGGGATGCAATTGTCAAAGCTGTGGATTTGGTAGTTACACATGTACAAGTGCTATCGAGCTTTGATTTGAATTCTTGATCATGTACTATTAAGTTCCTACATAAGGCTAGTGTGCATTAATGATTCCAGATTCCTAATCTTTGGTTGATTCTATGAAGGGAGAACTGGATATGAGAGCATGAATTTTACAAACTCTTGTTAGTCCTAAATTTTAATTTATTGGCATTGCTAAGGGACTAGCAATGAGTAAATTGAGAGGTGTGATAAGTGTCAATTTCTTATGATAATTAATCGCATGTACACCATTTTATGTGCATATAATCAGGCAATTATGCATATTTCATAGTTACCCTCAACTCCATATTTAAATTAGAACTTTCATGTAAATTAATTGATTTGGTGATATTATTTAATAAAAAATTAAAGTTGAGGGCTATGAGCATTAATTCTTCATTGCATAACCATGAACATTTGAGATTTATGTGCACATTGTGGTAATTTTTATGGACCAAATTGTAATTATGTGTGTGCATGACATTGAAGGTAATTGTAAGAAACTCCGGAGGTAAAACTGTCATCACCACTTTGACCAAGTCAAAAGTATATATTTTGGTTGGAGGGAAAATAAATTTCAAAAGTTTAAAATCAAGGAAAAGAAACACATATTTTGGTTGGAGGGAAAATTGAATTCAAAGTTTAAATAAAGGAGAGACATGATGAGCCTTGGGAAATGGGGTGTCCAAAGTCCAAGAAAGGGGGTGCCCACCTCCTTTTCTTTTTTCCCATACATCATCTTCTACCTAAATCCTAGTCATCCATCTCCTTTTGATACAATCTCCACCCTCCATTAACCCAACTTTCCTTATAAATAGTCCATGACAAGGAGGAGAAGGGGAGTTCTTCTTTTGGGCAATCTTTCACTCTTTCTCTCTCAACCTTAGGTCACCAGTTTCTCACACATAAGTTCATTTTCTCCTCTTTAGGTCTTCATAAAAGTTCTTCATTTGTTTATGATCTACAACTTCTTCTTCTACATTGTCTTCGAATTCTCTTTGCATTTTAAGTTATTTCATGTTTTTCACTGTGATGTCCTATTCATCTGCGAACTAGTATTTCTCTCTGTTCTTCCCCTTATTTCACCCCCTTCTCTTCCTCTTCTCCTCTTGATGTCTTCACAAAAGTTATTTCTTTTTAAGTGCTCTCCAAGTTTGTATTCTTCGTCAGTTTCTAATTCTCCTTAGTTTTCATGCTATTTCTAATTTTTAAGTTTCTATCTTCCACATTTAATGTTCACTCGAACCTATGTCCCCCTGTTCTTCTCCAACTTTCTCCCCTTTGTGATTTTTCTCTCTCTCTACTTTATTCACAAAAGTTGTAGATCTTTCAAAGTTATTCAAATCTCTCTTCTTCCTCTTTCCACAATTCTTCTTCGTTTTCACGTTATTCTCAATTTTATATGTTTCTGTTCTACACTTTTTATTGTTCATCTGTATTTTTCCCACTGTCTCCTTTTTCCTTCGATTTCACCCTCTTCCTCAAGTTTTCTCTCTCTACCCCCGTCATCAAAGTTCTTCCTCCTCTTCAACTTCTTCTTCTTTGCCATCCTCTGATTCTTCTTGGTTTCAAAGTTATTTTAATTTCATTCTTACTCTATTTTTAGTATTTCTGTTTTACTCTCTCATCTCCTTCCTTCTTCATCTCAACACAAACCCTTCCACATTTTTCTCTATATTTCTCTCCAAAGTTTGTCCTCCACAACTCTCCTTTCATGGCGACGTGTACATCAAAACGGACATTCCAAGGCTCATGACGTGGACGACGACGGCTTCTTCATCCACCTCTTTCCACGGTGATCTCCTTCAATGCGGAGCGATCCTCTCCTAGGCTCGACGAAGAGGAGACGACGGCTTTCATCATCCTCTCATGGCTCTAGTTTCTTCACTTATTTCGTAGTTTATATTGGTTGTAATCTCAATTTTCATAGATTGTAATTTTCATGTCTTTAACAATAAAATTTATTTTGGCAAATTGTGTTCCCTTTTCTCTCTCCCTTTTCCAAATTTCTCCTCTCAATCCCTCTCATATTCTTTAGATAGATTTATTTCCATGCATTATTTTCTTTAAGCAAAGTAAAATCATAAGTGTTTTCCATAGGACTCCAAGATTTTTAACTCTAAAAATCTCTTCTTTCGTTGAGGATTCGACCCTTCTCGCCACCATATTACCTCTTTCTTTCATCTAGTGCGAGTCGGAATTTTTAAGATTGATACGCGTATTTTAAACGACGAACTTTTACGTTATCACCCTTCACCCGGTGCACTCTCACCTTCCTCCAGCGGTACACCATCCAACATACTCCAGCCCGACACACTCCTCCAGCGGTGCACTCCCTAAACTCTGCCTTTGAAACGTCGCATCATAATAAAAAAAGGGGGGACATAATAATGATAATAAAAGAAAGTTATATAATGATAATGATATATATATATATATATGTGTGTGTGTGTGTGTGTGTGTGTGTGTGTGTGTGTGTGTGTGTGTGTGTGTGTGTGTGTGTGTGTGTGTGTGTGTGTGTGTGTGTGTGTAAATAAAAAAAATAACAATAATAATAAAATAGATGGAAGAAGAGTCCATAGCTCACGGGTAATAAAAGAAGGATCAACAAAAAATAATAATAATGATAAATAAATGATGATAGCGATAAATAATAATAATTATAATGAGTAGAACAATACGGCTTTCGTCTCCCTCGGACCCCAGGTTTGGGAATATTAATGACGCCTCCGTAGGCCGGGCTTCACCCTACTCCCCCGGTCATGGTTATTGCCCGACCTTACTTCGGGCCAACACCTCATCGAAGTCACCCCTTTGGCCATCGAGATCTGATCTCATCTTCTTATCAAAATTGACATGTCCTAGCAGACATGTGCACGGGTTTGCTTCAGCTATTGTCTTGTTTTCTACACGAACCTTTGTCCGGACATGGAATGGTCCGTGAGTGACCAACATAATCTTAGCGTTCATATCCCGATGCGGGATTTTGGCATAGTTCGACTGTCCCTCTCTTCTTGCATTAATAAGTAATTCTTTCGGCCGTAGGGCCCTTATTCCCGGCAATCAATCAAGGGTGTTCCCCTCTCCGAGGGGATGTAAACGACGCTGTGACCTTTATGGCGTGACGGGTCTTGGTCCCAACTTGAACTACATAATTATCTGATTAGTCAGATCGAGCGCACCATGGGCTTCCATGAAGCTCGAATAAATCGTCACTTTGTGTCTGGCAGGCCCATGCACTAATAAATAAATGAACACATCCAACAAACCAATAAACCAATAAAATAATTGTTTAAATAAAAAGTGCGTCTACAAGTCTGGCATGCCCGGTGGGATGGGATCACCCTTCATCTCCTTGCCGGGACTAAGGGCCTTACGGCCCCTTTCTTGTAATACTAATTGTTCGATTTGCAAATGCAGGTCGGATTCCAATAAACAATGAAGTCGCTTACTTTCGGCCCACAGGTCGTCGAAAGCCACGTCCAGAACGGGTACCTGGCTGTTCCCCTTGGCTTCGGGAGCTTCCCCCCCCCCCCCCCCCCGTGGTGGGCTTCCCCAACTTCCTTGGGGTGGCCTTCGCAAACTTGTTGGACGTGGAGGCGTCCGACTCGACCGAGACCAACGCTCCCATTCAGGGAGCCACCAAGATTGCTGCTGGTCAACCGCCCTCCAGAACTGTTGAAGCTCTCCCGACCAGGACATTAAACTTTTGTGTGCACCACGTGCACCCAACTGGCAACCCACCTTGCCACGGGTCGACGTCCCATCAAAGGAGGCCCTGGAGGAGCCATTCTGCCGCTGCACTGAGGGGCGGGCTTTCCGGCATCAATAAATCCTTTGTCATGGGAAGCATCCGAGTCCACACCAATGGGCGAAGGGCTGAAGCGATCCCGGACCGGATCGTGCCCACTATGCCGGTGCGGAACTCTTTTCGGGAGTTGGAGATGATGAAGGACAAGATGGCATCCACTACCCCGGCCGGAGTGCCAAAGCATGTGCCAGCCCGTAGGCCGGCCAAGTCCAAGCAGGTTTGGATTCCCAAGGGAGCCCAGACCATTTCACCCGCCCGGGCAGGGCCCAGCACCTCTCGCCCCGTAAGGGCACGACGAGAAGAGCGGGTCGAGATAGTGACCCCTATTTACCAGCCAGTAATCACAACACCGACATCCCCAGAAGGCACCCATCGCCAACACTATAGGCACGGTCACCAAGCTGCCCACACGAGGCCCTCGGCTTACATCCCTACTACTACTGTCGGCACATTATCACCGGTTTCTCCTCCTGATCAACATTGGGAAGGAGTGGAGCAAGCCATGAGGAATTACCTGCGGGGCCCAAGGAGCACTCCTCTAGGCCTCCAGAGATTACTGGGGGTAGTAGCCTCTGCCTTTGAAGAAGAAGAGACCCAACCGGTGCCCAACGTCGAGTCAAGAAATTGCTCGAAGGAGCGTCATCAGTCCCCGTTGAGGGAAGAAGTGAACCCACGGAGATCGGTCTTGACAGATTGGTCTTCCCGGGTAGGCCGTCGAGACTGGCGGCGAGAAGAGAAAGAGACCTGAGGGTTTTCACTTGCAACATGGCCGGAGTGTTCGGCCGATACGTGGCTTTACTGATTGAGCCCGAAGAGGTGGCCAGACTTGCTATAAGGCCAGGACCCCTTACTAGAAGGGAGAGAGTGGAAAATGAGGTGGTGCAATTTCATACTGAAGAAGTTGGCTATGGGGAGCCTTCAATGGCTCTGACTGCCACTGTTGTTACCGAAGGCACCACGGGAGGACCATCCACGTCATCCGAGGAGGCGCCGACCGAAGAAAGGGGGTAATGCGGGATGGACACGTGACCTGGGACTCTAGCTCGCGATCGTCCCTAAGCGAGGGAAGATGTGGGACCAGGGGTTGAGAAACCGACCGTGAGTCTCGGGTATCGGCCTTTTCGCGTGAACTCGAATCGAGTCACGGGATGGTACACTCACTCACTCTCGCAGCGGTGATAAAGTATGATCGGGCTAGAAACCTAACACTCACAGTGGCATTCAAAAATATACGAGGTAAGCAAAATGCGATAAAGAGAGAGGGCGAGTTTACCTCCACGCTCCGGACGTGGGGAAGACGATCCCGGCCAAGACAGTAACTCCCGGTTGAACAATTATCACAATAATTACAGAAATGATTTCTACTGCCCACTCCACGCAGGGAGGTAACGGGCTACAAATGGGGCCCGGGAGGACCGAACTTGGGTTGACGAGCAGTGTTTTGATGTAGCTTCAGCGGCACGCGTATTCACGAACGTGGGGCCCACATGCTCATCGGCGGGTCCGAGTGGGCCCAGAGTGGTACCACTGTGACGTTGGCTCCTGGAGAGGCTCTCCCTGGGACGGCGGTATGCTGGTTCACCTCGTGGGACGTGAGTCGGCTACGGTCTCACTTGTTGACCGTGCTGCCCACGAATCTAAAGTTGCTGTTTTACAGCGCGCGACCCAGCGAGATCTTCTGCTGCGATCACTCCCGACGTCAGATTGACCCACAAGAGGTATCGTTGGAAAGCTATTTCAAAATACTTAGATCTAGAGCCAGAGAAATAATTTTCAATTTCTCAGATCTGGCCTTCACCGATTTTACAAGATGCTGTTGGACAAGACCCAAAATCTCAGGACAAAAGTGATTTTTCTTGAGAGTTGGTGTTGACCATGCCTCAAACCTCAGATCTGGAACTTGGACTCTTCACGAAACTTGTAGAGGATGGAATAAGGAAGACGGGGATAATTTTTATGAAGGATTTCGTGGAGGTTTCGAGTTTTTGGGAATTTTATCCTAACTGGGGGTCGGATATGAACTACACAGGACAGAACAAATTTAGGAAAAGATAGCAATATTTAAAAATACAAAAAGGACTTTAGAAATTACAAGAAATTTGTGGATGATGGGGGCGGTGGATAGAACTCCTAATAAATTTTGGGATTCAAACAAATAAGAAGAAGTGGGTTGAAGAGGGGAAACTCAGGGTTTCTGTGACAGGATCTAAACAGAAGATAGAACTGGAAGGTGGAAATACACGAAAATAGAAAAATAGGAAATGAAACGTAAATGATGGGATTTTTTTGTGGAGGCTGGGGTTGACGTGGATGACTTACCCTCCAAGTTTCGTTGCAATCGGAGCTCCTAATAGAGAGATAAAAATCGCGGAGTAGGGCTATATCCTGAAGTAGACAAAATTTCGGTGATGAAGACGGCGGAGCGATGGCGGCGGCAGAAGCAGAATCCAGAGGGGCTAAGGAGAAGATAGAAAGGCATCACACCCAAAATTTAGCAGAAATTCATCTGCAAGAGGGGGAGGGAGAAAGGAGGAGGGCACACCCTTCTTTGGCTCCAACCAAATTTCATAATTTTTCTCTTCATTAATTCTTACAAAACACTATACATGGGTTTATATGGAAGGGGAGGAAGGGGGAGGGGGTTGGAATTCATGGGAGAGAGGGGAGGGGTAGCATTTTCTTCTCCCATGTGGTCAATTGGCCTAAAAATATAAAATACAAAATGTCATTTTAATGGGGGGCACCCCCTTGACTTAAGGGGAGGCATCTTGGACATTTTGTAACACTTGTCCTCCTTTGAATGTCAAACCATCTAGAAGCCCACCTTGGACCTTTGACTGATCCCACATGGGCCCTAAGACTTAGGTGGACCAATAGGAAAGGAGATGGGGGCCCCTTGCTGGTCCTACTAGACTTTTGCACAAAAACCCAAAGAAACCTACAGAATGACAAATTAGCTTATAAAGCCTTACAATTGTAAACCTACTTCCCAAGGATATAAATACAAACTAAAAAGACACAAATACAAAAAAAAGTTAGTGCCTGGTGTAGATTCCCATCAATTCTCTCCGGGTGGGAAGAACTCGACCCCGTCAAGTATGGGGTGTGGTTGCTCGTGACGCCGGCGGATCTGTCATCGTACCCGGAAGCGCGGAGTACGCTCCATTCCAAGTAATCGACACCTGCTCATCCCGTATAGGTTCGATATGCACACACTGCTAGGAAGGAGGCTAGAGGTAGACAATCCAGGGTGGGGTCACTCTCAAATGAAGAAAGCGGCTCAAAGACTCACTAGGAATCACCGCTGAGCCCCTTAAGTGACTAGATCCGATATGAAGTAGAACCGATCCCAAAGTCTGATAAGTCGCACTCGAAAGGGACTGACAATGCGAGCGTACAAAACCAACTCGACTCGATATATGCACAGACACACGACAGACAAATGAAACAAAGACTCATAAAGACCCTAAACAAACCTAATGTTAGTCTGACCTACGCATAGGCGATGGTGGACCAGGACACCCGAATGTGTGCCATCCATGCATCTGAAGTAACCGGTGATTAACATCATGGTGAATTCCTAGACCTCATAAAGTGGACCATGCATGCATATTGGACTTGGATGTGGGAGGGCCAGGGGTACCAAATGCATCTTCTTCCTTTCCCCTAGATCATGGTGTATCTCGCAAGGGAACGGGCTTGGTGGGTGTAGACGACCCGGCCCGTGGGGAAGGGGTGTGGTAGTGGACTCCCTCGAAGAAGTGTAGTATATATGGTGGGTCAAGGGGTCCACTAGAGAATGGGTCAAAGGGATCAAAGAAGGTATGACCCCATGAGATGGATTCCCACAAGTCACGGTCCCATGTGTAGAAGTCTTGAAGGTGTGGATGGGCACCTTCATGCATTGTGGTAAGTGGGACGGTGATCATATGTAGGAAGTAGGATTCCTCCCTCGGACAAAAGGGTATGAAGTCGGGCTCGGCCGGCATGGGGAGGAATAAGAGGATCTCCGTGGTGACACAACCCACGGTGCACACGGAGGTAATGGACCCTAAGGCCGGATGAGTGAAGATACGACTAGTGAGTTCGTCAAAGCCTCGGGCTAATAAGTGCGTCAACGTCCATTGCCGGTGTAAACCCATAATAAGGTCACCCAAGGTATCAACATGGTGACTAGATCGGAATGTCGTGTGGTAGGAGTTGATGGGCACTAGAGGTAAGGTGGTCCCATGGGTGGGTAAGGAAGTGGGACCAAGCCATCCTTGAGCCATCTAAGTAGTGGCTTGGCTATGTAAAGCGTACCCGTTAGAAACACGGGTGGCTCGGGTTTTGGTGGCTCCAAACAAGATGGTTCCGAATAAAGTTCGGAAGTAGAGGGTGGTGGCATTGGAGCTCTCGTGGGTGGTGAAGGAGCATGTGTCCTTTCTATCCTATCAAACCAATCTGAAAGTATTTTCTTGATTTCATCTAAGGTGCGGGTTGGAGTAGGGGCCTCGGGGTGGACTCGCTCCTCATCTCTTGGCTCGGGTGTAGACCTAGGCTCGGCTAGAGGAGAGGTGACTAGGCGGACCACTTGATTGGGGTTGCTTTGGAGGGCTTGGATGGGGGTGAAGGGGCGGGGTTGGTTGGAGGTGTGGCCCACTTGATTGCGGGTCAGTTGGTGGGGTTGGCTAGTGGTATGACCCCCGTGGTTGGAGGTAGGTGGGCGGGGAAGATAGACCCTCCTAAGCGCTCTCTTCATGTCCCACCATGACTCGATGGGCCCTTGTCTCCTAATCGTCCTCAAGCATTCAATGTCCCCCCACTTCTCGGAAGCCTCGTGAAGCAGCCTATCCTTGGCAAAAGAGATTTCATGGGCCTCGGACATGATGTAATAAGCGAAGTATTTGTCCATGGTGGCTTCCCAATGTAAGTAGTCGCTCGGGACTTTGGAGCCATAAAAGTCCAGGGCTTCGGGCCCAAGCCCATGAGGGTGCCAACGGTAATATCGCCTGGGCGACCGAGATTCCATTGGGAATGGGGAACTACAAGGCGGGCATGCTGACACACGGAGATAAGACACTAGACACGACCCTAAACGACAATGCAAGTTGGAATGCGAATGCACTAACTAATGCACACTAAGGACCCTAGACTTAAACCAAGATTTAGTACGTGGTGGAGTTAATCGATCCGAAGATTACTCGCGCAAGTGTGCGGCCTTCCCGATAGGCATAGCCTAACGTTCGGACAACACTTTTTTATATACCGAACAATGGTATGCGGATGCAACCTTAGACCGACTTAAACTTAGACTCGACTTAAATGACTCTCTCTTTTTTTTGTTTGGAGTTTTGAAAATGACTATCCTAGACTCAACTAGCGCTCTGATACCAAATTGATGCGGGACGGACATGCGACCTGGGACTCTAGCTCGCGATCGTCCCTAAGCGAGGGAAGACGTGGACCGGGCGCAGTTGAGAAACCGGCCGTGAGTCTCGGGTATTGGCCTTTCCGCGTGAACTCGGATCGAGTCACGGGATGGTACACTCACTCACTCTCGCAGCGGTGATAAAGTATGATCGGGTTAGAAACCTAACACTCGTAGCGACATTCAAAAATATGCGAGGTAAGCAAAATGCGATAAAGAGAGAGGGTGAGTTTACCTCCACGCTCCGGGCGTGGGGAAGACGATCCCGGCCAAGACAGTAACTCCCGGTTGAACTATTATCACAATAATTACAGGAATGATTTCTACAGCCCACTCCACGCAGGGAGGTAACGGGCTACAAATGGGGCCCGGGAGGACCGAACTTGAGTTGACAGGCAGCGTTTTGATGTAGGTTCAGCGGCAGGCGTATTCACGAACGTGGGGCCCACGTGCTCATCGGCGGGTCCGAGTGGGCCCAGAGTGGTACCGTTGTGACGTTGGCTCCTAGAGAGGCGCTCCCTGGGACGACAGTATGCTGGTTCGCCTCGTGGGAGGCAAGTCGGCTCCGGTCTCACTTGTTGACCGTGCTGCCCACGGATCTGAAGTTGTTGTTTTACAGTGCGCGACCCGGCGAGATCTTCTGCTGCGATCACTCCCGACGTCGGATCGACGCACAAGAGGTATCGTTGGAAAGCTATTTCCAAATACTTAGATCTAGGGCTAGAGAAATAATTTTGAATTACTCATATCTGGCCTTCACCGATTTTACAAGCTGCTGTTGGACAGGACCCGAAATCTCAGGACATAAGTGATTTTTCATGAGAGTTGGTGTTGACCGTGCCTCAAACCTCAGATCTGGAATTTGGAATCTTCATAAAAGTTGTAGAGGATGGAACAAGGAAGATGGGGATAATTTTTATGAAGGATTTCGTGGAGGTTTCGAATTTTGGGGAATTTTATACTGACTGGGGGTCAGATCTGAACTGTATAGGACACAACAGATTTGGGAAAAGACAGCAATTTTAAAAAAGACAAAAAGGACTTTGGAAATTACAATAAAATTCTTGAATGATGGGGGTGGTAGATAGAACTCCAAATAAATTTGGGTATTCAAACAAATAAGAAGAAGTGGGCCGAAGAGGTGAAACTCAGGGTTGCAGTGACATGATCTGAATAGAAGACAGAACTGGAAGGTGGAAATACACGAAAATGGAAAAATAGGAAACGAAAGGTAAGTGACGAGATTTTTTTGTGGAGGCTGGGGTAGACGTGGATGACTCACCCTCCAAGTTTCGTTGCAATCTGAGCTCCTAATAGAGAGATAAAAATCACGGAGTAGGGCTCTATCTTGAAGTAGATGGAATTCTGGCGATGAAGACGGCGACGCGATGGCGGTGCGATGGCGGCGGCGGCAGAAGTAGAATCCAGAGGGGCTAAGGAGAAGATAGAAAGGCATCATACCCAAGATTTAGTAGAAATTCATCTGCAAGAGGGGGAGGGAGAGAGGAGGAGGGCACACCCTTCTTTGGCTCCAACCAAATTTCACAATTTTTCTCTTCATTAATTCTTACAAAACACTATACATGGGTTTATATAGAAGGGGAGGACGGGGGAGGGGGTTGGAATTCATGAGAGAGAGAGGAGGGGTAGCATTTTCTTCTCCCATGTGGTCAATTGGCCTAAAAATATAAAATACAAAATGTCATTTTAATGGGGGGCACCCCCTTGACTAAAGGGGAGGCATCTTGGACATTTTGTAACACTTGTCCCCCTTTGAATGTCAAACCATCTAGAAGCCTACCTTGGACCTTTGACTGACCCCACCTAAGACTTAGGTGGACCAATAGGAAAGGAGATGGGGGCCCTTTACTGGTCCTACTGGACTTTTGCACAAAAACCCAAAGAATTCTAAGGAATGACAAATTGGCTTATAAAGCCTTACAATTGCAAACCTACTTCCCAAGGATATAAATGCAAACTAAAAAGACACAAATACAAAAATAAAAGTTAGTGCCCGGTGTAGATTCCCATCAGGGGGGCACCCCTAGCCTTTCCATGAATGACCCCACTATATTACATATGATGCAGCACTATCAGCAAGAGATTGAATTGTTACGGAAACAACTGACTGAAAGAGCTACTTAGCCTTCGATATCCGGGCAGACCAAGGCATTGCCCGAGACTCCTGGAGGCAATGGTCAAGCCTCAGAAGCTTCTCCGCAGGCGACGGTGTCTCCACCGATACCCAGCTACACTGGGGGCATACCCTTGCATCAGCCACAGCATATCACACCGGCCCCGCCACCGAACTTGCCATTCCAGGGGTCCACTATTGCACCATAGGCAACAATACTAACAATGCTACTGGCGCAGCTGGCCCACTTCTATCCAAGTCCAGTCGACCCAGCAACAGTGAGCAGACTGATGCTCGAACAGATGATAGACATGAAGTTGGCAGAGATGGGTGATGGTGATCACACGCCATTTGATGTGTACCGGGTACCTTACCCGGTGCACTATGCTGCCAGGAGGCTGCCGGCCGGCATCACCAAGCCGTCAAAATTTGAGGAATTTAATGGGCAAGGGTCTCCCAGGGAGCACATTGCCTACTATGTGAACGTTATGGGGGATCTAGCGGCAGATGAAGCCTATCTCCTCAAATTCTTTGGCTCGACACTTACCAGGCTCGCTTTCGAGTGGTACTCGAGCTTGCCCGCCGGGTCCATCATAGACTGGCCCGACATGCAGAAGAAGTTTAAGGAGAGGTTCTACATAGCCGAACGAGAGGTAACTGTGGCAGAGCTTTATGCCACGAGGCAGAGAAATGATGAGTCAGCACTCGACTATATAAAGAGATGGAGGAACCTCAGCATGAGGTGCAGACGTCCCCCGCATCAGGAGGATGCAGTGCAGATTTGTAAACAGAATCTAAAGAAGGAAATCCTTGAGAGGATGATCGGTGCTGAGGTAAGGTCATTTGACCGTTTGACTAATATAGTGGCAGAGATTGATGCATTCCTTGCTTGACACTCTTATGCTCCAGCTGCATCAAGTCAGAGGGCCAGGCAAGCCGAGAAAAGACTGACACCGCCAGAAGTTCACGCGATGGACTTCAAGACTTTCGAGAAGCAGAAAGAGAAAGCCAAAGAGACAGCCAACCCTCCTCCGCCCAAGTCCACTGAATGGCGGGAAGGTACCTCCCTGCGGGAGAAGATGAGGAACAAGTTGTATTCTTTTCCTCGAGATAAGGCTCGGGTCCTGTTCGAATGGGCGACTAGGTATAACAAAATCACACTACTAGAACCAAAGAGGCATGGTGATTCGAAGAAGAATGATGACCCTCGCTTTTGCCCGTACCACCAGATGCTTGGGCATACTATCGAGGAGTGTTACATCTTCAAGGAAGTCATTGAGTCCTTGATCAAGAAGGGGGAGCTGGACATGGGGGAGCACAAGGTGGATCCTCCGCAGCCGCATGAGATGCCGAGATTGGGTACCACCGTCAACATGGTGTCATTATACCAATAGCTGCCTGAAGAATGGTCGGAGGCTAGTACACGTGCCACTGATGAAGCCTTCATCATGGCGCCAGCCCAATACCAAGGAGGCTGGCAAGCCGCGCCAACGAAGAATAGAAGAAGAAGACAAGATCTTCAGCCCACCCCAATAAGGGGTGTTACACCACAACCAGCACCGCCACCGGTAACACCTATTTGGCACGACACGGCCGCCCGGTTAGTCATGAGGCGGCCTACTTATAACAAAAAGAAGCACATCCCAATGCGGATGCATAAAGAAATCAGCCCTGCAGTCAAGAGACTCCAGGCCATTATTGGTGGGCTTGAGGATTATGAACAGCCTGAGATCCAACCTGTGGAGCTGAAGGAGTATGTCCCTTGGGAGGAGTTCGAGTCCCTCAAACTGGCTCCAGAAGCAGAAGTCGGGACAGAGGAAGAACCTCTCTTGTGGGGTGAACTCCCCTAAGAGCGGCCACCAGCTGGTGGGGAAAAGAAGAAAAAAAAGAAGAAGAGGCCCAGAAATAAAAAGAACAATGGGGTCGTCCTCTCCTGCAACACCCTCTCAGCATTATTTGACACAGCCCTCTCCCTGGGAGAGGAAGAGCAAGATGTACTCCTCGGGTCACTAGAGGTGAGCCAGGCTGAAGCAACAACTTCCCAACATGCCACCAGGTCGGGATGGAAGTGGGGACGCCCCCCTCATGCTAACTATAACATCCTGCTCAGGGGAGAATAGCCGTATCATATCCCCGAACCCAGAATCCAAGGCATGGAGATTCTCCCTCCATCGGCCCTCTACCCTGAAGAACCAAGCGGCCAGAGCGCCCCGTCATTCGCTGAATTTCTTGCGGCTTAGAGGGGAAGACAGTCATGCCCCTGCGAGTCCCAGCTGACCAAAGGAGCAAGTGGCCCTTCGGCTCCATCTGCACTGATTCCTCCTCGGCCAAGAGGAGAGTCCGACAACATCCCCAACCTTGTTGAGTTCACGCAAGAAAGAGAGGTGACCCAGCAGGCCCCACAAGCTTAAGCGGCATCTAACCCAGTGGAGGAGGCACCCGCTGATCCGGCCCCCCAGGCCCAAGGCGGGGGCAGGCGCAACAGAACCGAAGAGATGAAGTTGCTCGAAGTCCAGGCCGGCAGCAGAATAGTCAAACACTTGAAGAAGATCCTAGCCAGGTTTACCGTCTGGAAGATTCTATCTTTAGATGAAGAGACACGACAAGCTATCATCGCTGCACTCCAGACGCCAGCATATGTGGAAGCTTGCCTTGCAGAAATGTAACCTGAAGTGGCTGTGGCTTTCACAGAAGAGGATATGCTTCTACCCACCTGCAGCCACAACAGGCCACTCTACATGAAGGGGCAGCAGAATGGGAAGCCTATCAACAGAGTTTTGGTCGACCCTGGGGCAGCAGTGAACATACTTCCCTACCGGGTGTACCATAAACATTACTTCGACGTACACCTGATTGAGGTCAGGAATGTCAAGATCGCTGTCTTCAACCAGAAGTGCGAGGTCCCTATGGGGGTCGCGGAGTTCAACCTCTCCCTTGGAGACTTCACAACCAAGGTCCAGTTCCATGTAATCAACTCCAACACCTCCTACAAGGTGTTGCTCGACCGACCTTGGATGCACCAGAACAGGGTGGTGCCATCCACTCTGCACCAATGCATCAAATACCCTTGCAACGGGAAAGAGGCAAGAATTTTCACCGATCTCCACCCTTTCGAAGTGTTCAGATGCCACTTGTCGGACACCACTTTGAATCTAGAAAGGCTGAAGCAAGTCCCCCAATTCACCCAGGACAAAGGGAAGAAGAATGTGGAGCCTGACAGTTGGTTTCCTCCGCCACCGCCAGGCTACGTGACTCCCCTCAAGTGTCATTTGTCACTGAAGCAGAAGGGGGATTCAAGGCCACTCCCCTTCCCATCTACCCTACACCGGGGATGCCGTACCTCGAAGACCTGCTGGAGGACGTCAGAGTCCCGCCCGGGATCATCAAGCCTCTCACAGAAGCTGACTGCCAGGCGGTCGAACCATTGAAGGTCTTCGAAGTGCCCAACTCCGAAGGCCTGCCCACCATCTTCTATGTTGCTGAAGAGCACCCGGTCAGAGGGGATGATGATTGTAAACTTCTCAATGAGCTGCACGATCCCCTCGTCCCGATCATGGGACTTCCTGACATAACCGGCCGTGTAGTTAAAATGACCAGGAAACAAGGGATCCCCTTTTATCAACTCTCTAGCTGAAAAGAAATGTTTAAGAAGATGTGGAACCTGCCAAACCTGGATCGGAGTCTGCTGCAAATCACCCGGTGTAGCAACCCTGGTAAATTAAAGAGATAAAATCTTAAATAGATTAAAAGATTCAAACCAATAATAAAGGCCCAACTCATATATATATACTTAAAGCATATAACAAATAGGCCGAAAGTAAATAACGCCTCATGTCAGGTCGTTATTTAAATGAAGACCGCTCAAATATTTATTTACTGCTGGTCTTTGTAAACACTACCATCTCCCTCGAGGGGTGCAGCCTATTTCACACATTCTATATGCAGATGACTCCTTAGTCTTTATGAGTGGTGGAGTCTCCTCTATTAAACAGCTCTCCTTTTTCTGGGAAGATATGAAGCATCTTCGGGACAACGGATAAATGCACATAAAAGCAGCTTTATTGCGGCTAAGCAAATGTCACACAGAGCAACAGCTCACATTAATCAGCTAACTGGATACCAACATAAAACTGGAAGTATCATTTACCTTGGCATTCCTCTCTTTAAGGGCAGGGTTAAGATTCCTCATTTCAAGTACCTAATTGATAAAGTTAGCAATAAACTTGCTGGATGGCAAAGCAAGCATTTATCACAGGCAGGCAGATTGGTGCTCATTAAATCAGTCCTATCCACTATCCCCATATATACTACTGCTGCTGCATCTATCCCATACCACATTGGGAGAATATGCTCTAATTTCTTTTGGCAGGGATTTGAAACTATGCATAGGAAGCATTGGGTATCATGGGATAAAATCTGCAGCCCTGTATCTGAAGGTGGTTTGGGGATCCGTGGCCTTCTTGATATTCAATTATGTTTCTATGTCAAATTGATCTGGAATTCAATACACAGCAAGTCCCCGTGGGCTAGTTACACAAGGAGCAAATACTTACATGATCAGCATATCCTTAACTGCAAAACCCCCTTTCCTGCAGGAATTAAGAAGCAGGACTTTGAAAAGGCCCGGACAATTCTTTTAACTGGCTCCAGAATGATTGTGTGCGATGGGACAAAAACCAATTTCCTCAAGGACAACTGGTACAAGGAAAGACCCCTTGCTGATGTTCTGTCCATATAGAACCAATCGGAGCTTGTTGACTGTTCTCTTAAAGATGCATTGGCAGATTTCCAGCACCCTATATGGGAAATTTTAGAAAACCAGTAGATGAGAGAACAAATTCAGAGATATGTTATATTTGCTGGTGATGATATTCACATTTGGTCCCATTCAAGCACATGTACATTCAGTCTCAAATCTACTTATGATTTTTTAAAAAGGCAGTCTGTCAGGCCGAATATAAAGCTCAAGAAGCTATGGCATAATAAACTCTCCCCGCGGGCATCTCTATTCTGTTGTTGAATCATGCTGTCCCAGTAGATAGCCGTATTCAACATAGTGGTATTGTTCTGGCTTCTAAATGTGATTGCTGCAACAACTCTCATGATATAGAGGATGAAGATCATTTGTTCATAAAGAGTGACATTGCTAGCTTTCTTTGGAGAAGATTTGCTCCTATTCTTAGTAACACATGTTTGAATGATTCAAGTATAATCAGCAGGTTGGAAAACATTATAAACAAGACAGTGATAAACAAACCTAAAGGTCTCATACATCTGATGTTTATGTTAATGATTGTCTGGGAAATATGGAAGTGCAGGTGCTATGCCAGGTATGAAGGAAATCATTATAGCCTCATAAAAATTGCTGATACAATTTCTGCTGAAATTGCTTACTCGGTTGGGAAAATGAAATTCAAACAAGGTACCAACAGGGAATATTTAGGATTGCTTCAAAGATTTGGTATAACTATCACTTGTGCTCGCAATGTTTGCATCATGGTTCGATGGATTGCTCCTGCAGTAGGTTATTCCTTAAATGTTGATGGTGCGAGTAAAGGGAACCCCGGTCCATCAGGGGGAGGAGGCTGCATCAGAGACCAAAATGGACAGCTTATTCTGGGGTTTGCTTACTATTATGGCCTTGGTACTAATATGGTTGCTGAAGGTCGAGCATTGCTAGATGGTCTTCGTTTGGCTCAATTCCACAACATTCCTTTAGCAGTGATACACACGGACTCTCTTGCTCTGATTGGCTTGCTGAAGTCCAAGAAAGACCCGCCCTGGACCTTGCTCCCTTGGTGGAAACGATTGCTGCAGTTGCACCTTACATTTCAATGTCCTACCATACATTTGTATAGAGAGGCTAACCAACTAGCAGATGCTTTAGCTAACCACGCAGTTTTTGTGGGGAGTAATGCAGAGTTTCACTCCATCCGCGAGTTGCCTTTTTTTGCCAGGGGTTATGCTATAGCCGATGCTAGAGGCTTACCCAATATTAGGGTGAAACATGTATAGGTTTTGTTTCTAGTTTTCACATTACTTGTATATAAGAGGCTTGCCTCTCTCAGATGATGTAATTTCTTCTTGAAAATGCAATAAAATTATCATCTAATGGTTGTTAGGTGGAGTGAGAACATTCCCTTCCTCTGGAATGGGGGTGCACTCTCCCTTATATTCCATTAGATGTCTGGGTTTATAAAAAAAAAAAGACAGCTCAAATGGCGCTAATTTAATAATTGACGCCCCCTTGACAGGCGTCATATAATGAATTGAAGACTGAATATACAGGCGTCATTTATTGAAATAATGCCCCAACCTTAGGTGTCATTTACAAACGGGACTCATTGGTGTTTGTTTCGAACATGGATGTTATCCGAGTAAGTATTGATTATGAAAGGATCAATACGTGGATATCTCAGTTTAATAAGGATTCTACGTAGGTAGTTTTAATCTTAACCAAACTCCTAGAACCCATTAGGAATCTTTTCTCTATAAATACCATCCCCTCCATCGAACCCACGTTAACTAAAGACGTCTTGCTGCTGCTACGAGAAGAACATCACAGTTCTTCATCTTCTTCTTTATTGTACGAAGGACGCTCTTGCTATCTTCATCCTGCGACACGAGGAAACCACAAAGTTTCTTCATCCTGCTGCTACTCCTTTGCCGTGGGAAGCCTCTGCTTCTCTAATTCTTCCAAAGGGGCTGTTACGTGCTACTCTTTATCTTCTGCGACCGGCATCTTCCTGTAGATACATAGAAGGGGTGCTGCTATTGCCTTTGATAAGAGCTGTTGCTCTTGTTGGTTCATCCAAGCTTCTTCTTCTTCATACTACTGCTGCTGAGATCTCTGTTGGAAACAGAGTATCGGAATATTTCATATCTCATCACTGATCTTCATCGATCATCAACCAAATCACCAAAAAGGTAGGTTTTCTCAAGCGTTAAGCCAAATTTAATAATTTTAGGCTGGTATACATGCATATAGGTTTGTAAGGAATTGCGGAGATCGCTCTGGATTGAGGTTTTCGTTGTTTTACTGCATGAATTAAATTAGCGACCCAGTCAAGGGCTCTATTTTATTTAACAACCGTGTAAACAATCATCAATTGCCTAGATAATTAATAATTATATAATGTTCAAATTTTAATAAATGTAAACCCTTACATGTAGACTAATGTATGATCATAATAGAAATTTCATGTTATTTTTCTCTATCTGTACATGTCTCTAGTTTCTTGATTAGAATTACTCCAAAAATTATGTGTCTATGATTGTACTTGTTCGGTGCAAATCGTATGACCAAGAAATAACGACCCTCTTCAGGTCGTCATTTGAATGAACGCCCCTATACACGGGCGCCAATTAGTGATAAACTGAAAAATTTGAAAGGCCTGACATTATTGCTTAATTATTGAAATGATGACATGCCCCCGACCCTTTAATTTGATATATGACACGCCCGACTAGGGCGTTATTTACAAAATTGAAGCCTTAATGAAAGTCGCCATTTTTATAAATGACTGAAATCTAAAAAAGTTTATTGAACTGAATATTTATAGAATCTGGATGTAATGACTGAGTGAACAGTCGTCATTTACTGAACTGACGACCCTGACAAGGGCGCCAATTCATAAAATGAAGACATAAGCTCAGCGTCAATTCACGGTTTTCCTGATTTTCATGATTTCTGTAACCCATTGTTGGTTGGTTATATATATTGGCACTATATTCCATTCCGTGAATATAGCCCCATGTTTCACGTTGTTTATCGATTATCCACTATTTCTCGGTGATAGATGAACTCTCCGCGGGACACTCCGTTCCTTCAGACTGGTGATTTTATCATAGAGACCTCCGTAAGACTCCGCTAGCCTTAGATTCCCTCAAGGCAGTCGAGCAGGTTGTACCATTAAAACCTATGACATTACTTAATTACCATGTCACTCTAAGGTAACATGGTATACCGGCCCTCATGATATGCTATTTGGATGTCATGAGAATATTCTAGATTAATGGAATGAGAAACCATGCCATTCGTGTTCTTATGAATTATGTGACATACTTGTGGACCTCAATTCTATCTAGCTTACAATGTCGAAGAACGAGCAACCATCTCTATATGAGCGCTTATTCTTAAATATCATGGCACCCAGTTAGAGAGTCGATTCCACCTAGTTTTAATGCGAATCATGGTTTTACCATTACTATCGTAGTACGTCCTTACACATCATGTTCAATCCTTGATCTACCTTAAAGTTCCTACAAGCGTATTCCTTTGGAATTCTATATTGGTTATAATTATAGTGAATGTCAAAAAATACATGATCAATGCCTGCGCATATAAGGCCCGATGTAGTCCTGAGAGGAGCACCCGAAAGTACTAGTGCCCATGGGAGTTATAATGATCACGGCATGACATTGTACCGAAGTGCATGACTAGCTTGATTAGACATTCCACAGTTCTCGTACTTGACTTGACATGACATGACTTGCGTGACCTGAAAAGAGTATTATTTACCTGCTTGAAATACTAGCCAATTCTTGACATGACTTGATCACTTGACATGATAAATACACATGCTTGATTATCTTGTGATGGGGACATTGAGGAAAGACCGTCCGCATTTTCTTTGCATTTATGTCCTTTCATATTTGTATGTATACCCTTGTGTTATATGGGTACGCAATTATAAGTCTTAGTGGGTTTATATGTAAAATGTCAGTAGGACCAGCAAGGGGGGCCCTCAACCCTTTCCCATTGGTCCATGTCATCCATGTGGGGCTGGTCAACCATCCTAGGTGGCCATCTAGAAGGTTGGAATGCCAATTGACCACATGATAGACAAGTGGTTAACATTTTCCATGGTAGGCTACCTACCATTCAACCCTTTCATTCAACCCATTCATCTAGTCAATAGGCCGCCCCCCCCTTGATTATTTTATGTTTTTTGTGTGTGTTGTTCACACTTCATCCCAGCCCTCTATTCCCCATCTCTAGATCCAAGGGTGTACATTTGATTTGATGAGAGTCATATAAAACCTTGTATTTTCATTTGGAAATTAATGAAAAATCAGATATTTTGTTGTAAACCAAGGAGCTTGTTGCGCCCCCTTCCTCTCCCCTCTGGTTCCTCTCCTCCAACCTCCAGTTCTAGAGTGGTTCTATCTTCAATCCCCTTCCCTCTATCTCCGGTGATCATCTGTGCCGCCGCCGCCGCCGTTCGTGCCGCCTTCGAGCCGCCGCGGAGCCATCTTCAAGGTTCTGTCCTGCTGGATAGAGGTGTAGTCCACAAATTCTTACTCTCCACGACGTGAAGATCTCAAGCTGAAATTTTGAGGGTATGTTCTTACCATGAATCCCCACCTCCACCTAAATTTTCACATACAAATTCCTTCATTAGTATTTTTCCATTTTCGTTCATCTTTCTCTCCCAGATCTGTGTTGTTTCTGTCTACAGTGACAGTAGCCCTGTGTTTCCCACCTCCGACCATCTTTTTGATTTTTTCAAACCCTCCCAATTTTACTGGGAGCTCTTTCCATCGTCCCCTCACTCCATGAATTTTATTAATTTTTGATCGGCCTTATATCCATTTTTCAAAAATCATGTTCTTCTTCAGCTACAGTACTTTCAGCCAGATTCTAGATCCGACCACCTTCCAGTATAAAAATCATAACAATTCGTATCCACCTCTAAACGTTTCACAAAAAATATTTCCGTCTTCCTAGTTCCATTTCATACAACTTTGATGAAGACCTAAAGAGCTGCATCGGACATCTACCTTGCGGTAAATGGCAGTTCTCAGACAAGTTCCATGCTAATCTAAGATTTCGGTCACTGTACAACAGCAACCTTCAAAATTCGCCAATCGGAAGTACCGGCATGGTTATTTTTCTGTAATCCTATAGAGTTGAATCCCTTCAAAGCAGCTTTCCAATGACGCCGATTTCGTCGCATTCCGATGTCGGGGCTGATCGCAGCGCCGGTTCTCGCCGGAGCGCGCGCCTGAGAACAGAACCGGTAGATCCGTGGCCGGTTATTCCGACCGATGCCGATCGGAGCCGCCCGGCCTCCAGCCGGCAAACAAGCGTGCCGCCATCCCGGGGAGCGCTTCCCCAAGTGTCCCCACTACAGCGGTGCCACCGGACTCCACACGGCCCCTCCGGACAGCACGTGGGCCCCACAATCACAAGTTCGGGTGCTGCCGAAGAGATGCGAGAAGCCACCTGTCAACCCGAATTCGGTCCTCCCGGGCCCATTTGTGTAGCCCTTTACCTCCCTGCGTGGAGTGGGTAGTGAGTCATTGCTGTCATTATTGTGTATTAATTATTCCGAGAGCACGGTTTTCATCCGGGTCCGTCTTCCCCACGCCGGGAGCGTGGAGGTATCGTATTCGCTCCTTGCTTGGCATTTCGCTTATTTCCATATATGGTTTATATGCCGCTGCTAGAGAGCATGTTTTAGGACCTAGATTGCCATATATTTTCATATCACCATTGCTGCGAGAGAGAGCGAAGCTGTCCCGTGACCCGATCCGGGCACGAAAGTGTGAATTGACCACCCTAGCTCTTGCCGGTTTCTCAACCGTGCACGTCCGACACTTCCCTCGTTAAGGGACAATCACGAGCTCACCTAGAGTCCGAGGACTGCATTCCTCATTCGAGTCGTGTCCGTGGTCCGTCCCGCATCAGTTCCCGCATCATCTTGCTATATTAACATGAGTTCCTGAAAAGACTTGCTAGTTCACTCATTCTCTCTTGTTATACGTTCTCTATTGTCGTTTTATGCGAGCATGCATAGCTTATTGCATTTCATGTAACATGTAATTTTTTTAAAGCAAGCTAGCTCTTGAGATATAATTCCTACTGAGTGTTCACTCACATAGTGTTTTTCCCTTATTTTTTTCAAGTAAGTCGATGACGAGACTCAATCGGATGGGGAAGGTCAAGAGTGAAGAGATTAGAGCTACTCCATCTGTCCAAGCATTATCTAATTTTGTCTATTCTTGAGTCAATCATTGTACTTTTTCATTTTATTGAGTATTAGCACTTTCATTAAGAGGATTGTATTAGAAGTACTTTGAAGGTTTTGATGAAATAAATGATTGGGTTATTTTACTCTTGCGCGCTCTATCTTTGTGTCGAATACACTAACGCTTTGATTGACATGATCGATATAAACTCGTCACGCGTCTCCGGGTTCCTTCCGCGCTCGGGGCATGACAGTTTTTGTGGTATCAGAGCCTAGGATATTCAATTCCTAGGAAACCCAAGTCCAAGGATAGGTTCAAACCTTTAACCAGTGAGATTGGGTAGAACCATGAGTTAAGGAAATCTAGATACTCAATTCTTGGTCGAATCTCATATTAATTAGTTATCTAAAATCCTTGTAGGACAATGGCTGTCGAACGTGCTCAATGGCGTAACATGCAACGTACTATTCAAGGCATGACGCAGGCACTTCAACAGGTGGTGCACACCGTGGAGCGGGAAACCTCCACCAAAGTTTCAAGAACATGAACCCTCCTAAGTTCATGGGATCCACTGATCCGGATGATGCCGAGCACTAGATCTGAGAGACTGAACGTATCTTTAGAGTTATGCAATGCACGGACCAAGAGAAGGTCTTATTAGCCACATTTCAACTGGAGAGAGACGCCCGATGCTGGTGGGAGTCAGTAGAAGCCACCTTAGAGCAAGGCCAAGTTACTTGGAAAGAATTTGTGGAATATTTCAACAATAAGTATTTCTTTGACCGAGTCCAAGAGAAGAAAGCTGCCGAGTTCGCCGCACTTAAGCAACGATCGTTGTCGGTAGTTGAGTACGAGGCACAATTCTCTAGGTTGTCTTGGTAAGCTAAACATCTAGTCAGTACCGAGAAGATGAAAGCTAGGAGATTTCTTAATGGGCTCAGGCCCCAATATATCACACAACTGGCGTCGATGGACATACAAGTCTATTCGGAGATGATACGACGAGCCCAGTTACTCGAGGATGCCACAGAGCTATCTGATAGGATTCGTGAGAAAGATAAGAAGGAACAGGTCACTATTTCTGGTTCCTTCAAACCCAATTTCAATAAGAAAAGGCCAAGTAATGGAGGTACTCCCTCCCAAGAGCAAAAGTTCAAGAAGACCATACCTTTCTCCTTCACCACCACACCTTCTAAAGTGGTGTGTAAACACTGTGATAAGGCCGGACATAAGGCCGCAGAATGTTGGAGAAAACTTGGAGCTTGTCTCCGCTGTGGGAGCCGTGATCATCGGATTCTCGACTGCCCGTTGCTCAATGATCAAGCCGGTGATGGAAAACGCCCGGTGACGAAGAATGCATGTCTCTAAGCTATTAAGGAGGCAGATCAAGACGAGGGTGGACTAGTGGAAGGTACGCTCCAAGTTTTTTCCAAGTTTGCACATGTCTTATTTGATACTGGTGCATCGCATTCTTTTGTCTCGAAGAAGTTTGCTGACCCGCAACCTATAGAACCGGAGTGGATAAAATTAGTTATCTCAACTCCTCTTGGAAACGAGGCCGATATTGCTCACCATTACCAAAATTGTAAAGTCTTGGTTAAAGGAACAAACCTCCCTATCGACCTCATATGCCTAGATATGAAGGACTATGATATCATATTAGGAGTTTATTGGTTATCCAAGTACCAGGCAACTGTTGATTGCCGTAACAGCAAGGTTACTTTCAAGGAGTTCCCGGAACTAGTTTATACTAGCCCTAAGAGTCGGAGCAAGTCACCTCTTATATCGGCTCTTCGAGCTAGCAAGCTAATAAGGAAAGGATGTGTATCTGTCCTTGCTTTTGTCACCATTAAGGAGACTAAGGAAAATAAGCTAGAAGACATCCAGTTGTACAAGAATTCCCGGATGTGTTTCCGGAAGATTTGCCTGGACTACCCCCACAAAGAGAAGTGGCCTTCACCATCGACTTGGTCCCTGGTGCTGGTCCAGTTTCTAAGGCACCGTATAGGATGTCCCCCGCTGAACTCAATGAGTTAAAAGAACAATTGATGGAGCTTCTTAAGAAGGGATTTATTAGACCAAGCACTTCCCCGTGGGGAGCACCTGTGTTGTTCATAAAGAAAAATGATGGATCCATGAGGTTATGCATAGACTATCGACAGTTGAATCATCTCACTATTAAGAACAAGTATCCACTACCGAGAATCAATGAACTATTTGATCAAATATCTGGATCCAAGTATTTCTCGAAGATTGATCTCAGGTCAGGATATCACCAACTGAGAATCAAGGATGAGGACATTCATAAGGCCGCGTTCAGGAGCAAGTATAGGCACTACGAATTTGTTGTTATGCCTTTTGGACTAACCAATGCCCCTGCAGCCTTTATGCAGTTAATGAATAGTATATTCAGGCCTCATCTAGATCAATTCGTGGTGGTTTTCATTGATGATATATTGATATATTCAAAGACCAAGGAAGGGCATAAGGAGCATTTGCGGATCGCATTACAGATATTAAGGATAAATCAATTATATGCAAAGCTTAGTAAGTGTGAATTCTGGCTGGAAGAAGTATCCTTCCTAGGACATGTGATTTTGAAGGATGGACTATCTGTAGATCCATCAAAAGTTGAAGCTGTAAAAAATTGGGAAAGACCGACCAATGCTAGTGAGATACGTAGTTTATTGGGTTTTACGGGCTATTACCAGCGATTCGTCAAGGATTTCTCCAAGATCACCGTACCACTCACTAGGCTAACTCGCAAGGAGATCAGTTATGAATGGAGCGAGGAATGTGAAAGAAGCTTCCAAGCTCTCAAGGATCACCTAACTACTGCCCCAGTCTTAGCTTTGCCAGTAGAAGGAGAGAAATCCGAGGTATACACCGATGCGTCAGGCATTGGCATCGGGTGTGTTTTAATGCAACAAGAGAAAGTTATAGCTTACTCTTCTCGCCAATTGAAAAAGTACGAGGTGAACTACCCAGTTCATGACTTAGAGCTGGCCGCGGTAGTGTTTGCATTGAAGATATGGAGACATTATCTATACGGAGTACAGTTCACTGTATACTCCGACCACAAGAGCCTCAAGTATCTCTTCTCTCAGAAGGAATTAAATATGAGGCAAAGACGTTAGCTAGAATATCTCAAGGACTTCGACTTGACAATACAATATCATCCTGGAAAGGGTAATCCTGTAGCTGATGCCCTCAGTCGCAAGTCGAGAGTAATATTAGCCAATTGTATGATTCAAGAGTGGAAGCTACTAGAACAATTATCTAAACTTAATATAAGCATGGACATGGAAAGCCGGTGTGTTATACTATCACATATGAGCATACAACCTAAATTACTCTCTGAAATACGAGGACTTCAAGATAATGACCCGATATTGGTGGAAATCAAGGGCAAGATAGAAGAGCAATCTGATTTCAAATTAGCATCAGATGGAAGGTTGTTATTCAGAGATAGAACTTGCATCCCAGATTGTCCAGAGCTAAAGAAGAAGATCTTAGATGAAGCTCACAGATCAAGGTACACCATTCATCCAAGATCTACCAAAATGTACCAAGATTTGAAAAGGACCTTTTGGTGGCCCAACATGAAGAGAGAAGTAGCAAACTTCGTGTCTCGCTATCTCACTTGCCAACAGGTCAAGGCGGAGCACCAAAAGCCTGTAGGAAAGCTACATCCTCTTGATATCCCCAAGTGGAAGTGGGAGGATGTCGGTATGGACTTCATTATGGGACTATCTAAATCTAGAGGAGGACATGATGGAATTTGGGTCATCATAGACCGTCTGACCAAGTCGGCACATTTCTTGCCAATCAAAAGCTGATGGTCAATAGATGTTCTTGCCGCATTGTACATCAAGGAAATAGTTAGACTACATGGCATTCCTGTTTCAATCGTGTCTGACTGAGACCCTCATTTTACTTCTCATTTTTAGAAGGGTCTACAACATTCGTTGGGGATAAGACTCAACTTTAGTACTACTTTTCATCCTCAGACGGATGGTCAGACCGAGAGAATGAATCAGGTGGTAGAAGATATGCTCAGAGCTTACATCATTGATTTTGGTGGAAGTTGACATGATCACTTGCCTTTGGTTGAATTTACGTACAACAACAGCTACCAGGTAAGCATACAAATGGCACCTTTCGAAGCTTTGTACGGAAGGAGTTGCCGATCACCCTTGTGCTGGGATGAAGTTGGCGAGAAACAACTCTTAGGCCCAGACATGGTAAGGGATACACCGAAAAGATTCAGATGATTAGAGAGAGACTTCAAGTAGCTCAATCTAGACATAAGGCTTATGCAGATACAAGAAGAAGAGATCTCAAATTCCAAGTCGGAGATCACATATTTCTCAAATTATCACCTAGACGTGGAATAAAGAGATTTGGTGTTAAGGGCAAGCTTACACCAAGGTTTATCAGACCTTTTGAGGTATTAGAAAGAGTTGGCGAGGTTGCTTACCGCATCGCTTTGCCTCCTCAATTGTACGATGTTCATAATGTTTTCCACATATCCATGTTGAAGAAGTATGTGCACGATCCGTCTCATATCATCGACCTTGGAGACCTAGTGATTGAAAAGAACCTTACATATGAACAAAGCCCATGAAGATACTCGATCGTGAGGTTCGTACGCCGAGAAACAAAACAATTCCCATGCTAAATGTGCAATGGAGTAAATGGTCAAAGCATGAAGCCACATGGGAGACTGAGGAGTCCATGAGAAAGCGATTCCCAGATTTATTCTAAAAGGTATGTATCCTGCACCCTCCGTAAATATGTGTAATTGAATTTGGAGACCAAATTCTTTTAAGTGGGGGAGGGTGTAGCAACCCTGGTAAATTAAAGGGATAAAATCTTAAATAGATTAAAAGATTCAAACAAATAATAAAGGCCCAACTTGTTGTGCATCCCTTGGTTTTGATGATGACAATAGGATATGTTTGATTAATCAAGTTCTATCTTGTTTCATAACAAATACAAGTGGTTTGATTGTTCCTTCAAAGTATTGGACTCATTCAATTTACCTCTGATAAGTTAAGTAATTTCAGGTCCACTGAAATCCAAGTGGAATCAACAAATCAGAAGAAGTGTCAAAGGCCGCTTGTCGACCAGGGAAGTGGTTATGGTCGACCAACGAACTCAACCAGAAAAGCATCAGATCATCTGTCTTCTGGAAGCATCTTGGCTGTCGACCAAAGCCCCGCCTCTGGTCGACCACAGAAAAGACAGAAGCAACAGACAGAACTGCTGGCCATCTGGAAACTGCCCCCTGTCGACCAGCGACCAGGCTGTGGTCGACCAACGGGCGACGTGAGTTTCAGCCAGAAGAACCGGCCGTCTGGGGACTGCCCATTGTCGACCAGCGACAGGGTCATGGTCGACCACGGGTTTATATATCGTCCAAAACCGAACTCTAACCGAATTCTGTTTTGGTTCCTTAAAACCTGCAGATGGTTGTTGCAGGTTGTTGGGCTGCTCAGGAGATAAGCTTCCGCACGGGAATCAAGGAAACAATCTTGCTTAGAAGTGGTCAAACTCGTTCTAACGATTGGATTTAAACCGATCCCTGTTTTCTAGCAGATTGGCGCTCGATCTGAAAATTGAGCGGGAAGAACTTTATTCTTGAAAATAAAAAGAGCTATATGAAGAATATAAGGCAACTAATCACGAAGAAGGAAGCGGTGAGAGAGCACGGAATAGAAGCCAAGGAAGATACACACAGAAGAGGAAGAAGGAGCTCTCCACCAATCAAAAATCTGCAGAAAGGTTAAAGGCAATCTCGTTGCTGCAGAAGGAAGACTTAGCTCAAGACTGTGTGATCTCCAGCAGCAGAACAATCGAAGGCAACTGACTGGAAGATCAACAGGGAGTCTAGGCTTCTTCATAAGCGTGATCAAGTCCCAGGCTGAACACCTATTCTTCTACACACGCCAATATTCAGTCCTGTCTTTCATCACCTGTTCTTATCATCTTTTCATTTCTGATTACAATTATTGTCAAGCTGTGAGGCAGCAGAATCAAGCTGTGTGTCAGCAGGTACAAGCTGTGTGTCAGCTGTGTTTTGGTTGAGATCAGAGATTCTCATAGTGAAGCCTTGCTTGAGTTAAGCAAGGGGTGGATGTAAGTCTCAGGAAGAGACTGAACCACCTTAAAAATCCTTTCTTGTGGTGTGCTTGTGTGTGTTTGATTTCCTATACGTATGCTTGCATCTTTACTATCCGCATTAGTTCTATGATTCATTAATTACCAGTAGCTCATCTGGTCGATAGTCAGTAAATTATCAAAAAGGGGGAAAGATCTATTCACCCCCCCTCTAGATCTATTCAGTCCGTATCCAACACGTGGTATCAGAGCAGGTTCTCCAAAAATGTGGTCTAACAACCAGGAGAGACCGGGCGGACTGAACTCTAAAAGCCTCATAGCTGAGGGGCACTCTGTAACTAGACCTCCATATTTTGATGGAACTGATTATTCTTATTGGAAAAATCGTATGCAGGTGTTCTTACGTGCGCAAGACCACGAGATGTGGAGGGTAGTGAGCCGCGGACCTTTTGAGCTACCGGAAGATGAAGAAACCTGGACCAGAGAACAGGTCAGGAAATCAACTGTCAACTGGGGAGCCATGAACGTGATGCAGTGCTCACTACACCCCACAGAATTCTCAAGAGTTTCCCAATGCGCAACAGCCAAAGAAATGTGGGATCGTCTAAAGGTAATCTACGAAGGTACTTCCGAGGTAAGAGAGACAAAAGCAAATATGCTAGTCTCAGAATATGAGATGTTTAGGATGAAAAATGATGAAAGTATTTCTGAGATGTATGCCAGATTAGTACAATTGACTAATGGCTTGAAGAGCTTAGGGAAGACATACAAAGAGCAGGAATTAGTGAGGAAGATTTTAAGGTCTCTCACATCGATGTGGCATACCAAGGCCACAGTCATTGAGGACTCAAAGGATCTCACAACAATGACAGTGGATGAGTTAGTAGGATCCCTGATGGCCTATGAGGTCAATCTGAAGAAAAAGGAAGATGAGGGCAAGAAAAAGAAGCAACTTGCCCTAAAGACTAAGACAAGCACCTCTGAGGTGTCTGACAATGATGACTCATCTAGCTCAGGTGAAGAATCTGGTGAGCTAGCCATGCTTACAAGAAAATTTAAAAAATTCCTGCGGAAGGAAGGTAAAGGATTCAGAAATCCAAAGGGCATGGTAAGGAAGTCATCCCAGTTTAAATCTGATAAACATAAGGCTCCTTCTAACAAACTCATTTGCTACAATTGCAGGCAGCCTGGACATATGAAGGCTGAATGTCCAGAAGCTCCTAAGAAATCAAGCTTCAAGTGGAAAGGCAAGAAACCCAAGGCGATGATTAGCACTTGGAGTGAGGAGGAAGAGAGCAGTGAAGAGGAAACAACTTCCGAGGAAGAAGAAGGAAAGCTCTGTCTGATGGCCAAGGGAGACAACAGTGATCTTGAGGTAAGTTCCCCATTTCAAGACTTCTCTAGTTCGGATTGGGAAGAAGTATATTCAGAATTGCTTGATACTTATGAAAGAATAAGAAAGGAAAATAAACATTTGAAGAAGAAGATCAGTCAACTGAATAAAGACAGCAATTCAATGGAAAACAAAACTGAACTAGAAATGGAAATCAAGTCACTGAAAAACAAGCTGAATCAAATGGACTTAGATGAAGAAAACCACAAGAGAATGTCCGAAGAGAATGAAATGCTAAAAAATGACATTGATGAGTTAAAACTAAAGACTCAAGAATATGAACAGGAAACTAAGTTAAGTCAAGAAAGAAACAATTCACTCAAGGAAGAAAACAACCAACTCCTAAGAGAAATAGAAAGAATTAAGAGTGACCTGAAAAACAAACAGGAGACCTTGGAAAAAATGACTCAAGGTCAAGAAAACTTAAATGCTGTCTTGGGAATAAAAGTAAACTTTCAAAAAGAAGGGTTAGGATACAATCCTACGGCTAAAAAGGAATTCCAAATAAAAACCGTAACTGGGATTGCTGACTCAAAAGGAAAAAGGCCCCTGATTAATCTATACCAAGATAAACAAGAGGATGTAGCTGAATGCTCCTCCAAAAGGAACAATGTCACCAAGGAAGAGAGAAATTTTAAAGAGAAAACAGTTAATCAATATAAGATTCAAAATAATAAACAAGAAACCCAAATTCACAGAAATCACCAAACAAACCAAGGACTAAACCAAGTTAAAAGACATAAATCTGGAAAACAAGATGTCTGGAGACAGGCTGGTCGACAACAGACCCTTCATCTGTCGACCAGAGGATCTGCCAGAACAGGCGCTGGTTACTGGAGAAGCAGTGGTCGACCACAGGTACACCAGATGTCGACCAGAGGTGCTGCCAGAACAGACGCTGAGTTCTGGAGACGCGATGGTCGACCACAGACATACCAAAAGTCGACCATGGCCAGACAAGCAAACAGAAATCACAGGTTTTCTCGGGTAAAACAAAATGAAAACTTGAATACACAAAGGTGGACTCAGATTAAAGAAGCTTTAGAACAAAAGCAACCCAACCTGAACAAGTTCAGAAATAAAAATTTACACTGCTCTAACAGAATCTGGGTTCCCAAAGGATTACTGCAGCAATTTCATAATTTCACAAGCTATCTTGGACCCGGGTACCATTGGGGTCCAAAAGTTTCTGTGTAACTTGTGATGCAGGTGTGTTTGGCAGCTATACACAACAAGTGGTACTTAGATAGTGGCTGCTCAAGACATATGACAGGGGACAAGGCAAAATTCTCCGAGCTAAACTCAAAAGATGGAGGACATGTGACATTTGGAGGAAATAACAAAGGCAAGATCATTGGGAAAGGTAAGGTAGGTAAGACATCTACAAATTGCATTGAAGATGTACTGCTAGTGGATGGCCTGGAATATAATCTTCTAAGCATCAGTCAGCTATGCGACAAAGGCCATCAAGTAGTCTTTGATTCTAAGATCTGTAAAATTCTTGAACCAAATTCGGCTAAAGTTAAGTTTATGGGCAAGAGAGTAAATAATGTCTACATGATAGACTTGGATGATCCAGCCCACTCCAACTTGTGCCTCACCGCCAAGAAGGAGGACCTGACTTGGTTGTGGCACCGAAGGCTAGGGCATGTTAGCTACAGGGTGCTGCACAAATTGGTTAAGAATAAAATGGTTTCTGGTTTACCTGAAATTTCGTTTGCTCAAAATGTCAAAGTATGTGAATCATGTACCCAAGGTAAGCAAACAAGAAAATCATTCAAAGGTAGAACTGAAAGTCAATCTTCTAGACCACTAGAACTTGTGCACATGGACCTTTTTGGCCCAACAAGAACTGCTAGTCTTAGTGGTAAGAGGTACGGTTATGTACTAGTTGATGATTTCTCTAGATTCACATGGGTAATGTTTTTATCACATAAAAACGATGCCTTTCATGAATTTCAGGATTTTTACAGAAGAATGAAGCAGGATGGTAAGTCCAAAGTGTGTTCAATAATATCTGATCATGGGGGAGAATTTGAAAATTCAGAGTTTGATGAATTCTGCAGGAACAAAGGAATAAATCACAGGTTCTCCTCACCAAGGACGCCAGAGCAAAATGGAGTGGTGGAAAGAAGGAATCGCACACTTGTTGAAATGGCCAGAACCTTGTTAGTTGAAGCCAATCTTCCAAGAAGATTTTGGGCTGAGGCGGTCAATACAGCATGTTATATTGTAAACAGGGCAATGGTAAGACCATCTAGTGCGAAAACTCCATATGAGGTGTTCAAAGGTAAGAAGCCATCTCTAGCTCATTTTAGGATCTTCGGTGTAAGGTGTTTTATTCATAACAATGACAAGAGATCATTGGACAAATTTGAACCAAAGAGTGACCCAGGAATCTTCTTGGGATACTCTGACCGATCAAGAGCCTATAGAGTCTACAACACCAAAGATCAGCTAGTTGAAGAATCCCCACATATCACATTTGATGAAAATAATGACTTTGACAAAACTGGACAGGTAGGCAAAGATGAAGATGGGGAATTTCTGGAAGGCAAAGAGGAACCAATGGAGACTGAAGCAGAACCAAAGCAAGGTGATTCCAATGATCAACCCGAAGGAGAGATCATCCCAGGTAACAATTCTGAAAATCTGAGATTTCTCAGAGATCATCCTCTAGATAACATCATTGGAGGAATTAATGAACCGAGGAAAACTAGATCTCAGCTTAAAACAGTTGATGAATTAGATCAGCTAGCCCTTGTATCTCAAGTTGAGCCTAAAAATGTAGAGGAAGCTTTAAGAGATGAATCTTGGATAAATGCCATGCATGAAGAATTAAATCAATTTGAAAGAAATCAGGTTTGGAAACTTGTTCCCAGACCCTCATCTCATCCTGTTATTGGAACCAAATGGGTTTATAAAAATAAGCTTAATGAAGAAGGAGTTGTTATGAGGAACAAGGCTCGGTTGGTGGCTAAGGGGTATAACCAAGAATTTGGAGTTGATTTTGAAGAATCATATGCTCCAGTTGCAAGGTTAGAAGCCATTAGAATATTGTTAGCATTTGCGGCGTCCCATGGAATTAAATTGCAGCAAATGGATGTAAAAAGTGCCTTTCTAAATGGCTTTGTAAAGGAAGAAGTCTTTGTGGAACAACCCCCTGGTTTTGAAAATGATGATCTTCCTAATCATGTCTTTAAACTGCATAAGGCTTTGTATGGTTTAAAGCAGGCTCCTAGGGCATGGTACGACAGACTGAGTTCATTCCTCACCAAAAAGGGCTACACAAGAGGTAAAATTGATCAAACATTATTCTCCAAGACCCAAGGTAAGAATATACTAATTGTGCAAATCTATGTGGATGATATTGTGTTTGGATCCACTGAAGCTTCATTATGTACTGAATTTGCAAATCTAATGACCAATGAGTTTGAAATGAGTTTAATGGGTGATTTACAGTTCTTTCTTGGATTGCAGATTCTACAATGTAGAGAAGGCTACTTCATAAATCAATCCAAGTACATAAAGGAGATGCTGAAAAAGTTTGGCATGGAGAGCTGCAAACCAATAGAGTCACCCATGGGGACAAATGCAACATTGGAGGCTGATGTAAAAGGTAACATGGTAGATGCCAAGAAATACAGAGGTATGATCGGATCCCTACTATATTTAACTGCCTCTAGGCCAGACATTCAGTTCAGTGTATGCATGTGTGCTAGATATCAATCTAGCCCTAGAGATTCACATTTAGGGGCTGTCAAGCGTATCCTTCGTTACCTTGCCGGTACCCAAGAATTGGGTTTATGGTATCCTACTTATTGCAAACTAGATTTAATTTCATATTCAGATGCTGATTATGCTGGTTGCAAAATTGATAGGAAGAGTACTAGTGGTTATTGTCAAATATTAGGTGGATGTTTAATATCATGGGCTTCTAAAAAACAGCATTCTGTGGCACTCTCCACTGCTGAGGCTGAGTATGTCGCAGTAGGGAGCTGTGGTACACAGGTTTTGTGGATAAAACATCAACTCCAAGACTACAATGTAGATCTTGGATGTGCACCTATTTTCTGTGACAACACTAGTGCTATTAATTTGTCTAAAAACCCCATTCAACACTCTAGGACAAAACACATTGAGATCCGTCATCACTTTCTAAGAGATGAGGTCTCCAAAGGAAATTTCATGCTTCATTTTGTAGAAACTGAAAAACAACTGGCAGACATTTTCACAAAACCCCTTAACAATGACAGATTTTCAACTCTAAGAAGGGAGTTAGGAATTTGTAGAATTTCTCCTGAAAATTCTTGAAATAATCATATTCATGTGTTCACTGCATAGATTCTGTCATTTCTGTCTAAGTTATGTCAACTAGGTCTCTAGTACTGGTCAAGTTTTTGAGTTTGGAAAGTCTTGTGTCGGGTGCTACTTCAGCAAGTTCTACAGAATACTGGTTCTCTACGGCTCATCTCTTGTGGTCGACCACAGACAAGGCGCTGGTCGACCAAGGCATCAGGACAGGAAATAGTTAGCTCTGGGAATTCGCAGCTGTCGACCACAGGCGATCCAATGGTCGACAACAGGTTTGTCAGAACGCAGTCTTCTCAACAGGCAGGTTCTGTGTCAGCACAAAGGTCGACCACAGGCCACTCCATGGTCGACAAAGGACCTGAAAAAGGGAAATTGGATCTAATCAAGCTGCTGGCTTTGGTGGGAAATCTTCTGAACTTTTTGGACTCTGAGCTAAGTTTTGCTTTACTCACTCATCCTTGTTCACACTTCCTATTCCTTGTGTCTCTATATCTCTTTGTGGCCAACTTATTGTTTTCTATCTTCAGCAAGGACTCACAAATTGAGGGGGAGTAAAAAGTGTAAACTCATTCCTTAATAAATCATTGAACAACCTAACCATATCTTACAAGAAAATCACCAAAGTCATCAATGAGAGTAAAGGTTAAGTGTAGTAATGAGAATTTGACCTGTACTACTGCAATAAATTCAAACCATAACTATGACTCTGACTCAAGACTATTGAGAACTTATGTTTTTAGTAATGAGACTGTTTCTCTACCTGTGTCTGTGTTGGACAGTGAAAATAAACGCTGCTATAGCATGAATGTATATGGAATACGCCATAATTCTGCCTTCTTGGTAGAGCAATGGACTGAGTTCTGAGAAACTACTGTTCTCTATCACAAAGCAAAATTGGCTGAAAAATTAAGTGGGAGACATGTATGTCATGAAGACTCAATCTACCTCTGCCACTCTCAAAATTATTAATTGGGCATCCTGAGTAACTGGGGATATTGGCGTCTGATAAACGTATATCCTCACGGATAAAAAGTGTGTCCCAGTTAAAAATGGAATGGTTAGGCATGCTAAGTAGCCGGGGTTTCTGGCGTGTAAAAAGCGTGTCTCCTCGTGTGGAAAAGCATGTGATAAACCTGACCACAGCTCTTAAATATTTCAAAACGAAAAGGCAACAAAAATGGTTGACCTAATGCACTATATGCAAATAGAGGCATAAAACACTGTTCAGCTTGTTCAGCTAGTAAAATTATCTCATGAACAATATTATAAGTTTAAGGAGCCGTGAGTAAGAAAGTGGATATGGGGAGTCAATTTATTGGGGCAATACTTTCAAATTCTTTGAACCACAAGACCCACTCGAATTTGTCACAAGGTGGTCTTTGAGAAAGGGAGGAAAGGTTACTTAATTGTCTTATTAAAGAAAGGGGGTACACTTCAATAATTTCCCAAAATATGAGTTATGCTGATTAATCGTGACCGCTCGTTCTTTGCATCGCGATGGTTCACTGCCCTAACAATTAAGGGCCAGCCTTAATGCCCTACCCTATAAATTATCTCGGCTGGGTCCCTGAAATTTTCCCATCTCCAATCATTTCAAGAGAATGTCAATGCTGCCACTGGACGCTTGGAGCAGAAAGTCCAACGGCTGGAACAACAGATGGAGGCCAGGTTCATCAAGCAGAAGGAACACTCTGACCAGGCTAGTTCTCGGTTCAACAGACTAGTAAGGACCCTCGGTGAAGTGTCCGATCAGATGGGAATCCGTATCGAGATCACAACCCAGCAGAATGAGAAGTATCACAAGGATACTATCTCAGAGATCCAGAAGCTCAGGCTCTCCTATGCCCACATTGTTGACAAGCTGGATCGCATGGCAGAGAACGTGAAGCCAGAGACCTCCTCATCCTCCTCAGAGGGATTGTTCAAATGATCTTCTTTTTGCTGTTGACAAAGGGGGAGATAGGACTTTATGTGTCATTGTGTGTCTAGTTGTGTGTCTAGATGTGAGTCTAGATTGTCAAATTTACTTTGTCTACGTGTGTCTTTATCCTTTTTTGAGTCTCTCATGTAATTAGTGCTATTGTTTTTGAAAGACACATCAAACGAATTGACTGAATGAAATCTGTGCTATGATAGCCTTGCATGCAATATCAAATGAATTTTATAATCTGTTGTTTGTCACAATGACTCATGGTTGTCATCATCAAAAAGGGGGAGAATGTTGTGCATCCCTTGGTTTTGATGATGACAATAGGATATGTTTGATTAATCAAGTTCTATCTTGTTTCATAACAAATACAAGTGGTTTGATTGTTCCTTCAAAGTATTGGACTCATTCAATTTACCTCTGATAAGTTAAGTAATTTCAGGTCCACTGAAATCCAAGTGGAATCAACAAATCAGAAGAAGTGTCAAAGGCCGCTTGTCGACCAGGGAAGTGGTTATGGTCGACCAACGAACTCAACCAGAAAAGCATCAGATCATCTGTCTTCTGGAAGCATCTTGGCTGTCGACCAAAGCCCCGCCTCTGGTCGACCACAGAAAAGACAGAAGCAACAGACAGAACTGCTGGCCATCTGGAAACTGCCCCCTGTCGACCAGCGACCAGGCTGTGGTCGACCAACGGGCGACGTGAGTTTCAGCCAGAAGAACCGGCCGTCTGGGGACTGCCCATTGTCGACCAGCGACAGGGTCATGGTCGACCACGGGTTTATATATCGTCTAAAACCGAACTCTAACCGAATTCTATTTTGTTTCCTTAAAACCTGCAGATGGTTGTTGCAGGTTGTTGGGCTGCTCAGGAGATAAGCTTCCGCACGGGAATCAAGGAAACAATCTTGCTTAGAAGTGGTCAAACTCGTTCTGACGATTGGATTTAAACCGATCCCTGTTTTCTAGCAGATTGGCGCTCGATCTGAAAATTGAGCGGGAAGAACTTTATTCTTGAAAATAAAAAGAGCTATATGAAGAATATAAGGCAACTAATCACGAAGAAGGAAGCGGTGAGAGAGCACGGAATAGAAGCCAAGGAAGATACACACAGAAGAGGAAGAAGGAGCTCTCCACCAATCAAAAATCTGCAGAAAGGTTAAAGGCAATCTCGTTGCTGCAGAAGGAAGACTTAGCTCAAGACTGTGTGATCTCCAGCAGCAGAACAATCGAAGGCAACTGACTGGAAGATCAACAGGGACTCTAGGCTTCTTCATAAGCGTGATCAAGTCCCAGGCTGAACACCTATTCTTCTACACACGCCAATATTCAGTCCTGTCTTTCATCACCTGTTCTTATCATCTTTTCATTTCTGATTACAATTATTGTCAAGCTGTGAGGCAGCAGAATCAAGCTGTGTGTCAGCAGGTACAAGCTGTGTGTCAGCTGTGTTTTGGTTGAGATCAGAGATTCTCATAGTGAAGCCTTGCTTGAGTTAAGCAAGGGGTGGATGTAAGTCTCAGGAAGAGACTGAACCACCTTAAAAATCCTTTCTTGTGGTGTGCTTGTGTGTGTTTGATTTCCTATACGTATGCTTGCATCTTTACTATCCGCATTAGTTCTATGATTCATTAATTACCAGTAGCTCATCTGGTCGATAGTCAGTAAATTATCAAAAAGGGGGAAAGATCTATTCACCCCCCCTCTAGATCTATTCAGTCCGTATCCAACACAACTCATATATATATACTTAAAGCATATAACAAATAGGCCGAAAGTAAATAATGCCTCTTGTCAGGTCGTTATTTAAATGAAGACCGCTCAAATGGCGCTAATTTAATAATTGACACCCCCTTGACATGCGTCATATAAAGAATTGAAGACTGAATATACATGCGTCATTTATTAAAATAACGCCCTAACCTTAGGCGTCATTTACAAACGGGACCCGTTGGTGTTTGGTTCGAACATGGATGTTATCCGGGTAAGTATTGATTAGGGAAGGATCAATACGTGGATATCTCAGTTTAATAAGGATTCTACGTAGGTAGTTTTAATCCTAACCAAACTTCTAGAACCCATTAGGAATCTTTTCTTTATAAATACCATCCCCTCCATCGAACCCACGTTAACCAAAGACGTCTGGCTGCTGCTACGAGAAGAACATCATAGTTCTTCATCTTCTTCCTTGTTGCACGAAGGACGCTCTTGCTATCTTCATCTTGCGACGTGAGGAAACCACAAAGTTTCTTCATCCTGCTACTACTCCTTTGCCGTGGGAAGCCTCTGCTTCTCTAATTCTTCCAAAGGGGCTGTTACGTGCTACTCTTCATCTTGCTGCGACCGGCATCTTCCTATAGATCCATAGAAGGGGTGCTGCTATTGCCTTTGATAAGACCTATTGCTCTTCTTGGTTCATCCAAGCTTCTTCTTCTTCATACTACTGCTGCCGAGATCTCTGTTGGAAACAGCGTATCGGAATATTGCATATCTCATCACTGATCTTCATTGATCATCAACCAAATCATCAAAAAGGTAGGTTTTCTCAAGCATTAAGCCAAATTTAATAATTTTAGGCTGGTATACATGCATATAGGTCTGTAAGGAATTGCGGAGATCGCTCTGGATTGAGGTTTTCGTTGTTTTACTGCATGAATTAAATTAGCGACCCAGTCTAGGGTGTTATTTTATTTAACGACCGTGTAAACAGTCATCAATTGCCTAGATAATTAATAATTATACAATGTTCAAATTTTAATAAATGTAAACCCTTACATGTAGACTAATGCTTGATCATAATAGAAAATTCCTGCTATTTTTCTCTATCTGTACATGTCTCTAGTTTCTTGATTGGAAATACTCCAAAAATCATGTGTCTATGATTGTACCTGTTCGGTGCAAATCGTACGACCAAGAAATAACGACCCTCTTCAGGTCGTCATTTGAATGAACACCCCTATACACGGGTGCCAATTAGTGATAAACTGAAAAATTTGAAAGGCCTGACATAATTGATTAATTATTGAAATGACGGCATGCCCCCGGCCCTTTAATTTGATATATGACGCGCCTGACTAGGGCGTTATTTACAAAATTGAAGCCTTAATGAAAGTCGCCATTTTTATAAATGACTGAAATCTAAATAAGTTTATTGAATTGAATATTTATAGAATCTGGATGTAACGACTGAGTGAACAGTCGTCATTTACTGAACTGACGACCCTGACAAGGGCACCAATTCATAAAATGAAGACTTAAGCTCAGGCATCAATTCACGATTTTCCTGATTTTCGTGATTTCTGTAACCCACTGTCGGTTGGTTATATATATCGGCACTATATTCTATTCAGTGAATATAGCCCCATGTTTCACGTTATTTTATCGATTATCCACTATTTCTCGATGATAGATGAACTCTCCATGGGACACTCCGTTCCTTCGGACTGGTGATTTTATCATAGAGACCACCGTAAGACTCCGCTAGCCTTGGATTCCCTCAAGACAGTCGAGCAGGTTGTACCATTAAAACCTATGACATTACTTAATTGCCATGTCACTCTAAGGTAACATGGTATACCGGCCCTCATGATATGCTATTTGGATGTCATGAGAATATTCTAGATTAATGGAATGGGAAACCATGCCATTCGTGTTCTTATGAATTATGTGCCATACTTGTGGACCTCAATTCTATCTAACTTATCATGTCCAAGAACGAGCGACAATCTCTATATGAGTGCTTATTCTTAAATATCATGGCACCCAGTTAGGGAGCCGATTCCACCTAGTTTTAATGCGAATCGTGGTTATACCGTTACTATCATAGTACGTCCTGACACATCATGTTCATTCCTTGATCTACCTTAAAGTTCCTACAAGTGTATTCCTTTGGAATTCTATATTGGCTATAATTATAGTGGATGTCGAAAAATACATGATCAATGCCTGCGCATATAGGGCCCGATCTAGTCCTGGGAGGAGCACTCGAAAGTACTAGTGCCCATGGGAGTTATAATGATCACAGTATGACATTGTACCGAAGTGCATGACTAGCTTGATTAGACATTCCACAATTCTCGTACTTGACTTGACATGATATGACTTGCGTGACCTGGAAAGGGTATTATTTACCGGCTTGAAATACTAGCCAATTCTTGACATGACTTGATCACTTGACATGATAAATACACATGCTTGATTATCTTGCTATATTAACATGAGTTCCTGAAAAGACTTGCTAGTTTACTCATTCTCTCTTGTTATACGGTCTCTATTGTCATTTTATGCGAGCATGCATAGCTTATTGCATTTCATTTAACATGTAATTTACTTAAAGTAAGCTAGCTCTTGAGATATAATTCCTACTGGGCATTCGCTCACATAGTGTTTTTCCCTTAATTTTTTCAGGTATGTCCGATGACGAGACTCAATCGGATGGGGAAGGTCAAGAGTGAAAAGATTAGAGCTACTCCATCTGTCCAAGCATTATCTAGTTTTGTCTATTCTTGAGTCAATCATTGTACTTTTTCATTTTATTGAGTCTTAGCACTTTCATTAAGAGGATTGTATTAGAAGTACTTTGAAGGTTTTGATGAAATAAAGGATTGGGTTATTTTACTCTTGTGCGCTCTGTCTTTGTGTCGAATACACTAACGCTCTGATTGATATGATCGATATAAACTCGTCATGCGTCTCGGGGCGTGACACCCGGCACTCGGGTTTGGGCTTTTCAATAGAAGACTCTTACGAAGCCGACGTGATATCAATCTCAGCTCCATCCGGCAATGACCCTGTGAAAGCTACAGACCCGCAGGAAGCCCATGGCCACAAGCATCACATGCCTCCAGCTGAGGAGGTTCAGGACGAAGAAGTGTTCCTATGGAATCCACCTCCCTACAGGGATACGAGGAGGGTCCTACCCTCCTCTGAGGGATCAACCCTGAATGGCCATAGTAATAAGGCACCATTGCCCTCGCCTAACATCGATGTAAAGGACGGTGATGCAAGTCGCACTCCAGGTCCCCCTCGATGCGACCCCGTTATGCTTGCTCTGTATCGTCGGCAACAACGAGAGATCAAGATGTTAAAGGAGTGGCTGGCCAAAATAACCACACTTGTGTCTGGATTGATCAAGGGCGCTTTCTGCCAGCAAGACAGATACACGCATCGGTTCCCGAACACTACTCCAAACGCCTCCATGCACTTGAAGAGGGGAGCGAGGGATGCAGTCGGTTCTCCAGCCAGACAATCGGCTAGGTGAAGCCCCACGCTACAAGAAAGAATGCAAAAGCCTTACTCTTTCCCAAAGAACAAGACCCGAGGAATCTTTGACTGGGCCTGCCACTATGGCAAGGTCTCCCTCCCAAAGTCTAAAAGGCCGTAACACGCCCATAGAAGTGGTGACCCCTTGTTTTGCCCTTATCACCAAATACTGGGCCACCTCATCGAAGACTGCTATGTCTTCAAGGATATTGCTCAAAACCTGATTGAGAAAGATGAGCTCAGGATGGGAAATTATGTGGTGGCTCCGCCGCGCCCCCATGTGATAGGCAGCCATGAAAGGAGTATCTACATGGTGTCAGTTCAGCACTAGACCTTTGAAGATGCAGCTGAGAATGAACAACTCCGGCCGCCAGCAGTGGAGCAGTCCCAAGCCTGGCAAGCAATCACCTCGGCTCCTGCATAAGCCATCTACGATAACTACCAAGAAGACCCCAAAGAAGTCCCGTGCCTCTCCGTGTAGGGAAGCACCTCGAAGCCACAGACCACAAGCCAAAAAGGGGGGGAAGTAAGCGAAGCCTCATTGCCCAACGAGGCGGAGCAAAAAGATGCCTATAGTGCCCTTGAAGCAGAAGATGGTGAAGATCAAGATTTTGTCGACCTACTACCAGCGCCACCGAAAATTGAAGATGGCGGCCAGGCCACAGTAGATGAGCTCATTGAAATTGACCTCGGCATGGAGGGGGACCCTAGGCCGACCTTTCTGAGTGCCCTTCTGCCTCCACAGGAGAGGGATGTTGGCCCAGAGAGATGGCGGACAAGAAGGGGGGTTGAATTGTCCCCTTGTCGAGATGGCGGATTTTAAAAACTTTCTTAACTAAACACAACGGAATTAAAATAAACTGTGTTGATTAACTAATACTCAAGTGAGATTAAAGATATTCTCTCAAGCATTCCGATCTCACTCGAATAGTTAAAGCAACTATCAAGAGAATTACGCTTAACATAGATAACGGAGGTAGCAATGTGTGACAGTGTAGTGAATTAAAAACCTATATAGTGTACCTGTGAAGGGAGATAGAAGAAATGACAATCACATAGGCAATCACATACGACACAAGGATTTTAAGGTGGTTCAGGACCACGACGGGCTCCCTACGTCCACCCCTCACCCAATCAGGTGAGGCTTCACTACACGCTACCAAAGTAGCAACACGGGGACGAACCCCACACCACACACGCTGCCTCTGCAGAAAAACACACACGGGGCCAGGCCCCAACATGCTGCCACTACAACACACACACACACGCTCGGGGAACGTACCCCGGACACGACAACCACACGGAGTCACAGCTCCGTCCGCACATAACACCACACGGGGAGTGTTTCCCCAGAATAAAACCATACACGCAGAGTCGCAGCTCTGCCCACACATGATGTATATCGAGTTTAACAAAATAAAGGATATACAATAATTGCCCAAATGTTAATCTATTGCACAAATGAAAGAGTAGGGATGAGAGAAGATTGATTCCCCCTCAAATCTATAGTGAAGGCCGTCCAATGGAATGATGGGGTGCGCTGAACGATCTGTCCATAGAGTGGAAGCCGCTCAAGCTCGTACAAGGCGCCGTAGGGAGAATGGTTCGCTCCCAGCTTTCAGTTCGGCAGAGAATGCTAGTTTGGCGTCCTCCTCTCCTTCTCCAAGTCGATGTCGACGGTTGCTCGCGATATTGACATCTTCAGATTCCTCTCTTCATTCCGCTTGCTATCTCCTTCATCACCGAGCTCCAAATCTCGACGGGAAGAGATCAGATCTGGCTTGAAATCCTCTTGAGCTCCTCTCTTTTCATCCTGCACAAGAAAGAACGATTTAACCAAAGGAGATGCAAAATAAAACCCCAAATTCGCATCATACATATAGGGCAGAAAATAGAGGCACAAAAGACCATAAACCCCATGCATATACCCTCTCAAAACCACACCCAACCAAGGGTAGAAACCCTAGGGGTAATGGGGTAAAAGGGCAAGCCAATCGGACCTATAAACCCATGATTCGAAACCAAATCTGGAAACCCGATCCGGACGTAGCAGACAAAGTGTCGACCTCTAGGGTCGACACTCGTCTCAACAAGTTCTGCCAGGACACATATAAAAACAAAACCGAGATACGAGTGTCGACCTATGGGGTCGACACTTTTCACTAAGAGTTCTGGCCTGTGAAGAGACATAACATTCGTGGTGAAAAGTGTCGACTCTTGAGGTCGACACTTTTTCACGAATATTCTATTTTCATAGAATTGAGTAAACTTACCTGAAAGTGTCGACCTACGAAATCGACACTTTTTCCCGTGAGTTCTGCCTTTAGCAAAACAACAGAACCCTGGTGAAAGTGTCGACTTCACAGGTCGACACTTTCTGCCAGCGTTCGTAACACAACGCAGGGCAGAAGCTCTGAAAATAAGTGTCGACCCCTGAGGTCGACACTTTTGCTGACAGCAGAAAAACATCAGTTTTATCAATAGAAAGCACCACAATTCATAAACATGTATCATGATTGAACAATAGAGTTCATAAAACTTAGATTTAGATGACGAAGCATGACTTCTTCATAGATTGAATCCATTCACATTGATATCTAATTGAACATCCATTCTTACCATTGACCTTCAAGTTTTGAGTGAAGTCTCACAATAAACCTGTATTCTCCAGATTTAACCATTGCTTTTCATCCACTTTAAAATCAACCTATAAGTGTGTCCTTACCACCATTACCATGATTTGAAGATTAATTCCATCTAGAACCTGCACATGTACAACTTCTCATTAATCTCAATCTCAAGGTTAGCAATTTGAATTCTCAAATCAACCCATATCATGTAAACCACTCAATGCATCCTTTCAATCTCAAATAAGGCAAGTGTCCTTCTCATACACTAAACTCATTCAACAATGTTAAGTCCTAACTAAGGTCACTTAGTCAAGATTTAACATGTTAGTCCAAACATCCATTCAGAACCTGAAATTCATCAAGATAAAACTTCAAGTCAATTCAAAGCAAGTCAATAAGCCGTATATTTAGTACATAATTTTATCAACCAATCATGTTATCAATCAAATCCCACATTAATCAAAATATACATGCAGTTCAAGGCAAAAAACCAATCAATAAGCAAAGTTCAGATCCATGTTCGACCATGCTTCATAACAAGGTGAGAATTAAGGCTCAAGGAGCCATGAGTCGACCCATGGGGTCGACCCATCCCAAGGGAATGGTAAACATGTTTAGCAGTCCAATGCATAGATATTCAAGTTCAATCCAATCATAGATAGGGGCATTCCTAAGCAAGCTGAGAAACCACTATCACTTAACAATTATGAAAAGCAAACATGAAGTCATATGCAATATAACCAATCTTCCCACATTGAAATGCAGTCAATATAAATCCAAAAACATGAAAGGGCTTTTAACCCCAATCAAGACACTATAAACGAAATCCACATGAAGGCTCCAACTCCTCATGCACAGCACGCATGAGTCGACTTCATAAATGTATTCAGGAAGGACCTTTGAATTTTAACCTACAAAACAAGATATCATCATGTTAGCTTGTTTATCATTAAGACAACTAACACTAAACAAGCACACAATATTTTCACTTTAAAGCAAACATAAAACACACAATATATTAGAATCATCAAAACCATTGTCAGAGACAAGGAGGGGGCGCACAGAACCCAACAATCTCCCCGTTTTTGATGATGACAATATATTGTGACTATTCAACAAATATCTCTCCCCCTTTGGCATTATCAAAAAAATGGGGGACAAGAGGCAACAGTGTAGATTCCAAACATGAATGAGACATGCGCACACGAACCGAGCAATTAACCTCCCATTAAGGGAAGGTGTACAAACTAAGAAGCAAGCAACAGTTTGGAATATGATGTACAATCAGAAGATGTGTGAGATAAGTGCAACTGCTCAATTTTTGTAATTTTTGGTATATGTGTAACTAATTATGCACAAGTAGTATAAGGAAACTATATGCAAAAGTGAAACCTAAGTATGCACAAAATGTATAGTGCTAAAAAGCATGTTATTTTCCCCAGATTGTCAAGTACCAAAAACCAGTTGACAATGGGTTATTTAACCTGTTATCTACATGTGTAACCTATAGATGCATGTAAATGAAATGAAGCATGATATGAACAGACAGATCAAGCATTCAGGCACTAAAGCATGCATAGTTAAGTATAGACTCATGCAAGTCCCTTCGGGACGGGTGTAAGGATAATGCAATTGATCGTTGAACATGAAGTGCATGAACAATACTAAGAAGGTCGTGTTTACATAAATAAAGTGCTACATTAATCATGAAAGATGATTGATTCATAGAGGACATTCAAACAATCAAACCCAAGGTGCATATGTAAAGATTTAGCAATGTAAATCAAGCCAATATGGAAAATTAGATTTTCTAAAGAACACTAAAAAGAACTTCTCATCCATACACTTTCATACACAATGCTCGAATATTGGTAGCTACGTATGACCCCAATTTTTAATTACTAAAACTGGTGTGACTAACCTTTTGACATGAGCCATGCCCTTTGTTTCAGGGGCAATTCCCGGTTACTCAGTTTCGTCACTTTTTATGATGTGGATGAGACACTTTTCGACGCGAGTTGTACCCTTTGTCTCAGGGGCACTTCCCGGCTACTCGGTGGCAAATCACACTTATTTTCATATGGATTAGTTTCTCCTTTCGACGCGAGTTTCTTCCTTTATTTCAGGGGGGATTCCCAGCTACTCGGATCCACGATCCACTTATACGACTTTTTGGAGGGGTAAATAGCTATTACCTCACGAGATATGTGATTTCCTTGTATAAAATCAACAGCCCTCAAAAGTGTAGAGTAGAAAATAGTAATCCTTATTAGATTGAATCATTATCTCAAAAAGGTGCATTTTGTGTGGGTAGTTGTATTGAATGTAAAAGATGAATTAGTCTTTTCATAGTAATGTCTCCCCCTAAATGTATGAACGTTTATAAAAATTCTCCCCCTTAATATATGCCATAAAATAAACATGTCTAAATCAATGCAATTTCATTTTACAAGGGATGAGTCATAGAAGGAGTCAAAAAGTGGTTGTATATTATATACATTCAAACAAGCACTGAACTGACGTTTTCAAGTAAGTTGATTACCGGTACATGGTGGAGAACGTAGGTCCGAAGACCACCATCACGCGTGAAGAAAGTTTCCAGTTGGACATAATCCAACCTTCCACAATCATCATTTGATATACCGGATAATCATGGCATTCAAGCACACGAGTATGAAGTATATGCAAGTATATGTATGTAACTTGAAAAGATGATTGAAAAATTATTCCTATTCACAAGTATGCAAAGATGTGTATGATATGTGCATGAAAGTAAGTATGCAACCTGTGTATGCATAAGTGAACTATGTATGCTCATGTGAACCGTTATTTACAAGAAGTGATTGAAAGTATGAAAACTTTTATGTTCAAACTGAAGGATTCAAGAACTGAATTGTTATTTGCAAGATGTAAAACAGAGAGTGTGAAAGACTCTATGCACAGTGTAAAGCGTTCAAAACCAATTTTTATTTGGGAAGCAAAAGTGAAGGTGTGTATTAAAACTAACTATGTATATCCAAAGTAAAGCATTCAAAAACCAGACTTACTCACAAAATATGAGATAGCTCCAAACATAAGTTTTTACCTTTGTAGGTCTTTGAAAGTGAACCTAGGCAAATTGATTTTCAATTCTAAGCCAATTTTCTTTCTCACCTTGAGAGCCCTTTGTTCATTATCAATCCTTGGTCTCAAGGCGCCCCTACAAAATAAATTCTCATTTTGGTGATTTGGGTACCCAGGCCATCTTGGGTCCCGAGGGGTTAGTTCTTACATGAACAAAAGTGTTCTTTTTATTTCTCCTCTCATACCATTCATCATCGGCCCTCATCATGGAGCAGTCATCCATTGAGTGTCCATTCAGGCCACAGTAAAAGCAGTGAGAAGTTTTTCTTCTCATGGACAGCTTTTCATCATTTTCTATTAAAGAACAATTGTTCATCTTATGTCCAAAGCCACCACAGTAATGATAGGAAAGGTTTTTCTTGATGGACCAAGCATCATCATTTTTCTTTGTAAAGTAATTTTCTATAACGTGGCCATGCAAATCACAATAGTAACAATGAGTATTGAGGTTTTTCGTTGTGAGTTTCTCATGATCTTTGAAACTAGTATCACTTTCCATTCTTGTTTTCAATGCCACATCATCATGAAACTTCATTAAAAAGTAATCGTACATATCATGACCAAATATTCCGTAGTAATAACATAAAACATTTCTTCTTCTACTTGACGCATGATTATGTTTGACAACAAGTGGTTTTGCATGCACGCAAGAGCGATCATCAACATTTTTATGTTTTTCATTTCCTTCATCACACTTACACAAAGATTCATTCAAGATTTTGATTTCATTTTCCAATGATGAAATATGCAATTCAGACTTAGCAATTTCTTCCTCACACAATGCAAGTTTATTATTCAAAAAGGAATTGACAGTTTTATAACTTGCAACCTCTTCTTCTAGAACATGAGAGTTTTCAAGATTATCAACAACTACATATTTTTCTTTTTCAAACATGTGGATTTTATCAACCAGTAGACTATTTTGATCTTTCAGTTTCTTAATCTCTTCAGCAAGCTTTTCATTCTGCAGTTTTTCAAATGAATTTTCAGTCATGGAGGCATGTTCAGATTCATTCTTTTGAAAGCTCACTTTTCCATTAGTCATTGCATTCATGGTATCATTGGATTCAAATTTATCATTAATGTTCCTAAACCTCTCTATTTCCTGTCTAAATTCCTTCAGCTTTTCAGACTTGTCAACAGACATGGATTTTTCTTTTTCAAGGGTAAGTAAGTTTTTAGACATAGTTGTGTTCAACATTTTTAGCTTCTCATTATCTTCTCTTATTTGTTGGAGTTCTAAAATTTTAGCCAATAGAGTTTTGTTTTCAGTTTTTAAACATGAAGTGGTTTCTTTATGCATATCGACTTCAAGCAACAAGCTTTCAGTCAACTTCCTAAGCTCAGAACATTCAGTACATGGTGAGTTAATATCACAAGCATTTTCAATTTCAAAGCACTTTACACATGAAGAGTTAACATGTGAAACATTATCAAGTTTCCTTTTCATTTTTCTGTTTTCAAATTTTAGTGCTTTGTATATATCAACTAGTTCATCATAAGCATTCACTAGCTCATCATAGCTCAATTCTTCCTCTTCCTCAGAATCGGAGTTAGAATTTACCTTGGAGGTTTCCTCGCTTTGACACTCATTTTCTTTGTTTGCCACGAGGCAATCACTCTTCCAGCTTTCTTCTTGGGCTTCACTTAGCCCATCCCAAATCTTTTTGGCAGACCTGTAGTTGGAAACAAATGGAAATTTGTTATCATTCACTGCTGCCTTAAGAGCATTCAAAGCAAACAAATTATCAGAATTCTTTCTCTTATCCTCATCGGTCCATCTCAACTCATTTTTGGGTAACACATGAGGACCATGAGTCATTTAGCTCATAAGCTTTGGATTAACGCTAGTAATCCAAACATAGAATTTTCCCATCCATAAAGAATAATCAAAACCATTAAAGACAGGAATAGAATTCACACTAGCCATCATGGAAAAGATCTTTACTCCTAGATCGTGAGGTCCGTTAAAAAATCAGAGACTGGGCTCTGATACCAATTGTTGGCCCAGAGAGATGGCGGACAAGAAGGGGGGTTGAATTGTCCCCTTGTCGAGATGACGGATTTTAAAAACTTTCTTAACTAAACACAATGGAATTAAAATAAACTACGTTGATTAACTAATACTCAAGTGAGATTAAAGATATTCTCTCAAGCTTTTCGATCTCACTCAAATAGTTAAAGCAACTATCAAGAGAATTACGCTCAACACAGATAACAGAGGTAGCAGTGTGTGACAGTGTAGTGAATTAAAAACCTATATAGTGTACCTGTGAAGGGAGATAGAAGAAATGACAATCACACAGGCAATCACATACTGTCACGCCCCGAGCCTTTATTACAGCGGAAGACTCGCTCAGGGAACGCGAACAGCAGGCATGGTAAGCCTCTTGCAAGCAAGAACGACCAGAGTGTAATACAATCACACACGTAAATGTAATTGGACAGAATTTAATCAAACTCCAACTTTATTTCATAAATGATCAATATTTGAAATACAACCACTTTCCTTCATCTTTCATTCTACTAGACTCACGAAATAGGAAAATTACATTGACTCAATCTAGACATTATAGACTTCCTAAGTCTTCGCTCATCTTTAATCACTCTCGGATCCGCTACTTGAATAATCCGAATCCGAACCCGACTCACTTTCATTTCCTGAAAAAGATTAGAAATAGGTAATGAGCACACTTGCCCAGTACGTATCTTCGCATCAACATGAAGGCACTATTAAAGTGATTAATATTTTTGCTCTAAAGAAATAAGGTAAAATCATGCAATGCGATGATCACGCGATTAAATCAAAGTAACAAGACAATCATATAAAATGGAATGAGAACAAGAACGAACTAGCAAGAATATAACAAGAACATGATATTGGCCTTTCATGAACAAGAATATATCGAGAATGTACTAGCAAGCCACATATTAATCACTTTATCATCTTATGCTTATGAGCAAGTGCTTCGTGAATTTCTGTGGAATATCAAGCAAGAATGTCATGTCGTGTCGTGGATCTTCACTTATTTATAGAAATAGTACTCCCAGCGCAATGCGACGCCAGTAGCATCATACCCCATGGTTTATAAAATAGTATGTTTTCGACAATCAGCCGTGGGGACTAGCATAGAGCCCTTGAACACAATCAGTGCTCGATCGCATCTTCAGATATAAATTAAGCTACTTCCACGCATGTAACAGTAAAGTATGGCCAAGAATATAACAATTCCAAATAATGAAAATCAATGAATGAACGCTTCAATTTTAATATATGAGATCAAGAATGACTTAGACTATGCTATGCTTATGGAAATAAATCGGCAGCATAACAATACATTCTTTATTTTTCATTCATTCTATTAAGTTCCTTGATCAATATGATAAGTTCTAGATTATCATTAGTCCATCTAGAACCTTAGAAAATCAACCCTTTGGTCAAACCTTGGGTTAGCATATACAAGCCGTGTGACGGTCATCTGCTGGGCCGTTACATAATGTGACGCGCCAGTAGTGGGCCGTTACAGTGATCCGAGTCCAGAAAGACAAAAATAGACTCAGAGAAATGTGACGGTCATGCAATGGGCCGTCACGTGAGCCTGACGGTCCAATGTAAGGCAGTTACATTACTAGATCCAGAAAATAACGATAGTGTATTCTAGTTAATGGGCTTTAATGCTACAACCAACTCTGCGTCCTAGTGGGAATCCCAGGCTCGCGGAGAATTACGGAGGCCTTGAAACAAGATTTCCTGGTCCATTGGAAGTAATATCCAATAGAGAGGTCCTCAAGTCCAAGATTGTGTTCCTATAGTGCAAAGTGTGAACTAATGGTCAACATACCGGAGTATGTGCCATGTACTTATAGAAATGACTCTATTGATAGAGAGATACAAGTATCAACGTGAAAATCATGATGAAAACTCCGACAATACAATAGTTAAAAGAATCATGATTTAGAATACAAGACTATAGAATTTTTGGCTTATGAAACTAACATAACTTAAAATACCATTAAGTTCCTGAAATCATGCAACCCCTATTATGAATAATTAAAATAACCTTAAATTCACATAATCAGGTGAAAACACTAATCAACTAGGCTTAATAATAAGTAAGATTGACGAATCTTTTTCTATCTAGGGTTGACAGAACACAGGGCTTCTTACGGTCTATCAGTGGTGCGTCACAGTGAAGGTGACGGTCTGTCGAACAGCCGTTACAGTATGTAACGCGTCTGTCCGAGTGCGTTAGAGATAACGGTGAAATCCAAATATAACAGAGTGTGTCACGGTCTATCGTAAGGCCGTTACATGAGTGTGACGGTCCTACGCTGATGCGTCAGAGGGTCTGCTAATAGAAAGCGATATAAAACCTAAGGTATCAACTCACATCATGTATGTAAATCAAATACCATGTTTATTCTAGGCATGATAACGAAGTATAGGCAGTTTATATGCGTGGGTATCCGTGAAATAGACAAGATACATCTTTTTAAATTTCCAATTAGGCTAAGAGATGCATGTAATGCATAGAACTTAGTAAAACATGAAATTGATGCTCTACTATGCATGAAATTCAACCAAACCAGAGGGCTTATAGACCTATCAAGTTGTTTTTACCGTTCATGAGATAACCTACCTCTTGTCTAGGCTTCAAACTTCCAATTATGGTCTGAACACCGAACCCTAGTTCCCTTCTTCCTGTGATTTTTTAGCAACTTCCTTGGGCTTTAACTCCACGACCTCTTGACCTAAAGACGTGAAATTTGGAGAGGAGTTAGTCTAAAGTATTGTAAAAAAATACTTCTAAAGAACTTACCAAAGATTACACCTCCTTACCTTGATTCCTTGCGAGCCAAAAGTAAGGGTCGCATAGTTCAGAACTATGTCCTATTTATAGGGTTTTGGCTAGGGTTTGAAGATTAGATTGATTCTAGAGTCCTTAATTTGCTAAAACCTGATCTCTAAGAGTCCTTAGTAATGTTATAACTCTTCCTACGTTGATCTCTAGTGGATAAGAGTCTAAAGTTTTGATCTTTGTACTTGTTCTTTCCTTCACGGAACTAATAGGATGTAACGGTCTAATGCAGGTGCGTTAAAGGTATGTGACGGTCTCACGATAGACCGTTACATTTATTGTTCCTAGAGTTCAACATTAACCAGACTCTTTAGCTTACGGGATTCGCAGAGTGTAACGGTCGTAGACCCATGCGTTACAGGCATGTGACAGTCGCGCGATAGACCGTTACATTCAACGTATATAGAGTTTCAAATAAATAAAACTCTTTTATTCTTTTTTTCATATTATTATTTATATAATTCATTTTTATCCTTAAATAAGCTAAGTAACCTTCTAGAATATGGGCCAAACTTAATGGTTTTGGGCCTTAAACCCTTTTAGATGATGTGTAAATAGGATTGGTTAATTATTCAACCTAATTGGGCCTATGATGACTTATTAGTCTCAGAATTCTTTTATTAATATAATTAGGCCTTTATAAATTCTAGAAAATTATTTATATAAAATTCTGGGGCACTACACCCTCCCCCACTTAGAAGAATTTGGTCCCCAAATTCAAGACATGGATTGTGGAGAGTGTACTTACAGTTAAATAATTCTGGAAATCTTTTTCTCATGGCTGCTTCGGTTTCCCATGTTACTTCGTATGGCCATATTTTCTTCCATTGAATTTAGACCATAGGGATAACCTTATTTCTTAGTTGACGCACTTCCCGATCCAGAATCTTTATTGGCGTTTGCTCATATGTCATATCCTTCTGAATCTCCAGATTGTCATAAGTGATAATATGGTCAGGATCGTATACATATTTCTTCAGCATGGAGACGTGAAATACGTCATGAACTCCTGCTAATTGTGGAGGTAAAGCCAATCTATAAGCCACTTCACCGACCCTTTCAAGAATTTCAAATGGGCCAATGAACCTTGGAGCTAGCTTTCCTTTAATGCCAAATCTTCGAATACCACGTCCTGGAGAAACCTTCAAATATACATGATCTCCTACCTGAAACTCCAAGTCACGTCTTCGATTGTCAGCATAAGACTTTTGCCTATCTTGTGCCATTTTCATTCTCTCTTGAATGAGCTTGATTTTCTTCGTAGAATCCCTGATAAGGTCGGGGCCTAAAAATTGCTTTTCCCCTATTTCATTCCAACATATTTGAGATCGACAACTTTTCCCATATAGAGCTTCAAAAGGTGCCATTTGTATGCTTGCTTGATAGCTGTTATTATATGCAAATTCCACCAGAGGCAAGTGATCATGCCAATTTCCTCCAAAATCAATGACACAAGCCCTGAGCATGTCTTCTACCACCTGATTTGTTCTTTCCGTCTGACCATCAGTTTGTGGATGAAAGGCTGTGCTAAAATTCAATCTGGTCCCTAGTGAATGTTGTAGACCTTTTCCAGAACTGTGATGTGAATCGAGGATCTCTATCTGATACAATAGTGACTGGGACCCCGTGTAGTTTGACAATTTCCTTTATGTATAAAGCAGCTAGAATATCCACAGACCATCGACTCTTTATTGGTATGAAGTGTGCAGATTTAGTCAATCGATCTATGATTACCCATATGCCATCATGTCCACCTCTTGTCTTAGGTAAACCCATAATGAAGTCCATCCCTATGCTCTCCCATTTCCATTCGGGAATATTTAAGGGATGTAATTTACCTGCGGGTCTAAAATGTTAAGCTTTAACTTGTTGGCAGGTTAGACAACGAGACACGAAGTCAGCTATTTCCCTCTTCATATTGGGCCACCAAAAGTTTCTTTTGAGATCCTAATACATTTTTGTACCTCCTCGATGAATGGTGTATTTTGATTTATGTGCTTCTTCTAAGATCAATTTCTTTGTATCCTCATGATCCGGTATACACATTCGGCCCTTGAATATCAATCTTCCATCATTAGAAATAGAAAAATCCGGCCTTTGTTCAATAATGGCCTTAATTTCCAGTAAAACTGGATCATCCTCTTGTAGCTTGGCCAAATCCTCTATCAATGTAGGTTGAGCTCGGATATTAGCTATGAAGTAATCTTCTTCCTTAACGGCAACATCTAAATTCAACTGAGCAAATTGAGGAACAAGGTTAGTTACGCTAATGATGAGACTTGATAACATACCCATTGGTTTTCTGCTGAGTGCATCTGCTATAGCATTTGCCTTGCCAGGATGATATTGAATAGCAAAATCAAAGTCCTTGAGATGTTCTAACCACCTCCTTTGCCTCATGTTAAGCTCTTTTTGAGAGAATAAATATTTCAAGCTCTTGTGGTCTGAGTAGATCGTGAACTTTTCTCCATAAAGATAATGACGCCAAATTTTCAAGGTGAAGATAACTGCTGCCAATTCTAAATCATGTACAGGATAATTTTCTTCTTGACGTTTCAATTATCTTGAAGAATAGCAAATCACCTTTCCATTTTACATAAGGACACATCCTAAGCCAATTCCAGACGCATCCGCATATACCTCAAATCCACCACCCTCCATTGGTAGTGACAAAACAAGGGCTGTTGTAAGATGATTTTTAAGAGTTTGGAAATTCTTCTCACATTCCTCTGACCAGACAAAAGGATTTTCTTTTCTGTTGAGTCTAGTTAAAGGAATTGCTATCTTTGAGAAGTTCTTAATGAATCTTCTATAATAACTAGCTAGACCCAGAAAGCTCCTTACTTCAGACACAATCGTAGGCCGACTCCAATTCTTGACAGCTTCTACCTTAGAAGGATCCACAGCAATACCTTCTTTTGAAATAATGTGGCCTAGGAATGAGACTTCCTCGAGCCAGAATTCACACTTATTGAGTTTGGCATAAAGCTTGTGTTCTCTAAGTGTTTGCAAAGCTATTTTCAAATGTTCTTCATGTTCTTCTTTTGTCTTGGAGTATATCAGGATATCATCGATGAAGATGACAATGAATCGATCTAGGTATGGTTGGAAGACACTGTTCATAAGTTGCATAAATACTGCTGGGGCATTAGTTAACCCAAATGGCATTACCACGAATTCATAGTGGCCATAACGACTTCGAAAAGCCGATTTATAAATATCTTCCTCTTTGATTCTAAGCTGATGATAACCTGATATAAGGTCAATCATAGAAAAATATTCTGCTCCCGAAAGCTGATCGAAGAGCTCATCAATACGCGATAATGGATACTTGTTTTTAATAGTCAGCTGATTCAGTCGCCGGTAATCAATGCATAGCCTGAGAGAGCCATCCTTCTTCTTGACAAATAAAACCGACGCACCCCAAGGGGATGTGCTAGGTCTGATGAAACCCTTGTCTAGTAGTTCATGCAACTACCTTTTTAGTTCCTTGAGTTCTATGGGGGACATCCTGTAAGGGGCTATAGAAACAGGTGCTGCTCCTGGAATGAGTTCAATGGTAAAGTTTACTTCCCTCTCGGGCGGTAAACTAGGTAGTTCATATGGGAACACGTCTGGGAACTCATTTGCAATAGGAATGTTTGCTAGGACAATTTCCTTAGATTCGGTGGTAATGACTGAAGTAAGAAAAGCCTCACATCCTTGCGAGATAAGCTTGCAAGCATGAAGAGAAGATATAATGGTAGGATGTTTCTTGTATTTGATGCCAAGAAAAGAAAATCTTGGAAGACCGGGCTTTCGAAAAGATATAATCCTATTTCAGCAATTGATATAAGCATCATGGTCTACAAGCCAATCAACCCCTAAAATGGCATCATAACCTTTCATGTCAAGGCACACGAGGTTTGCGGGGAGATTGTAACCTTCTACTATCACTTCGCTATTAGGATAATACTCGGTGAGCTTGGTTCTAGATCCTAAAGGTGTAGTAATAGCAAGATCTGAAGGTAAGAGGACTGATGCAATTGACAACATTTTTGCAAAGGTAGTGGAAATAAAAGAATGAGAGGCACCAGTATCAAATAGCACAAATGCAGGATGATAACAAATTTGAAGAGTACCTTCCATAAGCCCATCATCCCTGGGCGCTTCCTCTTCGTCTAGAACGGCATTGAGGCGAGCCTGCCTCCTACGTCCTCTATTAGCTGATTGATCTTTCATAAGGGGGAAATCTGGCACACGATGCTCCCTACTTCCACAACGCAAACAAGCACCGAGGCGCTTCCAGCATTCTTCAGCCGAGTGGCCGAATTTCTCGCAAAAAGTGCATGCCGAGGCACCTTGCTCCTTCTCTTCCTTAACCTTTTTATTATTCTTCTGGGAACTTCCACCATTCCCGCTCCTTGATCTTTTCTTGCAGTCACGGTTTTTGTATGGTTCCGTGATGCTAAACTTCTCCTTCTTATAATGCTGATCAGATCGTCGGCTAGATTCTTCTCCTTTTCCTTTCAACTTTTTGACCTTCTCTAAGGTCCTCTCACATAGATTTGCCCTCTGAACCATCTCCGCATAAGTGCGGATATTCTGTGTCCCAAGTTGCTGAATGAAACCGGGTCGTAACCCGTCCATAAATCGATTTACTTTTAATAATTCCGTGCTAATAAGGTGTGGTGCATATGGTGCTAGTCTTGAAAACTGCAGCTCATATTCTGCCACCGACATCATCCCTTGACGAAGGGAGGCAAACTCCATGGCCTTCCTTTCCTTTACATGTTCGAAAAAATACTTGGTACGGAATAAAGTAAGAAAACCGTCCCATGTATGAGGTGCATTGGCCGGAGGTGCCAGAACCGACTTCCACCATGTACGGGCATCTTTATTTAGTTGAAATGTTGCTAGATGCACCTTCTCCTGATCAGTGCATTGAATAACGTCAAATATCCTATTCATCTCATCGATCTAATTTTCTGCCTCATCGGGATTTGAAGATCCATAGAATCGCGGAGGATTTAGTCTCCGGAAGTTGCGATGTAGGTCACCAGCCCTTGCCCCTGCACCACCTTGTGCTATAGTTTGTAATGCTTGAGTGAGGCCGGCAACTGTTTGTTGCATACCGTCCCAATCTACGCGATGAGCCATTCGTAAAATAGGGTACCTGAGAGAAAAATAACAACTTGTTATTTCTCATGAGACTGAAAGAATAATCAATCTTAAAGCTAATAACTCTTATCCCGGCTCTACCCAATTCTCACATAGGTAGGGAATTTCTTCCTTAGTTCATAGGTAGGGGTCCTTAAACCTTGGACTTATCCTATGACATGACTCTTTTCCTTAAGTCTTGAGACTTAGGCTCTGATACCAACTTAACTGTCATGCCCCGAGCCTTTATTACAGCAGAAGACTCGCTCGGGGAGCGCGAACAGCCGGCATGGTAAGCCTCTTGCAAGCAAGAATGACCAGAGCGCAATACAATCACACACATAAATGTAATTACACAGAATTTAATCAAACTCCAACTTTATTTCATAAATGATCAATATTCAAAATACAACCACTTTCCATCATCTTTCATTCTACTAGACTCAAGAAATAGGAAAATTACATTGACTCAATCTAGACATTATAGACTTCCTAAGTCTTCGCTCATCTTTAATCACTCTCGGATCCGCTACTTGAATAATCCGAATCCGAACCCGACTCACTTTCATTTCCTGAAAAAGATTGGAAATAGGTAATGAGCACACTTGCCCAGTAGGTATCTTCTCATCAACATGAAGGCACTATTAAAGTGATTAATATTTTTACTCTAAAGAAATAAGGTAAAATCATGCAATGCGATGATCACGCGATTAAATCAAAGTAACAACACAATCATATAAAATGGAATGAGAACAAGAACGAACTAGCAAGAATATAACAAGAACATGATATTGGCCTTTCATGAACAAGAATATATCGAGAATGTACTAGCAAGCCACATATTCATCACTTTAGCATCTTATGCTTATGAGCAAGTGCTTCGTGAATTTCTGTGGAATATCAAGAAAGAATGTCATGTCGTGTCGTGGATCTTCACTTATTTATAGAAATAGTACTCCCAGCGTAATGCGATGCCAGTAGCATCATACCCCATGGTTTATAAAATAGTATGTTTCTGGCAATCAGCCGAGGGGACTAGCATAGAGCCCTTGAACACAATCAGTGCTCGATCGCATCTTCAGGTATAAATTAAGCTACTTCCACGCATGTAACAGTAAAGTATGGCCAAGAATATAACAATTCCAAATAATGAAAATCAATGAATGAACGCTTCAATTTTAATATATGAGATCAAGAATGACTTAGACTATGCTATGCTTATGGAAATAAATTGGCAGCATAATAGTACATTCTTTATTTTTCATTCATTCTATTAAGTTCCTTGATCAATATGATAAGTTCTAGATTATCATTAGTCCATCTAGAACCTTATAAAATCAACCCTTTGGTCAAACCTTGGGTTAGCATATACACGCTGTGTGATGGTCATCTACTGGGCCGTTACATAATGTGACGCGCCAGTAGTGGGCCGTTACAGTGATCCGAGTCCAGAAAGATAAAAATAGACTCAGAGAAATGTGACGGTCATGCAATGGGCCGTTACGTGAGCCTGACGGTCCAATGTAAGGCGGTTACATTACTAGATCCAGAAAATAACGATAGTGTATTCTAGTTAATGATCTTTAATGCTACAACCAACTCGGCGTCCTAGTGGGAATCCCAGGCTCGCGGAGAATTACGGAGGCCTTGAAACAAGATTTCCTGGTCCATTGGAAGTAATATCCAATAGAGAGGTCCTCAAGTCCAAGATTGTGTTTCTATAGTGCAAAGTGTGAACTAATGGTCAACATACCGGAGTATGTGCCATGTACTTATAGAAATGACTCTATTGATAGAGAGATACAAGTATCAACGTGAAAATCATGATGAAAACTCCGACAATACAATAGTTAAAAGAATCATGATTTAGAATACAAGACTATAGAATTTTTGGCTTATGAAACTAACATAACTTAAAATACCATTAAGTTCCTGAAATCATGCAACCCCTATTATGAATAATTAAAATAACCTTAAATTCACATAATCAGGTGAAAACTCTAATCAACTAGGCTTAATAATAAGTAAGATTGACGAATCTTTTTCTGTCTAGGGTTGACAAAACACAGGGCTTCTGACGGTCTATCAGTGGTGCGTCACAGTGAAGGTGACGGTCTGTCGAACAGCCGTTATAGTATGTAACGCGTCTGTCCGAGTGTGTTAGAGATAACGGTGAAATCCAAATATGACAGAGTGTGTCACGGTCTATCGTAAGGCCGTTACATGAGTGTGACGGTCCTACGCTGATGCGTCAGAGGGTCTGCTAACAGAAAGCGATATAAAACCTAAGGTATCAACTCACATCATGTCTGTAAATCAAATACCATGTCTATTCTAGGCATGATAATGAAGTATAGGCTATCTATATGCGTGGGTATCCGTGAAATAGACAAGATACATCTTTTTAAATTTCCAATTAGGCAAAGAGATGCATGTAATGCATAGAACTTAGTAAAACATGAAATTGATGCTCTACTATGCATGAAATTCAATCAAACCAGAGGGATTATTGTCCTATCAAGTTGTTTTTGCCATTCATGAGATAACCTACCTCTTGTCTAGGCTTCAAACTTCCAATTATGGTCTGAACACCGAACCCTAGTTCCCTTCTTCCTGTGATTTTTCAGCAACTTCCTTGGGCTCTAACTCCACGACCTCTTGACCTAAAGACGTGAAATTTGGAGAGGAGTTAGTCTAAAGTATTGTAAACAAATACTTCTAAAGAACTTACCAAAGATTACACCTCCTTACCTTGATTCCTTGTGAGCCAAAAGTAAGGGTCGCACAGTTCAGAACTAGGTCCTATTTATAGGGTTTTGGCTAGGGTTTGAAGATTAGATCGATTCTAGAGTCCTTAATTTGCTAAAACCTGATCTCTAAGAGTCCTTAGTAAAGTTATAACTCTTCCTACGATGATCTCTAGTGGATAAGAGTCCAAAGTTTTGATCTTTGTACTTGTTCTTTCCTTCACGAAACTAACAGGATGTAACGGTCTAATGCAGGTGCGTTAGAGGTATGTGACGGTCTCACGATAGACCGTTACATTTATTGTTCCCAGAGTTTAACATTAACCAGACTCTTCAGCTTACGGGATTCACAGAGTGTAACGGTCGTAGACCCATGCGTTACAAGCATGTGACGGTCGCGCGATAGACCGTTACATTCAACGTATATAGAGTTTCAAATAAATAAAACTCTTTTATTCATTTTTCCATATTATTATTTATATAATTCATTTTTATCCTTAAATAAGCTAAGTAACCTTCTAGAATATGGGCCAAACTTAATGGTTTTGGGCCTTAAACCCTTTTAGATGATGTGTAAATAGGCTTGGTTAATTATTCAACCTAATTGGGCCTATGATGACTTATTAGTCTTAGAATTCTTTTATTAATATAATTAGGCCTTTATAAATTATAGAAACTTATTTATATAAAATTCTGGGGCACTACACATACAACACAAAGATTTTAAGGTGGTTCGGGACCACAACGGGCTCCCTACGTCTACCCCTCACCCAACCGGGAGAGGCTTCACTACACGCTACCGAAGTAGCAACACGGGGATGAACCCCACACCACACACGCTGCCTCTGCAGCAAAACACACACGGGGCCTGGCCCCAACACACTGCCACTGCAGCACACGCACACGTTCGGGGAACGTACCCCGGACACGACAACCACACGGAGTCGCAGCTTCGTCCGCACACAACACCACACGGGGAGTGTTTCCCCACAATAAAACCACACACGCGGAGTCGCAGCTCCGCCCACACACGATGTATATCGAGTTTAACAAAATAAAGGATATATAATAATCGCCCAAATGTTAATCTATTGCACAAATGAAAGAGTAGAGATGAGAGAAGATTGATTCCCCCTCAAATCTGCAGTGAAGGCCGTCCAATGGAATGATGGGGTGCGTTGAACGATCTATCCGCAGAGTGGAAGCCGCTCAAGCTCGTAGAAGGCGCCGTAGGGAGAATGGTTCGCTCCCAGCTTTCAGTTCGGTAGAGAATGCTTGTTTGGCATCCTCCTCTCCGTCTCCATGTCGATGTCGACGGTTGCTCGCGATATTGACATCTTCAGATTCCCCTCTTCATTCCGCTTGCTATCTACTTCATCACCGAGCTCCAAATCTCGACGGGAAGAGATCAGATCTGGCTTGAAATCCTCTTGAGCTCCTCTCTTTTCCTCCTGCACAAGAAAGAACGATTTAACCAAAGGAGATGCAAAATAAAACCCCAAATTCGCATCATACATATAGGGCAGCAAATAGAGGCACAAAAGACCATAAACTCCATGCATATACCCTCTCAAAACCACACCCAACCAAGGGTAGAAACCCTAGGGGTAATGGGGTAAAAGGGCAAGCCAATCGGACCTATAAACCCATGGTTCGAAACCAAATCCGGAAACCCGATCCGGACGTAGCAGACAAAGTGTCGACCACTAGGGTCGACACTCGTCTCAACAAGTTCTGCCAGAACACATATAAAAACAAAACCGAGATACGAGTGTCGACCTATGGGGTCGACACTTTTCACTAAGAGTTCTGGCCTGTGAAGAGACATAACATTCGTGGTGAAAAGTGTCGACTCTTGAGGTCGACACTTTTTCACGAACATTCTATTTTCACAGAATTGAGCAAACTTACCTGAAAGTGTCGACCTACGAAGTCGACACTTTTTCCTGTGAGTTCTGCCTTTAGCAAAACAACAGAACCCTGGTGAAAGTGTCGACTTCATAGGTCGATACTTTCTGCCAGCGTTCTTAACACAACGCAGGGCAGAAGCTCTGAAAATAAGTGTCGACCCCTGAGGTCAACACTTTTATTGATAGCCAAAAAACATTAGTAATATCAATAGAAAGCACCACAATACATAAACATGTATCATGATTGAACAATAGAGTTCATAAAACTCAGATTTAGATGACGAAGCATGATTTCTTCATAGATTGAATCTATTCACATTGATATCTAATTGAACATCCATTCTTACCATTGGCCTTCAAGTTTTGAGTGAAGTCTCACAATAAACCTGTATTCTCCAGATTTAACCATTGCTTTTCATCCACTTTAAAATCAACCTACAAGTGTGTCCTTACCACCATTACCATGATTTGAAGATTAATTCCATCTAGAACCTACACATGTACAACTTCTCATTAATCTCAATCTCAAGGTTGGCAATTTGAATTCTCAAATCAACCCATATCATGTAAACCACTCAATGCATCCTTTCAATCTCAAACAAGGCAAGTGTCCTTCTCATACACTAAACTCATTCAACAATGTTAAGTCCTAACTAAGGTCACTTAGTCAAGATTTAACATGTTAGTCCAAACATCCATTCAGAACCTGAAATTCATCAAGATAAAACTTCAAGTCAATTCAAAGCAAGTCAATAAGCCGTATATTTAGTACATAATTTTATCAACCAATCATGTTATCAATCAAAGCCCACATTAATCAAAATATACATGCAGTTCAAGGCAAAAAACCAATCAATAAGCAAAGTTCAGATCCATGTTCGACCATGCTTCATAACAAGGTGAGAATTAAGGCTCAAGGAGCCATGAGTCGACCCATGGGGTCGACCCATCCCAAGGGAATGGTAAACAGGTTTAGCAGTCCAATGCATAGCTATTCAAGTTCAATCCAATCATAGATAGGGACATTCCTAAGCAAGCTGAGAAACCACTATCACTTAATAATTATGAAAAGCAAACATGAAGTCATATGCAATATAACCAATCTTCCCACATTGAAATGCAGTCAATATAAGTCCAAAAACATGAAAGGGCTTTTAACCCCAATCAAGACACTATAAACAAAATCCACATGAAGGCTCCAACTCCTCATGCACAGCACGCATGAGTCGACTTCATAAATGTATTCAGTAAGGACCTTTGAATTTCAACCTACAAAACAAGATATCATCATGTTAGCTTGTTTATCATTAAGACAACTAACACTAAACAAGCACACAATGTTTTCACTTTAAAGCAAACATAAAACACACAATATATTAGAATCATCAAAACTATTGTCAAAGACAAGGAGGGGGCGCACAGAACCCAACAAGGGAGCAATATGTGAAGTTGCTGCAAGAGTTCTGAGACTACTTTACCTGGAACTATAAAGAGATGCCCGGTCTTAGCCCCGACGTGACTCAACACTGATAACGCGAAAGTTCATCGTTTAAAATACGCGTATCAATCATAAAAATTCCAACTCGCACTAGATGAAAGAAAGACGTAATATGATGGCAAGAAGGGTCGAATCCACAGGGAAGAAGAGATTTTTAGAGTTAAAAACCATGGAGTCCTTTGGAAAACACTTGTGATTTTGCTTTGCTTAAAGAAAATAGTGAAATGATGAACGAACCAAACACTTAATTAAAAAGACCTATGACTATGCGCCTATGCTATAGAAAATAATTGCATGAAGTGTAAAGAAGAGATAGAAGAAGGTGGTAGAGAGGGAAGAAGAGCAAGAATTAGATCAAAAGAATAATTCCTTTCATTAACTTAAAAGAAAGAGTACATGAAATGCGAAACAAAATTACACTAATGACGCAAAATGATATTACAATGAAGTGAAATGACACAAAAATAATAAAAACAAGAAAAGCCTAGAGTTTGAAGTTTGGAGAAGGTAGCAGCAATGGTGATGACGGAGCCATTCTCTCTTGACCTTGGATCACAAACCACCTTGCGGAAGATGTCATCTACGCCGGGAGGAAGTCACCTTCGTCGTTGAAGCAGCTCTTGGAGGAGAATGTATGGGCTGAGGAGAGAGATCTAATGAGAGGAAGGGAGAGGTCAAGGAGAAGTTAAGGGAGATGGTAATGGTTTAGAAGAGAAGGGGATGGTGATGAAGGAGAGAGTAACTAAGACTACCTAGGTGAGATGGAAGAAGAAGAAGAAGAAGGTTTTAAAATATGAATAGTAAAAATCAGATATAGATCATTGAAAAGTTGACCATAACATAAAAACCAGAAGGAATTAGAAGATTATGTAGAAAAATAAGTTGTAGAGCATTTAAAACCAAAGAACTTTTATGAAGAAAGTACGATGAGAAGAGGGACGGAGGAAGGAGAAAAATAGGGAAGAACATAGAAGAATTTTGTCCAAAATTGCACGGAACACAAAATAACTAGAAAACCAGATGGAATTAGAAGATGATGCAGACAAATAAGTTGTAAACCATCTAAAAATAAAGAACTTTCGTGAAGAAAGTAAGAGGAGAAGAGGAACAGAAGGAGGAGAAATTGGCGACCTAAGATGAGTATGTGAGAGGGAGAGAAGAATGCCAAAAGAAGAACTCTCTTTCTCCTCCTTGACATGGGCTATTTATAGGGAAACTTGTGTCAATGGGGGGTGAAGATTGTATCAAAAGGAGATGGATAGCTGGAATTTAGTTAGAAGATGATGCATGGGGGAAAGAAAAAGGAGGTGGGCACCCCCTCCTTGGGCTTTGGGCAACCCCCCTCCCAAGACTCATCATTTCTCTCCTTTATTTCAAACTTTGAATTTTCTTTTCCCTCCAACCAAAATATGTGCTTATTCTCCTTTATTTTAAACTTTGAATTTTCTTTTCCCTCCAATCAAAATATTTTGAATTCTCTTTTCCCTCCAACCAAAATATGTGCTTCTTTGTTTGACTTGGTCAAAGTGGTGATGACAATTTTGCCCCCGGCTTCTTTTGTAATTACCTTCGGTATCCTACACACACATAATTATGATTTAATCCATAAAAATTACCATAATGTGCACATGAATCACAATTACTCCTAATTATGCGATGGAGAATTACTCTCAACTCCATTTTATTAAATGAGATCCTCAAATTAATTAATTTGCGTGAAAGGTCCAATCTTCATGCGAAGTTGAGATTAACGATAGAACATGCATAATTGCCTAATTATATGCACATAAAATGGTGTACATGTGATGAATTATCATAGAAAATGGACAGTTATCAAACACATCCTGGCTATTGATCCCAAAGTGGAGCCAGTGAAGTAGTCACCCCGACGCATGAGGCCGGAGCTGATAAACCAGATTTGCAAAGAAGTCGACAAGCTCCTAGATGTCGATTTTGTAGCCGAGAACCAATACACCACCTGGTTGGCCAATATTGTGCCAGTGAAGAAGAAGAATGGGCAGATCAGGATCTGTGTGGACTACCGCGACCTGAATAAAGTCTTCACAAAAGATGACTTCCCGGTGCCCATCATCGAAGTGATGATTGATGCAACTACTGGCCATGAGGCCTTGTCCTTCATGGATGGATCGTCCAGCTATAATCAAATCTGGATAGCCGAGCAAGACCGAATTCATATGGCCTTCCGATCGCCTAAAGGGATATTCCACTACAAAAGAATGCCTTTCGACCTCAAGAACGCTGGCGCCACATACCAGCGGGTGATGACCAAGATATTCGACGAGCTGCTATATAGCAAAGTCGAATGCTATATTGATGACTTGGTCGTCAAGACAAAGAAGAGGGGGGACCACCTGAACGACCTCAGAGTTATCTTCAAGAGACTCCGGCAGTATGAGCTGAAAATGAACCCAATGAAGTGTGCCTTCGGCGTCTCCAGTGGGAAGTTCCTTGGCTTCATTGTCCGATATAGGGGGATCGAGATCGACCCTTTTAAAATAAAAGCTATCCAGGAGCTACATCCTCTAAAGAATCTGGGAGAGTTATGTTGGGGTGCAAGACACAGATTCAGAGGGAGGGTGAATGAATCCCCATTAAAAAACTATTACGGAGTTAAAAACTCAGATGGGTTAATAAAATGAAGCACTCACCAGCTGACAAATAAAAGCACATGTAGAATGACTAGCTCTTACTAAATCGTAATCCTGCCAGACACAAAATCAGATGCTAATCGTGCACACAAATAGATATATCGTTGAACATACTACCAAACCTCAAAGCACCAAATAGCATGCTATCACAGCAGGTGAAAGACTACGCTAAACTGACTCACTCAGCAGAACATATAGCGCTCAGGGAAATCGTCAAAGAAACCTGTGAAGGAGGAAGAAGATAGAGAACAATCACACAAAATTAAACCACAACTCACATGATTTTTTAGGTGGTTCGGCCAGACACCAGTCTGCCTATGTCCACCCCTCACTCCAAATCGGAGTGAGGCTTCCCTTGCAAAAGCAAGAACAAGCAGACTCAGTCTGCAACAGATGCTGCCTAACAGCTTGACCCAGAGGAACACTCTCCTCTCTTCTTCCAACCCGGAAGGAACCACTAGTGACACCCAGTCACTAGCAACCAGAGACCCAAGTCTCTCTTCCTCCAAACCAGAGGGAAGCCACAAGTGACACCCAGTCACTTTCAAACCGGAGGACCAATCCTCCCTTCCTCCAAACCGGAGGGAACCACTAGCTACACCCAGTCACTAGCAACCAGAGACCCAAGTCTCTCTTCTCCTGAGTCCACAGGAGGAACCCCGACCTCAAACCAGAGAATCGAAAAACACAGTGGAAAATGAAAGCAACAAAAGAAAATAGAACAAACAGAAAATGAAAATAAATGTAGCTCTCGCAGGAGTAGATTGGTCTGGGTCTGATCCAGAAATCGACAGATAGCTGGACACTGCCTGCTTCAATCTCTATCACTCTCTCTTCTCTTTCTCTTCTCTCGATCCTCTCCTCTTCTCTTTACTTCTTCTTCTTCTCTTATCACACACTAGCTCTCTTTTCTCTTTTCTTCTCCTTCTTCTTCTTTCTTTTCTTCTTCTTTTTCTGCTGTTGGCTCTCTTTTCTTTTCTTCTGGCGGCCTCCTTTTTTTTAGCAGCTTTCTTCGAAGGGTTGGGTATTCTTATATAGAAGCAGGGGCTCCGCATGGATGAGGCAAAAGAACCCTACTGAAACCCCATTGGTCCACGCAGTAGGAATGAGAATGTTCCTTTGTTCATAGTCCTTGGATCACGTGCCCACTCATTAGCTGCTTGGGATCACGTGCTAGCCTCCAACCTTCTGGAAACACATGCCTACTTCAGTTCACGCTCACGTGCTGCCTTAGTCCTTGTTTGGGAAAACCTTGCACCGACCTTGCTGTAGACGTTGTCAAGGAGAACATAGCACCGATGTTGCTTGGCGAAGAGATTGCACCGACTAACACCTTGCACCGACTACGCTTGTGCGTTGAAGTATGCACCGACTGAAAACTTGCACCGACCTCATTTGTGTTTTCAGTATTGAAAGCTTGCACCGTCTTTATCATTGCAGTGACCTTGTATGCTTTATCAACAGAAACGTTCATCGACCTGCATGAGGCAAAGTATGCACCGATGTTAATATGCACCGACTTGTGCGAGCCAAAACCTGCACCGAGGTTGAATATGCAGGACAAACAATGCATGAGACACAGATGCAACGACTTAGACGGGCACCAAGGTTATGCGAGACGCAAGATAAGACGACCCTAGTATGTGCATGAGACGCAATGTGAGACGCAAACTATGAAACACAGATGTGCACTGACCCTATGCATTAGCTAAAAGAACATGCATGCAGCTAAACCCTGCACAGACTTGCTTGCAGTAAGCTGCACAGACCTTATGAACACTAACGAAAACATGCACCGAAGTTATGCACAGACCTTCCACGCAGCTGGCTATCATGAAGTGCATGGACCTTGAATGCATGCTGTCTATACTAGCATTGACCTTGAACTGTTCGATGAAATGCCATGCACACTGAAATGGCTTGCACTGACTATAGAGGGATATACATTGACCTTGTGTAGACCCAAGGCAAATGTGCACTGACATATGCATGCATATGACAACAGATGCACGGTCCAATGGCATGCACACCAACTGTTCGATGGAATGTGTATGCATGCAATCTAATATGCAGTGGTCTCAAATGTGCATGGACTTCATGTGCAATGGATAGAGATAAGCATGGACCTCATAAACCACTTAATACAGCATCAACACACATAACACTAATTGCAGTATCAAAACATATGAATCTAGTAAGCACACTCAACACACATGAACTAAGTGTGCGTATGCACCGACGTTACTTACATGAAATGCTGCTAGCACCGACCTTAGTGGTGCATAGACCAGTAACGTGCATACACCTTGTGTATGCACGAACAGTAATCTGTTTGATGAAATGACCTTGTGTATGCACGACCTTAGTATGCACAATGAACAACTAGCATGGACCTTATGTGCATATGACTTAACAACCTAAGAGAAAATGCATATATCATGCAAATGAATATCATGACAACATTAATACACACAAATCAATGCATATCAATCAATTCTCATTAATGCACAGTGCAATGACCAGATACATCATCATTCAATCTTTCATGCAAACACATGATGACTTATAGTGTTTTCTATCATCAAAACCACAGGGGCACAACAAGTTAAGGTCCCTGCAAGGCCGGCTGGCTTACATCCGCAGATTTATCTCCAACTTGTCAGGACGCTGCCAGCCATTCCATAAATTGATGATGAAGAACGCACCTTTCAATTGGAACTAGGAATGCCAAAAGGCCTTCGACCGGTTGAAGGATTACGTGAAGACCCTACCCGTGCTGGGGGCACCCGTCAAGGGAAGGCCGCTTATTCTATATATAGTTGCCACTGAATGCTCGCTGGGGGCAATGCTCGTCTAGAATAATGATGAGGGAAAAGAGCAAGCTCTCTATTACATCAGCCGAAGACTAGTACGGGCGAAAGCAAAATACACCCCGATTGAGAAAGGTTGCCTCGCCTTGGTCTTCGCAGTCAAGAAGCTGAAGCATTACATGCTGTCGCATGAAGTAAGCCTAATATCTAAGGCCGACCCAATCAAGCACATTCTCTCCCAGCCAGTCCTGAAGGGACGTCTTGGCAAGTGGGCCGTACTGCTAATGGAGTTTGACATCACCTACGTGCCGCAGAAGGCCGTTAAAGGTCAAGCCGTTGCGGACTTCTTCACAGTGCACCCCGTGCCTGAAGACTCCCCATTGATCATGGAGCTGCCTGAAGATGAGACACTGGAGGTGGACCAAGTCCAGCAGATCACCTGGCAGCTGTACTTTGATGGGGCTTCGAGAATAGAAATGACCTCATCCGGGCATACAAAAGTACGGGCCGGGGCCGACATCGTCCTCAAGTCTCCAGAGGGAGAGGTGTTACACACTTCCTGTTCCATCAGCAAGCCCTACACAAACAATGAAGCAGAGTATGAAGCTCTGATCATCGGCCTCCAAGTCACTTTGCAAATGGAGATCAGAATGCTACAAGTATTTGGCGATTCACTGTTGATCATCAAGTAGGTCCAAGGATAGTTTGACGTCCTAAAGCCGGAGCTACTCCCTTACCACGCTAAGGTGAAACGGCTTATGGAGCAGTTCTACGTCATAGAGATAGGCCACGTCGCCAGAGGAGAAAATGCACAAGCCCATGCACTGGCGAAGTTGGCAAGTTCATTGGCGGTACCGCCAGATGGATCCCTCAGCATCTGAGTGGTAAATCAACGCCAAGTGCCTAGCATGATGGAAGAGCCAGAAGAAGAAGAACTTGAGGTCGCCACAGCGGAAGCCATCAGCTTACCCGACTGGAGGGACCCCCTTATGTAGTGGTTTAAACACCAGCAACTGCCCAGACAAAGGGAAGAGAAAATCAAGTTGATCAGAACAAAGGACTCTTACAAGGTTCGGAAAAGGATCTTATTCCGAATCATGGCGGATGCCAAGCGAAAGGTACTCCTCCGATGCCTATCCACCGAAGAAGCCTGGAAAGTCATGAAGGAGGTTCACATCGAAACAACTGGTGCACATCAGGCGGAATCGAAAATGAAAATTGAGATAAAGAAGCTTGGTTACTACTGGCCGACATTCTTTGACGACTGCTGCAAGTATGCCAAGTCATGCCAAAAATGCCAGGAGCACGCGACGGTGCCTAGAAGACCGCCCGTGCCGCTGCATCCAACACTGCCCAGTTGGCCTTTTGCGAATAGGGAACAGATGTCGTGGGTCCACTACCTGCATCATCCGCTTGGTGCAAATACATTTTGGCGGCAACCGATTACTTCTCCCACTGGGCAGAAGCTGTCGCCTTGAAAGAAGTAACTACAGAGATCATTGTCAGATTTGTCCATCGCAACATAATATTCTGATTCGGCACCCCCAACCGAATTATCTCAGACAATGGCAGGCAATCAGAAGGTCTACCAACTTGCAGAAAAATACAAGATTGACTGGAGGATGTCAACCCCCTATAACCCGCAGGCCAATGGTTTGGCTGAAGCTTTTAATAAAACTCTTTGTACTCTCTTGGCCAAAATTGTTAATTCCAAGAAAAGAGACTGGGAAGAGAAGATGTACGAAGCTCTATGGGAATATCGAACTGTATACAAAACTCCAATGGGTTGTTCACCCTTTTCCTTGGTGTATGGCTCAGAAGCAATTGTCCCCATCGAGTTGGAAATATCTTCCCTTCGGGTCGCAATCCAACACGGGCTAGTCCAGGAAGAGCAAACAAATGTCGAGCGAAGGCTCGAAGAGCTCTCCAACTTGGAGGGGAAATAGCTCCAAGACCAGCAGAACATCTAGGTCTATCAGGCCCGAATAGCACGTGCCTTCGACAAGCTCGTCAAGGAACGAAAATTCAAAAAGGGTGACCTCATTATGGTCAAGAGAAGAGAAGTCATGGCTTCCAACCCCAAGGGCAAGCTAAATGAGAATTGGCTTGGACCCTATGTAATCCAGAAAGTTTACGAGGGTGGAGTGTATGTAATCATCCATTATCGGGGGGAGGTTCAGTTTCCACCCCTTACTGGTAGGCATTTGAGGTTATACCACGCTTTGATTCCTCCATTCAATGAATAATACATTTCTCCACCCCGCTGTGGGCGAATTTGGGTTACTATTGCCCAGATGGTTTGGCCACTATTTACCCCGCATTTATTTAAAAAAAGAGAGAAAGAAAGAGAAGAGGAAAAAAAGAAAAAAAGAGAAGGAAAAAAAGGAAGAAAAGGGAAAAAGAAAGAAAAAGAGGAGGGGAATCAATCCCCCGTGATTAACACTCACTCCTGTCATCAAGAGCGCATCAAAAGACAAACAAACCATGTCAGCCCTTGACATCTTGTCGGCATTGACGAAAAACACCTCACCCGAACCTTCTGTTTGGGATTGGGGAATCAACCTTCTTCCTTGCGTTGGCACCAGCCCCGTACCAACGAAGATACCAAGAGACAAACAAACCATGTCAGCCCTTGACATCATGTCGGCACTAACGAAAAAGCACCTCACCCGAACTTTCTGTTTGGGATTGAGGAATCAACCTTCTTCCTTGCGTTGGCACTAGCCCCGTACCAATGAAGATACCAAGAGACAAATAAACCATGTCAGCCCTTGACATCTTGTCAGCACTGACGAAAAAGCACCTCACTCGAACCTTCTGTTTGGGATTGGGGAATCAACCTTCTTCCTTGCGTTGGCACCAGCCCCATACCAACGAAGATATCAAAAGATAAACAAACCATGTCAGCCCTTGACATCTTGTCGGCACTGACGAAAGAACACCTCAACCGGACCTTCCGTTCGAGATTGGGGAATCAACCTTCTTCCTTGTGTTGGCACCAGCCCCGTACCAACGAAGATATCAACAAGAGACAAATAAACCATGTCAGCCCTTGACATCTTGTCAGCATTGACGAAAGAACACCTCACCCAAACCTTCCGTTCGGGATTGAGGAATTAACCTTCTTTCTTGCGTTGGCACCAGCCCGTAAAAATGAATACTTCAAGAAACAAACAAACCACGTCAGCCCCCGGCGCCCCGTTGGGAGACGAACAACCCCTTTTAACCAAGACCTCTCGTCTAGGTCTTTGAATGAACAAATTCTTCTCTCCGCCCCTCCGGGCGACGAACAACCCCTTTTTGACTAAGACCTCTCGTCTAGGTCATTGAATGAACAAACTCTTCTCTCCGCCCCTCTAAGGTCGAATCAACCTACTCGGGTCGAGCGCCTCGGTGACACCATTTGGTTAATCGCACGGCGGACATGGTGGAGTGATCCCCTCGTCCCTCCTCTGAAAGGGCGAGCACTCTCCTATGCTCCCACGCGAACCCCGCTGGGCTTTCCCCGAATGAACTGCTAGTATGAACCCGCACTTCACCGCAAGGTAATAAATAAAGAAAAAGATTTCTGAATACCATCCATACATAAGAGGCATATGAAACAATTGTATTCTATTCCTTTTTGGAAAATAAATTACATGGGCTCTGGGGCATACCCCGATATTACATGCAAAAAGAGAGAAGAGAGGGAAAAAGAGGAAGTAGAGGAAGAAAAGGAGGATTGGCGGCTAGTTTATTCCCCAGAAGATCTCCTCAAGAGGATGGATCCCGACGTAAGGAAAGTTCATCATTTCACGTAGCCGGTTCTCCTGTTCCTCGAGGCACTCTAGCACTGTTGCCACGGAGGCCACTTCGACTTCAACGACGCCTAACTGTTCAGTCTCTCTGACCATGGTTGCCTCAACCTCAGCAAGATCAGATTCGGCCTTGGCAAGCCAGCCCTTGAGCTTCACTATTCTGTTCTCCAAAACATGGATGTTGTCACGGCTTTCATCCAGGATTCTCTGATGCTACTCCCTGTTGTCTCTCCGGACTTCTAGGGCCTGTAGATATTCGTCCCTCTAGGCGCCGATAGCCATGAGTTCAGTCGGGGCTTGTGTCTCAAGGAACTCGCAAAGGTTTACGTATTTCAATAATAGTATAACACGTCGCAACCACTCCTCTAGCGGGTAGCCCATCATCTGCAAGGCCCCGGTCAGTTGCATGACCACGGTATGCACCCCCCGATACATAAGGGAGGGGTCGGCAAACATCATGGCCCACAACGTCAACAAGGTCTGACGGACCGGCAAATCCGAAGCAACATGGCCTATCGAGGGTACGGCCGGCGGGTTGAACTCGACGACGCTGTCCTCAGCTGCCCATAGCTTGGCATCCACCACTACCGATGAAGATGGGAGGGCCAAGGACAACTGGCGAGATCCTCCGGCTTCATAGGAAATTTCTTGGCTGGCCACCGCCAAAGGTGAAAATGAGGCCACAGCAGGAGCACTCGACGCCGCCGCTGCGAGAGGCCGCTCCACCTCCACTGGTTGGGTAAGGCCCGTGTCCGATGATGATATCTACACTACCGGGACCGGAACCACGGTTTCGTCCGAAGAGCAAACAGCCGTAGGGACCGAATCAGACACATCGGCGGAGGAACTCGCTTCTACCTCCGCCTCCTCACCAAGGCTCAGACTCATCGACGCTTCACAGGCCGGGAGCGCGAGAGCCGCGACCTCGATTGTAGGGAGAGTGTTAAGCAGAGTTGGGCCCGATGCCGCTCCTGAGGGACCCACACCCCTTTCCGCCTGGGACTCCCTTGGAGGTATAATAATGCCTACCGATATCTTCCCCAGGAGTTGAGCTTCATCTGGTGCAACTGGCTTCGGGAGAGGCGGATGCGGAAACACGAGCCACGGGCTGGCTCCCAATCTCAGAAGAGACGCCAAGGATTCCACTTCCAGTCCCAGAAGTAACTTCAGTCTTCGCGCCGCCCGCGGACCGAAAGATGACCTCCATTTGGGAAGGGCTTTACAAGCTCGGGCAGCAGGCGCTCCCCTGGGCGTTGTCATTGTCTGGCCACGCAGAGCAAGTCTAGCCACTCACTATGCGGAACGAATTGCTGAATTTTCAAAGGGAGCCGAGAGGCCCCCATGCATACCTCAGACACCGACACTATGCTGCTCTCCGGCGCTACCCCTCCCTCTTCCCGAGTTTTGGTCTCCCGCACTATCTCCCCCTCTTCCAGGGTTTCAGCTGCTGGAGTATGAGTCTCCGCAACCCTTTGGGAGGCACGATCATGTCCAGTTTAAAATAAATCAACAAGTTTCGAGGGAAACTCAAAAAAAAGAAAGTCTATACTCACGGCCACTACCGCCTCTTCTTGGTGTAGCACCTCGAATGCCGGGGAGGGGGCATCCGAACTTGCCGCGGCCTCCTCCTGCCGCAAGGCCTTGACTATGGACGCCAGCTTGTCCAAAGCCGCAGTGGCTTTCTCCTGTCGGGCGACCGCTGAGCCCGGGACATGGGTCTCCACGTCTTCCGATGAGGTTTGTTCCTGTTAAGTTCAAAAATGATAACAGCAAAGAAATTAGTTGGCGACCTCGAGAGAAGCCCGAATAAACAGGTCCACACTTACAAGTGTCGGTTCCACCAAGCTCAGAGAAGCAGATAATACTGGGGCTTTCCAAGCAGGTACTTGAGGTCCGGGTCCTTCAGATATGCCCTCGTTTGAAAGCACCTCGTCAGAAGAATAATTGTAATCTACCTTCTCGCCCGACGAAGACTTGGTCCGGTTGGGCACCTTTTTCACTTCTAGGGGAGACCCCGTAGCAGGAACTGTGGCTGGCGCATCGTCACGAGGGCTCAGCAGCCGTGACCTCCCGGGCTTTCGCCCCCTCCTTATATATGTTTGCTCGAACGGGGGTACCGCGGGAGCCACCATCGGCCAAGTGGCTGCTACATCGGCTCCTGCCAAGTGAAGCATGATTTGGATCAATTGGGGCCCATATGGGTCATGAGAAAATGAAGGAAATCAACCAAGATGACAAAGAAAAGTACCCTCCTCGACTTCTGCAGCAGGGGTTGGCTCGAAAATAGTCTCTTCCACAGGGTGCACCACCCCGTGGACCCTGGCCTTACCCACGCCAGGAATAGAGATGGATGCAGACTTCTCCGCGGCGGCTGAGACAAAGACACACACATATGACGAGAAGGTCTCTCTTGATATACAAATAATCCTTGAAAAGCTTCAAAGGTTAGAAGGCCTAACCTGCAGGTCGGCTCGGTTCCGCCTGAGCAGCGGCGAATTTTTCAAAGGATGGGGGTGGAGGAACTGGACGAAGGACCGTTGAGGCAAGAATAGCCTCCGTCTTCCTCCGCTTCGACTTCTGTCGCTCGGCCACCTTATGATGCGGGACGGACAGCGGACTCGACTCCAAGTTGATATGCGATCCTTGGACTCTAGACAAGCTCGCGATCATCCCTTAACGAGGGAATCGTACGGACGTGTGCGGTTGAGAAATTGGTAGTGAGCTAGGGTGGTCGGCTCTCTCTCGTGCCCGGATCGGGTCACGGGATGGGTCTCGCTCTCTCTCTCGCAGTGGTGATATAAAAATATAACGAGCTAGGAACCTATCACTCGCAGCGGCATATACAAATAAATACGAGTAAAGGAAATGCCGAGTGAAGGAGCGGACACGATACCTCCACGCTCCGGGCGTGGGGAAGACGACCCCGACCGAACTCGTACTCCCGGTACAACAATTATCAAGAATTACAAAAGTGAATATTTCTGCCCACTCCACGCAGGGAGGTAAAGGGCTACACCTGGGACTCGGGAGTAGCGGGCTCGGGTTGGCGGGCAGCAATTTGGACCGCTCCGATGGTGGCGTGTGCCGACAACTATGGGGCCCACGTGCTGCTCGGATCTCCGAACTGGGCAGGGTGCATCCCGTTGAGATGAGGACTGCTGGAGGGGTGGTCCCTAGGAGAGGGATGACGGGGATCACCTCGTGGAAGGTGAAGCGGCTCCGACCGTCACGTGGAAGCCTGCTGTCCACGGACCTGAGCTTTTGTTTCAGACCTGCGCGCTCCAGCGACAAAATTTGTTGCGACCAGCACGGACATCGGATCGGCGCAAAACGGACGCCGTTGGAAAGCCAAATCGAAGTACTTCGACACTCTATTGCTCCAGAAATTTTTTTAGGACCATATTTGTGATGGTGGAATTTAGAACAGGACTCTTCTCAGTCTCAGATCTGGCCAGGCAGACTGAGATCTGACTGAGAACATGCAATGACCGCGACTCAAACTTCGCATCTGGGTGTTGGGTCGTTGATAAAAGTTGGAGAGGGGGAAGTAAGGAAGATGTGGATATTTGTTTTGTAATTTATGGTGGAGGTTTGATATGGGAAAAGAATTTTCTAACACTGGGTGGTCGAATCTGGACAGTAGGGACATAACTGATTTAAGATTTGACAGTGATTTTTAGAAAATGTGAACGAGATCCAAAATTCTCAAAAAAAATCGTGGAAGGGGGCTTTGGTGGACAGAATCCCCAATAAAAGTTTCAACTCATTCAGACATGGGGAAAGGGGTCGAATGTTGGATAAACTCAGTTACAGTGACACAAAACAGAACACAGGCAGATCTGGAAGGCTGGGGAACACGAAATGGGAAAAACAGAAAATGAAAGCTGGAAAATATGAACATATTTATGAGATGTGGGATGGACCTCAGGAACTCACCCTGATGATTTAGAACCCAACAGATCAAGAGGTTGAGAGCAAAAATTTCTGAGGTGGCTTGCTGTCTTGAGTTGGACAGAACTCCGGCGACGGCGGCGGCAGTGCGATGGCGGCACGAACGGAAGGCGGCGGCGGAGCTTCACACCCCGAGAAGATAGAACACTTGGAATCCACCAAGTGTAGTAGGGAATCCACCCTAGAAGGCAGCAATCCAGCTGCAATAGGAGAGGGGAGAGAGGGGGGCGCCCTTGGGCTTTGCAATATTCCAAGAATTCTTCTTCATTAATTCTCATAAAATGTGAAATACAAGGTATTTATAAGAAATGCAAAATGACCCTAACTATCCTCAGATCTAGATTAGGGGACGGGTATATAAGGGACATCACATTTAATCCCATGTGGTAAAAAAAAACTATATTAAAAAATGCCTAGTGGAAGGGGGCGCCCCGTTGACTATCTAGCTTCCAACTTGGACTTTTTTAACACATTGTCCCCCCCTTGGTCCAAGTCTTCTAGAAGCCACCTAGGACATTTGACCAGCCCCACATGGACCCCAAGATACCACTTGGACCAATGAGGAAGGGGTGGAGGGTCCTGCAGGACCTACATGGCCTTTTATAAAGAAACCCAAATACTTCTAGGACTAACAAATTGGCTTATAAAGCCTTACAATTGCAAACATGTTTTCCCAAGGATATAAATGTAAATTAAAGGACACAAATGCAATAGAAAAATATCATTGTCCGGTGTTTATTCCTATCAATTCTTCCCGGGTGGGAAGAACTCGACCCCGTCGAGTAAGGGGTGCGGCTGCTCAAGTAGCTCCTGCGGATCCGTCACCAAACCTGGAAGCGCGGAGTACGCTCCACTCCAAATTATCGACACATGCTCATCCCGCATATATTCGATATGCTTACGCTGCTGGGGAATGAGGCTAGAGGTGGACACTCTGAGGTGGGGTCACTCTCAAAGGAGGGAGGCGGCTCAAAGACTCACTAGGAATCACCGCTGGGTCCCTATATGTAACTAGATCCGAGATAGAGAATGGTCGAGTCGATCCCAAATGCCGGTAAGTCCACAACGTACACATTGGATCCGACTTGCCTCGCACTCGAAAGAGACTGACAACGCGAGCGTACAAAGATCGACTCGACTCAACGTATGCAAGCTTCAACTAGACACATGCAGACTTCCAACAGACTGGACGACAACAAAAGGAAAGAAAACAGACTCACACACGACCCTAGACTCATACCTAATGAAGATGCTGGCTACTGAGCATCTTGGATACATGGTGGATCCCCCTGGACATCACTCTTATCCTGAAGGAACTCGTCAGCTAGATCATGCTCGGCCTCATAGCTGACTGGCACTAATTCCGATGGCGAGGTTTCTCCAACCCTCGGGTCCCCAATGACTAGTGATGTACGGGTGGGGCATTGACTAGCAATGTGGCCAAACGCATGGCAGTGATAACACTGCTGTCGCGTCCCACTAGTCTCTCCGATGAGTGGTCCCTTACCCTTATCTTCCTGACGGACTGGAGATGTAGGCAACATAGGGGGAGGTGTGGGTGCCGGAGGACGGGCAATGGATGCCGGTGGTTGGGGTGGAGGTGGATCCCTTGGCGGAGGAGGACGAGGCGTTGGAGCGAATTGCTCCTGACGGGCGCGCTCCAGAGGACGAGCCATGGGGGCTGTCGGATCTGGGCCTAAGGAGCTACGGGGCTCAACACTATAGAGGGGAATGGGTCCCGACCGTTGGATAGACTCAAACTCTCTCTCGAATTGCTCCATCTCGAGAGCAACCTGGTATGCATCCTCCAACTTATCCACCTTACGGCGGAAAAGCTCATACTGTAGGTGTGGTCGTAAACCATGCCGAAATCGGGAAACGATTAGGGAGCTCTCCTCTGTGGCATCACATCGCAGAAAGTATTCATCAAACTCGGCGATGTAATCGGAGATGGACCGATCTCCTTGGGTGAGACTCTGCCACCTGTCTATGAGACACTGGCGGTAAGTGGCAGGGAGCTACTTCTTCCTAAGTTTGGACCTCATCTCTTCCCACGTCTCTACCTAGGGTTCCTGACGGTGAAATAGTAGGTTCTCCATGTTCCTCCAAAAAGTCTGTGCCTACCCTAGCAGCTTCATTTTGGCGAACTTGACCTTCCGATTATCCGACATCTCGAACCACTCGAAATATCGATCCATGCCGGCCTCCCAATCAAGATAGACTTTTGGGTCTAAGGACCCATCAAAAGTGGGAGGGTATACACGAACGGTCTTAAGGGTCCGCTCATCCTCATCCAACTCACGGTTCCGTCGTTGAACATGACGGTCACGACCATATCCCCCGTATTCATTCTTAGACTCATAGTCATGCACCTCGGGGATTTGACGCCTCCTAACATCTATCCCTTGAACCCTTGGAGCAGCATGTTGCTAAACTAGTTCTTGTTGACCATGTGTAGGTGGGGGGGGGGGGTGCCTCGACTGGGCTATCGAGGGTGCCTCGGCTGGGGCTCTCTCTAATGCGGCAACTCTCCCTACCAGGCCCTGAACGGACTGGTCCGACCCTTCGGCCCTATCCTCTAAGGCCTTCATCTTTTCTTCCAGACGTGTTCCTAGGCCATCCACCCGTGTACTCAACCCTTCCATTCTATCCACTCGAGTACTTAACCCGTCCATTCGTTCACTCCGCCCATCCATTTTTCCCATAATAGCTTGGAGCATGTCGGCCACCGATGATGCATCGAGACTAGGGACTCGGGGATCTGCCATAGGTGGTGGTGGTGGTGAGTATTGGGTACCCCTACGCGTGGGCATGCAAAGGACACGGGGTTGGAATGCACCGACCAAAGTGAAGTGATAAACCTAGACTTAACCAATATCTGGTACTTGGCGGAGTCATGGGATCCGAAGATCCTCTCTCGCAAGTGTGCGGCCTTCCCGATAGGCATAACCTATCGTTCGGACAACACCTTTTGATACACCAGGTTATTGGGACGGAAATGCACACCTAGGACAACACTACCCTAGACTTAACCTAGCTCTGATACCAAATTGATGCGGGATGGACAGCGGACTCAACTCCATGTTGATATCGATCCTTGGAGTCTAGACAAGCTCGCGATCGTCCCTTAACGAGGGAAGCATACAGACATGCGCGGTTGAGAAACTGGCAGTGAGCTAGGGTGGTCGGCTCTCTCTAGTGCCCGGATCGGGTCACGGGACGGGTCTCGCTCTCTCTCTCGCAGCGGTGATATAAAAATATAATGAGCTAGGAACCTATCACTCGCAGCGGCATATACAAATAAATACGAGTAAAGAAAATACCGAGTGAAGGAGCGGACACGATACCTCCACGCTCCGGGCGTGGGGAAGATGACCCCGGCCGAACTCGTACTCCCGGTACAATAATTATCAAGAATTACAGAAGTGAATATTTCTGCCCACTCCACGTAGGGAGGTAAAGGGCTACACGTGGGACCCGGGAGTAGTGGGCTCGGGTTGGCGGGCAGCAATTTGGACCGCTCCGATGGTGGCGTATGTCGGCAACTGTGGGGCCCAAGTGCTGCTCGGATCTCCGAACTGGGCGGGGTGCATCCCACTACGATGAGGACTGATGGAGGGGCCGTCCCTAGGAGAGGGATGCCCGGGATCGCCTCGTGGAAGGCGAAGCGGCTCCGACCGTCACGTGGAAGCCTGCTGTCCATGGACCTGAGCTTCTGTTTCAGACATGTGCGCTCCGGCGACAAAATTTGCTGCGACTAGCACGGAAGTCGGATTGGCGCGAAACTAGTGCCGTTGGAAAGCTAACTCGAAGTACTTCAGCCCTCTATTGCTCCAGAAATTTTGTTGGGGCCGTATTTGTGATGGTGGAATTTAGAACAGGAGTGTTCTCAGTCTCAGATCTTGCCAAGCAGATTTAGATTTGACTGAGAACATGCATTAACTGTGACTCAAACTTTGGATTTGCGTGTTAGGTCCTTGATAAAAGTTGGAGAGGGAGAAGTAAGGAAGATGTGGATATTTTTTTGTAATTTATGGTGGAGGTTTGATATGGGAAAAGGATTTTCTAACACTGGGTGGTCGGATCTGGACAGCAGGGACATAACTAATTTGGGATTTGACAGTGATTTTTAGAAAATGTGAACGGGATCCAAAATTCTCAAAAAAATTAGTGGAAGGGGGATTAGGTGGACAGAATCCCCAATAAAAGTTTCAAGTCATTCAGACATGGGGAAATGGGTCGAACGTTGGATGAACTCATTTGTAGTGACACAAAACAGAACACAGGTAGATCTGGAAGGCTGGGAAACACGAAATGGAAAAAATAGAGAACGAAGGCTGGAAAATAGGAACATTTTTATGGGACGTGAGATGGACCTCATGAACTCACCCTGAAAATTTGGAACCCAACAGATCACGAGGTTGAGAGTAAATATTCCGGAGGTGGCTTCCTGTCCTGAGTTGGATAGAGCTCTGGCGACGGCGATGGCGGCACGAACGGAAGGCGACAGCGGAGCTTCACACCTTGAGAAGATAGAACACTTGGAATCCACCAAGTATAGTAGGGAATCCACCCTATAAGGCAACAATCCAGCTACAAGAGGAGAGGGGGGCGCCCTTGGGCTTTGCAATATTCCAAGAATTCTTCATTAATTCTCATAAAATGTGAAATACAATGTATTTATAAGAAATGCAAAATGACCCTAACTATCCTTAGATCTAGATTAGGTGAGGGGTATACAAGGGACATCACATTTAATCCCATGTGGTCAAAAAAAACTACATTAAAAATGCCTAGTGGAAGGGGGTGCCCCCTTGACTATCTAGCTTCCAACTTGGACTTTTTTAACACCTTGTCCCCCCCTTGGTACAAGTCTTCTAGAAGACACCTAAGACATTTGACCAGCCCCACATGGACCCCAAGATGCCACTTGGACCAATGAGGAGGGGTGGAGAGTCCTGCAGGGCCTACATGGCCTTTTGCAAAGAAATCCAAAGACATTGTAGGACTAACAAATTGGCTTATAAAGCCTTACAATTGTAAATATGTTTTCCCAAGGATATAAATGTAAATAAAAGGACACAAATGTAATAGAAAAATATTGGTGCCCGGTGTTGATTCCCATCACCTTAGCAGCAACCAAGGCCTCCTTTACCAGCGACTTCGCTCGGGACTGCTTTCTAGCCTTGGGCAGAGGTGTAGTGGTGGGGGCCGAATCCGCCGCCTCGAAGTGAGGAGGCTTCAGTACGAATCGGAGAAGATTCCTATAATGGGACAACAGGATGCCAGACGGGTGCTCTGCAAAAAAAAATCATCATCAATCAACACCATGAACACCATGAAGAGGCATAACTGCAAAAGCAGAAATAGGAAAGCACTGTACCAGGGGGCCCGGTGTACAACCGCAGTGACAATGGCCAGTAGGTCAGAGACGGCTCCTTGTCCCGGCGAGCTGCTTCCCGAACCAACCAGCAGACATCACCAACTTTCACGCAGCAATCTACCAGATGAGCCAGGTCCGCATGCTACTTGAAGGCGAGGTGGCAGTAAAGGTTGAAGTGGTCCATGCCCCACTCGTCAGCATAATGAAAAGAGACGTTCAGACGCTTGTCAAAAATGGCAACCGTCGGGTCCTCCACCTTCAATCCATGCGTTCAGAGAAGAACATATAGCCATGTCGTGTCTTTGTAATTCTCGGGCCTTCACTCTTCTCTCCTCATGAAGGTGTGATAAGGACATGCCGGGTCTGTCTCAGGACGCCAGCTTCATGCAGGGGTGCCCTCTTCTTCTATCGGGAAGGGGTAATTAATGAGGTCCAAACGGTCCGTCCCAACCCGACATAGATGCACAAGAGTCTTTTTGAACTCATCCTTGGCAACAAGTAGCATCTTTATCCGGGCATTCCACCACTTTATATAGTCTACCGTCACCGTTAGAATTCGGCTGGGCACCGGCACCCTGAACGTGGATTTATCGGTCCGATGGACGTAATCCCACCAGGTCTGGGCGTGCTCAGCAGTCGGGCTGCCTCGAAGACTCCGTAAAGGCAGAGCAAACTGTGCGCTGCACACAGGGATATGCTGATCATACCCAAAATTTCACCCGAAGCGGAAGGGGTAGTATGGTTCCAGCAGCAAGGTGTCTCCTTTCCTGAAAACCAACACGCTCGGGCGGATAGACAACGCCCAGTCGAGAAGCTCTGGCTCTAACAGCAGGCAGATCACTGTCTGCTGGCTGATCGGGTGAGGGTACTTCTCCACCTAGTCATCCCGACACTCCCTTTTGCTATTCACCAAGGGACTAGTGTGGGCGGCCAGAGAGCAAAAATGAATGGTGCCCGGTGAGTCATGAAGAACAGTTGTAAGCCTGCCATGTATGTTGTACAGTTTCAAAGTCGTCGAGCTCAACCCCGGGTTGGCAAATTCTAGCACACGCGGGAATAGCCCCCAAGACTGAATAGTGCATGGAGCGTACTCGGGGAATAGAGAGCAGACCCAGGCGTTGAAGAAATGCGTTGGGCCGATGAACCGGGCCAGGCGTGGGAGTTGCTGCACACTAACGTCCCCCAGCATCTTGTATATCAGGCATAATGCGGCCGGGCATAATGATAGCTTAATGCCCCATGCCATCTGGCAAGCACGATAGATCGCATCTGGCCGGACGACTGTCTCGTCCCCATACGGCAAAGCGAAAGAACAAAGCCAGTACGTTAGAAAGGCTGCACAATGCGTCATTGGATCTACCCCTGTTGGGTTAGCACCGCTCCGGCGCCCCTTTGACGCTGGGAGTTTCACCTCTGCCCTGCTCTTGCTGCGTTTCTCTCGGGCTACAGCGGTGCCTACGTAGGGGAAGTCATCATATTTAGTCAGTCTGTCGAAAAAATACTTTAGCCATAGGCTCAGACGGACCCTCTTGCGGTCACCACGGGGAGGCTGCTTCCCACCGTGTGATGATTGATACAACTCCCGGTATGCCTTCATAAGATATCGATAAGAATATCCGAGTGCATAGATGCCATCCCCATCTGTCTCATCCTTGATCAGATCGGGGAGGCATACTTCCTCGTACGGCTCCCCGTCAATGGGCAAGCCGCTCAGCTGATGGAGGCTCCACAGGTCCAGCGAGGTTTCACCCTCCGCAGTATAAAATGTGTTCAGCTCAGCATTGAAGACTTCTATCATCCCACAGCAGAGGCCTTTGGAAATTGGGTAGCTGTACCGGGAGGCATAAACGCTGTGATACACACCGGCTCGGATGAGCAAGGGAGCGTAGTTGAACAACACATAGTCGGTAAATTCCACTGCTCCCTCCCGGAAGACATGGGCGTCTTGAACCTTGAGTTCAGCAAACCAGCCCAAGGCCAACTCATGCTTGAAGTGGATCGCCAAGCAATCCAAAATATAGGGCTCTTCCCGATATCCCCACATCAACGGAGCCAGAAATAAACCAAAGCAAGGCTGCTCCTTCTGCACCCGCCCTGTCACATTGTCCCAACGGGCGGGAATAAATTTCGGTGCCCGTACTAATTTATTCTCCATTGGCGTCAATGCTTCCAGCCCTAGTATGGGCTTCCACTCCCGTGGTTCTCCCACCATATACATCGGCACGCTCCGGTGAACGCTGTATAGCAGACTATCTTGGGACTGTATGATGGCGCTCTTAGCGCCCCGCACAGCTCTGAAGTCCCTCCTGTCCCGGTGGCGGAGGTGCTTCAAAAAGTGAAGGAGGTGCTTGTCCTTGGGATGGTCTCTCCGGTATTCGCCAGCCTGGTCAAATGTGAAGCCTTCGCCAGTCAATGCAATGCGGTTGAATTCCATAGTGCTGGTCTCAGAATCTGATGACTCGGCTAGCAGAGCCACCTCGGCATGTTCACGGTCAAGATCCTCCACGTTGTGCCATGTAACTGCAGGAATGGCCAGAGATGGAGCAGGCTTGGCACTGGCGGCAATTGAGGAAGAAGAACCACTCGGGGCAGCCATTTATCTGCAAGGTGCAAAAAATTTAGAGTCAGAACAAGTCCCAAGCAAAGACAAAGGGAAAAGGACTATAAAAGGCTACACTACAATTAAAATGAACAGGACGTCGAGAAATTTTGACAAAATTTCAGCAGAGTCTCCCCTAGGTCGGAGGCGTAAAGGAAAGACATGGGTGCTCGTCCACAAGGAGTGACGGCCCCAACAAAAATCACGACGTGCATAGAAGGCAACACCGGATGCTCCTTCAGTTCAAGTTGGCCACTGCTTCACCGGCGCACTCCTGATGCCCATACCTGGCATACCCCCCGGGTACGTCCACTGGTACACCCTCTGTGCCCCTACCTGGCACAGTCTCCTGTGCCTCCACCGGCACAGCCCTATCACCTCGCTACCCGGCACACCCGTGCCCCCCGTTCCACCGGCACACTCGTGCCTCCTCGCTATCTGGCACACCCGTGCCCCCCATTCCACCAGCACACCCGTGCCCCTATCTCAGACACACCCGTGCCCCCTTATCTCTGGCACACCCATTCCCCCCTCACCACTAGCACACCCTGTGCCCTTTGCCACCGGTACACACCCGTGCCCTCGCTACCGGCACATTCCGGAGCACTTCCACCGACGCGCCCGTGACTGCGTCCACCCCACGCCGGAGGAGAAGAAGAAGAAAAAAAGAAGAAACAGAAGAGAAGAAGAAGGGAAGAAGGGGGAGGAGAAGAAGAAGGAAGAGGGAAGAGAAGGGAGCCTAGGGCTCCGTCGTCCTCTGAGCGAAAGAGAGAGGAAGAAGAAGAACAAGAGAAGAAGAAAGAATGAGAAGAGAAGAAGAAGAAGAAGAAGAGGAAAGGAGGAGAGGAAGAGAAGAGAAGGAGGAGAGAGAGGGGCACGGTGGCCTCCTCACCCCGGCGAGAACGGTGACGGCGTCCGGTGGCGGATGAAGAGGGCGACGGTGGTAGCCGAAGAGCCGAAGAGAGAGAAAGGAGAGGGAGAGTTTTTGAGGGAGAGAGGGGGAGCTCGAGCGGGACACCCCGCCCCCCTTTTATAGGGACTTCAAAAAAGAAAAAGAGAGAAAAGAAAACAAAAAAGAGAGAAAGAAAAGAGAGAAAGGAAGGAAAAAGAAAAAAAAGAAAAAGAGAAAGGAAAAAAAGAGAGAGAAAAGAAATAAAAATAATAAATAAATAATATATATATATATAAACGTATATTGAATAAAAAAAGAGAAAGAATAAATATAGTAATATATACATGATACATATATATATAATAATACTATATATATATATATATATATATATATATATATATATATATATATGTATATGTACATAATAATGTATCTTTGTTGCGCGAACACACCGACGGGCAGCGCGGGCAAAGGAACCCACGAGCACCGCCTGGCTCATCCTTCACTCGCGCTGCCCGTGGGTGGGGGGTATTTGTGGACATATAAAATTATACGTCCATACGTCCTACCTAGGTCTCACATTGGTGTCAAAGCTAAAGAGAGAAGACTCGGAGAAACTGGCTACCCAGGGCTCCGGAGAATACTACCGTCTCGCAAATCCTCACATTTGCACGGGCGCATTAAATGACAAAGAAGACACAGGATACCCTCCTGAATTTAGACACTGCTATGAATCCAACTTTGGGTCCCTGGCGGTGAAGGATGTCCCAAAGAAATTCACAGTTCTGAGTTCTTGAAAATTGAGATCAACGCCTTCCACGGCACACACCCTGAAGTGCTGCTAACGACACACTCTCAAGTGCCCCAGCGGCATACGGCTTTCGTCTCCCTCGGACCCCGGGTTCGGGAATATTAATGATGCCTCCGTAGGTCGGGCTTCGCCCTCAGGGGGGGGTTACTCCCCCCGTCATTGTTATTGCCCGACCCTACTTTGGGCCAACACCTCATCGAAGTCACCCGTTTGGCCATCGAGATATGATCTCATCTTCTTATCAAAATTGCCGTCTCCTGGCAGACATGTGCACGGGTTTGCTTTCGCTGCCGTCTTGTTTTCTACACGGCCCTTTGTCCGGACATGGAATGGTCCGTGAGTGACCAACATAATCTTAGCATTCATATTCCGATGCGGGCTTTTAGCATAGTTCGACTGTCCCTCTCTTCTTGCATTAATAAGTAATTCTTTCGACCGTAGGGCCCTTATTCCCGACAATCAATCAAGGGTGTTCCCCTCTTCGAGGGGATGTAAACGACACTGTGACCTTGGTCTTGGTCCCGACCCAAACTACATAATTGTCTGATTAGTCAGATCGAGCGCACCATGGGTTTCCATGAAGCCCGAATAAATCGTCACTTTGTGACTAGCACGCCCACGCACTAATAAATAAATAAACGCATCCAATAAACCAATAAACCAATAAATAATTGTTTAAATAAAAAGTGCATCCACACCTACCCGCACCTGTTCGCTTGGAATTTCAGGTACGACCAGGGGATCCCGCCGAATCAGGAATTCCCTTTGGCGAGCAGGTCGTATAAAGGTCGGGACAGCCATCTGTTAGTAGCTGCCTAGTGGGACTTCAACTGCTGCAGGGAGCTAGAATGATTACCGACGCTGTGGTTGGACCGCTGCAGGAGATTTGATGTCCACTATGCTAAGTGGTGGTTTGAGCACATCGACCTATACCGCCAGAAGGCTTCGGTGATCCGGAAAGCCAAGGAGAGTCGACTTCTGAGGGAGGACCTGCCTCTTATTCCGCTGGCTGATGAGTATTTGAGGGCTCGCTTCTCCCGGATCGGCCGGGAGGTGGAGCGGCATGCACAATAGTGGCCCCGGAGCAGCCAGGGTTCTTCGTCAGCGGCTCGAGGTTGTAGCGGGGCCCTCAAGCCCTGAGGCCGGTGCAGGTTGGGCTTGCGGGAGCTGGAGGTAGGGCATCTAGGTCGAGGGCGTCAAAAACTTGGTGGATCTAGTTCCAAGCTGATTGCGGCTTTGGAAAGAAGGGTTCCTTGGGCCGGGTGCTCCCAGAGGGGAGCTTCACTGACACCGCGGTCTATGATTGGAGAGGCCATATCGCCCACGTGATAGGGTCAGCTAGACCGGTGGAGTTTGCCTCTCACATCGAGTGTGCCTACACACTGAGAGACGTCAGAGAGGCAGTTACGAAGGCTGCCGGGGTTAAAGCCGGAGCACCTGGTTCCTTTGCCGTTGACTCCTTTTGTGACCTCAAGTGAGATACTTTCTTTAGCATATTGTCTCAGTCTTGTCATCTTTCGATGTATATGACTGAGATGTTGTGTGTTGTTGTGTTTCTTTAGCAGGCTCTGCGGCGGAGGGGGATCATCCCTCTATAGAGACGTCTTCTGGGAGCGGAGACGGAGGCTTTCAGCCTAGGCGGAAGCGACCTTGAGTAGATGCTGGAGCGGTGGAGGATGGGGAGTCCTCTCGGGGACTCGGGGTTGGCGAGCATATAGAGGCGGAACCGGCTCTGAGTAAGCACCATGTCCGCCCTTTGCTTTTTGTTGATTTAGCCATTATGATTGACTATCCCTACACTGGTTGACTAGTGTCCTTGCAGCTCCGCTGGAGACTGGGGCGGTAGTGGCTTTTTCACCGCCCATGGAGGTCGATCCTTTGCCCGACGACGGGGTCAAGTGTGAGATCGATGTTGTTGCATTTCTTCACGTGATGGACAAGGCTGGCCTCAACGTCGAGACGTTCCTTGACTTTGAGTCATGGAAGGCCTCCGAGGACATCCTGACGGGTAGAGTCTTCTCGGACTGGATATGTTCTGCTTATGGCTGTGCTTTCTTTTGGAGGCTGACATAGCTACATGTTTCGTGTAGAGACGGCAGGGATGCCGGGGGCCGTGGCCCCTCCTGAGGCAAGAGATGAGGTGCCCACCCGTGTCGAGGAGCAGGAACCTGCGGCCACCCGGGACGGCTCCGGTAAGTGCCGAGCCATCCTAAGGAGACTTGTCTTCCCGTTTGTCTGGTGTCTGGTGGACTGAAGTTGTTGACTAGTTTGTGATTTTGTTTGCCAGGTGAGGACCCAGCTGTTGCCCTGGAGATGATCCAGCAACTGATTAGCACTGGCTCGTCGGGGGCTCTCCTCTCTTTCGAGGGTGAGCCAGGGGTGGCGGGTAGCCTGGTCGCGTTTGCTGCCAGGGACGCATCTGGATTGCTACCACAGCTATTGACGGGGACGCCGCTCCCTCCTTTTCCAACCATTGTCTCAGCTTGCACGGTGGGGCTGGCTAGGTCTTCCACCATGGGACCCTCAGGTACGTGACTAGGGCTTAGCCATTCGTGGTGGGCTTTTTGTTTCGCCCGTCAATGCTAAGCTTCTTTTGGCGTTGGTCACAGGTACCTCCTCCCCCTTAGATGAGGGTGAGATTCCTCGTGACTTGGTTGGAGTGGCAGGGGGAGAGCCTACAGCGGCGACTCCGACTGGGGAAGATGCAGAGATCATCAATATAGAGAGGATCTCCGAGGGGAGCGCCCCGATTGGTGAGCCTTGTGTAAAGCCCTGAGCTGGATTATTTTCTTTATGTGAGGTCAGGTTGTGTGCTGACCCTGTTGTTTTATTAATCCGTAGGGGCTTCTAGTTCCACCACCTCCGGTAGTTCTTTGGAGACTTCTTCAGGCTCCTCAAGTAGCGGGAGCTTCATTATGGAGACAGAGGAGAGCTTAGACTCCTCTTCTTTTGGGGCCTCTTCCACCGAGGGGGCTGAGGGGGAGGCTACTTCTGGAGGTGCGTGGGGTCTTTCTTTCCCCTCTTTAGCACTAGTTTATGTTTTCCGACGGAATACTGATGCTTCTGTATGGTGTGTAGTGCTAGAGTCAGGGGAGGAGCGTGTGCTAGCTCCTAGTGCCGATGGTCGGGAGGAGGTCCCCGACATTCCTGCGGCTTCTGGAGGGGACAGGGCTATGGGAGAAGGCTCCCGAGTTATCGAGGAGTCTCTGCCTTCTACGACCACGGTGAGTGAAGCCATAGGCATGGGGGGTTTGCTCTGGGTAAGGAATGAGAACTCCTTTTTTTCAGCTTTTCCACCTTATTTTTCCTGGAAAGTTTCATATGTACTTCTCACTTTCCCTTTTTGTTGTTTCTGGGCAGCCTCCATTGGCGTGCTAGCGGGGATAGGCCAACTCCTCCCTGAGTTTGGAGGTTGAGTGGCCCACTTCCGTTGCACCATCGGAGCCATTGGTGGATGTGAGTATGGGTGCCTCCCTGCTTCAGCGAGCACGGGGCTACATCTAGAGCAACCCCCTCCTGTCTCCGGAGGGCTTGAGGCAGCACCTGATAGAGTGCACCCTGGGCTACCACATCCTTGTTTTCCCACGTGAGCTTTGGATGTCCGGGCTGGCCGGGATATGGGTGGAGTACCTACGGCTTCGTCAGATGCAGGAGCAGAGGACCCAGAGGCTGGCAGCCATCCGGGAGGTGCAGGGGCAGCTGGCTCAGCTCGAGTCGGCTGTGGCTGAGCAGAGGGGCCACATCGAGGCAGCTGAGTCCTTCCTTTGAGGCCAAGCTGTTCCGCTGGCGGAGGCCGAGAGCAAGGCCGAGGCCATGAGGAAGGCCTTGGAGGAGCAGTTGTCGACCATAGGGCGCGCCAGGGCTGAGTGGAAAGCGGCTGGGAGCACGGTCGAGGCCGGTGCTCAGCTCTTGTCCACTCTCGAGGCGGAGCTTGTGGCTGTGGATTGTAATCTAGCAGTGTTAGAGGGAAGCGAGCTGTGATTTGATTGTACCTCTTTCCCCGTTTTGTTATGTTGCTGGGTTGTATGTATTTTGTCACCCCAAGGGAATGTCTTGGGATCCCTTTATAAAGTATGAATGACAAGCTTCCGGATTTCTCTCGCCATTTCTTGACTCGTTCCACCTTTTTTCTTTCTTGTGGAATAATGCTGGATGTAGATACTAGCGACCACGTACTGTTAATCGTAGTTGATTCTTCTACTATATTCTGGTGCTGGTGACAGGGAACTGCGTGGTTGAATCCGGGCAGTGGACCGGACACTGAGTGTTAGTTAGTGTTTGTCGGATACTGGGTACACAGGAAGACCTAAGCACAGGGTACTGGGGACTGAGCACTGGATAAGTGCTGAGTGTTGAGTACTGGGTACTGGAGACTGGATACTTGGTATTGGAGACTGGGTACTGGAGGCTGAGTGCTGGGTATTGGAGACTGAGTGCTGGGTACTGGAGACTGAGTGCTGGGTATTGGATGCTGGAGGCTAACCCCGAATGAGATGTTGGCCTACATTGCTGGGAACTGGGGCTGAGAGCCGACCCATTCGAGTGAGATGGCATGTATGACTGGAGATAGGGGGATAGATGCTGACCTGTGAGGGTGCTTCAACCTATATTGCTGGAGCTGTTAGGTCTGTGGGGTTGAAGCTGGGGCTGGCCAGCTAACAGCCATGGAGACGTAGACAGAAGCTGGGACTGGGATTGAAATTGGTGTTAGAATGGAGGCTGGGACTGGCCGGCTGACCGTTTGAGGTACTATAGCCGGAGGTCGGAACTGGAGGTGGATCTGGGATTGGAACTGGTGTGGAGACCAGAACTGGAGCTGGCCGGCTAACCATTTAAGGTGTTGAAGCCAGAGGCTGGAACTGGGGTTGGATCTGGGACTGGAACTGGTGTTGAGATCAGAATTAGAGCTGGCCGGCTGACTTTTTTAAGTGTTGTAGCCGGAGACTGGAACTGGGGTTGGCTCTGGGACAGGAACCGGTCGGCTGACCGTTGAGGTGGGTAGCCAAATATTGGAACTGGGAACTGGTGGTGGCCAACCCTCGGGGGTGTGACGGCCATCATATTGTGTAGTGGTGTTGAGTGATGAGTATGCATTTATACATGTTAATTAATGTTATATCACGCTTTTATGAACTTTAATATGTATCATTATGCATTTATCACACTTAATAATAATTTAAAGTAAAATATTTAATTTTATGGAATTAAGTAATTTTAATGAATAAATTTACTCATTTTGCAGGGACAAAGAAGACGATGGCAAGAAATACTAGTCTGCACAATAACAGGTCAAAGTCCGTTAAAGATGGAAAGAAAAAAAAATAAAAGTATAAATGGGCCAAAGGCCCATGGGTTTGTTAAAATAAAGAAAAAAATAGGAAAGAAAAAGAAATAAAAAGAAATAAAAAATAAAAAGAAATAAAAAGAAAAAATAGTAGCAACTGGCTTTTCAATACTATATAGATATATATACATCTATTATATATATATATATATATTAAGACTTCACGTAAGGCTTCATAGTAAGGCTTCATTTAACGTGAAAAGCTTTCACGTTGCATGCTTTTGCATGCTTAACATGCAAGCCATGCAGGGGCAGACGATGCAAAGCGGCCAAGGCTTCATGCGACGTGCGGGCTTCACACTTGCGAGCGCTGAAGGGCGAGTTCCACGCGGCCATCCAAGGCGGCTTGGTCTTCAACGGCAGCTTCACGTCGGCAGGCCCAGGAGGGAAGTTCTCGCGAGCAAAATGGCTGTCAAAGGTGGGCTTCAGCAGGTCCTCACGCGAACACGAGCATCATGCGTTGGCTGGTGGACTGCTTTCTCGAAGGCGGCTTCAGCAGGCGAAGGCGGTTGGTGGCGTGGCGGGCGTGCCAAGCGCTGTTGGCAGCAAAGTCAAAGGCACATATGGCATCACGCAGGGCACGCCGGTCTCCAATGGCAGGTGCAGGCTTGCTTCACATAGGCAACAGGCGCAAAGTCTTCACGTGGGCATATTTTATGTCAAACATCTCAAGTAGTCACCCCTTCAAACGCAGCTAAAGTCTTCAAAAGCTGCCATTCACATGAAAAAAAAGAGAGAAAGAAGTTAGATTTTCAAACTTGACATCTTGAGTGTTCAAACGGGAATAGTGTTTACCTTAGAGTCTATAAAAGAAAGCATGGGGAGTAGATCTCCTCCCCCCCCCCCCCACTCTTGTTACGTAGATAGTATGCTTCCTTTTTATTCTGTTTCCTTAGTGTTAGGATTAGCCTCTCTTCCCCCTCTCTGGTTACGTAGATTTCTCCCCCTTCTCATAGTTAGGCTCTCACCCTCCATTAGTTAGTGTTAGAATAAGATTTATTTTCCTTTCTATCTCAATTTCTCATTGTTCTAGTTTTATTGTAATTTATTTGCTGTGTTGTAAATTTTATACACTTGTAAGTTTACTTTAATTTTTGTTTAATGTTATTGGTGTTGTTATTTTCATTTTTACTTAGCACAATTTTCCCTTTCTTCCATCTATCTCTCTCTCTTCATATTCTTCACACATCCCTATGGCGGAGTTGCTTCTCTTAGTCCTCTCACGGCGACATTTAACTCCAAAGCGGGGCGACAATCAAAGGCTCGGCACGGCGTGGCGGCGTCAATCTTCCAATCCTCAGCTCATTTCTTCCCTTATCCTTTTAATTTGAAGTTGTACTTTTAATTTTCATGGTTGTAATTTTCATTTTCATAGCAATAAAATTCATTTTTTTGGTAAAATTGTGTTATTTTCTCTCTTTCTAAATTCACTTCTTTAACCCTCTCATATTCTTTAGTTAGATTAATTTCTAATATTTATTTCATACAATTTATTTTTCATTAGTTTAAACTCACTCAAAAATTCACTCTTCAAAACATAAGATTTTTTCAACTTATTTAAAATGAAATCTTTCTTTCCCATGGGATCGACCCGTATTCACCACTTTGCTTGAATTTTAATATTTTTAAGTGAGTGAGTTTGGTAAATTTTTAAATTGTGGCACAATATTTTTAACGACGAGTGTTTGTGCGCATCAATTTTTGACGCCGTTACTGGGAACAAAATTTTTTTTTAATGGTTGGAAATTCTTGTGTTTGATTTAGATATTTGTATATTAATTTTTCTATTTTTATTTTGCAGAAAAAATCAGAAAAAAAAATTCACATAAATTCGGATATGAAAATGTCAGAAAATAAACTGTCACAGAAGCGTCGTTGAAAGCTTGAACTGTAATAGAAAGCTGGAAATCAAAAAATCTATGAAATTCAAGTGTCGCTAAAGGTAAGTAAACGTAGGAAAAGGTCCAAAACTGTTTATTTTTGAAAAATTCTGAAAAAATCTGAACAATACCTAAAAAATCTATAAAAATTCTAAAAAATCCGAAAACCTAAAAAACACAGAAATCATGATTTTAGGCTTTATTCTTCGTTAGTTTGCATGATAATTAACATATTTAGTTGTTATTTGTATTTTATCTATCTCTCTTTTTGAAAAAGAAGAAAATAAAAAAATAACTTTCTAAAAATCTAAAAAAATTAGAAATCTAGAAAAACTTCACAAATATAATTTTAGGCCTTATTGTTCAGTATATTTGCATGTTGTTTGATATTTTTAGTTCATATTTTTTATTTATTCATCTCTTCTTATAAATTTTTTTTAAAAAATTCAAAAAAAATCAGAAATTAGCAAATAAAGAGAAAAAAATTATCTCATGTTATAATGTCCTCATTTTAATTGCATCAATTTCATGCATTGTGCATTTAGTTGAGCATTTTTTTATTTCGCATCATTTAAAAAAAGAAAAAAATCACCATCTCTCTTCTTCCTTATTTCCCCTTTTAAGGGCAACATAGGCACACCTCTCTGGGAATTGGAAGGACCCTCCACTGAGCACTCAATCTCTTTGGATTGGAATTTCTTTTTCCAAGACCTCCATAAGTCTATGCTCCCGTAGATTCCCTCACGGAAGCCGGGTAAGTTGTACCAAGAAGCACCCCAGAGTTAGATTGACCTTGGAAGGTTAAAAAGAAGTTTTGGAATTTGTTACTATTTTGAAAAACTGGTGTCTAAGGCTAGAGGTCAACGGTAAACACCATAAGGGGACTTATAGTTATTTAATTAGGTCTCTACGAAAGTAGGGGGAGCCTCCCACAACCCCACCTCTTACATGGCTGGTGAACCAACTTGGTAGTAGGTCCCGACTCCTCTTTTATAAATAAAAAAAAGTAAAACAAAACCATCATGTTTGCATTCATATAGTGATTAATTCATAACATTTACATTTAGTAATTCATTTATCACCTAATTCTTCAAAAATTAAAAAAATCATCATCATTGTTGCATAAACCATTCATTTAGGAATTAATTCATTGCATTGTTTCAATAAAAAAATAAAACAAAACATAACAAAACAAAAAGATTTTCTTGTAAAATAAAATAAAATAATAAAAAATCATCAAAATAGAAAAAATCATTAAAAAGCATCACTCTTTCTTGGGCCTTTTGCATTGTCACTTTCACTTTTGTTCAGGCCCATTAATGGATTCTTTCATGTTCAACCATGCGGGCTATTTGAATTCAAATCTTTCATTTGCTCATTGTCATCAAACTCCTTCACTCTTCCACAATGGGGTTCACAATTCATCTTTCACCCAAGAACCATATCAATTGTCATCGAATTTTTTCACCTCTTTTTCTCACACAAATCCATATCCTAGGTGGAAAAATCAACAATCATCTTCTTGGGCACATTACCAAGACCCCATTCAAAATCCTTCAAACTTACACTTTTCAGATTGGGCTTCATATTCCAATGATCCTTACAATCAAGCTCATTCCCAAGGACAACCCATCTATTCACATTCACCTCAGTACCAGACTGATTCTTATTCTGATCTTTATTCACCTCAGTCTGAGTACAACCCAACACATCCAGCTCTCCCACAATCAAATTTTAATAAGGAGGATAGGTTCAACCAAATGACTCAACTAATCTGGACCAATCAGTAGTCCCTTAAAGCTCAGAGCCAAATTATCCAAGCCCAACTTGACCAACTTGATAGAGAGCTTGAAATGGACCAACATGCTAGCCCCCTCACGAAAAATCTTGAAAACCCATTTCCTGATTATGATTATAATATCAACTTGAATGATCCATCTAACAATTCTCAATTCAACAACTCTCAATAATTTTCGACGATGAGGATAATATGGAGCAGCCATATCAGAAAAATTGGGGAGAAGCTAATAAATCTCAATTTGTAATGGCCAAGGAAAATAACGATAAGTCTAAGTTGGGGGAAGAACCAGAGAATAATGAAAATCAAATTTGGGCCCCAAACTCTAATGACTATTATGATCCAGCCCAACATACAAATCATTCCCCTCCTTGCTATTCATCTCTTCCACCCACAGATAATAACCCAGATGATCAATTAAATCAGTTAATTCTTCAAAGTCAATCCCTCCAAGAGCAAATCAATAGGCTGACCGAGGAAGTCAAAAACATGGAGGGAGATGAATTCTTTGATTACTCTGGACCCAGTCCTACTCATCAAATTCTTGATATTGACTACGATCAATCCTTGAATTACCATTATCATAACTCTGCCATGGCCGGTCCCAAGCCCGGGTGAGAAAAGAGGAGGGTTTGCGTTAGGTCGACAGCCAGCAGTAAAATTTTGTCACATCTCCAACATGAATTCTGATCCAAATACATTATGTGCTAATGCTAGGGCGTTCCCCGTAAGCGACGCGTTACATCGGAACCCGGATGGAATGACAAGTGAGCAAGGGCTAGCTAGGGCGTCCCCCGTAAGCGACGCGCCGCAATGGCGCCCGATTGTGGTGTCAAATAGGCAAAGGTTCTCGTGTGGGGTTGGACGCACACGGGTAAAGAAGCAAGTCCAAAAATATAGGATCCGTCTAGCTACTTGGAATATAGGAACTTTAACGGGTAAGGGTTTAGAATTAGTTAAATTAATGAAGGACAGGAGGGTTAACATAGCTTGTCTACAAGAAACTAGGTGGAAAGGACATAAAGCTAAAGACATTGATAGGTATAAAATTTGGTATACGGGTAATAATAACTCTAGAAATGGTGTTGCTATAATAATAGATAAAAACTTAAAAGACAGAGTTGTGGAAGTAAATAGATTGGGGGATAGACTAATGGTAATTAAACTTATCTTAGGTGATGATATTTTGAATATAATTAGTGCATATGCACCTCAAGTAGGATTAGAAGAGAGTATTAAAAAGCAATTTTGGGAGGCTATTGATAGTTTGATCCAAAATATCCCTAGTGAAGAGAGAATCTTTATTGGAGGGGATCTTAATGGTCATGTGGGTATAGATAATAGAGGCTATGAGAGGATTCATGGAGGGCTTGGTTTTGGTAATAGAAATGATATGGGTAACACTATTCTTGATTTTGCTATGGCCTATGATCTAGCAATTATTAATACCTTTTTTAAGAAGTGGGACGAACACTTAATAACATACAAGAGTGGAACATATATAAGTCAAATTGACTATTTTCTCATTAGGAAGGTCGATAGAATTTTATGTAAAGATTGTAAAGTTATTCCTAGTGAGAGTCTAGCCCCTCAACATAGATTGTTAGTAATGGATGTCACTATCCCTAAATTCAAAAGAAATATCATTATAAATAATTATTCCAAGATTAAATGGTAGAATTTAAAAGGTAAAAGTTTAGAAACTTTTAAAAATCATCTATTAAAGGAAAATATTTAGAATTTAGAACAAGAAACTAATATAATGTGGAATAATGTTACAAATTGTATAACGAGGGTTGCAAAACAACTCTTAGGCGAATCTAAAGGTAAAAAGAACTTAGAAAAAGAGACTTGGTGGTGGAGTGAGGAAATTCAAAATACCATTAAAGTAAAAAAGGAATGCTTTAAAGTTTGGCAAGCTAACAAAAATGCTCAAACCCTAGAAGCGTATAAAATCGCTAAAAAGAGAGCTAAGAAAATAGTCAGCGAAGCCAAATCAAAGGCATTTGAAGATTTATATAATAAATTAGGAACCCGAGAGGGTGAAAAGGACATATTTAAACTAGCTAAATTAAGAGAAAGGAAAACTAGAGATTTAGATCATGTTCGGTGCATTAAAGGTGAAGATCAAAGGGTTTTAACTAAGGATCTTGAGATTAAAGGGAGGTGGTATAGCTATTTTCAGAAGTTACTTAATGGAGATTCCGTCAAGGATTTATCTTTAGAAGGTACCCAAGAGTCTACAATATTTGATAAATATCAATATTTCAGGCGTATTAAGATGTCAGAAGTGGAGGATGCTTTAAGGAAAATGAAAGTGGGCAAGGCTTTAGGACTAGATGGCTTACCTATTGAAGTATGGAAAGGCCTAGGAGATATTGGTATTCAGTGGCTAACTAAATTTTTTAATAAAATTTTAAAGGAACGGAGAATGTCAGAAGTTTGGAGAAAAAGTGTTGTAGTTCCTTTCTATAAAAATAAAGGAGATATTCAAAGTTGTAATAATTATCGTGGAATTAAGCTTATGAGTCATACTATGAAACTTTGGGAAAGAGTAATTGATAAACGCCTTCGTGGTATGACTACTGTGTCGGAAAATCAGTTTGATTTTATGCCAAATAGATCTACTACAGAAGCTATTTTCTTGCTACGGCAGCTAATGGAGAAGTATAGAGAGATGAGAAAAGATTTGTATATAGTTTTTCTTGATTTAGAGAAGGCGTACGATCGAGTACCGAGAGAATTGATTTGGTGGACATTAAGAAAGAAAGGAATCTCTCAAGGATATGTTGATTTGATTAAGGATATGTACGGCGGTGCTATTACTAGTGTTCAAACTATTACTGGGGAGACTGGTGAATTTCCCGTTTTTATATGTTTGCATCAAGGTTCTGCACTAAGTCCGTATCTCTTTGCCTTAGTTATGGATGAAGTAACTAAACAATTGCATGAGGATATCCCTTGGTGTATGCTATTTGCAGACGATATTGTTTTAATTGATGAGAGTATTGATGCTCTAAATGCTAAGTTAGAGCGTTGGAGACTTGCCTTGGAGTCTAAAGGTTTTAAAATTAGTAGGAGCAAGTCAGAATTTATGCACTGTAATTTTAGTAATGGGAGAGTGGTTCAGGAAGACATGGTTCTAATTGATGGACATAACATTCCGAAGAGTAGTAGCTTTCGAAACTTAGGGTCTATCATACAAGAGAATGGGGAGATTTATGATGACGTTACACATAGGATTAAGGCAGGCTGGTTAAGATGGAGAAGTGCATCAGGTGTCCTTTGTGATCGTCGTATGCCTGTGAAACTCAAAGGGAGGTTTTATAGAACGGCTGTGAGACCCGCTCTGTTATATGGTACCGAGTGTTGGGCAGTACGAAAGGAACACATCCACAAAATGTGTGTAGCAGAGATGAGGATGTTGAGATGGATGTGTGGCAAGACTAAGAAAGACAAGATTAGGAATGAGCGCATCCGTAAGGACTTAGGGATAGCTCCAATTGATAGTAAAATGAGAGAAAATAGACTCAGGTGGTTTGGACATGTGTTTCGTCGCCCTAACTCAGCCCCGGTTAAAAGATGTGATCAAATCTTAGTGGATGCTAGCAAAAGAGCTCGAGGAAGGCCTAAAATGAGATGGTGCGATGTTATTAGGAAGGACATTAGTTCCTTGAGTTTAAATATGAATATTGCACTTGATAGAAATCTTTGGCGGAACAGGATTCATGTAGCCGACCCCAATTAATTGGGATAAGGCTCTGATGATGATGATGATGATGATGATGATAACATTCACATCCACTATGACTCAGACTCAGAAAATGAAGGAATTATGGAGAGATCTTGTTAGGAAAATTTGAACGAGGAACCTAGAAAATTTGAGGGGATTGAAGAATTTACTAGAAAAGAAATGAAGGAAGGTGATGAATAAATGAATGATCATATTCCCCCTCCTAAAATTGAATTTGAGGAGCTTGCACTTGATTGCCCTCATAAGGAGAATGCTAGAGAGGTGGATTATCTCAAGTTAAGGGGAGAGGAAGAGTATAATGAACCTCAAATGTTTAATCAAATGTCTCTTCCCGAATTTGATGGAATTCTCTTTAAAGATGGGCGAGAAGAAGAAGTGAAGAGGGATCAAGAATGGAGCATCTATTTGAACAATGTTATTGAGGTTAATGAGGAATTGACTGAATTGAGTGTGCCGCTTGATAATTTCAATCTGGAGGAAAGGGTAGAGCTTTTGCCCATTCGTGACCACAGTGATTCTTTTGAAATTCTTCCAGTCGATTGGTCTAATTTTGCTCTAGCCGAATTGGCAGATCCCATTGAATCTTACGACCATTGTGTTGAGGAGCATGTTTCTTTGACTCTTGAGATTGATAATCTCCTTGACACTAATCAATTTATGGGAACCTGTCACCCTCCAATCTATTCTCACCTCAGTAACATTCATGAAATTTCAAAAATTGAGGTGGAAAATAATTTTTTAGAAGAAGATAACAAGGTCTGCATCATTCCATTCACACCTTTCACAGACCTTCAGGAGGAATATTTCATAATTGATGACATGATTTTTACCAATGTTCCTCTTCACTTCTCTGATCGAGGTGGTCCTTTTGAGATGCCTCCACCCCGATATATGCTTTGCCCGTATACTCACCAGTTACAGTTGTTTCTCTTAGGACATGGAAAAGAAAATTTTGACAAGGATAAAATGCTCTGGTGGCTCATTATAAAATCAACTCATTGGTTATAGAGCTTACCTGTGTCTGGCTGAAGACGTTAAACTTAGCGCTTCTTGGGAGGCAACCCACAGTTTTTTATGATTTCCGTGTGCCAATAAATGGTTTCTTGGGAGACAACCCAAGTTTTTCTTGTGTTGTTTTTATTTTACAGGTGTGAATAAAGGATTAGTTGGGGGGAGAGAGCAGATTGCACTCTGTTGCCCAGATTTTCAAAGCCTAGTACCGCCTGTTATTCAAGCAAGAATGCCCGTCGAAGTTCACTTCCGTCAGGTTGTCCCGTTCCTTCACAAATTTCATGTCTACATTGTTCTATTATTTCATATTGTTCATGCCATTGAGGACAATGTCATTTAAGTTGGGGGGACAGAAATCATGTTGCACATGTTACATTCATATACAACCTCATTTAGCCAAAATAAAAAAAATAAATAAAAAATAAAAAATAAAAAAAACCCATTTTGAGTTTCATGATTCATACTTCCATTGAAAGTAATTCTGGAATAGAAAAGACTGGGAGAAGGATGATAAAAAATTTCTTTAATCTAACCATGAAAAACTGATCTAAGAATCTCTTTAAAGTTCATATGCACTTTAGAAAAATAAAAATCACTTGCACGCTAATGAAACATGACCGGACAAGCCCTCTGCTATTTTGGGTATGTTGCCTGATATTCTGTACTTCGTAAAAAAGAGATCTTTTATAAGCTTTCTGCCAAGTTATCTATCAAAAATTAGTGCAAAAGCACAATTAAAAAAAATTGAGAAAAGAAAACACCATGAAAAATACTCCGAATCAGAGTAACCAGGCCTACTTCACCTAAGACGTATTGAGGTTCACGTCAAAAGGATAAGGGAACCTTGATCTGCGAAACCGAGCTTGCTTCGAGGTTCGCATTAAACAATGAAGGGTAGTATAGTATCATGTGTGTAGAAAAATAAAAAGATCCCTAAGGGACGAAGCAATAACAGACAAAAAAAGATGATATGCTTAATGCTCTAATTGAGAGATGCAGGGTTGAAAGACTACTTATTTGGAATAACAAATGGAGAATACAATTATCTACGCTGTGGATTTAGTATTTACACATGCACTAGTGCTATTGAATTTTGAGTTGAATTCTTGATCATGTACCTTAATTTTTAAATCTAAGGGTAGTGTGCGTTAATGCTTCCAGATTCCTAATATTTAGTTAATTCTATGAAAGAAAAGCTGGATATGAAAGTATGGACTTTGTAAACTCTTGTTGGTACTGAATTTTTAATTGTTTGCATTGCTAAGGGACTGGCAATGAGTAAGTTGGGGGGGGTGATGAGTATGCATTTATACATGTTAATTAATGTTATATCATACTTTTATGAGCTTTAATATGTATCATTATGTATTTATCACACTTAATCATAATTTAGAGTAAAATATTTAGTTTTATGAAATTAAGTAATTTTAATGAATAAATTTACTCATTTTGCAAACACAAAGAATTGAAGACGATGGCAAGAAATACTAGTCTGCACAATAACGGGCCAAAGTCCATTAAAGATGAAAAGAAAAAAATTAAAGAAAAAAATAAAAGTATAAATGGGCCAAAGGCCCGTGGGTTTGTTAAAATAAAGAAAAAAAGGAAAGAAAAAGAAATAAAAAGAAAAAAATAGTAGCAACTGGCTTTTCAATATTATATAGATATATATACATCTATTATATATATATATATATTAAGGCTTCACGTAAGGATGCATAGTAAGGCTTCATTTAACGTGAAAAGTGTTCACGTTGCATGCTTAACATGCAAGGCATGCAGGGGCAGACGGTGCAAAGCGGCCAAGGCTTCATGCGACGTGCGGGCTTCACACTTGTGGGCACTGAAGGGCGAGTTCCACGCGGCCATCCAAGGCGGCTTGGTCCTCAATGGCAGCTACACATCGGCAGGCCCAGGAGGGCGGTTCTCGCGGGCGAAGTGGCACTCAAAGGTGGGCTTCAGCAGGTCTTCACGCGAACACGGGCTTCACCCGTTGGCTGGTGGATGGCTTTCTTGAAGGCGGCTTCGGCAGGCGAAGGCGGTTGGTGGCATGGCGGGCGTGCCAAGCGCTGTCGGCAGCAAAGTCAAAGGCGCATGTGGCATCACGCAGGGCACGCCGGTCTCCAACGGCAGGTGCAGGCTGGCTTCACACAAGCAACATGCGCAAAGTCTTCACGTGGGCATATTTTATGTCAAACATCTCAAGCAGTCACCCCTTCAAACGCGACTAAAGTCTTTAAAAGCTGCCATTCACATGGAAAAAAGAGAGAGAAAGAAGTTAGATTTTCAAACTTAACATCTCGAGTGTTCAAACGGGAATAGTGTTTACCTTGGATCCTATAAAAGGAAGCATGGGGAGTGGATCTCCTCACCCCCCCCCCCCCACTCTTGTTACTTAGATAGTATGCTTCCTTTTTATTCTGTTTCCTTAGTGTTAGGATTAGCCTCTCTTCCCCCTCTCTCTGGTTACGTAGATTTCTCCCCCTTCTCATAGTTAGGCTCTCACCCTCCATTAGTTAGTGTTAGAATAAGATTTATTTTCCTTTCTATCTCTCTCTCTTATTGCTCTAGTTTTATTGTAATTTATTTGTTGTGTTGTAAATTTTATACACTTGTAAGTTTACTTTAATTCATGTTTAATGTTATTGGTGTTGTTATTTTAATTTTTACTTAGTATAATTTCCCCTTTCTTCCATCTATCTCCCTCTCTTCATATTCTTCACACATCCCTATGGCGGAGTTACTTCTCTCGGTCCTCTCACGGCGACGTTTAACTCCAAAGCGGGGCGGCAATCAAAAGCTCGGCACGTTGTGGCGGCGTCAATCTTCCAATCATCGGCTCATTTCTTCCCTTATTCTTTTAATTTCAAGTTGTACTTTTAATTTTCATAGTTGTACTTTTTATTTCCATAGCAATAAAATTCATTTTTTTGGTAAAATTGTATTCTTTTCTCTCTCTATCTAAATTCTCTTCTTTAACCCTCTCATATTCTTTAATTAGATTTATTTCTAGTCTTTATTTCATACAATTTATTTTCCATTAGTTTTAACTCACTCAAAAATTCGCTCTTCAAAACATAAGATTTTTCCAACTTATTTAAAATAAAATCTTTCTTCCCCGTGGGGGTCATATTCACCACTTTGCTTGAATTTCAATATTTTTAAGTGAGTGAGTTCGGTAAATTTTTAAATTATGGCACAATATTTTTAACGACGAGTGTTTGTGCGCATCATTGAGCTCGCCGTTCGCAGAACGTTGCGGCTGACGGCTTTCGTCAGTGAGGAGTAGAGAGGAAGTGGATTTTTTTATTTCTCTATACCAGCTCTACCGCCCTTGCGAGTTTTCGCCAGAGCTGGCCCCCTTTTGCTTTTTTTGGTGAGCCCTTGTGTGTTTTCACATCGAGGGGTTACCCGATTTTGCCTGAGGTGCCCTTTCGGGTTTTCACCTCAACTGGGTTGGTGGCATTTTTTTGCCCTCAGTAGTCCTGTGGAGGGAGCTAACTGATGCTGCTGAGATATCTTTATTTTTGACCCCCATTTTTTTTGAATCTGGATAATGTCGTTCGTAGCATACTGCTGTCAGGAGACGTAGCCTGAAACTGGGGAATGTCGATGACTTGATATCGCTTTAACCCAAGTAAGGGCTCTTGCAGAGTATCGAGTTATGGTTCCTGGGGCCACTTTATCATGGCAGGATGTGGCTGGGGGTTATAACTGGTGGGTCTGGGATTCAAGGGAAATTGAGGTTATAACTAGAATCGCGATGGTCAAACTGGGACAGACTGGCAGTTGGGGATTATGGGTTGAAGGACGCTTTAAGGCATATAGTCATAGGTTAAAGGGAGTCTGAATTGGGTTGAGACTACGGTTTGCTGGCATAATGACTGGGGTGTTTTATGGGTACTGGAGCTTGCAGGCCCGCTTTGACAGAGCGAAGGCCGAAGGTAGAATGAGCCCAAGCAGGGTAATATAGAACTGACTCGGAAGTGCAGGGTTACTAACTTGGTAATGTGGGTTGGTCAAGGGCTGGCATGTTTTGGTCGGAGAGGCCTATGATTTGTTGAGAGGTGGGTGGGTAGTCACCCTAACTGGTGGAGAGAGTTTTTTTTTCTCAGTACCGGCTCTACCGCCCTTTTGGGTTTTCGCTTGAGCCGCCCCCCTTTATCTTTTTCCGGTGCGCCCTTGCAGGTTTTCACATCGAGGGGTTCCCCAATTTTACCTGAGATGCCCTTTCGAGTTTTCACCTCAGCCGGGTTGTTGGTCTTTTTGCCCCCAGTTGCCTCCTTGTGAAGAGGACGACCAAGTCTATCGGGTATCTTTATTTTTAACCCCATTTTTTTTGCTTACCTGGGAGCCTGGCGGCTGAATCGTTGTTGGTGCTGGGTGTTCTCGCTTTTGCGATTGTGGGAACGGAGCTGGGAGGGCCGATCTCTACAAGTGCATAGTGGTGGCGCTGGAAGGGCCTGGCTGGCCAGTGCTGCTTCACATGGACGAAAGATCGGAAGAGGTGGCTAGACCCGCCCCTGAGGGGGGGGGGGCTGGTGTCACTGGCGATGGCTGAGGCGTGCACCTTAGTCTGGGTGGCACTCGAACTCGTGCTCTAGAGTGTGTTACAACTTCATGTGTTTGCCGTTGAGAGGTGCGAATGGCTTATTACCCTTGTGGTCTACAATCGTGTAGGCCCCACCCTCGTAGACATCACGAATGATGTATGGACCTCGCCAATTAGGTTACAATTTTCCGCTGGAGTGCCCCGCCATGACTTCTTTTTCTTTAATCATGACAAGGTCACCTTGCTTGAAGGCTCGTTGTTTGATGAGCTTATCATAGGCACGCACCATGCGGGCCTGGTATACTTGCAGGTGTTTGTAGGCTTCGAGCCGTTTGCCTTCTAGATCGACAAGCTCCTCTAGCCTCCTCTGGTATTCATCTGCGTCTGGGCCAGCAAAGCCGGTACTAACCATTACGCGGTAAGAGGCTAACTTGATTTCGATGGGGATGATGGCTTTTGCTCCGTAAACGAGAGAGAATGGTGAGCATCCCGTAGGGGTCTTGTAGATTGTTTGGTAGGCCCATAATGCCTCGAACACCCTTTCACCCTAATCTCGCTTCCAGTGGCTAACCGTTTTAGTGAGAAGCTTGCAGAGGGTTTTGTTGAAGGCCTCTGCCAGGCCGTTTGCTTGAGGGTTGTAGACCGAAGAGGTTCTCCAGTCGATGTGGAATTTAGCCGCTAGTTGATAGACGGCCCTATTCTTGAATGGCGTGCCATTATCTGACACTATGCGACTATGAGTGCCGAATCGATAGATAATGTGGTGCCGAACGAATCAGGCTATGATTTCACCGGTGATCTCCAGCAGGGGAAGGGTCTCAGCCCATCGGGGGAAGTAGTCGGTGGCAGCCAGAAGGTACTTATGGCCCTTGGAAGATGGCGGGAAAGGCCCCACGATGTCACCCCACTCAGCGAACGGCCATGTGGGGGCTGTGGGATGCAACAGATTTGGAGGTCTTCTGGGTACTGGGCCAAAGGCTTGACATTGATGCCACGTACGGGCATACTGAGTGCAATCCGCGTACATGGTTGGCCAATAGAAGCTTTTGAGCTTGATATTGTTCTTCATCTTGTCTCCGGCCTGGTAAGCACCGCATAGTCTTGAATGGACTTCATGCATAATGGCTCAAGCTTCGACTGGGGAGACACATCTCAGGAGAACCGACTTGTGCTTTTCATGGACAAGTCTATATAGAGAGTCACCGATCAACTCATATGACGTTGCCCGGTGAAGTAACTGGACTCTTTGAGATCGGTCAAGAGGGAGCCACCCCTTCTTGAATTTGACGATTGGCTCACGCCAATCATTATCTTCTGGAGGAGTGGTCTGGTCGAGGCTGTGGACCTCATAGGCAGTGAGGCCAGATTCACCTTCGAGTGTAGTCGGCATTAGACTTCTGTGCTTGATAGTGATGTCAACTTCGCCTTCGGGTGGGAGGTTGATGGCCGCAACCAATTTGGCCAGGGCATCTACCTGAGCGTTGCTGCTCCTAGGAACATGATATATTTCGAAGAAATAGAACTTCTGGGTAAGTCTGGTGACGGCAGCATGGTATGGAACTAACTCTTGCTTCCACACATCGTAAATGCCGAGGACTTGCCAGACTATCAGCTGGGAGTCTCCGTAGGCTTTGGGGCATTTGATGCCCATGTCGAGAGCCATATGAAGCCCGATGATTAGAACTTCATACTCAACTTCGTTGTTGGTCAGGGATTTCATGAGGGCGCAAGAGTTGTACAAAACTCCACCCTGAGGAGTCAGGAGGACGATGCCCGCACCTACCATGACGGCTGGATTTTGATTACTCCGGGTAATCCCTCGGGAAGCGCCATCGAAGTAGAGCTCCCAGCAGGGCATGTTGGCTGTATGGGCGTCTCGCTGTTGGTAATGCAAGACATCTCTAGTCTATTCAACTGGTTTTTGTGACTGGACAGCGAGGGACTCCTTATCAGGGAGTTCTGTATTGAGAGGTGAATCATCTGATACTGCATGGGCTGCCAAGAATTCAGCCATGCCCTGTGTCACGCCCCCACGCGGAATATCGGGACCGACAGTAGAAATAAGTAATAATAATATGTTGATTTATAGACATGATATGCTAAAGCTAAAAGATCACACATCACCATAAATAGAAACACTCCATTCATTAAATATCATACAATTAATCCATGTTCCAAACCACAATAATTTCACTTAACATATCCTTCGACAACATCCACTTAACTCTATTACATTTACGGAATTCAAAATTTTCAAATCTTCCAAAACATTCTAAGACACCACTAGACATAATCAACCACGACTGGCTACTTCGCTCCATGGTCGTCACTCTTGCCCGTCCCCATCAATCTGTGAGTCCTCACCTGAGCTACCTGAAAAGGGGGGAAACAACTGGTTGAGCGAACGCTCAGTAGGTAATAACAGGCAAGTTTAAGTAATTAACCAATTAATTGCATGTTTGAGCGCGCAAATAAAGAACGAAAGGAAATGACTATGTAACGAAATAATGAAAGGAAGGCAAGAACATGATATAACTGGAAATTGGTCAACAAGCAAGAACTAACCAAGTCAAGAGAAATTCAAGTATTAGATTATTGTCATAGACATCACGCTAGTCATGCACTCGGTGCAATGCCTCACCATGTCATTCAAACTCCCCGGGGCACAAGTACTTTTCGGCCGCTCCTCCCAGGACCAGACCGGGGCCTTATGATGCGTTGGCATTGATTTGTTGGATCCAAGATCTCAAGTTATGTCTAGACATTAATCAAGTTAATGGCCACTGATGTCAAGGTATAGCTCACCTCGGAGGATTCCAAGGGTAAGTTGAAGAGATACTTTGATCAGAAAGTTCAAGTTATCAAGAACCAATCAGGTCCTTAGATTCACACATGAATAATCACGGAAATCACTTCTGGATGATAAGCGGTCAGAATTGGGCCGCTCGAGCATTACACGGTCTGCACTGGACCGTTCAGAATAGAAAGGGGCTGAGGATCAGCCTCCCCGGAGTCAAAGATACGCGGTCCATCTTGGGCCGTTCAAAGGATTGGACGGTCAATAATGGGCCGCTCACGGCTAATAGAGATAAAAGCCCAAGAACAAAATAAACGGTCCTTTTAGAGTCACTCAATGGAAAGACGGTCCAATAAAATCCGCTCTATAAAGTGGGCGGTTCTAATCGGTCCGTTCAATTTAATCAACTATAAATTTACCCAAATGGGCTCCGGGCTACCACAAGTGGGGCAGAACTGCACCATGGTCCAGCCCACTCACCACTAGTCAACCCAGGGCTTATTGGGTCGATCCAAACCTGATTTGGTCGAATATAGATCAAGGTTAAACGACCAATATAAATGGCACTTGGCCAGGGATGCACGGTTCATTATGGGCCACCCAATGAGATAAACGGTACCTTTCGGGCCGTGCAATTCTCAGGGGGTCCAAGTCGAGCCGTGACTCACAATGCGATAATCCAAGCGATTCGATCGCTTGGATTATTGTTATGGACCGCCCAATGAGATAAACGGTCCCTTTCGAGCAATGCAATTCTCAGGGGTCCAAGTCGAGCCGTGACTCACAATACGATAATCCAAGCGATTCGATCGCGTACACAGGTTCAGGTCTTAATGGTACAACCTGCTCGGCGTCCTAGTGGGAATCCCAGGCTCGCGGGGGCTTACGGAGGTCCCGTACTGAAGGTCCTAGTCCGACGGAAGGAATATCCGGCGGAGAGTCCCAAACATTACAAGGAATTGATCTAATAAAACCGCGGACACCAGTATGGCGGTCAGTCAATCCTACCAGAGTAGAACGACTGTCAAACAATCCTAATAGAATTTAAGATGTCATCTTTGAATTTACATAATGAAATAACTAAGGCCACAATGAAACAAGATCAAGTGAAAGAAATTAGTAAAATTGGAGATTTATTAACTTCAATATGTTCCAATTATCATGTGGTTGCTAGCTTATCAATTTATCCATCAATCTATTAAGAGAAATCATGCCAAACCAATTCTGAAGGGTTAGGCGGTTCTGTCAGAGCCGCTCAATCACCTCGGCGGTTGCATGATAGGCCGTTCATCCCTCCTTCAGCCCGAAGGCCTACTAGGGTTGAGCGGTCTGCAATGTGCCGCTGGGGATCATGCACAGTCTAGAATAGGTCGCTTAAAGAGAAGGGCGGTTAGGTATCTGCCGCTCAAAAATGATCGAAGGTACAACATATGGGTGGTCAACGACTGGCCGTCCATCCATTATGAGAGGTCTATCGGGAGGCCGCGTGTAGACACGCCATTCCTGACGTCTCCTGAGAAAGTCTCATATTACTATACGACGCCCCGCAACGGCTTACGCATTTTGAATCACTCGAGTGCTTCCTATTCTCGAGTCTTTTTCCGCCCTTTTCGGCATCCGGAATCGTCTCGTCACGGCATTCGGACGGCATCAACACCAGTCAGACGCATCAAGAGGTTCCGGAACCAAGAAGGGTGTCTACCGGGCGGCTGCCGACGCCTAATCCGAGGACCCGGTGGGTCTTAATGGGGGCGTCCAGGCCCCTGGACGCCCCCATATTTTTAATTTTATTTTATTATTTTCTCAGGGCCCAAAATTAAATAAAATATATATATATTAATGGAGGCGTCCAGGCCCCTGGACGCCTCCATAAAAAAACAAAAATAAAAAATGTGTAAAATGCCAGTTGGCATAGAAAAATAAAAAATAAATAAAAATAAAAATAATTAATGGAGGCGCCCAGGCCCCTGGACGCCTCCATAAAAACAAATATAAAAAATTAAAATGCCAGCCCTATCATAAAAAGACAAGAAAAACAATAAAATAATATATTTTTGGAGGCGTCCAGGCCTCTGGACGCCTCCATCAACTCCGTCACGGGCGCCGGCCACCGAACGACGGTTTGTCGTGTGTGAAAAAATCCAAAATATAGAGACGTCCGGTCAGCTGGACGTGCCCATTTCTGAATCACGAGGCGCCGCTCACAAAACCACGCGTTGTGCCGAACCGCGTGCGGCCGTCGTCGGTTTTCGGTGGACCTGCTTGAGGCGTCCGGGACCCTGGACGCCTCCACAAAAGTATTCCAAAAAAATCAATAAAAATAGAATAAAATATTATTTCGGCCCTGATGGAGGTGTCCAGGGTCCTGGACGCCTCCACCTCCGGAGCTCTATAAATAGAGGCCCACCCCCTCAGTTCTAGGAGAGCTAAGCAGTGATCCGATAGGCTGCCGGAGCCCAGAGGCTACGGAGTCATTTTTCTAACCCGTGGGGTCTTTTGTAGGTGGAGGTTCTGCCGGCTTCTCGGGTGCCCACGCTCGCGAGAGGAAGGTCGTCTTCATCCACCGCGCTTCTACGTCGTCCCCACGCTGCCGGAGCTCCGCCGAATTTCACCACCGGCACATCCAATAAGCCAACTCTTTCCTTTTCTTCGTAGTTCTTTGCATTCATCATCTCGCATCCATCATCTCATTTTCCTCCTACTCGAGTCCGAGAGGGGTTTAAAAGATAACACCAACCAGGTGTGTGTCTTCCCGTTATTTCGTCATTTTTATTGCAAGGATATGAATACTACACATTCATCTTTCTAAGCCACTTGTCATTTGTTTGTCGTTGTTTTGCAAGGGTAGCCGAGGAAAGCCCTCTCCGTCGGCCGGCCGGAAGGAGAGGAAGAAGCAACCCGCCATCTCCCGCTCTTGAGGTAGGCGCGATCACTTTCTTATTTTGGGGTCTTTCGGCCCCTGGCGATCACATCTTTTCATCGAGGCCGCGGCGAGTCACTTCCCCAATGGCCGTTTAAATTTCTGTTCTCATATTCTCTCTATATCTGTTATATTCTGCTCATATCATCGAGGCCGCGGCGAGTCACTTCCCCAATGGCCGTTTAAATTTCCGTTCTTACATTCTCTCTATATTCTGTTATATTCTGCTCATATCATCGAGGCCGCGGCGAGTCACTTCCCCAATGGCCGTTTAAATTTCCGTTCTTATACTCTCTCTATATTCTGTTATATTCTGCTCATATTCTCGAGGCCGCGGCGAGTCACTTCCCCAATGGCCGTTTAAATCTCTGTTCTTATATTCTCTTTTATATTCTGCTATATTCTGCTCATATTCTCGAGGCCGCGGCGAGTCACTTCCCCAATGGCCGTTTCAATTCTTGTTATTTAATTTCTGCACCATTCCCGTCCCCCCGAGGTCGCGGCGAGTCACTTCCCGCTATGGCCGTTTGAACCCCATATCTTGCTATATTATACTTGTCCCGCTCGCCCCGCCGGAGCAATCTCCCGTGGTGGCCCCTTCTCTCTCTTCTCTCATCTCTGTGTTGCAGCAAACAGCAAAACAAACAAAAAGAAGGAGCCCGCGCGCTCTCCGCATCCTCTTCCCCGCTCCATCGAACTCCGAACCGCGTGACGTCGCTCACAGATTGGCGATCACGGTGGGACTTCTACTGCTTCCTCCCGGCTACCCTTGCAAGTTCGGCACCACCCGTGCCTCTCCACCTTGGCGCCCACGCGCGCCCCCGTTGTGCTCACGGCAGCACCGTCAGTTCTGATTGGTTCTTTGTTTATTATATGTTTGTTATTTCTGTTGTTTTCCCACTCCATATATCTGTCAGCATTCCATTGCATACATCCATTCCTCTTTTCTATCCTTTTTTTCATTTTTTTTGAGGATCACCCTTTCCCGGTGAAGGAAGGACTCTCCGTTTGGAATTCCTCTCAACGGACTAGAATCTCCTACACTGGGACCTCCGTAAGTCCCCGACATCGAAGAATCTCCTCTTCGTTCACTGGGCTGGTTGTACCATTGAAGTTCCCCGAGTTAGTCATTTCATTCGTGGTGAGACGAGAGACCCTAGCTGACACGGCGGTGAAACAAAAAATAAACTAGGGTCCCTATCTTGTGTGAACTTCGGATCTCGCTAAAAACACAAAAAAAATCATCAAAATCAAAACAAAAAAAAGGGCGTAAAGGCATCCACTTGTTTGATAATCTCTGCTACCTACTTGCTAGTGTATGTTTTTGCGTTCTGGGAGAACTGTGAGCATGTCTCACGAGTCTTCTGAGGAGAACCACCCTAGCCGTGGTTTGACAGCCGACCCGCGAGTCTATGCTATGGACTCGGGTCCTTCTCATGACCCCTCGCATGAGGTGCAGGTTATTGCCGGGGACACGTCCCCGCCACAGGATATCACTTCCTTACTGGGCGTCCTCGCCAACACGGAGCTTACCTCTGAACAGCTCCGGGCCTTCCAGGCCATTCTAAAGGGGAAATCTGTTTCCCCCACGCCCCAGGAGTCAACTCCGGCTATCGCACCTCTCCACGAGTCCGTGCAGGCCATTCCATCTCCTTCATTGGCGCAAGCCATCCAGTCTCCCTCGCTTCAAGGACAAGCGAGCCAACAACCTCCCTCATTCCAATTCCCGTCACAATCTCAAACTCCCGGTGTTCCTCACACACCGTTTCAGCCAGGGCCAACTGTCGGTGGTCCGACAGTTCCCTCTCATTCCGGGTTTCCCCCTCAAGTCTCCGGGAGACAGTTTCTCCCCCAATGGCAAGTGCCACCTTCACCCCCAGAGGAGCTCGCCCAATCGCTCCTCAATAGGTTCAATCGCATGGACGAGCAGTTTCAAAATCTGAGAAGAATGGTGGACGTGAAAGCCACCCCGGAGGTTGCTTTGCCAATCCTCCCCGTCATTCATCTTCCTCCCTCCGAAATGCCCACGTACCGCAGATACAATGGTACCGGCAACCCCTTCATTCACCTCAAGGACTTCATGTATGAGTCCTCCTATTGGCAAAACGATCAGAGGTCCCTGGCATACCTCTTTCGGAGATCATTGGATGGTCCCGCGCTTGAGTGGTTCTATTCTCTGGAGCCCCGCGAGGCCGAGAATTTTGAAATAGTGCAGAGAAGGTTCTTGCAGAAATATAGGGATAGGGTCGGTCCCTCACTCTCCATTACCGACCTAGTGGCCGAAAAGATGAAACCCGACGAGGATTTTGTCCGATATGCTGATAGATGGAGGTCTCTGGCGGAAAGAATAAGGGATACCCTCTCCGAGCCCGAACAAGTGAAAATGATTGTGTCTAATGCAACCCCGCAGTTCAGACACGTCCTCGCCATGAATAAACTTACTACAATGGAGGAACTCTATGAAAGGGCCCGATACATCCAAACCCAGCTAAAAGACTCCCCCATCATGAACATGTTTGAGTCGCCGAAGCCCAAAGTGGTCAGAAAGACAGGCGCTGGTGTCCCGGGCGGAGCCACAGAAGGGGTCGTGACAAATGAGCAAGTCAGTGCGGTCAACAATGCCAACTATGCAGTCAACCCAAGGCCTCAACAAATGCCCCGACTACCCCTTCAATCAGGTCCTTTCCCTCTCCGTCCTCCACCCCAAAATAATCCACCCCAGGATAATATGCCTCCATTACGCCAACCCCAGCAACAACAACCACAACCTCAGCAACAACAACCACCGCTTCAGTACAACCAAGTTCCACCCCCGGGGAACTATGGTCCCCAACAGCAACAAAGGAGGCCGCTCGGTCCTAAGAGAGCCTACTATCCACCATTGCCAGAAACCTTAGCAGATATTTTTAATGCCCTCATGGCATCAAACCAACTCGCCCTACCCAGAGAAAGGCCCGCCTGGCCCCCCAATGTTGATACCTCCAAATACTGCGTCTACCACAGGCAGCCGGGACACACAGTGGATTACTGCTTCCATTTCAAAGATTACATCCATGATATGAATGATGAACATCAAATAGATTGGGATGAGATGAGACGGTACGTCGCGGCTCTCAAGGCTAGGAGACCTCCTCAGAGGCCACAGCAGCAGTTACAACAGCAGCAGCAGCAGCAACCACAACAACAACAACAGCCTCAGCAGGCCCCACAACAACAGCCCGACATGGGCATAATCCAGAATCCACTACCGGAGCACCAACAGCCCAATCATCAGGTTAACCCCATCTCCTCCTTCCCGGAAGTCGGGAGAGAGCAGGTGTGGCACCAGGAAAGTACCTCCATTCTTTATACCTCCAACCCTATCGTCATGCAACCCCCTCACCTTGCCCGGGTAGCACCTCTCTCTCATCAACCCGCATCGGTATCGCCTTCACCATTTCCACTACCATTACGCCCTCTCATCCGCACCCCGACCTCCTATCAACCGACACTTTCTACTACGCCTTCACACCCTCTCACCTTCTCCCACTCCCCCACTTTACCATCCACCTCTACCACATTTACCCCTACGCCTTCTAAACCCCTTATCATCCGTCCACCATACATAACCCCGTCTTTCTCCACCACATCACCACTAATGCCTTCAAAACCACTCATCACCCACCATCCGCCTCAAAACCTTTACCCGTTTCAAACCTTACCTCCACCTCCACCTTCCAAACCCCTTATCCTTCATAATCCGCGCGATATCCCCTCTACCTCCGCCATGCCTCCACCTAACAAACCCCTCATCAGAATCCCTGCTCCCGTCATCACCCCTGCTTCATCAACCATTCCTCCACTACTACCCCTCAAACCCCTGTTAAAACCCACTGCTACCCCCACAGAGGTACAAAAGCCGCAGGCAATGGTGCTCCGGAGTGGAAGGATTTTCCACAGGGTTTTCCCCCACAACAGTCAGAATCCCGAGCAATCTCAGCCAGAGAAGGATGATGCAGAACAACCAGAAAGAGCTATCCCTGGAACACAGTATGATCTACTGAAACACTTGGACAAGACGCCTGCCCGGATCTCCATCCTAGAGCTACTTCAAAGATCCACATCCCACCAGGCGGCCTTGATGGAATATCTTCAAAAGGTCATGGTTAATGAAGACCTCCCCGTGGAGAAGATTTCGACCGTCCTGACCCCAACAGACACACAACCAGGCCATCATGTTCACAACTACGAGCTCGCTCCCAAGGAAGCTCGGAAATATGCATTGTGCATTTCAATAAAAATTAATGGGGTATCCATAAACCCATGTCTTGTCGACACGGGTGCGTCCATAAATGTGATCTCCATGAGCACTCTTCAGTTGTGTGGGGTTGACGAGGAACAAATAAGACCTTCCTCGATCACGGTCACGGCTTATGACAATAGCAAAAGGCCGCCGCAGGGGATGATTATTCTGAAGGCAGAACTAGGCCCCATGGCAATTCCCACGGAATTCCATGTCCTCGACATGGACCCCACATTCAAGGCTATACTGGGTCGCCCTTACATCGAAGCCATGGACGCTGTGCCATCCACCAACCATCAGTGCCTGAAGTTTCCTTACAATGGGAGAATTATTAAAGTGGTCAGTACACCTGTCCTTCACACAGTGGATGCTATCAACACCTCTCTGCCTTCTGTTTGGCCGTCTCATCGGCCCATATTGTCACTGCTGGACGTACGTGATCCATCTCATGTTCCACTAGCACCAAAGGAGCCGGTCAGGGCAACCGCAACATCCTGTCTCCCTTTTCACTCCAAAGGTTGGGAGATTATGAGGAACATCGGCTATCAACAGGGAAAAGGTCTGGGCGCACAGTTACAGGGTATGCTCAAGCCGCCAAAAGAAATTAGGCCGAACCGTAGGTTTGGCCTAGGCTTCAAAGGACCGTTCAAGGCAGATTGGAAGCCCCTCACGTGGACTCTATCAAACCACTTCAACAGAGGGCCCGTTGTTCAGATGGGAGATCACCCACGAGAAGCATATGGAGGATCACATGCTGTATATTTGGCTGAAAAATGTCCGAGGATCACCAAAAGAGGCAAGATCAAAGATCCGGAATGCGAGTGGGACAAATGGTTCGACATATGGGACATTTCCGTTGCACTGGAAAGGATGTTCTCATCTCCACAGCTTGAAGGACCACCATTGATCTCCGAAATACCAGAGAATATTACCACTCTTGCCAAGGTTCCAAACTATCCTCGTCCTCGCCAGAAGGACTCTGTCATCGACGGATCTTCATCCGTCCTCAACATTGCCGTCGACGGCTCATTAGCCGCCATCCTCTCCATCCACTCGTCTCAGCCTTTGCTGATATCTTCTTCCTGGGCCAGACAATTGTCTGATGATCTTCCCAGGTCCCCTTCTTTGCTTACATACCTACGCGGGCTTTTCAACCCGCGCCAGGTCTTCAACCATGATCTGCTCTACGAGCCCCACAATCCTCTAGCCATAACCACTTTCCTCTCTCCTCCAATCTCTTTTCACTGCTTTGTCATTAAAAATGAAAACGAAAAAAAAACGTCAATTTTCAAACTCTCCAACAACACATCTTCGTTGAGGAAACCTCCTACATCTCCCACGGGTGCGTACCGCCTTGCGGACCACCCGTCCAAGGTCCGATGAGCGACCTTTTCTACCCCTCCTCTGAGGGGTCTTCTCCTGTACATTCTACACCATCCTCCTCATCTTCCTCTTCGTCTGTAAATATTGTCAGTCAATCTAGGAATGATAGGCCAAGGGTAGTACCTAGGAAGAAATCCAAGGGTAGGCAGATCCCTCGTCGATTCCTTCTGGATTTGGCCGCCAGGTGTCAGGCCCTTCTTGCCATCCCCCAGTTGTTAGAAAATCCCATCCAGCTACCCGAAATAGAATGCGAGGGCGACTGTGCATCTGATGAAGGGTATGGAGTCTACGAGATCACGAATGAAGAATGCCCCACTGAAGATGAGGGTGAAGAATATGAGGATGCGGCGGGCGCATACGCTAGCGGAATGAGGAGATTCGACGAGCCGTCAACCGCCGTAGAAGAATCCACCAAAGAAGTCAACTTGGGGACTGAGGAAGACCCTAGGATCATCCTCATAAGTGACAACCTACCACCCTCTGAAGAAGAGGCATTAATTGAGGTCCTCAAGGAATATAAGGACACGTTTGCATGGAGCTACGAGGATATGCCGGGTTTGGATTCAACCTTGGTCGAACACCGTTTAACCCTAAAACCAGGGTCCATCTCGGTAAAACAAAGGTTAAGGCGTTTCCACCCTCAGATGGCTTTGAAAATGAAAGAAGAGGTCGATAAGCTCCACAAAGCCAGGTTCATTAGAGTCGTTCTTTATCCTCAATGGGTGGCGAACATTGTCCCGGTCATGAAGAAAGATGGGAAAGTCAGGATTTGCATTGACTTCCGGGACCTTAACCGCGCGTGTCCAAAGGATGATTTTCCCTTACCTCACATTGATGTGTTGATTGATAACACGGCAGGTTATGAAACCCTCTCTTTCATGGATGGATTTTCAGGATACAATCAAATTCGTTTGGCAGAAGAGGATCAGGAAAAGACGTCATTCACTACCCCTTGGGGAACATATTGTTACGTGGTCATGCCGTTTGGGTTAAAGAATGCTGGAGCTACTTACCAAAGAGCGATGATGGCCATATTTCATGACATGATGCACATATATCTGGAAGTGTATGTGGATGACTTATTGGTGAAATCAAGGACCAGGATGGAACATCCAGAAGTTTTGGCTAAGGTCTTGCAAAGGTCAAGAGAATTCCAATTGAAAATGAACCCGAAAAAGTGTGTGTTTGGTGTGTCGTCAGGTAAATTGCTGGGGTTCATTGTGAGTAAAAGAGGGATCGAGATAGATCCCGACAAAGCCAAGGCTATCAGGGATATGCCGCCTCCCAAGAATTTGAGGGAAGTCCGAGGTTTAATCGGCAGGCTGCAGTTTATTCGTCGGTTTGTGTCTCAACATTCACAAAGGTGTAGACCTCTCTACGAGTTGACCAAGCCAGGAGTAGAATTCCACTGGAATTCTAAATGTCAGAAAGCTTTTGAAGGGTTGAAGGAATATCTGGCTAGTCCACCCGTTCTCATTCCACCTAAACCAGAAAAACCTCTGATCCTTTACATCTCAGTCTTGGATGACTCCGTGGGAGCCGTCCTCGCACAAGCTGATGAAGAAGGCAAGGAACGGGCAACCTATTACTTGTCCAAACTTCTCAATCCCTGTGAGCAGAAGTACACCGGCATGGAGAAAACCTGTGCTGCCCTCGTTTGGGTAGTGCAGAAATTGAAGCACTACTTCTTGGCTCACGAAGTCCACTTGATTGCTCGAATGAATCCTATCAAATTCCTTCTGGAGAAAGCCGTCCTTACGGATAGGCTAGCACGCTGGCAAAGTTTTCTCTCTCAGTTCGACATCACCTACATCCAGCAAAAGGCGATTAAAGGTTATGCCATAGCCGAGCATCTCGCTCACCATCCTCTTCCCAAGTTCGATCCCGTCCAATCAGAGTTTCCAGATGAGGAACTAATGTCCATCAACCAATCAGATGAGCCAATGTGGACACTATATTTTGATGGAGCTCTGAATTCTCAAGGGAGAGGAATCGGCATCGCCCTCCTGTCGCCGGAAGGCCTCACATTCCCATTGGCATACCAGCTCAAATTTCCAGTCACCAACAATATAGCCGAATATGAAGCTCTTCTAGCTGGCCTAGGACTCGCTCATTCTTTTCGTATCACTGAGTTGCGAGTCGTAGGTGATAGTCAACTCATCCTTCGCCAGGTACTCACTAAGTATCGCACTCGCGATCCCAAACTCAAGCCATACCAAGAACTCACTGCTGCCTTTGCCAAACTGTTCACAAAACTGATCTTTGTTCATATCCCTCGTCATCAGAATATTCTCGCCGATGCCCTCGCCTCATTGGCATCATCCATAAGGTTCCCTCTAGGAAGATGGTTTAAGTCCATTTCCATCTACAAACTTCACGCCCCTGCAGTCGATGATGCTTCCTACGTAAACATCAAAGACAGGATAGCAAGGAAGATCCTGCAGGAAGATATCCTTGAGAAGAGGGAGCTCATGTTGGCAGAGGCCGAAGAAGAACTGGCTGATGAAGAGAAACCATGGTTCTATGAAATTGTCAAATATTGCCAAGATCAGTCTTATCCTGAAGGGGCCACCACAGAGGACAAGAAAGCCATAAGAAGGGTGGCTCAGAAATACACATTGATTGGAGGTCTACTCTATAGGAGGAGCCTTACTGGTATTCTGTTAAGATGTCTTGGTGACGATGAGGTTTGGAAATGTGTAGAAGAGACGCACTCGGGTGTGTGCGGTGGCCACGTGAATAGTCAGATGCTCGCCAAGAAGATCATTCGTCAAGGCTTTTATTGGCCCACTATGGAAGAGGATTGTGCTGTCTATGTCCGTAGGTGTGTCAAGTGTCAACTTCACGCCGATAAAATCCATTCACCATCTTCCTCACTTCATCCAATATCCTCCCCATGGCCTTTCTCCATGTGGGCATTCGACATCATTGGTCCCCTAGGTGATCCCAATTCCCTCACCAAGCAGAAATCTTTCATCCTTACTGCGACGGAATACTTCACCAAATGGGCCGAAGCCGAAGCTTACGCGGAAATCAAGGCGTCAACAGTCTGCAAGTTCATCATGAAGAACATTCTCGCCAGATTCGGCGTCCCAAGCACGATCGTCACCGACAATGGGCCACAATTCATTTCTCAGGACCTACAGGACCTCTGCAAAAGGTACGCAATTGCATTGCATCATTCATCGCCTTATTACCCACAAGGTAACGGCCAAGCGGAGGCCACCAATAAAACATTGCTCAAAATCATCAAAAAAACCTGCGAGTCTAGTAAGTTTTCAGACTGGCCAGAAAAGCTTATCGAAGCCCTATGGGCCTATCGCACTTCAATCCGTACCCCCACCGGGCAGACTCCATTTGCCCTCACTTATGGTATGGAAGCGGTAGTCCCGTACGAGACTCTGATCCCTTCTCTCAGGGTACAATTGGACGAGGAATTTCCCCTCGACGATCGTCGTAATTCACTCCTCGCCCAGTTGGAACTCTTGGATGAGAAGCGGCTGGCCGCCGCCGAACACGCGCGTGTGTATCAAAATAGACTCGCTCGCTTTTACCAAAAGAAAGTCGTTGAGAGAAAATTCAAAGTCGGTGAGATGGTCGTAAAAAGAATTTTTGTCAAACCTGGAGGGCCGCGTTCTAAGCTCCAACCCAATTGGGAAGGACCATTTGTAATTCAAGCCGTGTACCCTGGCAACGCCTACAAGCTAATCAACGCCGAAGGGACCGAGTTATCCCACCCTTGGAATGGGCTTTATCTTAAGAAATACTACCCTTAGCACAAAACAAAAAAAATGATGATGAAAAGATAAAAAACATCAAAAACAAGGAAATATTGAAAACCACTAAAAATATGGAAAATTCAAAATGCCGATGCCTGGCAGGCACCATGTAGTTAAGTCCCTGCATCTAACCTTCATGTTAGGATAGGGCCCATTAAGGCTTGGTAGGCACCGGGTCTTGGTTTGCCAGAACCGTGGAGACCCCTGTCCGGCCACGTCGGCCTATGCTCGCTCGAAGGAAGCTAACATGTGTTCACTTATGTATTTTATTCAAAAAAAGTTGGTAGCATCACCTACGGTAGGGCCACACCTAGAAGATCTCCGGAAGCTGTAATCTTTATTCTTTTCTCTTCGACCAAATGAGACAGTCGGCGCCCTTAAAACGCTGAGCATGAGAAACCGAAACTCAAACCCCAAAGGCAAGAGTAGGACCCATTTCCTCGAGCATCGATCAGAGCACGAGAAGAGGGCAGTGTCCCCGCAGGCATACGAAGAGGGAGCCCACCAACGTCAAACGACTATATCTCCCTCACAGAAAGAAATACAAAATCAAAATCAAGAGAAAAGCCTGGTCGTGACCGTGCCTGGTACGATAAACGGAACCCCTCAAAGCAAAAGTCTGAATCCACAAAGGGGGGCCGTGGAATGTAAATGCTCGAGATTTGGTCCGAAGTTGTCCGAAAGGAAAGAGTTAATGGGCCCTTATTCGCTCGCCGGGTTAACGGCTTTGCCGGTCCTCTCAGGAGGTTTATCCCCTACGCTCTTCCTTCTCCCTCTAAAGATGAAGGTTCGATGGAGTTTCTGAAAGGTGAAAACTGCCCAGGGTCTGCGACCTTATTTTAATATACACATTTTGGTTGCCTACTTTGAAAAGCAAAAGCTATCGCTGCGAAGGAGTCTCTGTGTTTCTGGCTGGTCAAGACCCCTGTTTACCACCTTGATGTCTTCTTGTTTAACCTCGGGCTTAGGCCAATGCAAGCGCGTCACCTATGGGTGCGACGGCGTCTGATTCCGGGTCAGCGTCGCGCGGTTGGTCGTTAGGGTTCCAGGGTGTTCCATCTTATACCATCTAGAGTTGTGAGGAAACAGACCCGGGTCGGGCAAATCATCTACCTCAAACACCTTTTGGGTGAATCCCTGTGGTCGGAAGCAACTGGGAGCCTAAGCATGGCATGACGGTATTGTCATCAGGGTAAGTCTTAGCCGGCGGGATCGTCATTCGAGGGGTCTAGAGGCCCAAATCAACCTAGATGTGCACTTAAGATACCTGGGAGGTTAGTAAGAAACCCCTGTCTCACGTAGGTTAGGTGCCATTTGGGTGCTTGCCGGGCGTTAGCAATAAAAAAAATTGAAATGATAAAAGCACAAAAAAATGGAAAAGAGAAATGTACATATTTGCAAACAAAAAAAATCTTTTTATGATGAAACAAAAAAAATATCAAATATAAAAAAAAGAAAACAAATCAATTTTGCATGATTACATTTGCGTGCAGCATCTCACTTTTTAATATCGCTTGCATTCGTGTGCTTGCCTGTCGCATTTATCATCACCGCATCTTTCCCTTGCCTTCGTTAAATAAAGGCTTGGCCCCTTGACCAGTTATCAAGGACAGTCACAGTGACCATTTGCTTATTGAGCAAGGGGCCAAGTCAGAACAGAAATTCTGATTTGTTTGTTTCAGTGATATGTGCAGGGATTCAGGTAACTGAAGCAAAGGTGAAAAACAAACAAACCAAACCTTGTGTTTTATTCCAAAAAAACCAAAAAAATTTACATCAAGTTCCGTCCTCTCTCTCTGCATTACTCGTCCCACTACTCTCCGGGCAAAACACTCTCAAAGGTGCTACCCAACTACGAAAAGCGGTACTCCTGCCGCTCTGTACTCCTCTTCCTATTCCCACATCCCGGCGTTGATCCACGGAAGCAGCAGAGAAGCTACCAACACGAAAGCCACGCTCTCGTGCTTTTCGGTAGCGCTCCTCACCATCTCTCAGCCACTGTTCAGCAAGACCAAGGCCGATTCGGAGTTCGAATAGTTGGGCCTCCATGGCCCTTCGCTCCTCCCTTTCAGCCAAACTGTTGGCTCTTTCTCTCTCTGCGTTTCTTTCCCTCTCTGCCCGTTCTCTCTCACGGTCTTCCCTCTCTAACTGGAGAGTGATCCTCAGTTCCATAGCATCCCTGGATGAGTCGTCATCAGGATGACGCCGCAGTTCCCTCTCCAGTTCTGCTATCCTAGCCTCCTTCTGCGCAGCTTGGGCAAGCGCTTCTTCCGTCTCCTTTTCCTGCCGAGTGTACCATCTCAGATACGCGATAAGGCGTAAACAAAGAGAACTCAACGCTGAAACTTTTACCTGTATACGGAGCATCCCTTCTGCCTCCGCAGCACGCTGCGTGGCGTGAGCAAGTTGCTCATGAAGCGAGTCAAGTTCTGAGGTGGGAATCCACAAGCTGGAAGAGGCACCACCTACTCCCATCGCTGGGGAGGCCGCGCCAATCTGGGCATGCTACGACCATGTGAATTAGCAGCCAACATCTGGAATCTGGGGTTTTAATTAGGAACGTACTGTACACCTACCAAGGCGCTCGTAGCTCCGCGGGCATCACCCAACTGTTGTTCCATCTCTGCCAAGCGAGTTCGTAAATTCGCTATCATGGCATCCCGGACATCCTGCAGCCTTACAAGTCAGCATTTTTACCAGAAAAACCAAGAAAAGGAGAAAGAAGAGAAGAGAAAAAGGGGAAACCTACCTCCACAAGTCCCCGGGGTTGGAACCGTTCTGCGTACTTTGTCCTATATAGACGCAAGTAGTCCTCGCTGTCCCGCGCCTGTGATTCTACAATCGTGCCACCCCGTTGCCAGTCCTCATACTGTTCGGGGAATCGCACGCGCCAGTCAATGCAAGTCGCCGGTCCCCGCGTCTTTCTCCCGACACGAGGTGGCGCAGCTGAATCCACCCATTCTTGAGCCAGTCCTAAAGTCCTCATAACTAATCGTAGCCGAAGCGGCTCGATTTCATTCAGGCAGTGCATCCATAGTTCCCGTCCGAACCGGGCACGACTTGCTAGAACCCACGGCTGGTTGGCATCGACCATGTCTGAGTAGGGTCTCCAGTTTACCATCGCTGTAGGGAACTCCTGTAGCTCCCGCCTTAACACCATCAGTTGGTAGGTTAGGGGTGCCGCACTCATGACGGGTTCCCACCGCCTGGCTAGCGGCACCATCACGGGTCGCCAATGTCGAGCTCTCCCCATAGGGAGGTAATAATAGCTCCATAGCTGCTCGGCGCAGGTCATCAGCACCTTGCGAAAACAACAAAAAAAAATACAAAACAAGCAAAACCAAAAAAATACCTGGATGAATGGTGTGAAACCACTCACAGTCATCTCACGATCCGTTTCTTGGAATAGGCCTGCAAACAAGTGCGCCAGCATGGCAGCTCCCCAGGCATAGTACCCTACTCTTTCAAGGTCTGACAGCAGCTCCAGGAAGCAACATTGGATACCATCCCCTTTCGAGCTCAGTACCAATCTCCCCAAAAGGAAGAGGAGAAATCTCCTCAAATCTATGTTACATCTTTCCCAGTTGCCGAAATCTGTGCAGTACACGGCACGGCATCCTATTTCCATCCTTTCCATGAACTCTTCTGAGGATTCGTCGTCCCGCCGACGAGTGTCGGTGAGCCCTAATGCATCCATGAGGGACGCCCTAGCTACCGACCTGTTCTTCCGACCATCTAGGTCCAAACCCAGTAACTTCTGGGCACCTTCTCTGTAGTCCGCGTAAGTGACTCCGGTCACTGCCTCGCCTTCTACCTTCAGGCTTGTGATCCGGACCACATCCTCCAAGCTGGGCACCATGTGCCCCCAGGGCATCAGGAATGCCCGGCTCACTGGGTCCCATCTCTCACACAAGGCTTGGATCAGGACTAGGTCAAGCTGGATCGGCTCGATCCGAAGGAAGGTACCAAATCCCATCACGTCTAGCCTCGCCTTCTGAAAATCTGGGAGGCCCCTGTACGCTGCTACTACCAACTCCCATAAGATTTGTGATTTCATCACAACCTACACATACAAGGAATGGGGGTGAGGTTTGGTCAGAAGAAAGGAAGAAAAAATGAGAAAAGGGCAAGAAAACTTGGCTTACGAGTTGTGATTGGGCCCTTTCGCTGAAGTGCCCTTCAAAGTCTGAAAGCCTCCTGGAACTACTACCACTGGACCTGCTTCTCTTCGAGGAATGGGAAGATTCGCCCTCCATCCAACTCTCAGAATTTTGAACTCCTCCTCTCCCGTGAGAACTTGTGCTCCTCGAGTTATTCCTCGATATACCTGGGAAGATAAAAGGGACAAGAATTTATAGAAATGGAAGGAGTGCGGGCCAAGATTGCCTCCATCACCTGTCGATGATAGCCCTCGCAATAAGACACCGGCCAAGCGGCCCCATGTGTCGCTTCACCGCTCGCACAGGGTGATTGACTGGACGAAGAATAGGACGAATAGCCCCTATGTTGTCTAGGGATACCCTATCATGTTTTGGAGGACGCCCGCAAAATTTGGCACAACATCCGGGAAAAGGAACTAGGGCCGTCAGTATTGACTTCGACGGCAGATTCCCGTGGAAAATGGTCACAACAAGACGTGATTCTCCGCTCGAGGCGGAGTCTCGACAGATCCGTCACATGGGAACAGTGCAAAGGAGAAGAAGTGTAGGGAAGAAGGAACGCACAAGAGGACAAACAAGCATCAGAAAATCAAATCACTCCATTCATAATTCTACATAAGCTGTCAAAAACATCATAAACATAAAGAGGTGACGGGTCCACTAGCCCGCCAATCCTCACCATCACTCATCTCTCCGGGCACTCTCCTCCTCTCCCCCGAGGTGAGGGTCCCTCAGAAGCCTCCGGGATCCCCGTGCAGTAGCACCTGCCTCGCCTCTGGGCGCCTGCTCCGCAGCAGTGACTCGCTGCTCCTCCCCTGGCGTGGCAAAGAAGCCACTGGCGGCAAGCGACCGGACTGGCGGAGTCGCTCCCCGAACTCTCGCGCTCTCTCGTAGCGCGTCTCCATCCCTCCTAGCCTCTGCACGACGGCCTGAAGGCCCAGCTGGAGCTCCCTCACTTGGGCCTCCAAGGCCCTCCTCTCGGTCAGATCCCGCTGTCGCTCGGACCTTCTCTCGGCCTTCTCTCTCTCTACCTCTCTCCTCATCATCTGCAGAAGAACCCTTAACTCCAGGATGTCTGGAGAAGGTCTCTCCTCACCACGATGCCGCAGCTCCGCTACAGTCGCCACCCAGGCGTCACGCTCCTCTTCCGCCCGGGTCGCACGGGCCACCGCACCAGCAAGTTGCTCCCGGAGGGAAGCAATCTCGAGAAAAGGGGCCGAGGAGCTAGAAGATCCGCCAGCCGCTCCCACCGTCGCTGTCTGCTGGGCACGCTGGAACAAAATAAACAACGGCCGTCAGTGAAACTCCAAAATCTGAAGTTAAAAGGGCGGCACGTAACTTACCAGGAGCGACAGCTCATGTTGAGCGACGGCCAGTTGCCGCCTAGTCTCTGACAGCTGGGCGCGCGAGCCGCCGATGCCACGCGTGTCCCCAGCTTGGGGAAGCCCCGCGTAACTCTCTCTCTGCCGCCGCAGGAAGTCGGCACTGTCCTGCACCAGTACACCCCCTTGCTGTCCAGGGAGACGTACGGGCCAGTCCTCGAGCCTCGCCTTGCCACGACTCTCCTTCCTGACGCGGCTCGGCTCGTCCGCACTCGCCCACTCATCGGCCAGGCCCAGGGTCCTTGCCATGTCCTGCACCAAGAAAGGGGTCCCATATCAGTCAAAAGGAACGCGTCCCCTGTCTAGGACGCGTCCATCATTTGAGTGCAACACTCGCCGAACCCTTTTCTCCTCGCCCGGCTCGCTTCAAAACCCAAAATGAATTAAAAGAGGAAGAGATCGGAGGACCTACCGGACCGTGTTCACCTCCTCCCACGCCCTCGGGCCCCTCGGGTCCCTCGGGGGCCCGAAGCGGCCCTTCCTCCTCCATGGACGCTGTTCCGTGCTCGGGCGCGTCCCTCCTTGGGCGAGGATTTCCTCGTCCCTCTCCACCTTCACCACGGTCGGGCCCACCGAACTCCATCGATCAAAAGAGGAGGAAGACGAAAAAGGGGCAAGCGCGTTTCGGCGGAAGGCGGGCTCGTTTGCGGGTAAGGCACGGGAGAAGAAAGGACCACCCGTCGCTTTAAATTTAAAATCAAGGATTAAGACGCGTCCTCGCGCCTGGACGCGCCCAAAAGGGGGGAAATGGAAACAAAATCCCCCCGTGCAAAGCATAGTTCCCCGCTGTTCAGGGCAAGGTCTCGCGGAGCGTGCCTCAAGGGACAACTCAGTGCAAAAAAAGAAAGTGTGGGAGAGAGAAAAGTACACACAACACAAAAGCCATTTCATTTCATATAATAGCCGAAAGTACATCATACAGTGAGAAGGGTGACGTACAAGCAACTCTCTAACTCTCACCGTCACCCTCCTGGTCATCTCCTTCCTCCCTCCTCTGACGGAGATCCCTAGGGGGCCTCCGCGACCTCTGTGAACCCTGAGAAGCCGTGCTCGCCTCGCCCTGCGGTGGCACTCCAGCCTCGAAGGCGCGACGACGCTCCTCGGCCGAAGAAACCAGATAGCTGCCCATGGAAAAAGAACCAGACTGACGAAGTCGCGCCCCGCGTTCCTTCGCCCTCTGGTACCGCTCCTCGCTCTCCCGAAGCCTCCCCTCCGCCGTGCCAAGACTCAATCGGAGCTCCAGCAGCTGGGCCTCCAGAGCCCTCCTCTCGGTCTGATCCCGCTGTCGCTCCTCCCTCTCTCTCTCCCTCTCCTCTCTCTCTCTCACTGCCTCCCTCCTCGACAACTCGAGGGCGATCCGCAGATCCAGCACATCACGAGGGAGCTCCTCAGCCTCTCGTCGACGCTCCTCCTCCAGCTCCACAATCCGGGCGTCACGCTCCGCAATCCGGGCGTCACGCTCCGCCACCCGAGCGTCGCGCTCCTGCTCGGCACGAACAGCACGCGCCAGGGCCTCTCGGATCTCGGCCACCTGTCAAGGCACGCATGCACCGTAAGAGAACAGTGATAGAAGGAAAGTAGCTAGAAAAGGGTCAGGGCCAAGCAAGCACTCACTCGAGCCTCGCGGTCACGCTCGGCCTCCTCAGCCCGAGCCACCGCGTACGCCAGCTGCTCCTGGAGGGCAGAAACCTCCGGAGGAGGGCCCCGCAAACTGGAACCCGCTCCACCAGCCATCCCGGCTGCCGCTGTCTGATGGGCCCGCTGAAACACGGGGCAAACGTCAGTCAAAGGCTAAGCATCAAAAATCCAGGTCACAAAAAATGCATTGCATAAACTCACCAGGATCTCCAACTCCTGTCGGATGGCCACCAACTGTCGCCTGGCGTCCGCCAACTGGGCCCGCAGGTCGGCGATCATGGTATCACGAGCATCCTGCATTACACATAAGTTAGTATCCCATGCATATACATATAGAAAGGTGGAGCAGTTTCGTTTCACTTACCCCTGCCATACCACCCAAGGAGAGGCGGTCCCCGTACGTAGCTCGGTACCGTCTCATGTAGTCTGTGCTGTCCTGTACGTGGGACACTACTGGGACCCCCCCCCTGCTGCCAGTCCTGGTACTGTGCTGGGAAGCGCGTGCGCCAATCCACGATCTTCGCCTTCCCCTTGGTCTTCCGCCCAATGCGGGCCGGCGCATCTATGTCTACCCACTCCTGGGCCAGCCCCAACGTCCTCATGACCAGTCTAAGCCGCAGCGGCTCAATCTCGTTCAGGCAATGGACCCACACGTCCCGCCTGAAGCGAGGAAGACCCGCTACAACCCAGGGCTGGCCAGCATCGCCCATGCCCAGGTAGGGCCTCCACACCACCTGCATCACCATACATACATCATGTTAGTTACCATTCAGTCACATGCATAAACATAAAAAAAAATCATACGCATCATACCATGGCCTCGGGATACTCGCTCAGCTCCCGACGAAGTGACGCCAGCTGGTAGCCGTGGGGTGCTGCAACCACGACCGGCCTCCACTGCCGCGCCAGAGGCACGGCCCTCCTGTTCCCATGCCTAGCCCTCCCCATCGGGAAATAGTAATAGCTCCACACCTGCATCCATCATACATCATTAGTACGATAATTGCATATTTAACTGTGGGAATGCATAAATAAAATGTTTACCTGGAGGAAAGGTGCGAAGCCGCTGACTGTCGTCTCCTTCTCCGAAGTCTGGGAGAGATCGGCAATCAGATGGGCAAGCAGAGCCGCTCCCCACGCATAGTGCCCCACTCTGTCCAGATCCGCCAAGATCCCGAGGAAACGGCAGTGGATGCCATCCCCCTTCGTCCCCAGCAGAAGGCGGCCCAGGAAGAAGAAAAGAAACCTCCGAAGGTCTAGATCCACCAGCTCCCTCTCGCTCGGATCCTGGGTGAAAGCTGCACGAGCATCCCCCTCCAGTCGAGCCAAGAACTCCGCTCCAGTCTCGCTAACCCGCTGGCGCGGGTCGACGAATCCGAGCGCCTCCATGATCTCCACTCGGCCGACTACCCTGCTGTCTCTATCAGTCACGCTCGTCTCTAACCACAGCAGGTCCAGGCACTCTCTCGGTAGTCGGGGTAGGTCACCCCGCTGACTGCCTCTCCGTCAACTCGTAGCCCGGTGATCCTAGCCACGTCCTCCAGCGTCGGCACCATATGCCCCCAGGGCATCAGAAACGCCCGGCTCGGTGCGTGCCACCGCTCCCTCAGTGCCTGGATAAGAGGAAGGTCGAGCCGGAAGGGCTCGATCCTAAGGAAAGCTCCAAAGCCCATGGCGTCCACACGCGCCCTCTGAAAATCCGGCAGCCCACGGTATGCTGCCACCACCAAGGACCAGCTGATCCGGCCCTTCATCACGCCCTGCAAACCACAAAACCAACAAAGAACACATCAGCATCATGAACAGTCATAAAACAATAACACTGTATATATACTACTTATTCTTTTATTTTATTTTTTATATTTTTAAAAAATATTTATATTTTCTTATGGAGGCGTCCAGGCCCCTGGACGCCTCCTCTTTTTTTCCCTTTATTTTATTTTTTTTTAAAAAAAAAGCCAAAACAAGAAAAATATCTTAAAAATATATATATTATCATGGAGGCGTCCTGTAGCCAGGACGCCTCCTTATTTTTATTATTATTATTATTATTATATTTCCATTACTTTTCGTAAATAAATAAATAACCAAAAATAAAAAGAAAACGTGGAGGCGTCCAGGCCCCTGGACGCCTCCTTCT